>JARQOC010000002.1:457415791-458084157 GCA_033576535.1 Allobates femoralis | reverse complement strand
AACATCACAAGGGTTAACTCCCCACACAACACTGGACACTGCACTAGCACCTCTAGGCCAGAAGGGGGAGCGCAAGCAGCTCCCTGATATATTCTGGTCTGAGGAGGAAGTAGTTAGTTGATAGTTGACAATTGACAGTTCAGTTTAGTGCAGAGAGTACTAGGAGGAGGACCTGAAAATGGGAGCAGTGATGAGCTCCTGACAGGGACCACTGACTACTTTCAGGCCTGAAGCCAGGGTCTGAGGAGAGGAGTACAAGAAACAGAGGAACACATCTGGGAGACTGAGTTACCTCATAACTCACCCCAGAGGAGCGCAGAGACCGGATACCGGATCCGAATCTGTGACTGAAACACGCAGCACAGTAAACCCCAGGATAGTGGAGGTTATAGATCTACACTATACCTCAGCGAAGCAACACGGCGGGGTCAGAAGCACACAGAAAGACTCAAGTTGCCTAGCAAGTGGCTACCTGTGACGAGGAACAGGGCAAGCAGCCTAGCTAAAGCGGCAGCAGGGCCACACACACAGCGCAGCAGTGGAAAGCTGAGGACCCGGACAGGGTGGGAGCAACCCGGCCCTGATACAGACTCCGTGGACAGTACTTACTGAATAACAACTCCAGTAAAGCCTTGGAAAACTTCAAAACCGTCAGTGTGTGTGATCCTTGTGCTCAAACCCTGCGTGTCCTCACAAAGTACCATCATCTTACTACTACCCCTATCCTGCAACATCCATAGCACCATCTATAGACTGTTACTACCACTGCCCCAGGGAACCCAGCTCTACCTGGGGAGAGCCATTACATCCCCGGCTGCCCAGCATCATCCCCGGAGGTTCTGCAGCAGCGGTGGTCACCCTGACCACAACCCGTGGGTGGCGTTATGACAAACTCCCCTGTAAATATCCCCCCATTACTTGCGAACCTGGGACACGGTCCGGACCAAGACCGCCGTGATATCCCCAGCAGTACCCCGGTCCGGTACCGAGTACCCCGTCCCAGTGGCTCCACACTTATATTAGTCAGAACACCTGAGGTCATTCTATGCATTGCAGTCTGAGTAAGGATTGGGAATCATGGATGTATGAAGCAAGCTTTAGGCTTACCCATCAATGATAGGACTCGATCTATAATATCCTCTGTATTATTCGTCCGTGTTCACTTAAAATGTTCTCATGGTTGTCTTTGGAAAGTGCACACTATATAAACTTTCCTGACTGCCGCATTTGAAGTCCTTTGAGACTAAATCTTCCCATATGCTATGGGATTACAATTCTCAAATCAGTCAAATAGTATTTACATTTCAGAAAGAAATATGAAGGTAATAAATATCAGATTGATTTTGTGTAGGACTTATGCTGCATATTTTCCAAAGCTGTGCATGGAAAAAACTTGACCTATTTTACAGAAAGACTAGACATGAATATACACTTGGAGAAAATGTATATGCTCAGCCTTAACAATTATATAACATTCTCTTTTTATATACGAGTTCTTTGTCAATCTAGTGATTAAACATTCTTAGAATGTATAATCTGTTCAGCAATTTACTTGTCATTATGGCTGTGATCCGGTATAACCATTAGCCATTGAATGCGTGATCAGGACCTACACTGGATCTTTTTACTTCCCTTAAGGTACCGTCACACGGTACAACTTTGAAGCAATGTCGGCAGCGATTCCGCGAGTGCGCGCTTGCTTCCGACATCGCTTCCTTAGGTGTCACACGGAGAAATGTTGGAAGCAACGCAGCTGTGATGTTGCAGCAGCTATCGCTCGCTGGATTGTGCACAACCCAGCGAGCGATACGCATCAATGTTGTGAATAGGCGACATCGCTTACAACATTGTTATCGCCGTGTCACACGGGGCGATGTTAGTAGATCGCTGGATCAACATCGCCGGGTTTACCTGACAACTGCGATCCAGCAATTTATCACAGTTGCATTGTGCTGTTACACGGCACAACGCACTTGCGATTTTGCTGCAACATCGCTGAACCCGAGACTTTTTGGCGATGTTGCATGCAACAATCACCCTGTGTGACGGTGCCTTTAGAAACATTACCTTTGCAGACGGTGCCTTAAGAATTTGTTTTCCTTATTGGTAACCTGTCACTGTTTCATGCATAAAATCCAGACAGTTGTCCTTGATTTAGAAAGCTATATTTTATTTTAAAACTATACAGAAAATATTGTTTAAAGGGAACCTGTTCTTTCCAAAAACGCTTTCCCTACAAATACTAGTAGTAATCTGCAGGTAAATAGTGTTTAAATTGTGTTGGGCTAGTTTACTGTAAATGCGACTACAAGGAGAACAGGAAGTTATGTTCTACCACCAGATGCTCGCTTTCACTCATTGAGGCGGTGCAGGGGACTGTGACAGTCAGTGGTCACCACACAGTGAATATTCCGCAATCACTCCCCTGCACCGCGACTATCAGCTTGCTACATAGCGTGTGTGTGCTGAGCTAGATGTTATATTCTACCTGCAGCAGCTCGCTACCAGTCATCAGGGCGGAACAGGGGACTGTGACAGTTGACGCTCACACACATTGAGTATACTGTAATCACTCCCTCTTCTCTGTATCTGATGGCTAATGCACAAATATGCAGCAAAGCAGCTCTTTATCATGGTACTAAGTGAGTGATAACAATGCACTTACTGTATAGTGAACACCAACTGCTACAGCCACTCTGATGACTGAAGTGGGCTCCTGCAGGGAAAATATAGCTTCATATTCTTCTTGTAGCTGTACTTCCACTTGACCAGCCTAACATGAGTTCATGATTTAAACACTATATACCTACAGACAACCACTATGATCACAGGTTATTATCATGGGGAGCTCTGGAGTGCCTCCCTACCACTCTCCCCAACCGGCTTACATTGATTCAAGAAAAAGCTACAGCTGTGCATGATGTCTAACTGGCTGTGATTTATTAAATGGAGCAAATTTGCATATAAAAAAATTGGTGAAGACTAACAACTGCTGTTAAACGGACCCAGTGTAGCAATGTATGATGCCCAACCTGCGGGCAGCATAAATCACAGCTTGGCTGTACAGTTGGAACCAGGTAAGTTTTTGCTTTAGCATTTAATAGAAAAAATATTTTGGACCAAGTAACGAGAAAGCCGGGCACCACACTTATACGAGCCTTATAATTGCCGTCCTACTGAACACAAACGGCACCAATAACAGTGCTTGGTGTCACGGGGTGCTACCAAAAAAAGATACATCGCATGAGCATATAAAGGAGAAAAAAGGTGCAATCACCCTTATTGACGTTTGCACTTAAAAACCTTTATTGCGGTACATGGTTTACAAGGTGCAGGGAGGGATGAGAAGGATCGGACAGTGAGTTGTTTCGCACCGAGTTGGCGCTTCCACTGGTCCTATCCCCATGACGTGATTTCCCATATTTAAAACAAATGGGTGGCCATTAATGTCACAGGTGCATATACATACAAATTGCTCTGAAAAAATATTTTGGAGATCTGACTGAAGACCATAGCTGAAGATGAGATTAGCCCAGGTCGGATCTTCTCAGCACTGCTGAAGATGTATGATAGCTCTCTAAATACAAGAGAGGGGGACCTGTCAATCAATTGCAGCATTGCTGGGAAGAGCTGACCAGGGCAGTGCTGGACTAGACTGGTCTCCTTTTATGGTCCTCATCTGGATTTTCAAAGCATAGGTTATCTGAATTGTCAAAGCGTTTCAGGAACTATATACCTGGCTCTAATTGTGTAGCCAGCCTGAGATTCATGATGCCTGCAGTTTGGATATTATGAATCGCCTGATGGGATGCCTTTAAGTAATGATCATAAGCTGCTATCACACCATACTGTTCACGTCAGAAATATTGCTTGTGGGGAGGCATATGGCACTATTTAGAGGTAGTGTATGGAACATCTACAGCTTCATAATTGGAAACCATAGGGACTTTCTTTATAGCCATGAGGCTCTTTACTAATAGGTAAATGGACTGGTAATTTTCACTGCCTGTTAGCTCTGCAGACTGTGCTGTATGTAGGTTTCCAGAAGTCAATGTGCATTACAACCGCTGACACAAGAAGGATAATATTTCACCATGTGGAACACTTAAAGAGTAAGTTATGTAACTTTAAAGAACGCTCTAATTTTGTCAGGATGCTTTGGGACATGAACTCTTTAATCCATCATGTCAGATGTATGTCCATTGTAGAAAATATGCAATCTAGAAGCGGCATCTGTTAGTCCCAGAATGTGGTCCGATGCAGTGACCCCTGGTCTAAGAGACGGGAGCATCAGGTGTCTGCGGTGTGTATTGGTTTTTCTGACTGCTATAATTTCATTATGACCACTGGAGAGCAGTTGCATAAACTGGAAGAAAGGCAAATTAATGTCATATAGTTCTATATTTTTTGGCTGAGAATAGAGTGGATGCTGTCTTAAAGCTACAGTATTGGAAGATGCACATTATCAAAAGAGTTTAAGGTAGCAGATGGCAGCAATGCTACGAAACAAATAACATGGCCAAACGGAATAAATTTGCTTTTCTGGAATCTTAATATAGGAGAGAGGAAAGCAGATGCGAGGACTTGCACTTGCAAAGAGTAGGATATTCTAGCTTGTCTCGGAGCCCATACCTATGAATAAATTGACAAATATATTGTAGGCTTATCTGATCTGGTTGGCAAACCTTAATGGCATTCGTTGTGAACCTGAGGCTGCAGGCTGTGCTTTGAATTGGTGTTAAATTATATTGCAATGGTTGGCATTATAAAGCCTCAAAATGATTTTCCAAGCTGTCACCAATGATGAAAATATATAATTCAACAGGGCTCAAATGACTGGTATTGTAATGTAGTTTAAAAGACACATACTGAACCGCCACGTGGAGACACGGCAACAAATGCCACACCGATCTAATGGCCAGGGGTGAAATATACACTGTTATCTTTCCTACCACCATGAGGGTACCTTTACACGCCGCGACGGCAGGCTGGATACATCGCGCTACAAGCTACAAATGTAGCTTGTAGCGTCCATATCGCCTGTAGTAGCGGCGTCTGAAGAGGCGACGCTACAGCCGGCGACAGATACATCTGTTTATGGTCTCTGCTCATAAACTTAAGGCAACATCGCCGATTGTAGCGAGCTGTATCGGCGTGTAAAGAAGCAACGGAAGGCAACTCTGGACACCCGGCGATGTGGCTGCCATGTATCTAAGGCGTGACACAGTCGCCATGTTACCGCGCCCCATCTGCGATCATTGGAGGTCGCTCCTGCTTTATGATTGGTAGTCGCAGCATAGGGCGGGATATTTAAGGAGCTGACCAGTCACACTACACAATTACTCGAGCGTGCTGTATTAATCAGCCTACTGCGATGCCTGGCCAATCCTGATGATATTGCGCTGTCCTATCATCGTACGGACGGCTCGTAATCCAAAATTGTTGCACGCCTATGTGCTATCCCTGCTGCACCGGGTCCGCCCATAGTAGCTTGTTGGAGCGGTGTGTAAACATGGTACGCTACGCTACAGATGGCTACTTCCGCCACCCGGCGATGTAGCCAGCTATAGATGTAGCGTAGCGTAGCGCTCCTTATGGCGGCGTGTAAAGAGGGTGCGTTTACCGTTTGTAGCCGTTCGGGCGTGCTCGTGCACGCGAAGTAGCGCGATGTATCCAGCCTGCCGTCGCGGCGTGTAAAGGTACCCTAACAGTGTTTTGTATAGAATAGAGGACAATGTAAATTGTATCGAGACAATGTGTTCCTTTCACATTTAATATACCGTACCTACGTAAAGTTAGGAATAAAAACAATCAGTGAAAGGGCTGAAAATCACTTATTCTGTTTGAAAACAGGCTTGAAAGGCAAAGCCGGGGCTTTATGTCATTGCTCTGCAGAAAGCATTATATACCAGAGAAGACACTTATATAAGTTTTATGTAAACCGTAAAAAATTCAATTGTTTTACTAGTTGAACAAAGTGGGCAATCTGCTGTGTTCCGAATATCATGCATCTGTCTGCTCTGCCTATTTGTATGCATTAGGCGTCACATCGTACATTATGTGTCATCTATTGTATATCATACATTATGCATGATGATCTCCACTGAAGTCACAGAATAGTGTGGGCTTTTTTAAGCTTCCTATAAATAGATTGTGCTTTCTCTTGTAACAATAGTTTCTCAGACTAGGTAATTAAGCACTTGCTGTCGTAAGGCTTTTGGCAAATTGCAGATCATTCATCCGAATGCCGCCACTAGTATCTGGAGACCAACTGGAGTTCCAGTTTTTTGGCCACAAACGTGATTTTTCTGTTCAGCAAAGTCAAGCAGTTAGTTAACTGGTACATTAATACTGCGGTCAGATGTCAATACGCTGCTGTACGTTGCTGGACATGTAAATAAGACTTCTCCGCACAACACAGAAGATTGACTTTAGGACAATTACTGTGACCATCAAACTGGGAATGATTAAAGGGAATCTGTCAGCAGGTTTTTGCTATGTGAGCTGAGGACAGTGTGCTGTAATGGTTAAAAAATACAAAACAAAAAGCAACTGTGCCTCTCTTATCAATGTGTGTGCTATTATTTACTTAAAAGACTGTATTACCTGGTGATTACCATTAAAGAACTACTGTATCACATGCAGGGCAGTCTGACACACCCCCTGCTATGATTGCCACCTCACTGTCAATGCAAATTCTTTATTGAGAGCCTGGTTCAGGCGGGGAAGGGGCAGCTATCCCAGCTCTGCTGTGTTTTTAAAACTAATTTCTTTGATTGTGTGAGAACTGCTGCAGCCAGTAATCAATGTGACTAATTGTTTGATTCTTTGCCAATATTATGTTGCTGTCAGATGAGTTAGCAAAAACCTGCTGACAGATTCCCTTTAAGGCTAGCTTCACACCACAGTTTTTATCTGTCAGGGTGGATCCTGCTTTTTGCAGGATCCCCCAGACAAAACATGACAGGACAGGATGTGCACAAAGTGTGGCCACATATGGTCCCGGATTCTATTTTTGCAGGATTCGTTTTCTGCCACTGTCCGCAGTGCTGAAGTCTGCCTGTGTATGCTCTGCCGCTGTCCTAGGTGCTGAATTCACAGCCTGTGCATGAAATACTTCTGTCCATGGTGCTGAAATTTGTACGGCAGGATTTCTGAGCATGCTCTGTGCAAAAAATCTGATCCAGGAACCGATCTGATTTTTTCACGAATACGGCACCCTAGACTTCCATGTTATAGGCACCAGATCGCCATGGATCCGGGACTGTCTGATTTTGTCCTATTTTTTTCACTGGAGCGCAAAACCGCTGCAGTCTCCGATTTTGTGCATGGTAAAAAAAATGGACAAAACTGGATCAGGCACAGAATACACAAAACCTGATGGCCAAATATGACCAATCTGGCACCATACGGATACATGGGAGGCAAAACCATGTCAGGTTCTGTCAGGTTCTGTCCGGTGCAAACTGGACAGAACCTAATGCCAAAAACCATGGTGTGAAGCTAGCCTTAGGCCAGGCTGACACTTTCGTTACGTTGCAGACCCTATTAAAAACGGATTTCTCAAAAACGCAATGTGCTAAACGGATTGCACTTTAGCACACTTTTGCAATGCGGTTTTTTGCATTGGAGTCTATGGGTGCGTTAACGCATGCGTTTTTTAACAGCTCAAAATAAAAAAACTGGATCAAGCAACTGGATTGCAGGCGCAAGTGTGGCCCTCCCCTTACTGGATTTGGGAAAAACCCAATCCGGTAAATGCATTGCACTTTTGCAATCAGGTTTTTGAATTGAAGTCTATGGGTGCATTAACGGATTCGGTTTTCAAGATTTCAACATGTCAAAAACTGGATCCAGTTACTGCATGCATGACGCAAGTAAGGCCCTAGCCTTAGGCTGGGGTCACACTTGAGCATGACGGCAGTGCTAAAATCTTGAGAAAGCAGCCGCAGCGCATAGCAGTAACGCTATAGCACTTCCTGTGGAATGCAGCCCCATAGCAACCCGCTGTTTAGCTTAGCAGCGGTCACACACCAAGCTGCATGACGTGCGCTTTAGCAGAGCGCACAGGAAAACGCTGTCTGCAGCATTTTCTTGGCGCTGTGATAAAGCACACGTCATGCAGCTTGGTGTGTGACCGCTGCTAAGATAAACAAAGGGTCGCTATGGGGCTGCTTTCCACAGGCAGCTTGATAGCGTTCCCGCTATGTGCTGTGGCTGCTTTCTCAAGATTTTAGCGGGTCCAGCAGCCTCAAGTGTGATCCTAGCCTTACTGAGTTATAAAGCTAGTTGTATCACATTACAAATAGTGGTGGTCCGACCTTTGGGATTCCCACTGATTCTAAGAATAAAAATGTCTTCACATATTGTGTTTTTTTCCACGATTTCCACTTTTCCATTTTTGTTCTGCATGTTTTTGCCACGAAAACGCAACATTTTCCTGCCCCAATTATGTGAATGAGACTTCTAAAATTTTGTGCATATGTTGCTTATGTCTTTTCTTGCAAATCTGAAGCATATTCACATCTGCGAAAAGTCAATTCTTTAAGCAATTTCCGCATTGTTTTTCACCCATTCTAACGAAGGGGGAGAAATACATAAAAAAAATTAATAACATGGCAAATAAACTCTTTTTTATGTAGAATGTTTCCACCAAGAGACATGTTTTTGATGCAGAAATGTCTACAGCTAATACATAACTTGTGCACAAACCCTGAAGGGGATATATTGTGTGTGCAGTGTTTTGCCCCCTTGCCATGCTCGCTATAGGACGAAAATGAACGTAGAAGAAATTCTATTTCTGTCTTGTTTCCTCTTCATTTTCAGAATCAGTGAGGGTCGCAGTTGTCAAATCTCACCAATAGATTCTAGTGAGATGATATACCTTCATTGAGATGGGAAAACCCTTTTATGTCACATGCTAAATGTATAGCAAACTCTAAAAGGCTTTGCCGGCTTAGTGACATTTTGATCTCTATAGTGTGATATGCAAATGAAAAAAAATACATTCCATGTTGACAGGTAGAATGATTTTGCTAAGACTATCACCAGCCTCGGCCCAACTATGTGTTATATGATTTCCCATTAATATGAATTGGCATCATTGTCACGAACCCACTTCTCAGCACGTGACTTGGGGTTGCGCCTGCAAGGGTTAATCTATCTCCTCTCACTTAATCCAGCACTCGACCTCTGTCCTATGCTGAAATTGAGCATCAATCACACCCCGAATCAGACTGCACACCCTGCTTCACACACGCTGCCACCATCCATCGGATTTTGGGGGGGGCCGACGAGTTCCCCTAAACTAAGACTTATCAGACAATCAACAAAATCACACCTTCCTAGAGCTGTGAATTCTTTAGAGTATACAAGGTTCAGACTTATTAAAGTTGAAAGCTTTAATATAAAAGGCACAGTACTTACAATAAAAGATATAAAAAATGGAAGTAAAAAGTGACATACACAAACAATGAAATAAAAAGGAAAAAACTTACAGAAACCTAAACTTGACTTCTGCTGCCCGATGGGGAGAGCAGAGATATATGGAGGGGATGATCACAGCAGCTCGGCTGACCCATCTCTGTGACATAGGACTTTAGCTGCGAGAGCCCAGATATAGACTCAGACTGGGGGAGTTCAGATTCTAGATCGGCCTTCTAGTTTAACATTCTACTTCTGGGTCTATAATTGGACACTCACTAATTTAGCCATGCATACATTTTTTTCAAATGTTCCTTTGTTTAAACCAATTCTTTTCCCACAGTAAATATCAACTACTCCATTTGGTGGAGTATTTGACCCTCTACTCTTTCTGGCTACAGGTGTGAATTATTTCACTCTGTGATTTTCCTAAGATGCCCCCCTGGGGAGACTACAGTCACTGTGACTGCGAAGTTAGCTTGTGTTTAAAAAACTGTTTAACTGTTAACTGTTCTGGTGTCGAGTCCCTGAGATACATATTTCACTACACTCATTAATACCAGATTTTCTGCAATGGTTGTTGCAGAGCAAATTTGTGGACAGTAACTTCTTGAGTCTTAACAAAAGTGATTAGCTGATCCTTAGAGAACTTCCTTTTACAAATGGGCCATCTTAGAAAGTGATTTACCACATTTTTCGGACTATAAGATGCTTCGGCTCACAAGACGCACCCAGATTTTAGAGGAGGAAAACAGTGAAAAAAAATTGGCCCCCAATCCTGGAATATAAGCCTTTATCCTGGGATATAGCCCCCCTTCCGGAATATAGCCCACATTCTGGTATATAGCATCCACCATCCTGGGAATGCCCCCCATCGTCCTGGATATGCCCCCCATCTTCCTGGATATGGCCCCCCATCATCCTGGGTATGGTCCCCCCATCGTCCTGGATATGGCCCCCCATCGTCCTGGATATGCCCTCCCATGCTGCCACAGACAAGAAAATAACACAATGTAAAACTCACCCTCCAGCGCTTTTCTCCATCTCTTCCTGCTGCCAGCACTTGCGGTCTGAGTCCTTCTGCGTCCGGGGAGCAGCCAATCATGAGACCGTAACAGCACAGTGACAATATCACTGCATGGCCCGATCACATGATCGGCTGCCACTGGGATGCCAAGAAGCATAAGGACTCAAACTTTGAGTACTGGCAGCAGGGAGAGATGGAGGAAAGCGCTGGAGGGTGAGTTTTATATTGTTATTTTCTTGTGCGTGGCAGTATGTGGGGCCCATATTCAGGATGATGGGGGCATATCCAGGACGATGAGGGAAGGCATATCCATAATGATGTGGAGGAATATCCAGGATGCTGGGGGCATATATAGTGATGGGGAAGTGTACACTTCACTTAATTTAATATGCAAGGCATCCCTTCGCCATCTCTCAGAGCTGTTACAGCACTGAGGTGATGGACAGCAGGATACAGTGCACATTATATGACCATAATGAGCGGGAGCACGTGACCTTCCACTGCCTCAGCAGCCCCTCGCGGCTTCCTCCCAGCCCCCTCCAGAGCCACAGCTCCTCGCAGCACAGCCCCACAAGTCCTATATTCGGACATAAGATGCACCCCCCACTTTCCCCAAAACTTTAGGGGAAAAAAATGCATCTTATAGTCCGAAAAATACAGTATCATGTTAGGCTTTGTTCACATGTTCATTTGCATCTCCGGATTTCTGTTTCATAAAAAGAGACCCAAAAATGATGGACAGTCCGACCCATCACTTGACAGTCATCAAAAGTTCCAGATAGATCCCATTAAGTTATCAGGTTACACCATGGTGTCCGGCTTTTTACCTATAAAAATACAACTGAGTTTTTCCGTTTGTTTTTTTTTTTTCCGAATATGACAGAATCTGCAACTAATCCTCTGATAGGAACCTCATTACATTTGGGAACATAGCCTCGGTCATCAATGACAATTGTCCAGTGATTTATTAATGACTTTAATTCTAATCATATAATCATACAAAGTGCTGATGAATAATTTCACCGTAAAGAGATTGCATGCTGAAAACTCTTGCTATTTAATTCTTCCATAGAATTTCAATTATGGGTGGAATAAATTCCCCTTGGGGTTAGGACCGGAGAGAGTTAGAAATATTGCTGTGAGAAGTTTGAATCATCCTGTTATCAAATCTGATTTGTATTCCAATGCATAACCTGATTTTAAATGGCACCTATGCAATTTAATATTCATTTCTATTGTTCTGTACCACAAAGACTAGTGCGTAGAGAGATATAAAACATTGGTTTACGAAGAGCGTTTAGAGACTGGATATCAACAGTGAGAATACATTTGGTTTTGCATTTAGAATAATGAATAGGATTTATGTGATTTATATTCAGCCTGTTTTCAGCAATTATTTGGTGAACATTGGTTATCTATTACATGGCTTTTATTACTTTGCAGTTTATATAACCTCAAATCAATATTACATTAACCGTTCAAATATTATTTCTCTAAAATTGCTTTCCAATGTAATCGGCTGTGAATACTGTAGCTATTGTTATTATTTCAGCCTTGTTATTTGTACAGGACAATTGTAATTGGACTGTTTTTTGCAGGCTTATTTTTTCCTACATTATTTGTGAATTCTATTATTCATCCATGATGGTAGAGTTATTACACCAGGTAACAAATGGTAAACACATGTAAATCTTGGCTTTTGTCTATCAGTTCCTTCTGTGTCTATACTAAGTATTTTACGATAACCTTAAAAGAAGTGAACATGAATATATTACAAATGCATATTGTCGTGTTCTAAATAAAATGCTAGACCTACATTCTTTTCAGTATTTTACTTTATGAAATGTCACATTGTTACCAGTTCACCAATAGTACCTATTCTTCTCCAGGATGTATATATAGCAGGAACAGTATATACTGAACGCCACAACCATGTAGCGGGAATTGTATACAGGAACCCCTAAGTCCAGGTGGTAGACCCCAGAAAAAGTGGTGGAGAACGAAAGGGCTAAAATCCTGTGGGACTTCAAGATCCAGACGGATAAGCAGGTGTTGGCCAATCAACCAGATATCATGACAGTAAAAAGGAGCAGAAGACAGAAATGATAATAGATGTGACAGTGCCAAATAATAGTAATATCAGATAGAAGGAATATGAGAAGCTGGAGAAATACCAGAGCCTTAAAGAAGAATTAGAGAAGATGTGAAAGGTGATGCCAACAGTGGCTGCAGTGGTGATAGGAGCACTTGAAGAGGTGACCCCTAAGTTGGTAAAATAGCTGCAACAGATTCCAGGAGCAACATCTGAACTCTCTCTCCAGAAAAGTGCAGGAACAACTAAGATCCTGCACAGAACCTTCAATCTCTAAGGCCTCTGGTAGAGGACCCAATAATGAGGATGCACAAATAACCACTAGGGATGGGCGAATCCTAAAATACTCGGAATCGCTAGACTCTAACGAGTCCGAGTCAGAAACTCGCTACTCGTTGCGAGTCTAGCGAGTCCAATGTTAATGAATGGGGTAGCGAGTATTGCAGCGATTCCTGTGCTGCTGGACCCTATAAGGGGTCTGGCAGCAGAGGAAAAACCTGCAATTCCCCATATTATTCTTTAAAAGCCAGCACAAAAAGACGCCGGCTTTTAAAGAATATATAAAAAAAAAAATTTCTATGTAAAGGGATGTAGCAGAGCTGACACCGCGTTTGGGACTACGTTGGACGGAAGAGGATTTTTTTGATTAAAGATGGAGTCCCTAATGGCTTTTTTTGTAATTACTGATAAAAAAAAATTTCTGTGTGGTTTGTTTTTTTTTAAACAATTTAATATATGTGTGTAATATTGGCGTGACCGCCATAAATTTCGGGCTTAGGTTATATGTGAGGAATCTTGAGGTGATTTTCCTACACTCACTGACAATTCCTATCTCTGATCTGCTGAAAGTCTCCCTACTCGCCCTGCACTAGCTCAGATCGTCACAGGAATGTGCCCAAAATGGTGGGGGCAAGCCTTATATACAGCCTTGCCTGTCATACATAACATAGGCATCACGATGGACAGCAGCCAATCATAGTAATGCTACAACCAACATGGCTACGGCATTACTGAATATGATTGGCTAACATGCTTGTCCATCTTCACAGTTTTCTGACCTAACATGCTAGGCTGCTAACATGCTAAGCTGTCTGGAACATTAACATATTCTGTATTCAGCGAGTCTAGAATACAGTATACAGGACTCGGAGTCGTAGACTCGCTCAGCCCTAGACTCGCTGCTGACAGCGGGTATCCGTGAACCGGTGCGAGTGTTTAAACGATTTGGGGACAATCCAGCTACATAGACAGCGATGTGATAGCGAGTTTAGCGACTGAGAAACATACTGAATGACAAAACTAGGATTGCCATTGATTTGCATTGGACTCGTTACTGTGCGAGTAATCGCTTGGAAACTCGCAGAGTACCGACTCCTGCGAGTTTCTTACTACTCGCAGAGTAACGAGTCCTAACGAGTAGATTCGCCCATCACTATTAACCACCCCTCAGGGGTAAGAAGGTGTTTTTTTTATACATCTATCTATGTACATCTATCTATGAGCTAAGCTGTTTACTGAGATAATCCATCCATCTCACAGGTGTGGCATATCAAGATGCTGATTGAACAGCATGATTATTCCCAGGTGCTCCTTAGACTGGCCTCAATAAAAGTCTCCTCTAAATGTGAAGTTTTACAGTATTGAGGGGATTGGGGGTTGGGGGGTAAAACAGTCGTATCTTTGGAGACCACCAATTGGCAGTCTGATATCTGCCCTTTACATTGAAAACCAGGATTCATCCGTGAAGAGAACACCGTGCCAGACACTATAGAATGTGAGTCTTTGCCTATTCAAGTCGGTTACGATGATGAACTGTACTCAGGTGGAGTCCCCGATGAGGACAACTATCATGAATATGAGCTTCCCTGAGATGTCTTCTGACAGTTTCTGCAGAAATTCTTTGGTTATGCAAACCAATTGCCACAGCAGCTGTCTGGGTGGCTGGTCTCAGATGATCTTGGAGGTGAAGATGCTGGATATTTTGGGCTGGTGTGGTTACACGTGGTCTGTGGTTGTGAGGTCGGTTGGATGTACTTCCAAATTCTTTGAAATGCCTTTCAAGACAACTTATGGCAAATAAATGAACATTCATTTCACAAGCAACAACTCTGGTGGACATCCCTGCAGTCAGCATGCCAATTACACACTCCCTCAAAACTTGTGACATCTGTGGCATTGTGCTGTGTGATAGAATTAATTTTATTGTGGCCAGCCAAAGGCACACCTGTGCAATAATCTTGCGTCTTTATCAGTTAATCATCATTATTGTATTCTCAGTTGCTAGACTATAATATAATCTATTTAGACTATTAAGCCTTTTATCATATTAGGGTGACCAATAATGCCTTATGGTAATGCACTCAATTCCAGTTGGTTATACAATTCACATGAGAGAAACTTGAGACAACATGAAACATATGTCGAGGTGCCTGAACTATGATCAACATTTGTCACCCTTCTGTGGTGACTTGAAGGTGGTTGCACTCTTACTTGGTCTCCAGGGTGGATACATAAAGCACTGCTGCTTTCTGCATGAGTGGGATAGTTGGGCAAGAGAATATCACTACAGTTAAAGAGACTGGCCTCTCCGACATTTACTTCAGCCAGAGAGTAAAAACGTCCTGCATCCAGCACTTGTTGACCCATTTAAGATTTTGTTTCCTTCATTGCGTATCATGTTGGGCTTAATGAAGAACTTTGTAAAAGCAATGGATAAAAATGCTAAATTATTCAAGTACCTAGTTGATAAATTTCCAAGGCTTAGTGAAGCCCAGATATAGGAAGATGTCTTTTTCGGACTTCAAGCTTCTTCAACATGAGGAGATTATTCATTTGTTGCCAGTAAAAGGCTGCATTCTCATTAGTGATAACTGCGTTTTTGGGAAAGTCAAGAACAAATAGCTATGAAGAGTTGGTGGAAAATCTCCTCAAACCATACATACCATGGAATAGAATTGGTGATCTATTATGTTTTTTTCCATTGGGTATAATCTGTTAAAATAGCATAGATTTGGTGGACATTTTCTAGATTTTACTCTAGAAAATCTCTATTTTATTCTTGAATACTTTCATTTATGGACTTAACAATAATAATTCTTGATAATGTGTTGATCCAGTCCTTCATTTCCTTATCATCCCCTGGAGCTGAGACAAGCAGTGGCGGTCATATCTGGCCGCATCCCACAGGTGGCGTCACTGGCAAACTCTTATTTTTATTTTTCCTTTTTATTTGCAGTCCCTACAGGGCCATGTAACCAGTCCATGGACACGTAACCAGTCCATGGCCACCACTGTGACATCCCCCTGCAATCAGAGTATAAGGACCGGTCCCGAGTAACTCACAGCCCTGAGGGCGATGCATTAGCGCTATGCGCTTAGGCTGCGAAAAACTAAGTTTTAAAAGTATTTATCAGCCTGAGGGCTGACACAAGCCTGACCCTAGCCTTACTGTGGCTGCGGATTGCAGAGTTGGATGAATATTTACAGGAGTCCATGGGAAATAATAAGGCAATTCTGAACTCTCCTTTTCTTCTCATTTACCCCAAAACATCTATACAGAGGGTTCCATGACTTGTACAACCTTGAAATAGCCCAGGAAGACTCGTTACGTTCAGTCTACCATTGAAACTTTGAATCTGATAACTCTCAGATAAAAGAGTCCAACATAGTAGATTTCTTTTCTTCTTTTGGGCATAGTTCACCTTTACAAGCAATTCAGTATGAATGTTGCATATGAAATGAGTGCAATTTATCAATGTCTGTGTACTTTCTTGAGTTTTCACTATATTTGTAAGCCATGCATGTACATTAAAGGACACATTGTACTTTGAGACATAAAACAACTCTAGAAAGAATAGATTACAATTTTCAGTGTTAGACATAACTTGATGTATAGTGCATCCTAGTGACCTCTGACAGACAAGAGAAAAATTGATGTAACCAACATGTTTATATACACTAATTTGTTTTTCTGTATTTTGATTCATGTCAAAAGGCTGTGTGACACCATTCATTGTAATGAAACCCTCTTAACGCAAATGGGCATGTAAACACTTCATCATCCACATTGCACCTATTCTGTCTGTGTTTCTCAGCCAATTCAATTTACATTACATTTGCTGCAATTTAGTTCCTGATAATCAAGATATTCTTATAATTTGGTGCTTAAATTAATTAAAGAAAGGAAATATAATCTCAAAAGATCCCGAGCAGTACAATTAGCAGCAGTATTATTTATTCTTTGCTGCTGCTTTGGAAGTTACAACAATATTATGTACGGTACTTTTTTCCTATTCAGTAATAGCTGTAAAGCTCCGAAAATGTCAGATTTAATGGAAATAATTTTAACCAGTTTCTCAGGAATGAATTTGAGGTCTGAAGAGAGCGACGGTAAAAATTGTGCAACAGAATGAAGAATTTCTGGAGCTAAAGATTTATAAATCATGGTAGGATTGGAATTATCATTGTGTTTGTAGTGTAAAGCTGGGGTCACAGTAGCATTTTTCACATGCGTTTTTGGAGACCTGCGTTTTCAAAAACGCATGTAAAAAAACGCACCCATAGGCCCCCATGTTAAAAAACGCATGCCCTAATAGCAAAAAAGCATGTGTGACAGTACCATGCGTTTTTGGTGCGTTTTTTTAATATGGGGCCTTATGGGAAACGCATGCAAATATGCATGTACAATTAGTGCCATTCAAAAATGCATGCGTTTCCCATAGGAGCCCATGTTAAAAAAACGCATGCGTTTTAGAAAACGCATGCGTTTTTTTAACATGGGCTCCTATGGGAAACGCATGCGTTTTTGAATGGCACTAAAAGGTACTAATTGTACATGCATTTTTGCATGCGTTTTCCATAGGGGCCCATGTTATAAAAACGCATGCGTTTTTCAAAACGCACCAAAAAATAGTACATGCACTATTTTTGGGTGCAGATTCCAAAACGCAGCCAAAAACGCAGGGAGCCATCAGACACCTTAAAAAACTCATGATGACATGAAAAATGCATGTAAAAAGCATGCGTTTTTAAAAGGCACTAAAAAAACGCATGTCAACTGTGACCACAGCCTCATTCTAAAAATCATGATCAACATAGAAAGTCAGTCAAGGGCTCCATACACAACAGATACTGGAGCTGTTGGCTGAGCAATGGATCAGCTGGTCATTTGGCCTGTAGCTTTATCTCCTGACACCTCCATACACAGGAACATTGGTCTGTCAAGCACTCCTATTTTGTCTATGAGAGCTGCTACCATAGTTCACTCAAGTTGGACATAGGGCTCGGACACATTCATCAGAGTTTGACTGAGGAGACTCTGAAAGGGCTGGAGCAGTGACCCTGAACAGCTTCTCCCTATCTGGACGGGGCTGTCAGCTGATTGTGTTTTTGTGCAGCTCCAGACTCCCCGTCCAGAGAGGGAGAGGCCATTCAGGGTCACTGCTCCAGCCCTTTCAGAGTCTCCTCAGTCAAACTCTGATGTAACTAGGAAAGTGTGTCCAAGCCCATATGGGATTTATTTCTCCTCTGGCATTATCTATTGGGGAGAATCGAAAGCTCCTCATGCACATTAGACTGTTGGCTGAGACAGCCATCTTCAGCAGGTTCAGCCAACATTAGTTTAGTGCCTTAAGACTTTCAAGTTGGCAATTTAATTATTAAAGGAAACCTGTTAGGTCCCCTGTGCATCCAGAACCACGAGCTGTTCTGTGCACATACTTATGGTTCCTGCTTAACAGTCCATCATGTTGTATCATACATAAACAGATCTTTAAAGAAGTATTTCTAAAGACCATTTATGAAATGCTAATCAGAGATTTGACTAGTTGAGGGGGCATTAGCTGTCCAACTAGTCAGCAACTTAGCATGTTGTCATGCCCTGTGGGCGTGATAACATGCTTTACATAGGCTGGGGTTACACATAAGCCCTCAGTCAGTTTTTGGCTTCAGTTTTGTCATTTTTTTTTTCTAAGTCCAAAAACTGACAGAAAAACGCATTGGGTGTAATAAACACCCTGTGCGTTTTTCTCTGGAGCTCAAAACATTGCCCTGTCCGTTTTTGAGCCAAAAACGCAGTAAACAGCGTTTTTGGCATCAGTTAAAAAACGCATGCGTTTTCATGCGTTTTTTTTTAACATGGGGCCCTATGGGAAACGCATGCGCGAACGCATGCAAACGCATGCACTTGCGTTTGCGCATGCGTTCGCGCATGCGTTTTTTTAATGAAAATTCCAAAAACGTTCAGGAGTGCAGGAGGCTCAAAAAGCACCCAGAAAAAAACGGATTGGTGATGAAAATCACTTCCAAAAACGGATTTCTATGTGTGACCACAGCCATAGCCAGCATCATCAGAAGCACTATATGAACCTAAGGCTGGGGTCACAGTACCATTTTTCACATGCATTTTTGGAGACCTGCGTTTTCAAAAACGCATGTAAAAAACGCACCCATAGGCCCCCATGTTAAAAAACGCATGCCCTAATAGCCAAAAAGCATGTGTGACTGTCCCATGCGTTTTTGGAGCATATCCAAAAACGCATGCGTTTTTGTAGAAAACGCATGCGTTTTTGTAGAAAACGCATGCGTTTTTATAACATGGGTTCCTATGGAAAACGCATGCAAAAACGCATGTACAGTTAGTACCTTTTAGTGCCATTCAAAAATGCATGCGTTTCCCATAGGAGCCCATGTTAAAAAAACGCATGCATTTTTCCAGAAACGCATGCGTTTTTTTAACATGGGCTCCTATGGGAAACGCATGCGTTTTTGAATGGCACTAAAAGGTACTAACTGTACATGCGTTTTTGCATGCGTTTTCCATAGGAACCCATGTTATAAAAACGCATGCGTTTTCTACAAAAACGCATGCGTTTTTCAAAACGCTCAAAAAAATACTATAAGCACTATTTTTAGGTGCAGATTCAAAAACGCACCCAAAAACGCAGGGAGCCATCACACACCTTACAAAACTCATGCTGACATGAAAAAAAGCATGAGTTTTGTTAAATCACTTAAAAAAACAAATGGCAACTGTGACCACAGCCTAAGGCTGGGGTTACACATAGAAATCCGTTTTTGGAAGTCCTTTTCATCACCAATCCGTTTTTTATAGGGTGCTTTTTGAGCCTCCTGCACTCCTGAACGTTTTTGGAATTTTCATTAAAAAAACGCATGCGCGAACGCATGCGCAAACGCAAGTGCATGCGTTTGCATGCGTTCGCGCATGCGTTTCCCATAGGGCCCCATGTTAAAAAAAACGCATGAAAACGCATGCGTTTTTTAACTGATGCCAAAAACGCTGTTTACTGCGTTTTTGGCTCAAAAACGGACAGGGCAATGTTTTGAGCTCCAGAGAAAAACGCACAGGGTGTTTATTACACCCAATGCGTTTTTCTGTCAGTTTTTGGACTTAGAAAAAAAAAATGACAAAACTGAAGCCAAAAACTGACTGAGGGCTTATGTGTAACCCCAGCCTAACTTAGTATTCCTCAGCATTGAGCTTCTCTGATGCCCGGTGTATGCGTTCCAGCTTCAGAGAAATCACTGCAAATGATCGCAATTCATCCACACTTCCGGTCATACATACTACTCTGAAGCTGGGTGTATGTGTCCCAACTTCAGAGAGGCGTAGTGCGCATGAACGGAAGTGCAGCCACTTCCGATCATGTGCAGTACGTTTCTCTGTAGCTGGGATGCATACACCTGGTGTCATAGAAGCTGAATGCTGAGGGATACAAACCAACACAGCTTTGTATAGTGGTGTCGATGACACTGGCTGTTGTAAAGCTTGTTGAGGAGATAAAAATCCAGCGAGTCGAACTCCGTTGATGAAATGCAGTTTATTGCAGAGGATTAAAGCTTCAAATAATACAGGCATACTCATTTGTTAACGCACACATAGACTCCAATGCAAAAAACACATTGCACAGGTACAATGCGTTTGATGCAAAGCGTTTTTGCTAGTTGCGCTAAAAATATGGTCTGCAATGTTTTTTGGTGCTTTTGCAAAAATGCATGTGTTTTTTTAACATGAGAGTCTATGGGAAATGTATGTGTTAACGCATGGTATGTATATGTACCATGCATTAACACATGCTCTAAAAATGAAAAAATTGACATACAAAGGGCAAGGGGAAAAAACAGGATCCATTAAGGCAACCTTCCAACGGTTGCAAGGTCCCAAGTGTGACCCTAGACTTACTTTGGGTAACAATTCTGTTTTCTTTGTTAGTTCTGTATAAGCACAACTGAAGGAAGAGTGGCTTTTTTCATTTGGTACCTAGCAAACGGGGCATGTGCTTTACCAACTCTCCAACAGTGCCACTGGAAAAGAAACATTAAACATTGGCTGTTTACAGAAGCAAAGATAATTTGTTAGTACTGATAATAAAATAAGAATAATAGAATCCTTCCCATAAACCTAACCTGGGCATATTCCATCATTAGCTTGAGAGTCATCTTTTAATGTTCAAACAGTTAGTTGCTAATAGCAACAAACTTTAATGATGCAAACATGTCTTTGTTTCTGGAAGCCAATTAAAGGGTTTATATTAAACTAAGTATTCCAGTTTCTGTCAATGATGAATAGGAGGAATAATCTTCATTATGCAGCTTCTAATATTCACTTGTTAGGTATTAGTGCATTTAGAAGAGTATAAATTTACATTAGGAGATACCTGTCAGCAATCATAAACTTTTGAATATGTTTTAATATTTTCTAATTTGTGACAAAGTACATTTCATTTCTGAATTGGCATGAAAAGTACATGTTATTGTTAATCTTTTAGAATTTTATTATTATTAACTCACTGTTGTACAGTTAACAGATTCAACCTGAAGACTAAAGGACCTGTTACACTCTACGATGTCCCAGCGATCCGACCAACGATAGGGTAGCTGGGACATTGCTAGCTGATCGGTATCTGATCGTTGATGAGCTGTCACACAGGTAAACTCACCAGCAACCAGTGGACCAGCGACATTGTGGAAAGAATAAAATATTCTTTCCACGATGTCTAGCTCCCGCTGCCAGGCTGCAATAAGTGGGAGCAAGCTGGTAACCATGGCAAACAGCGGGTATCTAGGCAGCGCGCAGCGCCTAGTTACCCATTGTATACCCTCGTTACCAGCCTTCTCCACTTACAGGCTGGTATGGAAGGTACACAGCGGGTAACTAGGGACAGCGCTGTCCCTAGTTACCCGCTGTTTACTTTGGATACCAGCCTGTAAAAGAAGGCTGGTAACCAGGGTATACCTCAGGTAACTAGGCGCTGCGTGCTGCCTAGATACCCGCTGTTTACCATGGTTACCAACCTGCTACGCTTATCGCTGGTTGTTTGGCCCCTGTCCCACAATGCCGATGCGTGCTGACTAGCGGACGACCAATGACAGATTTATTGTACTGACAATAAACCAACGATCAGCGAGCTGATCATTGATCGTTGGTACCTATCACACGCAGCGACATCGCTACGAGCTCACTGCAACGTCACAACAACAGTGATGTTGCAACGATATCATTAGCGATATCGTTGTGTGTAACGGGCCTTTTAGTATCGTAAGTTACTTGTCTTTGAAGAGATTTTCTTGACAACAGTTTCAAATCATTTCCCTGTTTTTCCCCAACTCTTACTCATGTAAACATACTTCATCCATGTGGATTGTTGTTTCTTTGCATGCATAATATTAAAATATTTCATTCAATCCCATTGGGGGTGGAGTACTTTGAAAGTAGGGCGGTGTAGCACAATCAGCTCCATTCAGATTCCTCCTTATCACAGCTGATCAAGTGCATTGCAACATGGGATTTTGAGCCACTTTTGGGGGGAGGGGAGGTCACAGAAGCGGGCTTCCAGTAATCAAACATTAAAGACCTGTGGATGGATTGGTGGATAAATCTCCTTTACATCATATTACAAGTGAACTAAAGTAAGAAGCTCCATTTGGAAACATTAGTTTCATTGAAATAACAGGAAATCTTATGTAAAAAGCTCTCTTAGTTCATATTCTTCCTGCGCATAGTATCCACAGTTCTAAATTTCACTTAGTTTTTCTAACATGCAGATATATAACAGAAAATATAAATATGTATAAGATCCTCAAAGCTCTTTTAAAGATTTAGGTCACTTTCAGGAAGAAAGATTTGGCGGTTTCCCTGAAGGCCGCAAAGTAACATTAATTATATTCAAGGACTTTCCATGATAACTTAAAGTTCTTTAAAGGTATTTTGACTCACAATTTATGGACAGTCTTGTTAAGACATCTTATATTTAGTAATGTACTTAAAGAAATGTAATATTTAAAGCCTTGGTTTCCCTGCAGAAAGTGGCAGTGTACCCAGTGTAATTTCAGTAAATGTGTAATTTTATGCACTTAAAGGCATTGTTTTCCCATTGTATAAAAAGTTAGAGAAGGAATTCATGATGATAAAGCAGTAAAACAAGGCATACACCCCCTTCTCCTGTTACATGGTCTTTGCCAGGCCTGGAGCGGTGATGTCACTAATCTCCAGTGACATGACTTCTGTGGCCCCTGATTGCTCGTTCCTAACCCTGTAGACAATCATTGGCCAAAGTGGAAAAGTCACTGTTGATTGGTGATGTATACCTTCTGGCACACCAGAGACTATCAAAGTATCAGCATTGGAACAGAGCCAAGTACACGGGTAAGTATGCATTGTGTTAACCACATGGCTTCCTCTGGGGCATTTATCAGTTGGGGAGAGAACCCCTTTAATATTTAAAAGAGCTCAACTGAACAAACCAATAATTCATTTAAAAAATATTTATGCACTTTCTATTAGCCTTCTTATGTTACAATCTGACAAAATTTCATTATATGAAATACGACCTTTCACCTTAACAAATCTGTCACCAGGTTTTTGCTACACCATCTGAGAGAGCAGCATGATGAGGTTAGGGATGTGTGAATAATTGGGCTGCTTGTTGAAGTTTTGCTAAAATTCCTTTTTTTATCCACTGCATATCAATTTTTGGAATGCTGAGCTCTGTATAACTCTGTATAGACTGTGCATAGAGAGAAAGCTGCCAATCAGTGTTGAAGGCATGCTTATATAGAGCCTATTAATATAGAGGACTACCTGGCAAAAAGATTACTAGTCTTTTAGTGCTTATAAAGCAGCTCTGTAAATGATAAATCACTGGAATCAGAGATCTCTGTCTTTATGTTATGCTGCACTATGATTAGGTGTCAAAACCTTGGTGACAACGAGCAAACAGAAGGAACTGAAGCACCAGTATCGCTGCTGAGCATTCAAGCCGTACTGGCACAAAGTGAGCACTATCTGGGTGCCAGGTCTAGTAGCATACAAGCCCACAATAAATTTCCATAGAAAAAGATGGCACTCACCAGATTTGTGCAACGGTGCTCTTTTATTCCAGGTTAGCAGTGATACATGGTGCGGGGAGGGAGTAGCAGGGTGGACGACGGCACCGTTTCGCGCTGGTATGCGCTTCTACGGTTCCAAGCTTGTGAACCTTGGTGACAGATTCCCTTTAATTTTTGATCATTCTTACTTGTTAAAATGAATCAAAGGAACCATGCAGCCAAATAACCTAGAGATTTTCTGGTCCCATCTGAACACATTCTAACGTAAACAAAACTTTAAGCACAGCTGACATAGCCAGTTACTGTTATACAAAGTAGGATTCACAATTTCCTGCCAATCATTTTGACATCCAGAAAGTGAAAATTGCAGTCATTAAAATAAGAACCCCAACCAATCTCAAGCACCCAAATCAATAATTTTTCTATGTAGCTGCTAGTGATGAGCAAGCACTAAAATTCTTGACTGCTCAGTACTCAAATCAAGCAGGTTGGATGCTCGGACGAGCTCAACTCGATTACCGAGTATAATGGAAGTCAATGGGAAACTTGAGCATTGTCCCAGAGATCTCACGCTTTCTGAGCGAGAACTCAAGAAGTACGCTTGAGCACCTGCATACTCGACCAAGCAATGAGCGTATCTGAGAACCCCAATGATTGATTGAGTATGGAGCAGTGCCAGGCACGAGCGCTCTTTATTTGTAACCAACTAAAGAAATTCCCCTACAGTTTAGAATCTTATGTTTAAAAAAAATAAAAACACAAAATTTACTAAAATGTTAATCGCTTTTCGGCACCCTTTCACATCAGCGGTAATCCGCGGCAGTTGCGTTTTTTTTCACCACAGCTGCCGCGATCAGCGATTACCGCTGATGTGAAAAGGGGCCTAAGAGTAACGTAACTCAATGCTGAATTGAACATTATTTTATCTATACTGTTAGAGATGGACAACTATGATGAAACCCATGACATCTCATTTCTTCAGACAAGTACATGTTCATGGTAGAGTATGTGTTAGTAGAGTCTCATTAGTCATATTAGATACAGAGTTACCTACTAAACAAAAAGATATACGATAATATTCACAATTCCCACCAGATGTACAGTTGTGGCCAAAAGTATTGACACCCCTGCAATTCTGTCAGATAATACTCGTTTCTTCCTGAAAATGATTGCAATCACAAATTATTATTATCTTCATTTAATTTGTCTTCAATGAAAAAACACAAAAAAGAATTGTCCTAAAACCAAATTGGATATAATTCCACACCAAACATACAAAAGGGGTGGACAAAAGTATTGGCACTGTGTCCATTATGGCAGAGCTGGGTGAAACTGGTGTAAAAATAGTCACAAAATGGTGTGAAAAGTCGAAAACTCTGCATTACACAAAATAATTGTGACTTTTTAGGCCCTTTTCACATCAGCGTTTTTTGAAATTTGCGGCAGATGCGGTGAAAACACGCATCTGCCGCGATTAAACGCATACCGGCTGCACTTGCGGCGCGTTGGTAAACGCCATGCAAAGTATAGGCGTACTTGCGGCAGGGCGGCAAGTGCGGGTTTTGCACTTCCTGGCAGGTGTGGCCGCGAAAAAAAATACTGTCACCGCGTTTTTTTCGCGGGCCGCATACTGCCACAAGTGCAAAACCGCACTTGCCGCAAGTAACGCCTATACTTTGCATGGTGTTTACCGCAACCGCGCCGCAAGTGCAGCCGGTATGCGGTAATCGCGGCAGATGCGTTTTTTTCAAAAAACGCTGATGTGAAAGGGCCCTTAGTGCAATTTTCACCAGAATTCTAGAGTAATAACTTTGATGAATTGGGATTGGAGTGGTTTTTTTTTCTTAAGGGCCCTACACATTACTGTATCAAACAGAACATATTGATTTTAGTACTCTTAAAGGGGTTATCCTTGATTTAGAAAAAAAAAAAGTGCATAGAACTACAGAGAGGGCGGGAGAATCCAAGAATGGGGGCAGAGAGGACCCACAATAATGCTGCCCAGCGGGGCGTGCATTACAACATGGAGGAGTGCTGTGGAAGCGTGGCCACGCCTACCCAGTCCCTAACTACGGGGACTGCTGTAAGTTTATACTTAATTTACACAAGTTTAATAGGGTCACTTTAGATAAGAAAGGGAGAGATAGGGAGCTGCTAGGAAGGTGTAGGGACAGCTAGAGATAGTGTAGGGGCTTCAAATTAGGTGACAGGTTCCCTTTAAACTGCAGCTCTTGTCGACAATTTTGCAACTTCCTCTGATGTCACGTCAACAGAAAGGCATCTTCTCTGCTCTGTTGATGGGTGTCATAGCTAACGTCATGCTTACTGACAGCCGGGTCCCCCAATAAGGTAAAGGGAAGCTGGCTGTCAATTAGCATGAGGTCGGCTGTCTCGCTCTTTCCACAGAGCAGAGCGGATAAGAAGCCTCCGCTCTGTTTACCCTGCCATTCTGTCCCCGGCAGGAGTGGCATGTTACTGCTCTGTGACGGGGGTGAACAGTGATGAGCACAACTGGTAGGTAGGTGGCAACTACCTGCCTGTTAGTGCTTGGGCACATTTTTTTTAAATAAAAATTCCGGACATACCCTTTTTGTTACCTGAAGATTACAGCTAGTTGTTAGGGACTATTCAAACAGTCAATGCCTTTCTAAGGACATGATAGCAATGGTATGTCATGTAATAATGTAATTAATTAAACATGTTTATATATTTTATATACTATCCCTTATATATTTGATTGATTCTATACTTTTAACACTAAATGAATATTTTTTTTTACTTTTTTTTTAACTTTAGAAAAATGTATTTGCCAGGAAAACATTTTTTCCCTCTTGAACATGTTGTGAATCATGGAGGCTTCTCACCCTTGCAGACTCTTCTCTCACATTTCTTACTGTCTCATAAGGAAACTTCAGTTTGATTCACTGGACTTTTAACTCTGATATAAATACACTCTGACCACAGTGATGGCAAATAAGCACCATTTTGCCCTTCTCTGTCAGCAGGAGGTTGAGTTATGAGCAATATATAACTTGCTGATGAAAGAGTCTCACAGGGTGAATTAGCTGCTGGTTTAGGTTAGAACCCATGAATCCTCTGAATATCACCTCTCGTTCTCCGTCTTATAAAAAGATGTGCTGCTATCAATGCAATGCAGCCGGTCAGATTAGAACAAGGAACCTATTACTGCTTATTGATTCTGGTACAGCTAGAATGTGAACTACTATGTCAGGTCGTCCATTTCTGCGACTCATCTGCTAATAAAGGTTTACAAAATACATGAGTGCTTACGATGCTACAGAGATATAGATCCTGCCGACTCAACAAAAAGGTGGGCGAGGGTGAGGGCAGTGCAGCTATTGGCCAGAGACATGGGTATTAAACATGATTAAAATTCATGTTAAAGTAAAATATTTCCTAATGATCTTCATCTTCTGTTCTTTCCTTCCTCTCTCCGTTTCTCCTTATCAGTCTTGCTCTTGTACTTATCAATAGATACCTTTTTTTTTCAGCCACAAAATATAAGAAAAAAAATCAGCCATCTTAGAATTTAACTTTAATATATGTTTATACACTATATCACAAAAGTGAGTACACCCCTCACTTTTTTGTAAATATTTTGTAACATCTTTTGTGTGGCAACACTGAAGATATGACACTTTGATACAATGTAAAGCTGGTGGATGTTAGAGACCTTGCGCTCCTCCACCTTCCATTTGAGAATGCCCCACAAATGCTCAGTTGGGTTTAGGTCTGAAGATATGCTTGGCCAGTCCAGCACCTTTACCATCGGTTTCTTTAACAAGGCAGTGATCGTCATGGGCATGTGATTAGGGTCGTTATAATGTTGGAAAACTGCCCTGTGACAAAGTTTCTGAAGCAAGGGGATCATGTTCTGCTTCAGTACGTCTCTGTACATATTGGTATTCATGATTCTTTCAATGAACTGAAGCTCTCCACAGCTGCCAGCACTCATGCAGCCCCAAACCATGACACTCCCACCACAATGCTTGACTGTAGGCATGACACACTTGTTTTTGTACGCCTCATCTAGTTGCTGCCAAACTCGCTTGGCATCATTTGAGCCAAATATGTTTATCTTGGTCTCATCAGACCACAAGACATGGTTCTAGTATTCTTGTCCTTAGTTTTCTTGTCTTCAACAAACTGTTTATGGGCTTTCTTGTGTTACCTTCTGGAACAACAGCCATGCAGACCAATTTGAAGCAGTGTGCGGCGTATCATATCAACACTTGTAGGCTGACCACCCCTTTAACCTCTGCAGTAATGCTGGAAGCACTCATATGTCTATTTTGAAAAGAGTGCTTTGTGCCGAGTCTTTCAGGCATGTCCTTCCTCTGATAAGCATCTCACTGTAAATAGGCAATGTATACAGAAACTTGTGCTGTGGCCGAGGTTAGCTTTACATTTAAGAACTGATTGTGTCACAACTGCTCCACTCAGTAAGCTAAGTGATCCAGCATTGAAATCATGGTCTCTATTCCTACATTATGCTGCTCTCAGATGAGCTAGTAAATTCTTAGTGATAAATTCCCTTTAAAGGGATCCTGTCACCTCCAAAACACCTCCTAAGCTATCAAAACATGTCCCTGCACCATCCTATCACTAATCTCACACTCCTTTTGTCTCCTAAAAGCATCCTGTGAAAGTGCATAAAAACGTTTTAATACTCACTCATTAGTGATTATAATTAGCAGGGGCTATATTCTTTAGTCACCAGGGGTGTTGTTTAGCAGCTCCAGGATCCACCCTCTCTCTGTCTGTGCTGCTGTGAAACTGAAACTGAAGGCAGGACTAATGATTTGCATTCTGTGAGTGATAGAGAGGGGGGAGGGTAATGCCTGCACATCACAGCAGAACACACAGAGACAGGGTGGATCCTGGAGCTGCAAAACAGCCCACCTTGGTGACTAAAGAATATAGCCCCTGCTAATTATAATCACTAATGAGTAAGTATTAAAACGTTTTTATGCACTTTCACAGGATGCTTTTAGGAGACAAAAGGAGTGTGAGATTAGTGATAGGATGCTGCAGAGACATGTTTTGGTAGCTTAGGAGGCATTCTGGAGATGACAGGATCCCTGTAAAGGAGATGATTAATATCACACCAGTGGGGTCAGACACTCTGCACCCTATAAATTAGCTATTATATGCTCCTGCATCAGCCAGATGTAAAGTGTACAGAGCAGAACAACAAAGCTCCATCACAATGTTTAGTGTCATCGGGTACTGCAGTTCACCTCCTTATTTTAATAGGAAATAGTTATATTGTCCATTTTAAATAGTAGACCGAAACAACACCTGTTCTCTTAAAAATCTAGGCAAATTTTTTCTGAGATCAACTAATGATAGCATAAGAGGCGTGATATCTGGTAGGTGCTCTAGAACATTTATTAACATTAATATGAGGGGGTGGTCACAGCTCATGTCTCAATAATAATTTATTGCATGTACCTAGGACATATTTAAAGTACTTTACAACTGGAGGCATGCTTTAAGTTCAACCATTACATTGATTTAGACCTGAGTACATCTGAATTATAAAAGGAGTTGATGTCCTCAGATCATAAGAAGTTAATTAAATAATCATCAGTTAAATTATTCTGTTAGATATTGTATATACTTAAAAACCCAACACTTATCCGTCTGGAAGAGAAATGTAGTAATCTGGGCATGCTGTTCTATAATTAAGCAGTCACACTACATTAGATTTATTTTTTTTGTGTGATGCCCTGTATAGTTACTGTCCATCCTAATATTGCTGATAAAAAAAAGATCCTCCTTTCTCCCTTCTGGAGCCTTCCTTGTAGGAAAGGATGTTACATCCCCAATTACTTCCCTTTATTACTCGGTGTGATCACTTTGGAAACTAATTAGTCGCAGGCAAAGACTTGTTTATTGGAAAGTTGCTTGTGTGACGAATTAAACATCTGCTTGTGGATCCTCCTTCAACATGGGGACAGTTTTTAGAAACCATAGTGTAATATTACAAGATATATAGTTATTTTATCACTTACTACTTTCTTCTAGCCACAATTGTCACTTGAATTTTAGGCTCTCATGCACGATAACAGTGCCCGCCATCAAACTAATTATAGTAGGAACTGTTCAGCCACCTCGGGTACCAACCACTGCTTGCAGCAGCAGCTGATGCCATACATAGCTCTCATTTATCTAAAAGGTGGCACCCAACTACAGGGGAAAGCATGACGAGCCCACAAGGTAGAACAAAAAGACAAAGACATTATACATAAAACATTGAATTAAATTTAATAATTTGATGTCAACTAATACTGTATATTTTCACTAATAATGAGTGAGATGACATATGGCTTCCATCCCTTAAAATGGGAATAATTATTGCAGTTATGTTAAAGGACTAAATAACACAGTGATATGCTAATACAGAATTAATACAGAAAGTGATGTCACAGTGCAGATATAGTAAAGAAGGTGATGTCATTGTAAAGGTATAGTAAAGTGATATCACAGAAAAGAGATAATAAAGAAGGTGATCTCACAGTGCAGATATAGTAAAGTGATATCACAACCCAGACATGATGAAGAATGTGATGTCACAGTAAAGATATAGTAAAGTGATGTAACAATACAGAGATAATAAAAGAGGTGATGTCACAGTGAAGATATAGTAAAATTATGTCATAGTACAGATACAATAAAGAAGGTGATGTCATTGTAAAAATATAGTAAACGTGATGTCACAGTACAGAGATAATAAAGAAGGTGATGTCACAGTAAATATATAGCAAAGCAATGTCACAGTACAAAGATAATAAAGAAGGTGATGTCACCATAAAGGTATAGTAAAGTGATGTCAGAGAACAGAGATAATAAAGGAAGTGATGTCACTGTAAAGGTATAGTAAAGTGATATCACAGTACAGAGATAATAAAGAAGATGATGTCACAGTAAAGGTATAGTAAAGTGATATCACAGTACAGAGATAATAAAGAAGATGATGTCACAGTAAAGGTATAGTAAAGTGATGTCACAGTACAGAGATAATAAAGAAGGTGATCTCACAGTAAAGGTACAGTAAAGTGATGTCACAGCACAGAGATAATAAAGAAGGTGATATCACAGTAAAGGTATAGTAAAGTGATGTCACAGAACAGATAATAAAGAAGGTGATATCACAGTAAAGGTATAGTAAAGTAATGTCACAGTACAGAGATGATAAAGAAGATGATGTCACCATAATGGTATGGTAAAGTGATGTCACAGAACAGATAATAAAGAAGGTGATGTCACAGTAAAGGTATAGTAAAGTGATGTCACAGAACAGATAATAAAGAAGGTGATCTCACAGTAAAGGTATAGTAAAGTGATATCACAGAAAAGAGATAATAAAGAAGGTGATCTCACAGTAAAGGTATAGTAAAGTGATGTCACAGAACAGATAATAAAAAAGGTGATCTCGGAGTAAAGGTATAGTAAAATGATGTCACAGAACAGAGATAATAAAGAAGGTGATCTCACAGTAAAGGTATAGTAAAGTGATGTCACAGAACAGATAATAAAGAAGGTGATCTCGGAGTAAAGGTATAGTAAAGTGATATCACAGAAAAGAGATAATAAAGAAGGTGATCTCGGAGTAAGGGTATAGTAAAGTGATGTCACAGAACAGATAATAAAGAAGGTGATCTCACAGTAAAAGGTATAGTAAAGTGATGTCACAGAACAGATAATAAAGAAGGTGATCTCACAGTAAAGGTATAGTAAAGTGATATCACAGAACAGATAATAAAGAAGGTGATCTCACAGTAAAGGTATAGTAAAGTGATGTCACAGAACAGATAATAAAGAAGGTGATCTCACAGTAAAGGTATAGTAAAGTGATGTCACAGAACAGATAATAAAGAAGGTGATCTCACAGTAAAGGTATAGTAAAGTGAAGTCACAGAACAGATAATAAAGAAGGTGATCTCGGAGTAAAGGTATAGTAAAGTGATATCACAGAAAAGAGATAATAAAGAAGGTGATCTCACAGTAAAGGTATAGTAAAGTGATGTCACAGAACAGATAATAAAGAAGGTGATCTCACAGTAAAGGTATAGTAAAGTGAAGTCACAGAACAGATAATAAAGAAGGTGATCTCACAGTAAAGGTATAGTAAAGTGATGTCACAGAACAGATAATAAAGAAGGTGATCTCACAGTAAAGGTATAGTAAAATGATGTCACAGAACAGATAATAAAGAAGGTGATGTCACAGTAAAAAAGTAGTAAAGTGATGTCACAGTACAGCGATAATAAAGAAGGTGATATCACCATAAAGGTATAGTATAGTGATGTCACAATACAGAGATAATAAAGAAGGTGATGTCACCATAAAGGTATAGTAAAGTAAATGTCACAGAACAGATGATAAAGAAGGTGATCTCAGAGTAAAGGTATAGTAAAGTGATATCACAGAAAAGAGATAATAAAGAAGGTGATCTCACAGTAAGTAAAGTGTTCTATAATAAAGAAGTGATTCACAGAAAGTATAGAAATACAGAAGATAATAAAGAAGGTGATCTCACAGTAAAGGTATAGTAAAGTGATGTCACAGAACAGATAATAAAGAAGGTGATCTCACAGTAAAGGTATAGTAAAGTGATGTCACAGAACAGATAATAAAGAAGGTGATTCACAGTAAAGGTATAGTAAAAGTGATGTCACAGTACAGATAATAAAGAAGGTGATTCACAGTAAATATAGTAGTAAAGTGATGTCACAGTACAGATAATAAAGAAGGTGATATCACCATAAAGGTATAGTAAAGTGATGTCACAGTACAGAGATAATAAAGAAGGTGATGTCACCATAAAGGTATAGTAAAGTGATGTCACAGAAAGATATAAAGAAGGTGATCTCAATAAAGGTATAGTAAAGTGATTCACAGAAAGAGATAATAAAGAAGGTGATCTCACAGTAAAGGTATAGTAAAGTGAAAGTCACAGAACAGATAATAAAGAAGGTGATCTCACAGTAAAGGTATAGTAAAGTGATGTCACAGAAACAGATAATAAAGAAGGTGATTCACAGTAAAGGTATAGTAAAGTGATGTCACAGTAACAGAGATAATAAAGAAGGTGATTCACAGTAAAGTATAGTAAAGTGATGTCACAGTACAGAGATAATAAAGAAGGTGATTCACAGTAAAGGTATAGTAAAGTGATGTCACAGTACAGAGATAATAAAGAAGGTGATTCACAGTAAATTATAGTAAAGTGATGTCACAGTACAGAGATAATAAAGAAGGTGATTCACAGTAAAGGTATAGTAAAGTGATGTCACAGTACAGAGATAATAAAGAAGGTGATATCACCATAAAGGTATAGTAAAGTGATGTCACAGTACAGAGATAATAAAGAAGGTGATTCACAGTAAAGGTATATAGTAAAGTGATGTCACAGTACAGAGATAATAAAGAAGGTGATGTCACAGTAAATATATAGTAAAGTGATGTCACAGTACAGAGATAATAAAGAAGGTGATTTCACAGTAAAGTATAAGTAAAGTGATGTCACAGTACAGAGATAATAAAGAAAGTGATATCACAGTAAAGTATAGTAAAGTGATGTCACAGTACAGAGATAATAAAGAAAGTGATATCACATAAAGGTATAGTAAAGTGATGTCACAGTACAGAGATAATAAAGAAGGTGATTTCACAGTAAAGGTATAGTAAAGTGATGTCACAGTACAGAGATAATAAAGAAGGTGATTTCACAGTAAAGGTATAGTAAAGTGATGTCACAGTACAGAGATAATAAAGAAGGTGATTTCACAGTAAAGGTATAGTAAAGTGATGTCACAGTACAGAGATAATAAAGAAGGTGATTCACAGTAAAGGTATAGTAAAGTGATGTCACAGTACAGAGATAATAAAGAAGTGATATGTCACAGTAAATATATAGTAAAGTGATGTCACAGTACAGAGATAATAAAGAAGGTGATTTCACAGTAAATATATAGTAAAGTGATGTCACAGTACAGAGATAATAAAGAAAGTGATATCACCATAAAGGTAATAGTAAAGTGATGTCACAGAACAGAGATATAAAAGAAGGTGATTCACAGTAAATATATAGTAAAGTGATGTCACAGTACAGAGATAATAAAGAAAGTGATATCACAAAAAGGTATAGTAAAGTGATGTTACAGTACAGAGATAATAAAGAAGGTGATTTCACAGTAAAGGTATAGTAAAGTGATGTCACAGTACAGAGATAATAAAGAAGGTGATTTCACAGTAAAGGTATAGTAAAGTGATGTCACAGCACAGAGATAATAAAGAAAGTGATATCACAGTAAAGGTATAGTAAAGTGATGTCACAGTACAGAGATAATAAAGAAGGTGATTTCACAGTAAAGGTATAGTAAAGTGATGTCACAGTACAGAGATAATAAAGAAGGTGATTTCACAGTAAATGTATAGTAAAGTGATGTCACAGTACAGAGATAATAAAGAAGGTGATGTCACCATAAAGGTATAGTAAAGTGATGTCACAGTACAGAGATAATAAAGAAGGTGATTTCACAGTAAATGTATAGTAAAGTAATGTCATAGAACAGAGATAATTAAAAGAAATGTAGAGTAGTAAGCAGTGATATCTTAATGCAATGCTTGGATATTGATGTCACAGCACATCGGTAATGATCTAAGTGAGGATAACAGTTCAAAAAGAAACAAAGTCTGAATGTGGTCACAATGTCACATAATATAAATGAGTGATGTGAAAGTGCAGGGGTAATAAAAATAATGATGCCTCTAGTGAATATGATAATGATATATCTGCACAGTGATAGGATATGATGTCACGGCACATCGGTAATGACCTAATAATAGTCTGAATGTGGCCACAGCATGAGGATGATGTATGCGGTAATTATAGTAGGGTAATACACCCAATGTGGTGTCACAATACACAAATAAACAAGCGATGTCTCAGAACATGAGTAACTCTGTAATATACACTGTAAAGTCATTAGACAGTTTCTTTGTTCAGATGTTTTCTTTTTGGGACTGCACCTCCCCTGAGAATCTCTAAAAATGGACGAACAGCATCCCATGTCTGATTTGCCAGCTCATATTCATTAGCATTTGATTATTGATCGGTTGTGTTTCCTTATATGACTTTGCTTTTATTCACTACATGCTGAGACGTTCACAGCTGCTGCAGCGCCTCTGGTTCCATTAGATTGAACAAGATGAATTCTTTTTCTTCTTAGGTTGTCCACACACGTAATGATTTTCAGCTGATATCATGCCATAAGGATGGTGTTGCTTGGTGTTTCTCTAACATGACTTCATAGCTGGTTTATAGTGATTAGATCATTATTGGACAAGATGTCAATATGGCTGCGATGAGCACAGTAACAAGTCTCACTAGGGACAGTACTACATTGACATCTTATTCTGGGCAGTCTAGTATCCAGGTCTCGTGGGTGTAGCTTTATTAAACTGTCTTGGATTCTCTGTGTAGGTAATCTAATGGAGTCAATAATGGAAATGTCACTGTAAGGAAACACATTTCAGGAGGTTTCTGGATCTATGTGTCTCAATTTGTTTTTGTTCACCCTAATATTGCGATATTGTGGTATACAAATGATGTTACTTTTACTGGATTTATAGAATTTCTGAATTTCAGAATAGTCACAGTGATTATAAAGGTAATGAAAAAAATTATTTATTGTGTTGACGCACAATTTGTTATGAATGATCAGATTCAGTCGGATAAAAACACATTAGATGGGCTATTCTGCTGGAGTAAACCAGATTCTTCAACAATCATGATAATAAGGTTTTTAATTTAGAACACGTTTCAACTCTGTGTCGGGGCCTTTATCAACAAATGTGTTTTTTTAAACTTAATAAAGGCACCGGTACATGTTGAAAAACTTTGGGTATAAAAACTCTTATCATCATTCTTGAGGAATTGTTGAGGAATTGGTTTACTCAAGCAGTTCACTTCATATACCATTTTTTTTTTTTTGGATCCAATATTGTCCGGAGAATTCCCCTTCCTACCACGAGGCAGCAGCAGATGGTCTTCTTCATGCCCGCATAGGATTTGTGCCTGTCACAACTCCACCAGACGAGCGATACCCTCACTCACCTACTCTCCCTCCTAGTTTACCACCCTATTGTGCGCTGTTCTCCTCATCTAGATGATTGATTGGCTAAAACATTTGCAGGGTATTCGGGAACCCTATACAGATGCTGGCGTTTATTGGGCTTCAAGAATATATGTCAATTTGGGACATTTGGTGACAAACTCTGAATATTTCCACAAACTCAAAGGAGTTTGCATCAATAAGTTACTAATTATGTTATATAAAAGTACTGAAACAAATGAATTTCCAATACTAGGTATCATTTTGGTATCTTTGAAATTCCTTATGATTGTTTTTTCTCAAGAATATATAGCGCAAACATATTTAGTAAAAAATATCAAATAAGGTGTCAGACTCCTTTCCCAACAATTAGGCTAGGGTCACATTAGCATCATGGAAGCGCTGAAAGCTAGCGTTCTTTTTCTTGTTGAAATGTTAAAAAAACGCTAGCGTTAACGCATCCATAGGCTCCCATGTAAAAATGCATTGAAAAAATGCGGTAAGCAGCGTTTTTGGGGGCGTTTGTAAAAACGCATGTAATTTTTTTTAACATGTGAGTGTACCGGAAACACATGCATTAACGCATGGTACATATATGTACCATGCGTTAACGCATGCGTTAACACTAGTGCTAAAAATGATAAAAATGCCATAAAATGGCAAGGGGAAAAAAACAATCCTGAACAGCATCCTTCCAAACGGATTAAAGGTCCCAAATGTGACCCCTAGCCTTACTGCACTGCAACCAAGTGTTGACTGCCATTGATGTGACTGCATTATACTAGCTAAGGGCCCTTTCACATCAGCGTTTTTTTCAAATCGCGGCAGATGCGGTGAAAAAACCGCATCTGCCGCGATTACCGCATACCGGCTGCACTTGCGGCGCGGTTGCGGTTTTTGCCATGCAAAGTATAGGCGGACTTGCGGCAGGTGCGGCAAGTGCGGTTTTGCACTTGCGGCAGGTGCGGCCGCAAAAAAAAAACGCGGTCAGCCACGGTTTTTTTCGCGGCCGCATCTGCCGCAAGTGCAAAACCGCACTTGCCGCACCTGCCGCAAGTCCGCCTATACTTTGCATGGCAAAAACCGCAACCGCGCCGCAAGTGCAGCCGGTATGCGGTAATCGCGGCAGATGCGTTTTTTTCACCGCATCTGCCGCGATTTGAAAAAAAACGCTGATGTGAAAGGGCCCTAAGTCATCTCATACATTAAAGGGTTATTCTAACCACAGCCATTCTGGTAGTTAGGCAGGTGTATCTGTCAATATGAGGTTGGGTCCAACTCTTGGAATCCCGACTTCCTGTCAAAGATCCACACACACAGATATTTTCTTCTGTGCCATGAATGGGTAAGATGGAAAAGACCATTTAAAGGGAATTTGGCATCAGGATTTCACCCCACAAATTATTATTATGCACATGTAGCTCTTTCAAAGACAAGTCCAGCAAAACCTTTATATTGCCAGTCCGTTCCTTCATAACTGAGAAATCAGTGCTTGAATTGATATTCTGAAGATCTATTTTTAGATCTAAATCTTCCGTCACTCCAGCTCTCTTTCTTGCTTAGTGCTGCATGACAGACAGCCTCTATTCTATGTGTCTTCAGACAATGGAGTCATAAGTCAAACAGGAGGATGCTGAATAGAGCTGGAGTGACAAAAGCTTCAGATCAACAAATAGTTCTTCAACCTCATTTGCTTATCAGTTCACATGCTAAGAAAGGACTGGCAATGTAAAGGTATTGCTGGACTTGTCCGTGAAAGAGCTACATGTGCATATACCGTATATACTGGTGTATAAGCCGAGTTTTTCAGCACAAAAATTGTGCTGAAATGTGCCCCCCTCAGCTTATACACGAGTCACTATACGGCTGAGTGTGGGGGGGCCGGTGTCCGGGGGCTGGAGGAGGCAGGGGGAGGCTGTAATATGAGTGCCCGGTCACGTGGGGCCGCTCATTAGTGCAATGCAATATGCACTGCATCCCCCTGTCCATCAGTGGCAGGGGGAGCGGTGCATATTACATTGCGCTCCCTCAGTAGTATATACAGGCCCCCCGATCCCCCCGTAGTATATGCAGGCCCCCCGATCACCCCCCCCGTAGTATATACAGGCCCCCCGATTCCCCTCCCCCCGTAGTATATACAGGCCCCCCGCTTCCCCCCCTGTAGTATATACAGGCCCCCCGCACTATATACAGGCCCCCGGTTGCAGCCACAGACCTGTAAGAGAATAGCTTTCATATTTACCCTCCTCGCTGTTACCCGTGCTCCTCCGGTCTCCTTCCCGCTTCTACCCGGCGCATCCACAATGACGTCATTGTGCGTGGTCACATGACGCCGGGTAGAAGCGGGAAGGAGACGAGGACGCCGGATGACAGCGAGGAGGGTAAGTATGAAAGCTATTCTCTTACAGGTCTGTGGCTGCAACCGGGGGCCTGTATATACCACACTGCTGGGGAGGCTGCTGTATATACCACACTGCTGGGGAGGCTGCTGTATATACCACACTGCTGGGGAGGCTGCTGTATATACCACACTGCTGGGAGGCTGCTGTATATACCACACTGCTGGGGAGGCTGCTGTATATACCACATTGCTGGGAGGCTGCTGTATATACCACACTGGTGGGGAGGCTGCTGTATATAAAATATAAAAAAGGTACGTGCCTGGACCCGTAGAAGCGACACGTGTCGCGAAACGGTGCCGTAGTCTGGCGGCTCCTCTTGCCCCCTCCCTGCACCCTGTTTGTTTCCGATATTTGGAATAAAGAGACCATCTCGTTTACCCGGTGAGTGCCGCCCTTCTCCTTTTTTATTTGCTATCGCTGGTACTTTGGCTGTGCACCCCCGGTGGGAATTCGCCATTCCTGGAAGGGAATTCAACCGTGACCTTGGCCCCGCTAAGTGCCCTGATTGACTTGCTTACTGTAGGCTGCTGTATATACCACACTGCTGGGGAGGCTGCTGTATACCACACTGCTGGGGAGGCTGCTGTATACCACACTGCTGGGGAGGCTGCTGTATACCACACTGCTGGGGGCTGTATACCTGTGCTGGGGTCCACCCTCGGCTTATACACGAGTCAATGGGTTTTCCCAGGTTTTGGGGGCAAAAGTAGGGGGGTCGGCTTATACGCGAGTATATACGGTACATACCTATGAGATGGGAGTCCTGCTTACAGATTCTCATTAGAGAAGTATCCCATATTCTATGCACCTATAGATTGTATAGATGACCACTGGTCTCAAATGCTTAAGATAGCCATCAAGATGTTCACAGTGCTTTAACATTTTGCTTAGTTTGAAGGAGAGAATATTAGATGAACAGACTGGCTTGGGATTTTTTTTAGTTGTTGAATACTCAGGATAGTTTTTTATGTATTCATAGAATTTCAGACAATTATATTTTGAAAGAATTTGAATGAACGGGCATGAAATTGTTCTGCATTTCTTTCTTTTAAGTTTTCATTTGCTTTTATGGTTGGATTAGTCATTATCGTTTTTATGATTTCAATTTTTTTTGAATCCTTTCGTCATTGTTTACTATTGCTGAAAATGTCAAACCCAAAATGTCCTTTTCAAGCCTTGGATTGATGCTTTTAGTTAATAGCATTATTCACTATTTATTTCTGAAGCTATTATATTCTGAGCATTCAGCCAGCAATGATCCAAGTCATTAACATTTTGACATTTTTATTGTGTGGTTGATGGTGAAAAGCATTTCTTGATGATTGTTTAATTTATCATTACATTTGGTTTTTATGCATACAGAACTCCGTACTTGAAATACCATGATGAAAGGTGAAGCATTTTATGCTGGCGCTGTTTCTTTTTAGGGGTACTGAATAAAAATTTGTTAGGAAGAGTTTAATTATATGTTTAATGCTTTGTATTACAAAACCTGCCGTGGTCTTGTCTAGATGAAGAAGGCAGCAATTACTAAATTACATAAAAGCCGGAATACTTGATTGTAGTCAATGAAAACACTTGTACTATAACATGGTGGGAGGGTCTTATAGCGGTAATATTGACCACAGCAGTTATTGAAGCTTTTATGGTCACCAATGTCATAATCATATACTATTTCTAAAGGGCCTGTCACACGCTACGATATCGTGAACGATATCGTTGAAACGTCACAGCTTTTGGGGTGGTGCAACGACGTTGTTGCATGTGATACATAGATACGACCAACGATAAGTCGGCTGACTGTTGATCGCAGGTTTATGAACAGGACCATAAATCATGATCCATATGTAGAGAAAATAAGCGGCACTCACCGGTGTGGGTATCTTCAATTTATTGAAACCGGGTTACAGGCATGGAATGATGAGGGGAGGGAGTGAGGAGTGCAGACGACGGGCACCGCAGGTCCCTGACTGGAAGAAGCGGCAAACCCGCCGCGAAACGGTGCCCGTCGTCTGAACTCCTCACTCCCTCCCCTCATCATGCCATGCCTGTAACCCGGTTTCAGTAAACTGAAGATAGCCACACTGGTGAGTGCCGCTTATTTTCTCTACATATGGATTATGTTCAATGGACTTTTTTAGCGTGCACCATTGGGAAGGTGTGTCTGCACCTGGTCCACATTGGATCAATATAGGTGCAGCAGATTGAAGCATATATCGCAGTGCCCAGTGTTTTCTTTCACTTTAGGACCATAAATCAGTCGTTGGTCGTCCGTTCAACCTGCAGCATTAGTGTGTGTGACACCTTGATGACGATGTCGTTTACGACTTTGCCTATTCAGAACTGAGGAACATAGGCATCCAAACGACTACTAATATCATTCGCTTGTCACGGAATCGTTGCTGCGTCGTCCACGATATCTGTACGTGTGACACCTCACTAGTGATCAATAAACGATGTTCCAACGATTTCAGCCAGGTCGGATCGTTGGTCGGATCGCTCGGACATTGAAGCGTGTAATGGGCCCTTAAGGTGTATTCATGTAGCCAAGCTTCGTTTTTGAGTTTTCATTCTTTTTTCCTCTCCCAGGAGCCATATGTTTTAATTTTTCTGTCCCATGTAAGGGCCTGTGTTCTGCAGAATTAGTTATATCATGGAAACAAGCCATTCCCTTTACTATACAATGGAATGAAAAATAGGGAAAAAAATATATGGTGAAATGGGGAAAAAACACCATTTTATTTTTTTTGCATATTTTTGGATTTAGTTTTTGAAGTGTTCATTGTGCAGTAAAAAATGACATTACTACTGATTCTCCAGGTTAGTATGGTTACAGCAATACCAAGATGGGGTGATTTTTTATTTTATATTATTTTAGTGGCTTAAAAAATGTTGAACTTTGTAAAACAAAATAGTTTTTTATCGCCTTCTTCCAATACCAATGCATTTTTATTTTTCTGCCTGAAGAACTGAATGAGTTAAATTGCACCTTTTGGTGAACTAAAAAAAATTACAAATTTGGCACTTTAATTTTTTTTTTTTTTTTCATGCTATTTACTTTGCAGGTTAAATAATCCTATACATTTGAGAGATCAAATTTTTCAGATGCAGAAATACTGAATTAAAAAAAAAAAAAAATTTCTTTATATAACCTCTTCATGACCTTAGACATATCCTGACATCTAAGGTCCACGGTACTTATAAACCTTAAATGTAAGGGTACGTCATGGCGAAAACGTGGCACCGTGGCTGCAGTTGAAGGTACCCATTGATTCTTGGACAGGCTCTTTGTTCAGCAATGGAGTCTTGTATGGTGACCATGCATGCAGGCTATGGAGCTTGAATGTATTACTTATTGTTTTTTTTTAAGTAATTATATCTGCTTATTCCATGTCTTTCTTTAGCTCTCCACAGGTGGTCCTTGGCTTCTGGATAACTTTTCTTGATAATTCTTTTCACTCCTCTGTCTTAAATATTGCAGGAAGGCCTTGGTTGTGGCCAGTTTATGGTGAAATTATGTTCTTTCCACTTCCGGATTATGGCCCCAACACAGCTCACTATAAACTTCAGTAGTTTAGACATTCTTTTTCAACCAATGCCATCAGTATGTTTTGCAACAATAAGGTTGTGAAGGTGAGACAGTTTGAGCAGGTGAGATAGCAAGTAGAGACAGCTCACTGGTTTTTACCATTGCAAGATGTTTCTTGTATAGACCATCAACTGAATCATCAGATATTATTTTCCTCTAAGTAGCAGGATTGCTTTCTAATCACTGATTTCAGCTGGTGTCATGACTTTCCATGGTGTTTTGCACCTCACTTTCTTCACGTGTTCAAAACGTTTTTTCCTCTGTCATTTCTCATTATTACACATAATTTATGGACCTCTATGGCTTGATTTATTTGCCTGTGTGGATTGGATGAGTTGGTTCCAACATGTTTCTGAAATTCATGTTAGCACTTTTAGAAATATATTTATTTAGAAAATTGCTGACGTGTTCAATATTTAATTCATCCGCCGTTTATACACTCACTATCTTGTTTCTTCTGTATCTCCTATTTAATTATAAGGAGAATGAATGAGGTGCAGTCCACTTGACCCTCAAGTCTGATCAGATTCCTGTACTTGGATGCCCTGTTTCTATATTAGTATTAGAATATTCAGGGAATTAGAGGTTGCCGCTAAATCTTATAGAGCTAAAGTGATTGTCTAGTACACAAGGCGTTCGATACTCACCATTGAGTTAACAATTATTTTAATGAGAAAATATTATTTTTTGGACGTGTTTCAAATTATATAGGTTTCCTAAAAACATAAAATGGGGTGTGCTTTTTCCATAAACTTTGGCTCTCTAGCCTACTGGCGGTATCTTGTATTCCACCTTAGTCCCAATCACTTGAATGCAAATTAGCTTTAGTACCTGACAGGAGGCATAAACAACAAGAGCCTCCTTACAATCCTTAAAAAAATGTATATAGAGTATACTGTAGATCTGAAATTATTTATTCCACTTTAAAGGTCTAATCCTATATTTGTGTACAGATTTAATAGACCTGTCTATAATTTGTTCAAGACCTGATGAATGAAAACAAGATTAACTGAGAAAATGAGATGTTTTAACTATAGGTAGAGTTTTCCAGATGACAGCTACTCCATTTAAATGTTATCAGTATCAGACAGGAAGCCTTATTCTTTTATGATAAATTAAACATGTCCTAAGAATAATCTATCGTTAAGACTTTATGAAACCCTTAAAAATCTGCTCCTTGGCTTATTAATATAAATTCCATATTCCCTGTCCCCAAAAACTTTGTCATAAAATTTTATTTGCCAAAGTTTAATCCATTTTGTTGATTTTCCTGAATTGTAATGTTAAAGATATAGAATGTATAGAATGTTAATTTTTATCTAACAGGGTCCCTTGGAAGAATAAAATTTTGTCATGTACTATTTCCCCCCATAGGAGAAAAAGGATTTCAGTCATTTGACATTCCCTTGTTTAAGGGTCAATATTGACTGTTAGGATTGCTACTTCCAATAGGTGGTGCTAGAGTTAAAGCATTCTAAGAAGAGGCAATTTGCATATTAAATTTCCCAGAGCAGCATGCAATGTGTTTAAGTGTTCTTATATACTGACATGCCAGACCTGATATGTCATCTCTCCATAAGGAGAAACTGTATAGTCCAGAGTCCCAAGTCTTAGCCTCTCACCTAGTCAAATCATATCTCATACTTTGTACTGACTAGGGGTAAGCACTCCTAAAAATTGTGCCTGCAAATTGAAACTATCATTTGGCTTATATCCTTGGTCATATGATAAGGCTTCTTAAATATGTCAATATTGTCTTTTAAGACTGCTACTTCCAATAGGTGGCACTATAGTTAATGTTCTATTTGAAGAGGCAACTTGCATATTGCCATTCCCTGTAATCTCATTTTTATGACGAGTCAAGAGTCATTAAGAGGTCATAATAAATTTACAATTGTATTTAGTTACCACTTGAAGTATAAAAAAACTGTGTGCATCCATTTGCATATACTTTTATATTTTTTGGTGTTAAATAAAGAGCACTTTTTGTACATAATATTTGCTAATTTTTCTTTTGTTTAGAAATTTTACAGGGGTTTATTTCTTTGATATTAGAAATAATGTGGCTAAGGAATGGAAGACACCATTAGGCAATAAAAGATCCTTAGCGCAATTGATGAATCCCCTGCCATTCTTGCACCACTGCTGTAGCACTCTATGTCTGTCTTCTTTATTATGCTTTCCTGATAGCTGCTGCAGCCATCACTGCTCAGTGTGTAGTTGGCAACATTATATAAATTATCATTACCAGCAGTACAGTGGGACATTCATAGCAATTCATACAATTTCAGTAGATATCGCTCAGCGTGCACGGCTCTTAGAGTGGCTTACATGGGGCAACATGGCACCTCCCTTCTATGCCAAAATATAACTCCTCCCCATCCATGGTGAAGATCATCAATTTTAGGGATGTCCATTGGTCTTTGAGTGGTTGGAAAAATTACAGTGGTTGGAAAAATTGTTGCTTAACCCTTAAGGGCCGAACCTTATTTTGCAATTCTGACCAGTGTCACTTTATGAGGTTATAATGATGAGGTTAGGATGATATGTTCTGCATTTTTTGACCAAAGAGAGTGTTTACACACATTGACAGTTCAAAGCCATGACGGGTATAGCCGTCATTGGTCATTAAGGGGTTAAGAAAGGTTTCTTATAAATGCTCTAAAATGTACATTATGTTCATCTATTGCACTTTTTGGCACTTTACGTGTCATAAAAAATAGTGTCATTACTAGAGTAGTAGCATTGGATTTCTGCATCAGATCCTGTGTTTCAATATTTTTTATTAACGGCCATAAATAACAATCGGGGGGAGGGGAGAGAGCAGTTCACCACTTCTGCATTAGCAGATTGGTATAGGTAGCAGTAACTAGTAGTAATTACATATGAGAAGAAAATGGTATGTCTGACAAATATGTATCAGTATGTAAATGATCATGGGGGGAAATGAGGGGTAAAGGAGGATATAGGTAACTTACGTAATCAATTTTGTTAGGATATCTTTAGAATAGGTTAGGTAAATATGCAGGTTTGAGGAAAGGGAGGGGAGCACAACTTACATCGTATTAGAATTGCTAGCAGGGGATTTTATCGGCTCAAAGTTCAACATGAAGATACAGTATCTAAAGGCCCCGTTACATGGCACGACATCGTCAATGACATCGCTGATACGACACGGGTTTGGAGGCATTCCAGCTACGTCATTTCGTGTGACTCTGCCAAGTTGTAACGATAAATTGTTGGATCGTTGATCGTAGGTTTGAGAACATGTTCTCAAACCACACAATCAAAGATCAGCCAACCTGGTATATCATTGTGTGTGACACCGCAATAACGATGTCATGGATGACTTTGCCCATTCACAGCAATGAGCAGGGATCATTCGCTGGGTTGTGCGAACGATATCTGCTCACAACATCGTTGGTGAGTCGTCCACGATATCTATACGTATGACATCTCACCAACGATGTCATGGATGACTTTGCCCATTCACAGCAATGAGCAGGTATGGTTCGCGGGGTTGTGCGAACTATACCTGCTCACAGCATCGTTGGGGCGTTGTCCACGATATCTAGACATGTGACATCTCACCAATGATGTCAAAACTATGTCGGAAATGACCCGCACCCACGAGATCGTTTCCGACATCGTCCCAACATTGTGCCATGTAACGGGGCCTTTACAGGAACATTTGCATTTAATTCAAGTAATGTCTTGTAGAAACAACTTCCACTACTACTACTGTGGGTGAGGCATTTTTGCTACAGAAACGGGACAAACAATGCAGCACAAATGCCCAGTCGGCATATAGCCTTAGGGTTGCTTTGACTATTGTACAGGCTCCCTTGTACTTTACGTGATTGATAATTGCCTCCTCTGATCCTTCTACTGCCAGTTAATATAACCTACTCTATGTAAATACTTTGTATACTATAGTTTTTGTGACAAGGCGATGTATATTTCAGTAACCCTCTTGAATTGTGTTGCTTCTTATGATACAATGTACTGTATAATGCCCAGTATACAACTAATAAAAAATAGTTGTAGACTTTCATAGATATCATTGTTGAGGAGTTCTTTACTATATTGTGAAGGATGCCTGCAGAGCTGAAATTCAAGACTAGTTTACAGGTAATCTTATGTTAACCCGAGGTATTATAATGATATCTGTTGTTTGTTAGAGCCAAGCAACGTGTTTTTGCTTCAAGTTATGACTCTACACTGGAAGTATTGATATGTTGCACATTAGCAGAGTGATTGCTGCATCTTTTGGTTACAGTGCAAGTTTTTGTAGTAATACTCTAGCCCTAATAAGCCTATCCACATACTTATTATTTCTCATTGTTTCCACTACTGTACATAGCACAATCAGTGTATTAGCGTTTTGGATGCAGCATGTTATTGCTCAGTCCAAAACGCTGCATTATACAGTACAATCACAGTGGATGAGATTTATAGAATCCCATGCCCACTGTTCTTGTTTTTATCACTATTTTAACTGACCTGCGGTGTGGCTTCCGGAGCTGCAGTATGTCAATTTATGCTTGTGGAGACGCAAATGTTCTGAGTGGGAAAACAATATGATTGTCAGTAATCCTGACCATGGGCAAGGATGTTGCCTTCTCCCGCGCAGGACACGAAGGCTGTGTGCTCACGGTCCGGAGGAGCTGCGTGTTGGATGCTGCTCCTCCAGGACCTGAGTGAAGCCGTGGGTGCCCTCAGGAGACCACAACCGCCCTATACTCACTATGTGCGGTGGGTGCGGGGCAGCTTCTCCATGCTGTCACCCGATGGATGTCGCTTCTGACTCCTCAGCATGAAATTAACATGCTGCGGAGGAACGGACTGCCGGCAACCCGCACCGCAACTTTCAGATCGCTGCGGTCAGGTTAAGCATAGTGAGCATGGGATTTCTACATATCACATCCACTATGCTTATACTGTACTACGCAGCGTTTTGCATGCAGCGGCAAGATGCTGCGTCCAAAACGCTTCGTATACTGATCGTGAGTATGCAGCCTACATCTCAGCAGGAGAAAACACATTGTGTCTAGACTGCAGCGTGTCCTGATCATGGACACTTACTAGGAATAAAGTAAAATAGCGAATCTGCAACTCCACAACCATCTCTTTTTAGAGCTTGACAGATTGATATATAATTAAGGGAAATATTCAGTATTTCATTAGTTTACACCTCTGCTAAATTTGAGCTTAGGATCCAGTGGGCAGTCGTATTTACTGATTGACAGCCATTGCTGTATGTCCGGTCACTGAGGAGCTGAGTAGATCCGCCTACTGGACTCAAGCTCAAAATAAGCATAGGTTGAAATAAATAAATAGCAACTTATTCTAGATCTTTTTACTCAAATTTGTATATCACTGTGCTCAGCTCATCCTGCTTTATATGACACACAGCATTTTCAATGAGAAAGAGAAATGTCCAAGTTCACAGCAGACGTTCATAGTGCCAGTGCAAATAGTTTTCAGTATGACAAAGGTGGTTTTGAGATCTGCTGTGTGAAATCTGTTCTCCCTTCCTCAATAAATCATCCTGACACTGGTAAGAAACATAGTAAATCTATCCACAAGAGATATTGCCAGAGGCAGTCACACTTCTGCTCCAAGTGCTTTCAGATTACATAGAATGTGGTATTAATGACCCAGCCACATAGTGAGAGTTTAATCAGCGGCTCCCACAGCACAGATATGTGAGCGCAGAGTAGCGTGTCTATGTCAGGTCTGATGATGACAGTCTCAGGTCTTACATAATACAGACTTAGCTATCACTGGCTCTTTGAAATGACTTATTTAATATAAATATGTGTGATATATTATATATATATTCTGGAGTGCTGCACACAAATCATGGTTCAATTGGTGCCCCCCCTAGTCACATGAGTTTACAGTATTTTCATGTAGCTTCATAACTGTAGATGTCTGCAAATTAAACTAATAGGTACACACGTTTAAAGGAAAACCGTAACATTAAACATAGTCTACTGGAGCAGATCTGAATGGGGTAAGGTAGGAACCCCTGGATCTCGATATACTGCAATATCGTGATTTTTGTGGAAGCTTAGGCTGTCATTATGCAAGTAATGGAGGCTCTGGGTGCCTCTACTGTGGTGGGTGTGTGGGGAACTGGAGGTGGCTCACGATCTTTCCTCATAGCTGGATGTGGCTCATGATCCTCCCTTAGAGCTGAATGTGGCTCACGATCTTTCTCATAGCTGGATGTGGCCGTGATCCTCCTTAGAGCTGAATGTGGCTCACGATCCTCCATCAGAGCTGGATGTGGCTCATGATCCTCCTCAGAGCTGAATGTGGCTCGTGATCCTCCATCAGAGCTGGATGTGGCTCATGACTATCCCTCAGAGCTGGATGTGGCTCATGATCTTCCATCAGAGCTGGATGTGGCTCATGACTCTCCCTCAGAGCTGGATGTGACTCACGATCCTCCCTCTGAATATGGCTCACGATTTTTCTTCAGCGCTGAATGTAGCTCATGATACTCCCTTAGAGCTGGCTGTGGCTCACGATTCTTCAGAGCTGAATGTGGCTCACCATCCTCCCTCAGAGCTGAATGTGGCTCATGATCTTCCCTCACAGCTGGATGTGGCTCATGATCTTCCCTCAGAGCTGGATGTGGCTCATGATCCTCCCTCAGAGCTGGATGTGGCTCATGATCCTCCCTCAGAGCTGGATGTGGCTCATGATCCTCCCTCAGAGCTGGATGTGGCTCATGATCCTCCCTCAGAGCTGGATGTGGCTCACGATCCTCCCTCAGAACTGAATATGGCTTGTGATAATCCCTCACCTCAGAGCTCAATGTGGATCTCAAAGTCAGAAATGGTGGGGACCTCTGCTATAAAGCAAGAAACGCTGAGAACATATTCCATATCACCTATATTCTATGTGACAAAACCTCTACTCATTCTAGGTTAGGCAATAAAGGGTGTGGGCTATTCAAAGATTGTATGTACAGTTACACTATTAAGGTTGACACTCAGTGATTAGGACTGCCTACCATACTTATGGTATTATTGTTGTACATTTGTTTATTGTTGCTGATATGTTGCTAATATATTTTAGGCTCATAATTTTATCCCTATCAGTAGGTCTTTTGGAGAGTGGGAAGAACCAGTTTCTGGATATTTTATGTGTAACTGTTGTAATGGAGTCCACTGTTTTTACCAAACCAGTGGGATATATTGATGGTCATTGTATGTATATGATATGCTATTTGATGTTTCAGTGGGCATTTCCTTGTATGTTTATGTTTTCTACATTTACGGTGTTTGAGGTCCTGACTACTATCTGCTCAATATGCAGATTTCTAATGGGCCATACGACCAACAGTTTGCACCTGCTACTGCTCCACTTTTCCTAGTGACTTCACATTGCCGCAGACACCTCCTACAGTGCAGGCAAAGTCTTGCTTTGGAACCTAACTGCTGGCCATCATGATGTTCAGTGGGGATGGAGTTTGGTTTGCTTCAATGTCAAAGCTCTGTGTCTTTCTCAGCTTGTGGCCCAGTGCAATCAAAGCCTTTGGCAGTCTATGTTAGCAATGGGCCCTCTTAAAATAAGGGCTCATTGGGGAGTGGAACTGAGTAAGTTGAAAACAAGATGCTAAGTGTTTAAGAATAAAAAGCTTAAGGCTCTATTAGGCAGGATAATTTTTTAAATATAGAGTTTGATGAATGAATAGTTATCACGTTGTTATCATGCGTACAAGCACATTATTACACAAGCAAATGTTTGCTGGAAAAAGTGCTGTTGCTGTCGATGGAAAGTCACCGGTTGTTCATAAACACATGCCAACAAGCAATCATTTTTAAGCAAGTTGAAAGACCAGGTTTCGCAGGAATTGAGCAATATTACCATCGCTAGCAGCTATTACACAATGTGAATATCATTCTGTTTCTAACAATATTACAATTTTTGCCCCATCTTATATGGGTGTTAGAGTCTGCTGGAAAGGGTGTAAGGCTTAGGAGTGTGAGGCTAGGGTCAGAATAACGTTAATCAGGGCTTGCCTTAAAAACATAGGTTTTGGCAGCATAAACGCGGTGCCACCGCCATGGTAGCACTGCATTAACGCTGCCAATGTTACCCTATGGCGACACAGCTCATAGTGCGGCTCAAACGCCGGCATCTGAATATCTCGCGTTCTTTCCTAATGTGAGAAAAGACGTTGCTGAAAGCGTCTTTTCTCGCATTAGGAAAAAGCGCGAGATTTCAAACAGATGCCTGCGTTGGAGCCACGCTATGGGCCGCGTCTCCATAGGGTAACATTGGTAGCGTTAACGCGGCGCTAACATGGCGTTAGCACCGCATTTATGCTGCCAAATTCTAAGTTTTTAATGCAAGCCCTAGTTAACGTTAATCTGACCCTAGCCATTCTGGATGAAACCTAACATTTGGAATGAAGCTTTCTACTTTTAAGATTGAGATTTTTACTGTTAGGTGTGGTTAACTATACGAATTTATCCTATGTACCATGCTTTTGTGTCATATGGGCTATGATTGTGTGACATGTGCACTGTCCTTGTGTGTCATGTGCTATTCTTTTGTGACGTGCATTGTGATTATGTGGCTTATGCACTATGCTTGTGTGACACGTGCACTTTGCTTATGTGATGTATGCTCTGGTGCTTGTGTGATGTGTGTTTTTGTGATATGTGCACTGTCATTGTGTGACATATGTGCTGTTCTTGAGTGACATGTGCTTGTGTGAAATGTGTTCTCTGCTTTTGTGATATATGGTTGTGAGACATGCACTGTGCTTGCAGGACTTGTGTGCTGTGTGTATGAGATGTATTCTGTGCTTGTGTGATGTCTTTATCTAACATGCGTGCTGTGCTTGTGTTACATGTGTGCTGTGTTTATGTGACATGTGCACTGTGCTTATGTGATGTATGCACTGTGCTTGAGTAATATTTCCACTGAGCTTGTGTGGCATGTGCGCTGTACTTGTGTCATATGATGTGCGTTGTGCTTGTTTGATGTGATGTGCGCTGTGCTTGTTTGATGTGATGTGCCTGTGTGATGTGATGTGCGCTGTGCTTGTTTGATGTGATGTGCGCTGTGCTTATATCATGTGCACATTGTGTGATGTGTGCGCTGTACTTGTGTGCAGGGACGTCGCTATGCATTAAAATCGGGGCTGCAGCCCCGATTCTTAAGCATAGAGCCCCGAACCCCCCACGACGGTCTTCTGTGCTCCTCCATGCTCCCGTACGGCTACATCCAGCCCCGGTCCCCGGCCGTCGCAGTAGCGATGACGGCCGGGGACGCCGGATGCAGCCGGACGGGAGCATGGAGGACGGAGCACAGAAGACCGGCGCGGTGCAGAAGACCGGGGATGGTAAGTTAAGGGGGGGGGGGGGCGCTTACAACAGAGGGGGGCGAGTGCCAGCATTTGGGGGCCTATATACCTCTGGGGCTGCTGTACACCACTGGGGCTGCTGTATACCACTGGGGCTGCTGTACACCACTGGGGCTGCAATATACCACTGGGGCTGCTGTATACCACTGGGGCTGCTGTATTCCACACCACTGGGGCTGCTGTATATCACTGGGGCTGCTGTATACCACACCACTGGGGCTGCTGTATACACTGGGGCTGCTATATACCACTGGGGCTGCTGTATACCACACCACTGGGGCTGGTGTATACACTGGGGCTGCTGTATACACTGGGGCTGCTATATACCACTGGGGCTGCTGTATACCACACCACTGGGGCTTCTGTATACACTGGGGCTGCTATGTACCACTGGGGCTGCTGTACACCACTGGGGCTGCTATATACCACTGGGGCTGCTATATACCACTGGGGCTGCTATATACCACTGGGGCTGCTGTACACCACTGGGGCTGTTATATACCACTGGGGCTGCTGTATACCACTGGGGCTGCTATATACCACTGGGGCTGCTGTATACCACACCACTGGGGCTGCTGTATTCCACTGGGGCTGCTGTATACCACTGGGGCTGCGGTATATACTGCTGGGGCCTCCTGCATATACCACTGGGGAGGCTGCTGTATACTGCCACTGGGGAGGCCTGTATACCACACTGCTGGGGGCTGTATACCTGTGCTGGGGTCCACCCTCGGCTTATACACGTAACATGAATCAATAGGTTTTCCCAGGTTTTGGGGGCAAAAGTAGGGGGGTCGGCTTATACACGGGTCGGCTTATACACGAGTATATACGGTATATACCTCATAGTGTGTGTGCCTGCCTGATGTATACATATATATACAGGTATACAGTTAGGGCCAGAAATATTTGGACAGTGACACAATTTTCGCGAGTTGGGCTCTGCATGTCGCCACATTGGATTTGAAATGAAACCTCTACAACAGAATTCAAGTGCAGATTGTAACGTTTAATTTGAAGGGTTGAACAAAAATATCTGATAGAAAATGTAGGAATTGTACACATTTCTTTACAAACACTCCACATTTTAGAATGTCAAAAGTAATTGGACAAATAAACATAACCCAAACAAAATATTTTTATTTTCAATATTTTGTTGCGAATCCTTTGGAGGCAATCACTGCCTTAAGTCTGGAAGCCATGGACATCACCAAACGCTGGGTTTCCTCCTTCTTAATGCTTTGCCAGGCCTTTACAGCCGCAGCCTTCAGGTCTTGCTTGTTTGAGGGTCTTTCCGTCTTAAGTCTGGATTTGAGCAAGTGAAATGCATGCTCAATTGGGTTAAGATCTGGTGATTGACTTGGCCATTGCAGAATGTTCCACTTTTTTACACTCATGAACTCCTGGGTAGCCTTGGCTGTATGCTTGGGGTCATTGTCCATCTGTACTATGAAGCGCCGTCCAATCAACTTTGCAGCATTTGGCTGAATCTGGGCTGAAAGTATATCCCGGTACACTTCAGAATTCATCCGGCTACTCTTGTCTGCTGTTATGTCATCAATAAACACAAGTGACCCAGTGCCATTGAAAGCCATGCATGCCCATGCCATCACGTTGCCTCCACCATGTTTTACAGAGGATGTGGTGTGCCTTGGATCATGTGCCGTTCCCTTTCTTCTCCAAACTTTTTTCTTCCCATCATTCTGGTACAGGTTGATCTTTGTCTCATCTGTCCATAGAATACTTTTCCAGAACTGAGCTGGCTTCTTGAGGTGTTTTTCAGCAAATTTAACTCTGGCCTGTCTATTTTTGGAATTGATGAATGGTTTGCATCTAGATGTGAACCCTTTGTATTTACTGTCATGGAGTCTTCTCTTTACTGTTGACTTAGAGACAGATACACCTACTTCACTGAGAGTGTTCTGGACTTCAGTTGATGTTGTGAACGGGTTCTTCTTCACCAAATAAAGTATGCGGCGATCATCCACCACTGTTGTCATCCGTGGACGCCCAGGCCTTTTAGAGTTCCCAAGCTCACCAGTCAATTCCTTTTTTCTCAGAATGTACCCAACTGTTGATTTTGCTACTCCAAGCATGTCTGCTATCTCTCTGATGGATTTTTTCTTTTTTTTCAGCCTCAGGATGTTCTGCTTCACCTCAATTGAGAGTTCCTTTGACCGCATGTTGTCTGGTCACAGCAACAGCTTCCAAATGCAAAACCCACACACCTGGAATCCACCCCTGACCTTTTAACTACTTCATTGATTACAGGTTAACGAGGGAGACGCCTTCAGAGTTAATTGCAGCCCTTAGAGTCCATTGTCCAATTACTTTTGGTCCCTTGAAAAAGAGGAGGCTATGCATTACAGAGCTATGATTCCTAAACCCTTTCTCCGATTTGGATGTGGAAACTCTCATATTGCAGCTGGGAGTGTGCACTCTCAGCCCATGTTATATATATAATTGTATTTCTGAACATGTTTTTGTAAACAGCTAAAATAACAAAACTTGTGTCACTGTCCAAATATTTCTGGCCCTAACTGTATATATGTATACATCAGGCAGGCACACTATGCCTCATCAAAAAAAAATTGGAGGCCGCACGATCGGGAGTGACCAGCTGGGCGCAGCTCGGCGCTGCGGAGATGTGTTTGACATCTCCACAGCAATGCCGAGCGCGACGCTACAGCGATCCCGGGCGACAGAGGTCGCTGACGGGATCGCTGTAGCGTCGCTATGTGTAACGGGGCCCTTACACTCCATGAGAAGATAAGGGGAGGACACGAATTGACAGACGGTCGTAAATATTTTACTGAACCTAGGGAACCTGTTAAAATTTTGAATCCCACCCTTGCAGGTGCCGCTCACTGGACCTGCCGCTGCCGCTCCTTGGTCCCGCTGCCGCTCACCGGACCTACCACAGACACGCTTCCTTGACCCGCCAACGTCCTCTGTAATCACTGGAGGTACCTGCATTGTAATCACTTATAAATGTCTGTGTAGAGGTGGTATTAATATTATATGGGCAGTATGGTCAGTGGTGATGTAATAGTGGTCTCTGTGTAGTGGTTTTTATTCAGTAATGGACAGTAATATTTGGGCACTATGTACCATATATACTCGTGTATAAGCAGAGTTTTTCAGCCCGAGTTTTTGGGCTGAAAATTTACCCCCTCGACTTATACGCGAATCAATAGAAGATAAAATCTTGCACATGGCGCCATCTGACCTAAGGCCGACCTTGCTGCAGCCAATAGGCAGACTCTGGCACCCAGCGTCTGAGAAGCTATTTATTTAAGTACATTTTACTTGGGTTTTATTTAAATTTATTCCGAAAAATGCAGCTGAGAGGGCCCGAGCCCCGGATGTTTTTTGACCCTAGCAACGCCCCTGCTTGTGTGACATATACACTGTCCCTGTGTGACATGTATGCTGTGATTTTATGATGCATGCACTGTGTTATTCAATTGTGTGCATGTGGCCCCCCCACTGGTCACTGCACCACTATAGGGGTACTGCACCAAGAACAGTGAGTGTGGTATCGGTCCCTGTGGGAGGAGCTTAAGTGGAGAGAAAAGGGGGAGAAGACAGACAGTAAGGCTGGTTTCACACTTGCGCTCCCTGCCACTGCGTATTGCGGTGGGGAAGCTCAAGCTGAGCACAGACACCGCAGACATGTCGAGTTCATGGTGCGGACGAGAATGTGTGATTTGTACGCAAGCATCTGCATGCGTACAAATCACATTCTGAAGTCTATCAGTGCGCATCACCGTGCGTCCCCATGATAAACATAGGGATGCGCGGTGTCTGAGCTCAGCTTGCACTTCCCCACCGCAATACACAGCGATGGGGAGCGCAAGTGTTAAACCAGCCTTAGTCAGTTGGAGTGAAGTAAAGAACTATGAGGGAAGTCGAGGAGAGTGGACTCTGCGAGGCTTGCAGTGGAGGGTGCCAGAAAAGGAAGGCATCCCAGACAGAAGGGTGATCCCTGGCTTGTGCAAGCCCATGCCGGACTGTACCAATAGTCAGTCCGGGAGGGAGCCCAGTCCAAGTTGGAGTACCGGCTCTGAGTGCGGTGCAGGAAAGTTCAGTTCTGAGCCGCCAAACCCGGTGGGTTGAAGGCCTTCCATATAGCCTTGACCTAGTCCGATACGCACGTCCTGACCAGGAGCTCTATACCGGGTTGAGCCCCTTAGCGGGAAAAAGGGTACCTCTATATACCCAATGGGCCTGGTAGTAAGAGGGTAGTAAGAGTAACAGGGCAGTGCACAGATAGTAAGGAGTGCGCAGTGAAAAGGACAGACTGGGGCCATCACCTGACACTGCAGGTGGCGTCACAAACTATCTTTTCTTTGACTTTTATTAAACCCCCTTTTAGCCACCACCAGGGCCACGGACCCAGGCACCGGCCACCAGTGACAGCACCATTAATCAGCGCCCGGGATCCGAGTACCCCACAGCCCTGGGGCGGGTCATGCACATCATGTTTTTATTGTATGACGTGTTGCTTAAGGGATGGGTACACCACTGTAGCCTGTCAACAGCTTCACAGAGGCATCTCTGGACTTGGCGATGGTGAGAGATGGTGTGTGTTTTATTTTATAAGTCTGCAAGTCTATTGGCGGATTAAAATGTACCCTAGCCAACCTGTTTAAGAGAGAGGTTAGGGTTTCACACAGTCAAGCAAACTTTGCATTATGTGCCACTATTTTTCCTTCATGGGTGAAGTATACATGTTGTATATAGGCTAGTGAGCTTGAGTGCTATGGCTGATTTTAAGTCATAGTCCGGCCTTATTATGTTATTGTAATCTGTCTATGAAATATGTTTAGGATAGAATTTATTTGTTTCCTTACTCTTTGCACTTTATTAGGCATGTCATATATACAGATACATAGTTTATGAATTCCCTGTTTTACAAATGTTGATTCTTTATCTCATTTTTACTGATCTATTTACTGTATTTTTCGGACTATAAGACACACTTTTTATCCCCATAATTTTGGGGGAAAGTGGGGCGTGCGTTTTATAGTCCATATATATGGACTATGTGACTGTGCAGCTGTGCTGGTGGGAGTTGCGGCTCTGGAGTGGGCTGGGAAGAGGCTGTTGGGGGCTGCTGAGGCAGCAGGAGATCACGTGCTCCCCCTCATTATGCTGATTCAATATGCATTGCATCCCACTGTCCATCACCTTAATGCTAAAGCCGCTCTGAGAGTTGGGCAAACGGATGAAGTGCATATTAAATTAGAGGAAGTGTACACCGTCCCATCACTGGATATGGCCCCCCATTGTGGTACAAGACCCTCTCATTTTGAATATGCGCCCCCTCATCCTGGATATAGCCCCCCATGCTGCCGCACACAAGAAAAGAACAAACAATATAACTCACCCTCCAGACTTGCCTCCATCTCTCCCTGCTTGCTGCACATGCGTTCTGAGTACTCCTGCGATCCCGAGGCAGTCAGTCATGTGATCGGTGCACGCTGTGATGATGTAATTTTGCCCCCATGGGGGGGGCTATATCCCAGGCTGGGGGGGCAATATTTCAGGATGAGGAGCCATATCCTTTATGGGGGCTATATGTAGGATGGTATGCCATATTCAGGATTGGGGACCATATCCAAGATAGGGTGCTATGTCTAAGATGGGAGGCTATATCAGGATAGGGAGCCATATCCAGGATGGGGGTTCATATCAAGGATGGGGAGCCATATCCTGCATGGAGGGTTGTATACCAGGATGGGGGCTATATCCCAGGATGGGGGGCTGTATCCCAGGATAGGGATCTGTATAACAGGATGGGTGGCTATATCCCAGGATAGGGGGCTGTATGCCAGGATGGGGGACAAATCCAGGATGGGGAATCATATCCAGGAAGGTGGGCTGTATACCAGGATGGGGGGCTGTATCCAGGATTATTTTTTTTCTCTCCATTTTTCTGCTCTAAAATATGGGTGCATCTTATAGTCCAAAAAATATGGCATGTAATAAATTGTTCAATAAAGGATATTCCGCATATATTGTTTTAATGACATCTCCCTTTTCATAAGATTTTGGTGTTATCTGGAGAGATCATTTCTTATTACAGCAGTTCCACATACAGTAATCACTTATTGTATGGCTACAGAACTGGTTATAGTTTCAACAAACAATATGATATATTTTCTATTATATTCTATATCACCATGAATCTATACCGTACATTATTATGCACTTTCGCTTAGTTTCACTGTATACATGGTAGTAGACATGACAGTTGCAAGTGAGAAGATGGATGGATGTTATTTAGATAGATGTGTTTGTTGTATTAACTGAGAGGAGACATGATGCTTTATAAGCCTAATCATTAAATGTGGATAACTCACAGGAGAGAGAAAACATCACAGAGATTACCAGTAAGCAGGAATCTCATCTTCACCGGCTGCGGAGGGTACAGAGTGCATTGTGAGGACACCAGTTCCCAGCATGAGCAATGCCATAATATGTATTAGGTTTATTAAAAAGATAATTATAAACAAATGGAAAGTAATGAATGTAATATATGTGTGGCTCTGCTTTATTTCCTGATACGAGGATATGCGTTTATTGTTGTATCATATCTCTTAAAATCCTAAGGGATCAGTTTTATATTTTGCAGCAACAACTGGACAGTAGTTTACTGAGAACTGTGTAGGCTGAGAATAAAATGAATTTTTAGCATTAAAACTGAGGTTGTTTTTCCTATCCTATATAGTAAACGTCCTTAACCCTTTCATCTCCGGGCGATTTTCCGTTTTTTATTTTTGTTTTACCCTTCCCTTCTTCCAAGACCCATATCTTTTTGATTTTTCCACCAATATAGACATATGAGGGCTTGTTTTTTGCAGGACGAGTTGTACTTTTGAATGACATCATTTATTGTACCATATAGTGTACTGGAAGATGGGAAAAAAATTCAAAGTGCAGCGAAATTGCAAAATTGCTGGACAAAAAAAGTGCAATTTCACAATTGTTTTTTGGGTTTTTTATTTACCATGTTCACTGTATACCAAACTGACCAGACAGTAAGATTGCCCTGGTTGGCATGAGTCAGTAGATACCAAACGTGTATACTTTTACTGTTATCTTACTGGTGAGAAAAACAGAAATTTGTAAAAAAAAAAAAAAAAAAAGAAAAAAGATTTTACTATTGTCTCCATTTTCTGAGACCCGTAGCATTCTCATTTTATGGGATCTGGGGCTTATTTTTGCGGCTCAAGATGGCTTTTATAATGATATGATTTTTTGGTACATATAATGCTTTGGTGGCTTGTTATTGCAATGTTGCTGCCACCAAAAATATTTAATTTTGGCGCTCTCCTTTTTTTTTCCATTATGCAGTTTATCGATCAGATGAATGTTTTATATATATTTTGATAGATCGGGCATTTCTGAACACGACAATACCAAATATGTGTATTTTCTTTTTTAAAATTTTTTTTAATAGTTATATATTCAATGGGGCAAAAGGGGGGAGATTTGAACTTTTGTGTTTTTTTTTTCTTTATATACATTTGCTAGTTCCCTTAAGGGACTTGAAGCCTGCACAGTCTGATCTCATGTGCTGCACCGAACAGTGCAGCCTTAATGATCATCTCCTTTAAATGACGGTGTTTAGCCATTGTTCACAAGAAGTGAGTCATTATAGTGAAAGGTATATCTGTAGAAATAAGAATGCACAAAATAGGGTCTTATCTCAATTACACACTGTCAGCTATTGATGTGAAACTGCTCACCTTGTCCAGTTGTGAGACCCACAACTGGTTAAAAAGCGATAAAGCAGCTGCTGCAGGAACCGCACTTCCACAGATGACCATGGTCACAACATAGATTTCCTTGAAAAACCGGTTCCCTGAGGAAGGAGCTCGGTTTGTGGCTCCGAAACGCGTAGGACAATAAAAGCAACAGTGATCCAGACATCCTGGTTTATTCTTTTCCTGGAGCAGCAGCGCGGACAAAGAGGCACTTCGTCCAAGAAAATCTATTATAGTGAAAGGGGTCGTCACCAGACCCCTTGCTGTCATGACAACACATTGGCACCCTGTAATCGCGTCACGGTGCTGCTGATGATGGCAGGGATTGGCGCGATTACCGTTGGCGCTTGTCAAATCAAGCTGTCAGAGTTTGACAGTGCAATCTAACAGGTTACTAGCAGCATGTGGATCAACATGCCACATGTCAGCTCATCAGATTATCCAACATGTGCGGGGAAAGATGTTGGTTCAGCGTGTGAGCCCACATCAAAGTAAGGGACACGACCAACGACATAACTATACATTATTGATTGTGAATGGGTTAATCCAACCTATATCTGATATTAGCTATTCTAGTTTATTATAAAAAAAGGTATATATTAAGGAACCTTATGGTACATTAAAAGCACAGATTTTTTGGAAATGCTTCAAGTTGGCAATATGCCCAGAGTTTAGACAAATTCATGAATGCAATTGCACCCACAAGTTCACATTTCAAAGAGAATCCCTCAGATTTCATGTATATTATTTGTGGCAATCTCTATATTAGAAGAGGTGAACCCAAAAGGATATGTCAGTCCACGTGGGGCACATATGCTGCAATTTTCGTTCTTATTATGGAGGTTGAATATCTGCAGTGTTTTACTGTTGCTAAAATGAATGCAATACTTTCTGAATATTATCTTTACACTGCATAAAAAAATAAATCTGCATTGAACACTTAAATATGGACCAACAGTGTACATTTTAGACATACAGCACGTGACTTTATCCTGTCTATTAAGAAATCAGGAGTAAATGTGGATTTTTCCATGAATTTGTTGCTAATTTGGCAACTTGTTAAATTTTCTTCACTCAATTCATGCCCTGTGTGGACATAAGGGCATCGGAATATTCAGTGAATTTTCAGATTTGCAATAGAGTATAGCTGATTAAGGACACATTTGAGGTGCAGTAAAGGTTTGTTGGATAGCAATGTCTTTTTAGCTTTATCATTTCTTATCAAAGGATGGCGGAGAGAACTTTCTAGCACCACTAAAGGACGAGACAGAATAATAAGACTGTGCCCAGAAGGAGGAGTCCATGTCAGCACATACACACTTTAAAGTGCCTCTTAATCACCAAGAAGAAAGTGCATGTCAAGATATTGCAATTAATGAGCTGTCTGTGTGTTGTATTCTGGAAAAGATAACCAGCAAACATCACGTTAATGCAAAATCCCAGCACAAAGCATTCACAAATGTTTAATAATAACATACTGTATGATTGTACAGAAATGTTCTATGAATTTATATTCTGGTCTAACTGTTAAAAAATGTGTTTTATACAGTGTCTGATGGAGTTGTTGAATGCACTTTTAAACATGAGTGATCTCATAAACTGATATATATATATACTAGATGGGTGCCCGATACACAATGCATCGGGATTCTAGCAGAGCGAGTCTGTGACTCGCAATGGCCGCATCGCGGCCAATGCTTCGCGCTGCTAAGGCGACTCGCCATGCCCGCTGCGCGGGCATAGCGAGTCGCCTTAGAGCTGCTCGCAATGGCCGCTGCGCGGCCAATGCTTCGTTCGTATCCACATGACGACATTGACTCGCAGCGTGAGCGGTCTCAAAAGGGGCAAAAATCCCATTCGTGATTATATAATAGATATATAGTTGAGATGTACGAATTATTTTAAATTTTAATTCGCTGACTTCGTCAAATTTTCCCAAAAATTTGATTTACATTGAATAAATTCTCCATGTATTGGAATACTAAAAAGCATCTACGGTAATTGCCTGGAAAGTAAGAATAGTATATAACAGTCAAAATTCATTTGGTGGGCATTTAATGTCCTATTAGTCAGTAATGGCAAGTACCATCTTTTTGCAATAGTATGATGGGGAAGTAGTGTGCAGGTGTCTCATGGCAGTGAGCTCAATAATCTTATCAAGATGGCAAGCTCGGCTGTTGGCTGCCATTTTGACACATTTGAGGAGGAAGTGAAAAAAAGAACTCTTGGCGAATTGTATGGCCATTATGAACCCATTACATGAACTGTTTATGAGACAGAGGAGCACCTTCAGCAATCATCTCATCCTACTATGGTGTAAGAATTAAACATCAATTATACCAACAGCTATGGGATTGTACAACAAATCATCAAAGTGATCTGATTATTATTGATGTTCTAATGGTGTATGGCACCACACTGTCATGAACATGCATGTGAATAATCTACATCGTCAATTGTCTACAGTTGTGTTATTCATATATGTCTGGCAGTTTAGGGTCAGTAACAACAACCATGGCAGCAATAATACAGCCTCGCAGTATAACGCACAGTGGGCAGCTAGGTGATGTGTGTCTGACAAGCCTATACACTGGAAGTAGCAGGAGTACATAGTAACATAGTAACATAATTTTTAAGGTTGAAGGAAGACTTTAAGTCCATCTAGCTCAACCCATAGCCTAACATGTTGATCCAGAGGAAGGCAAAAAAAAACCATGTGGCACCACTAAGCTCCACATTGGGGAAAAAAATTCCTTCCTGACTCCAGATATGGCAATCAGACTAATTCCCTGGATCAACGCCCTATCAAAGAATCTAGTATATATAACTGGTAATATTATAGTTTTCAAGAAAGGCATCCAGGCCCTTCTTAAATGTTAGTAGTGACTCACTCATTACAACATCATGTGGCAGAGAGTTCCATAGTCTCACTGCTCTTACAGTAAAGAATCCACGTCTGTGATTCTGATTAAACCTTCTTTCCTCCAGACGTAGAGGATGCCCCCTTGTCCCCGTCTCAGGCCTAAGAGTAAGGAGATCATTAGAAAGTTCTCTGTACTGTCCCCTCATATATTTATACATTATTATAAGATCACCCCAAGCCTTCGTTTTTCCAAGCTAAATAACCCCAAGTTTAATAACCTGTCTTGGTATTGCAGACCTCTCAGTCCTCTAATAACCTTGGTCGCTCTTCTCTGGACCCGCTCTAGTTCAACTATGTCTTTCTTATACACCGGAGACCAGAATTGTACACAGTATTCTAAGTGTGGTTGCACTAGTGACTTGTATAGAGGTAAAATTAATTTCTCCTCATGAGCATCTATGCCTCTTTTGATGCATCCCATTATTTTATTTGCCTTTGCAGCAGCTGCCTGACACTGGCCACTAAATGTGAGTTTATCATCTACCCATACACCCAGGTCTTTTTCAGTGACAGTTTTGCCCAGTGTTTTACAATTAAGCACATAATTATACCTTTTGTTTCCTCTGCCCAAGTGCATGACCTTACATTTATCCCCATTAAAGCTCATTTGCCATTTATCAGCCCAAGCTTCTAGTTTACATAAATCCTCCTGTAATATAAAATTGTCCTCCTCTGTATTGATTACCCTGCAGAGTTTAGTGTCATCTGCAAATATTGAGATTCTACTCTGTATGCCCCCTACAAGGTCATTAATAAAGATATCAAAAAGAAGCGGGCCCAACACTGACCCCTGTGGTACCCCACTGTTAACTGTGAACCATTCTGAGTGTGTTCCATTAATGACCACCCTTTGTTTCCTATCGCTAAGCCAGTTTTTAACCCACTTACACATATTTTCCAGTATCCCCATTGCTCTCATTTTATGTATCAACCTTTTGTGTGGCACCGTATCAAAAGCTTTTGAAAAGTCCATATACACCACATCCACTGCATTTCTTTGGTCCAGTCCAGAACTTACTTCTTCATAGAAGCTTATCAGATTAGTTTGACAAGAACGGTCCCTCGTAAAACCATGTTGATATTGGGTCATGAGGTTGTTTTTCTTCAGATACTCCAGTATAACATCCCTTAGAAAACCTTCTAGGATTTTACCCACAGTAGAGGTTAAGCTTACTGGCCTATAATTTCCAAGTTCAGTTTTTGTTCCCTTTTTGAATATTGGCACCACATTTGCTATATGCCAGTCCTGTGGTACAGACCCTGTTATTAAAGATTAAAAATAATGGTCTATCTATGACAGTACTTAATTCCTGCAGCACTCTGGGGTGTATCCCATCCGGGCCCGGGGATGTGTCAATTTGAGTGATTTTTAGACGATGCCGTACTTCCTGCTGGGTTAAGCAGGTGACATTTAATTGACAGTTTTTGTTATCACTGATCATATTGTCTGTCATGGAATTTTCTTGTGTAAATACTGTTGAAAAAAAGTCATTTAGCATATTGGCTTTTTCCTCATCCTCATCCACCATTTTACCCAGATTATTTTTAAAGGGGCCAACACAATCATTTTTTAGTTTCTTACTATTTATGTGGCACAGTAGAGAATTGGGAAGGGGCAGGCAAAGAGATGTTGGGCAGTATAGGGCCAGTGACCACAGGCCCGGCAGCAGCATTACACTCTAGAACTATAATACACAGTGGGTAGCCAGGAGATTTGTAGCTGCAGTAGCTATGGTAGGAGCATCACAGTATATGAGTGGTGTGAGAGATATGCCGTTACGCCCTCTTTTTTTCATCACAGTAGTATGCTCTTCTCAGGCAAAGGAGGCCAAGAGTGATCTGGGTTTGATACGAATCCTGCCGGGATGGTTGCTGTCAGCAGTGCTAGTGCTGTTGCTACTGCTAGAGGTTCCCACATTTCTACATGTGATATGAGGTTTTTCCCTATTGCACTACCATCTCTTTTGCCTGTGTAATGTTTGGATGTAATATAGATTTTGTACTGTAATATAACACTAAATTTGTTTAAAGGGAACCTGTCACCTGGATCTAAGCCCCTACACTATCACTTCCTGTCCCTGCACTTTCCTAGCTGCTCCCTATCTATCCCTCTCTGAACTAAAGCCACCCTATAAAACAGCAGAAAAATAACTTATAACTTACAGAAGTCCCTGAGGCTGGGGACTGAAAAGGCGGCCCCAGGCTCCATTCTGCCCCTCCTCGATGCAGCAGCACACGCCCCACTGGGCTGCGTTATTCTTCCTTCATCGCCACCTCCTCCATTTGGAATCTCCCACCCGCTTTACACTGTAAGGTAGAAGTTAGGATCGGCACGACAGAAGGCAGTGACTCAGGTATTTACTCACACAGCACACAGTTTAATGGAACAGTTCAGGTATTCACAGACCTCCAGGTTCCGGGATGCAGCCGAGTACAACCTCATACAATCCCAACGGCTGATATAGAAGCTCTGTACCTTCCCCCGGATAGGCTGTGTTAGGTCAGCACACAACCTTTCTCTCCTCACCGTCCGCTCATTAGCCTCATGAACATCCACTCAGAGAGCTCACAGGCTGTGTTAAATCTTCACACAGCTCTCTACAGAGCAGCTTCTGATGCTGTCCTGACACACTCCTCCCCTTCCCCACAGCCCAGGGCAGCTCATATCATCTCCTATTCACCCGCACACCTGGGTGTCAGTGCTTTCAATCAGCACTCAGCTCCTGCAGCAGCTAACCCTGTGTGTGCGGCTACCAAGCAGAAGATACAATCTCCCCTTTGCTGTGCCCTGGTCAGGGGACACATCGAGGTCGCATCACCACAACATGATAGGTGTAAAGCAGGCGGGAGATTCCAAATGGAGGAGGCGGCGATGAAGAAAGAATAATGCCGCCCAGCGGGGCATGTGCTGCTGCATCGAGGAGGGGCATAATGGAGCCTGGGCTGCCTTTTCAGTCTCCAGCTTCAGGGACTTCTGTAAGTTATAAGCTATTTTTCTGCTGTTTTATAGGGTGGATTTAGCTCAGAGAGGGATAGATAAGGAGCAGCTAGGAAGGTGCAGGGACAGGTAGTGATAGTGTAGGGGCTTAGATCCAGGTGACAGGTTCCCTTTAAAAAACATTCTTGGCACAATTAACCAACTCAGATAAAACCTAACATCAGCAAAAAATGCTAGGCAGGGTTTATGTGATGGCTAAAACGATCATTCAAACATAATAACGGTATAGTTTATATGTGTCTCCAATTTGACAATTTAAACAGATGTGCCAAAACAGACCTGTACAGTTATTTGTCTTGATTTACTTTAATAATTTGTTTGCTCATTTTGGTTTAAAGTAAAGTACACAAATTTCCATTGTGCCAAAAGTAACATGTAAAAACAAATTTCAGGAGGCAGGAAAACTTCCTAAACATGCTGCAGTCAGACCACTCGGAAAGTAATTTGCGGCAACAGTCAGCCGTATTTTTATGGCTCTTATGATTGTTAAAGCATTTTTTTTTCATTGCTGGAGTGGCACATTTAATATTAGCCCCCTGCCCCAGTCATATACTCTTCTTACGGTGTCTTCATGTCTTACGCCACTCTGGTCGTGCGGCAATATCTGGTGGAAGTCAGAAGTTACATCTCATGAGCTCAATGCAGCTCTATGAGAGACACATTGACGCCTTCACAGAGATGGATTGATTTGTGACCTCCAGCGCGCTCCATGAAATACTGTAGCTGCTGACAGGTCACACATTCCCCCAGACCGACCGGAGCGCTGCTGGAAAAAAGGTGAAGCCAATGAACGGTAAAATCAAAGAAGGCTCAGTGGACTTAGATTTAGCTCCAGTGGTGCTTTATATGGGACTAGGTAAACCTTAATTTTTTTTGTATTTTGTTCCATTTTTTAAAAAGTATTAACTATCAAACACTTTAACCAAAATGCTTAATAATGTAAAGAACCCTAAAATGCTATGTTGTAATGTATCTACAGTACAGACCAAAAGTTTGGACACACCTTCTCATTCAAAGATTTTTCTGTATTTTCATGACTATGAAAATTGTGGATTCACACTGAAGGCATCAAAACTATGAATGAACACATGTGGAATTATATACTTAACAAAGAAGTGTGAAACAACTGAAAATATGTCTTATATTGTAGGATCTTCAAAGTAGCCACCTTTTGCTTTGATTACTGCTTTGCACACTCTTGGCATTCTCTTGATGAGCTTCAAGAGGTAGTCACCGGAAATGGTCTTTACTTCACAAGTGTGCCCTGTCAGGTTTAATAAGTGGGATTTCTTGACTTATAAATGGGGTTGAGACCATCAGTTGTGTTGTGCAGAAGTCTGGTGGATACACAGCTGATAGTCCTACTGAATAGACTATTAGAATTTCTATTATAGCAATAAAAAAGCAGCTAAATAAAGAAAAACAAGTGGTCATCATTACTTTAAGAAATGAAGTTCAATCAGTCTGAAAAATTGGGAAAACTTTGAAAGTGTCCCCAAGTGCAGTTGCAAAAACCATCAAGTGCTACAAAGAAACTGGCTCACATGAGGACTGTCCCAGGAAAGGAAGACCAAGAGTCACTTCTGCTGCGGAGGATAAGTTCATCCGAGTCACCAGCCTCAGAAATCACAGGTTAACAGCAGCTCAGATTAGAGACCAGGTCAATGCCACACAGAGTTCTAGCAGCAGACACATCTCTACAACTACTGTTAAATGGAGACTTTGTGCAGCAGGCCTTCATGGAAAAATAGCTGCTAGGAAACCACTGCTAAGGACAGGCAACAAGCAGAAGAGACTTGTTTGGGCTAAAGAACACAAAGAATGCACATTAGACCAGTGGAAATTTGTGCTTTGGTATGATGAGTCCAAATTTGAGATCTGTGGTTCCAATCACCCGTGTCTTTGTGCGACTCAGAAAAGGTGAATGGATGGACTCTACATGCCTGGTTCTTACAGTGAAGCATGAAGGAGGAGGTGTGATGGTGTGGGGGTGCTTTGCTGCTTTCAAGCTCATCAAGAGAATGCCAAGAGTGTGCAAAGCAGTCATCAAAGCAAAAGGTGGCTACTTTGAAGAACCTAGTCATGTTCATAGTCATGAAAATACAGAAAACTCTTTGAATGAGAAGGTGTGTCCAAACGTTTGGTCTGTACTGTACATGTAATTTCATGACCGGACATGCAGTATAGGCAATGTGAGTACAGTTACTAAATTAGACTATGAAACCTATATTTAAAAACTAAAATGTGGACTTTCCTTAAAATCTTAAAACAAAATAAGAATTGTGGCCTGCGCATCTCAAAATGCAGAAATAATACTTTCTGTGAAACACAAGCCTTGGATTCAGTATTTAGTCTTAGAAAAATTAGCAGTGAGGGATTTAATGATGCACCTCCTTGTTTTCAATGTGGCAAGAAAAAAAGTATTATGGTATTGTTACTGCAGTATACCACAGATCAATAAATTCAGTCACTCATAGGCTATACAGCTACAGCAGTTCCTTATGTATTACTTGAATCTTTAGATTTGTATTCACAAACTGAGACAACCTCTTCCATTTTCAATCTGCTTCATCAGCTCTGAAGTAATACAAAACAAATGCATTTACCTGTTTATATTTCTGTTCTTGGTGCTCCTATCCCTACACAGTGCAAGCAAAAAATGATGCTCCTCGGCCAGCCACCATCTTTTATAGTGGCTGTGATTCTACGCCTGATTGGCTGTGCTAGACTATGCTATGCGATTGCTGCAGGGCATTATGTTGAAGCCCATATGGCTGTGCCTGATGCCATTAGCCCACTTACTGAGTCTTCAGAGGTGTGTAAAATGACACCAAGTATATTTTCATTTTGCGCAACCTCAGAAATTGAATTGGGAAGTGTTCCAATTTGTGCTGAAGCACAATTTTCAGGAAATTCAACTTAAACTCAATCCTCCACAAATTGATCTGCTCATCTCTAATATATAGCATATGTCAACAAGTCTAGGACAACATACTGTCCAATATCAGCTATGTAACATTTGTATGTAGCAGTGTAACTTGTTAAAGAGCTGTCAAATACTCTGTCACTGAAAGTAGGACAAGCCATCTGAGAATCTATTATATTTCTGTGCAATACAGTCTAATTGATGCCCTTGTCGAATAATGTTTGAACTGGTTTGTTTAATTGGTGAGGGCATCTTGACCTTGTATTTTCTTTATAGACATAGAGGAAGTTGAGTTTGCATTGTGTAACATGGATATATCTCTTATCAGTACACCTAATGTGTTTAGTCACCATTTTCTGTTCTGCTACATCTGTGACTTGGGAATGCTGTAACACTTTGGTTACTTATTTTGATGGAAGTAAATAGAACAATTTTTGTAACGAGTTGCAAATCTAAATGATATTGTGGTTTGTACACTCTTCTTTTGTGTGTGATTAATCCGAGTCAGCATCTACCGTAAATACACTTTTGTTTCATAGATTGTTTAGGGAACTATATTAGGGATGGGCGAGTCTACTCGCTACGACTCGTTACTCTGCGAGTAGTAAGGGACTCACAGGACTCGGTACTCTGCGAGTTTCCCAGCGATTACTCGCACAGTAACGAGTCCAATGCAAATCAATGGCAATCCTAGTTTTGTCAGAGACTCTGACAAAACTAGGATTGCCATTGACTTGCATTGGACTCGTTACTGTGCAAGTAATCGCAGGGAAACTCGCACAGTAACGAGTCCGGCTGTCTGCTCTGTGCCGGGCTCGGGTCCTGCAGGCTGCCGCAGCTCCAGGGTCCTAGAGCCCGCCTGCTGCCTGATGTAGCAGAGCTGAGATTGTTCTCAGTCTGCTCATTCCCTGTGCATAGACATCTATATCTATGCACAGGGATGTAGCAGAGAGGACATCGCGTTTTGGACTACGTCGGATGGAAGAGGATTTTTTTAATTAAAGATGGAGTCCCTAATGGCTTTTTTTTTTATTTCTAATAAAAAATTTTCTCTGTGTCATGTTTTTTTTAACCCTTTATTGGAGATTCTTAGTGGCCGGGTCAAACGTGGCTTGACATTAAGAATCTCGGGCTTAATACCAGCTTGTATAACAAAGCTGGTATTAACCCCTTTATTACCCAGCGTGCCACCGCCACCACGGCCGCTGGAAGAGCGGGGTTCAGCGCCAGAGGATGGCGCTTCAATGAACGCGCCATCTTCTGGGGCGGCTGCGGGCTGCAATTTGCAGTGGGGGGTGCCCAGAAAACTTGGGCCTCCCTGCGCTGCGGATTCCAGCCCCCAGCTGCTTAGCTGTACCTGGCTAGACATAGAAATTGCGCAGAGCCCCACGCATTTTTTTTTTATTATTTCATGAAATTCATGAAATAATAAAAAAAAGGGGCTCCCCTATATTCTTGTGTCCGGCCAGGTACAAATAGGCACCTGGGGGTTGGGGGCAGCCCGTCGCTGCCTGCTGGATCTGGCTGGTTCCAGAAATACGGCGAAGCCCACGTCAAATTTTTTTCTGACAAATCCATAAAACAATGTAAATAAAAGGGACTGCATCTGCGAGGGGTTAATAAAGATGCAGTCCCTTTTTTAGGATTGTTTTATTGATTTTTCAGAAAAAAAATGACGTGGGCTTCGCCGTATTTCTGGAACCAGCTGGATCCAGCAGGCAGCGACGGGCTGCCCCCAACCCCCAGGTGCCTATTTGTACCTGGCCGGACACAAGAATATAGGGGAGCCCTTTTTATTATTTCATGAATTTCATGAAATAATAAAAAAAAAATGTGTGGGGCTCCGCGCAATTTCTATGTCTAGCCAGGTACAGCTAAGCAGCTGGGGGCTGGAATCCGCAGCGCAGGGAGGCCCAAGCTTTCTGGGCACTCCCCGCTGCAAATTGCAGCCCGCAGCCGCCCCAGAAGATGCACGGTGCGTTCATTGAAGCGCCATCCTCTGGCGCTGAACCCTGCTCTTCCAGCGGCTGTGGTGGCGGTGGCACGCTGGGTAATAAAGGGGTTAATACCAGCTTTGTTATACAAGCTGGTATTAAGCCCGAGATTCTTAATGTCAGGCCAGGTTTGACCCAGCCACTAAGAATCTCCAATAAAGGGTTAAAAAAAAGACCACACAGAGAAAAATTATTTATTAAAAATAAAGACACAGACACCATTAGGGACTCCAACTTTACTACCACCACATATCCCTCCAAAGACGCAGGTCTTCTCTCTTCTTTCTTCTCTCTTCTGTCTTTCTTCTTCTTCTTGTTGCAGCGCCGGTAAGCAGAGAGTTAACTGTGCTGTGACAGCGGGAGCCTATTAAACATGATTTAGCTATTGTAGCAGATAGAGCCTGAAGCTTCCGAGTCACATCTGCGATTTGTAAATCGCACATTACTCGCTATTACTCGCTTCCCCATTCATTAACATTGGACTCGCTAGACTCGCAACGAGTAGCGAGTCCCGGGCTCGGACTCGCTAGAGTCAAGCGATTCCGAGTAATTTAGGACTCGCCCATCACTACACTATATGTATTCTGCTTTCATTATGTTTAAAGAGTGTGAAACATTGTGTGAAGAATATATAATTATATAACATAAGAGGTTGTGGTCATGCCTTCCTCCTCCCCATGAGATTATTATTATTATTATTATTTATTTATATAGCGCCATTATATTCCATGGCGCTTTACATGCTAAAAAGGGCAGACTAGGACAAGTAACATAGTAACAATACAAGTAACAATAAATGTTGACAATTCGGTTGTACAGAAACAAGAGGGCAGAAATCCTGTTCACAAAGGCTCACACTCTATGAGATAATGTCATCGTTTTCCACCTTACAGTTGTGTATAGAATTTGTGATTGCCTGTTTGTTTTTATGCACAGCAATTCTTCTACTGAACCTCCCTGATGGTTTCCCAGACTTCTCTTAATTATAATTCACCAATGCTCCCTATTGTTTGTCAGCTGTCATTACTACTATGCAGTTGTGGCACCAGACAGTTCATGGCTCTTCTAGTATCTGGTACAACTACACCAGTGAAAGTTAACACTACAATAAATGTCACATTAAATAGGCTTTTTCTTTAAAAAATGGCAGTGTGGTTCTATTTTATCTGCAATGTATGAGCGGGTCTTGCCACCTTCAAATAGGGACCTGTAATGTACGGTATTTAGTACACCTACAATTAAAAGGGCATAAAAAAAATAAATGAAAATAAAAAAATCCTGTTGGAGTGTCCAGCCATCCATTCGTGACCTCAAGCTGAAGCACACTTGGCTTATGCAGCAGGGAAAAGATCCAAAACAATTCTGAATTCAAGGGTAAAACATGTCTTTAGTGAAAACAGTTTTTGCTATAACTGAGAAAGGAGATGACAGTTGGTGCTCATAACGTTCTATGGAGAAATGTAACTGTTGGTTCAAGACAGCATGTAGCTGAATGTTTCAGTCTATAGCTCCTACCTTCTCACCTGTACATAGAGTTTTAAAAGCACCAACTGTCATCTCCTATCTTAATAATGGAATAATGAATACATACTTCATAGATTTTACCCATGAATTTAGAGCAGGAGATCAATCCTGGAGGAGAAAAAAAAGGACAATTATTTAATAAGATATATTACAAAGTTGCTTATTTTCATGTGTACTATTGATTTATTAACTAAAAATTATATCGATGTTTACCCGTTTATGACAATCAACAAATACAAGTATGCTTTGACTGATTTGAATAGTTGTATCATTCACTGTGTGGGTAAGGCTGAGGTCACATGATCTGTAAGCATCCGTTAGAATGGATCCTGCAGAGATCTGTTGGAAAAATAATGTCTGCTGAATCCGTTTTTTTTTTACATGGGCGTCTATTGAGAACGGATTGCTATTTATATTCAACTTGAAATAGATCCTGTTAGAAAAAAATGGATCTGTTACAAGTGCAAGGTAAAGAGCAATCGGTTAATGGATCCGTTCTCCATCGACTCCCATGTTACAAAAATGGATCTGGCAGACATCAGTTATTTACCAATGAACCAAAAAGTTGTATATTTGCACATCTTTTTTGCCAACAGATACAGTTAGGGCCAGAAATATTTGGACAGTGACACAATTTTCGCGAGTTGGGCTCTGCATGCCACCACATTGGATTTGAAATGAAACCTCTACAACAGAATTCAAGTGCAGATTGTAACGTTTAATTTGAAGGGTTGAACAAAAATATCTGATAGAAAATGTAGGAATTGTACACATTTCTTTACAAACACTCCACATTTTAGGAGGTCAAAAGTAATTGGACAAATAAACATAACCCAAACAAAATATTTTTATTTTCAATATTTTGTTGTGAATCCTTTGGAGGCAATCACTGCCTTAAGTCTGGAACCCATGGACATCACCAAACGCTGGGTTTCCTCCTTCTTAATGCTTTGCCAGGCCTTTACAGCCGCAGCCTTCAGGTCTTGCTTGTTTGTGGGTCTTTCCGTCTTAAGTCTGGATTTGAGCAAGTGAAATGCATGCTCAATTTTGTTAAGATCTGGTGATTGACTTGGCCATTGCAGAATGTTCCAATTTTTTGCACTCATGAACTCCTGGGTAGCTTTGGCTGTATGCTTGGGGTCATTGTCCATCTGTACTATGAAGCGCCGTCCAATCAACTTTGCAGCATTTGGCTGAATCTGGGCTGAAAGTATATCCCGGTACACTTCAGAATTCATCCGGCTACTCTTGTCTGCTGTTATGTCATCAATAAACACAAGTGACCCAGTGCCATTGAAAGCCATGCATGCCCATGCTATCACGTTGCCTCCACCATGTTTTACAGAGGATGTGGTGTGCCTTGGATCATGTGCCGTTCCCTTTCTTCTCCAAACTTTTTTCTTCCCATCATTCTGGTACAGGTTGATCTTTGTCTCATCTGTCCATAGAATACTTTTCCAGAACTGAGCTGGCTTCTTGAGGTGTTTTTCAGCAAATTTAACTCTGGCCTGTCTATTTTTGGAATTGATGAATGGTTTGCATCTAGATGTGAACCCTTTGTATTTACTGTCATGGAGTCTTCTCTTCACTGTTGACTTAGAAACAGATACACCTACTTCACTGAGAGTGTTCTGGACTTCAGTTGATGTTGTGAACGGGTTCTTCTTCACCAAATAAAGTATGCGCCGATCATCCACCACTGTTGTCATCCGTGGACGCCCAGGCCTTTTTGAGTTCCCAAGCTCAATTCCTTTTTTCTCAGAATGTACCCAACTGTTGATTTTGCTACTCCAAGCATGTCTGCTATCTCTCTGATGGATTTTTTCTTTTTTTTCAGCCTCAGGATGTTCTGCTTCACCTCAATTGAGAGTTCCTTTGACCGCATGTTGTCTGGTCACAGCAACAGCTTCCAAATGCAAAACCACACACCTGGAATCCACCCCTGACCTTTTAACTACTTCATTGATTACAGGTTAACGAGGGAGACGCCTTCAGAGTTAATTGCAGCCCTTAGAGTCCATTGTCCAATTACTTTTGGTCCCTTGAAAAAGAGGAGGCTATGCATTACAGAGCTATGATTCCTAAACCCTTTCTCCGATTTGGATGTGGAAACTCTCATATTGCAGCTGGGAGTGTGCACTTTCAGCCCATATTATATATATAATTGTCTTTCTGAACATGTTTTTGTAAACAGCTAAAAAAACAAAACTTGTGTCACTGTCCAAATATTTCTGGCCCTAACTGTATATTCAGGATCCATTCTAAAGGATGATTACTGAACATGTGAACTCAACCTAATCCTTGAGTGTCATAGTAATACACTTTATAGTAATACCTAGTAAATACTTATGGTTAGTTTATGGAATTACTTTATACTTTTATGTAGGTTCTGCTTATGTTTATTTAGCTCTCTAGTTTTTCTCTCATCTTAAAGAATCTACTTTCTGCTGTATGGAAGCGTTTTGTCTCAGTGTTCAGCCATGATCTTGAGAGGCACATTACATTTGATATATGATATTTATTAGTTCCTGCAGTTACAGAAAGCACAGTAGGGTGCCCTAGTAATGCTTGCTTTCCAACACAGCATGATGCACTCATTACACTATTATTTTAGTAATAAGCGAAAATTGCAAAAGAGCTAAGTAAAAGTAGATATATTTAAGTTCATGTGTTAGTGGAACTAAGGTAAGATAATTTTACTTCGGTTTTATGGTATTAGATTGCAGTTCTTGGTTAGGACAAATAAAGGATGTCATATTTAAAGGGTTGTTTGGTTTACTAGTTCCATTGTCAAGTGTTGTGTCAGGGAAATCTGGGGTAATAGATGTGGAAACTGCTAGAGTAGAGAATTGCTTAAAAAGGACCAGTCACCCCCCTGGTGCTATGCTAACTGAATGCAGCACTGAATGCAGCATGTCTGCTGCATTTAAGAAAGGGGTCCTCCATGTCTCTAGCCCCCTTGTAAGTTATTAAAAATACTTTATAAAGTGTACAGATAAGGAGTCCGGAGGGACTTACTCAGTAATGAGTCATCACTGTTGCTGGTGTCCTCCCCTCCTCCAGCCCTCTCTTTGCCACCTCCAACCCTCAGCGATGGCACATACAGGTGGCTGAACAAGAGAGGGCTGGAGGTGGCACACAGAGGGCTGGAGGTGGGAAGGACACCAGCAACAGCGATGATTTATTACTGAGGAAGTCCCTCCGGACTCCTTATCTATACACTTTATAAAGTCTTTTTAACAACTTACAGGGGGGCGAAAGAAATGGGGGGCTCCTTCCCTGAATGCAGCAGACATGCTGTGCTGTGTCTTACTTGTGCCTTTCTCTCCGCTCTGTGTGCTCTCAGCCCCTGTGTACGCTGTCTCTCCCTGTGTGTGCTGTCTCTCCCTATGTCTCTGCCTCCCCCTGTGCCTCTGCCTCCCTTGTGCCCCTGACTCCTCTGTGCCTTCTGCCTCCCATCACTAAGCAACCATAAAATGCTCACCACTGAGCCACCATACAGTGCTAACCACTGAGTAACCATACAGTGCTCACCACTGAGCCAACATACAGTGCTAACCACTGAGTCAGCAAACAGTGCTAACCACTGAGTCACCATACATTGCTAAACACTGAGTCACCATACAGTGCTAACCACTAAGCCAGCATACAGTGCTAACCACTGAGCCACCATACAGTGCTCACCACTGAGCCACCATACAGTGCTAACCACTGAGCCACCATACTGTGCTAACCACTGAGTCACCATACAGTACTAACCACTGAGTCACCATACAGTACTAACCACTGAGTAACCATACAGTGCTCACCACTGAGCCAACATACAGTGCTAACCACTGAGTCAGCAAACAGTGCTAACCACTGAGTCACCATACATTGCTAAACACTGAGTCACCATACAGTGCTAACCACTAAGCCAGCATACAGTGCTCACCACTGAGCCACCATACAGTGCTAACCACTGAGCCACCATACTGTGCTAACCACTGAGTCACCATACAGTACTAACCACTGAGTCACCATACAGTACTAACCACTGAGTCACCATACAGTGCTAACCACTGAGTCACCATGCAGTGCAAACCACTGAGTCACCATACAGTGCTAACCACTGAGTCACCATACAGTGCAAACCACTGAGCCACCATACAGTGCAAACCACTGAGTCACCATACAGTGCTAACCACTGAGCCAGCATACAATGCTAACCACTGAGCCAACATATAGTGCTAACCACTGAGTCAGCATACAGTGCTAACCACTGAGTCACCATACATTGCTAACCACTGAGTCACCATACAGTGCTAACCACTGAGCCAGCAAACAATGCTAACCACTGAGCCACTATACAGTGCTAACCACTGAGTCACCATACAGCGCTAACCACTGAGCCAGCATACAGTGCTAATCACTGAGCCACCATATACAGTGCTAACCACTGAGCCACCATACAGTGCTAACCACTGACCCACCATACAGTGCTAAGCACTGAGCCACCATACAGTGCTAACCACTGAGCCACCATACAATGCTAATCACTAAGCCACTATATACAGTGCTAATCACTGAGCCACCATACAGTGCTAACCACTCAGCCACCATATTCCAGTACTAACCATTGAGCCACCCTACAGTGCTAACCACTGAGCCACCATACAGTGCTCACCACTGAGTCACTGTGCAGTGCTAACCACTGAGCCACCATACAGTTCTAACCACTCAGCCAGCCGCGGCGAGCAATCAGCGGCGCAGGATTCTTATCCCCGCCAAGCCGCGGGCTGCTTTGCTGTTTGGTCGCCGCACTCAGTGCTCCTGGCGTGTGTTTTAAAACACGCTTCGCTAATTGGTCGCCGTGGCTGGTGACTCAGTGGTGACTAAGGACATGAATCCCTTGCCGCTGATTGGTCGCTGCGCTCAGCCAGCCGCGTCAACCAATTAGCGGGCGGGATTCATATCACGCACCAAGAGCGCTGATTGGTCGGCGCTGAGTGCAGCGACCAATCAGCGAAGCAGCGCGTGGCCATATCGGAATACCCATAACTTGGGTGTTCCAATATGGCGGTCGGGATACTACCGCTTGCTACCAACTGGCAAATTGAAGTACTAGAAGCGCAATATCTTCATACATTATATAGTGATAAAAGGTGGTATTTATTTCTCTGGAAGAAAGTTTAAACTATCATTTATGTCCATTACACAGTTTGATGAGCTTTTCCATTTGTGCAGCACTGAGGTCCATTCAATCAGTTGAACAGTGGGGGTGATGGGAGTTGGCTCCAATCTGATTTGATGTTGATGACATACCCCAAGAATAGATCTTAAATATAAATCCTAGAAAAAAATTTTAACACTTAAACCTATGATAATGATTTGGTTTATAACTACCGTATATGGTGTACCGTTTTATGTATTCAATATAATTTATGTTAAAATGTTTTGATTTTCATTGGTCAATTGTGTACATTAAAGGGGTTATCCACTACTAGGACAACCCCTTCTCATTCTCTTTATTTGGCCCATTAAAATTAAAAGACTTATACGTACCTTCCAAAAGTGTTGATGCTCATGAGATAGTGACATCAAAACCAATCAACTTCAACCTCTCTCTCCCCACCTTCAAATGCATGAGTACCCAACAAAAGGTGAGAGCTGCAGCTGGCCACTCACCTCTTGTAAATTGCTCGTACGTTCAGGAGGAGAGACGACATTGGTGATTGGTTGTGGGGCTTACGTGATGTCACAAGCTCACATGAGCCCTGGGAACACAAGCACTGAGACTACTGGAACTGCGCCAGCACAGGAGGTGGGTATTAGCTTTTTTATTTTTATGGGACAAGACAAGGGGAATGAGTTGACAACCTCATGAAGAAGAATTCAGATACCACCAAGGAAAGCTCAGAAAGAACATTCAATCTTTATGCAGATTCTACCCAGTTATACACAATAACAATGCTAAATACTGATCCATCGTCCAGCGTCATTGTGTAGCATGGTGGACTTGGATCGATATATAGCTGTAAATATTCAGAGACCTTTTCTCTGCGGTGTGATTAAAAGATGAACATGTACGATGTAATGCACAATGCACTGTGACACTCATCAGTCACGGTCATTGCTGAATCACATTCAATTTACAACACATTATCACAAGGTGAAGGTTCTCTCCCCACTGACGAGTGCTCTGACAGAAGCTCAAGAAAAGATGAGGGAGATTGCTAGGACGTACTATATGATCTGTGAAATTACAGCTACCTGTCTGCGTTATCAGCATTTCTGAAGGAACAGCCGTTTCACTCTTACAGGATAAGACAAAGCTCACCATTTGTTTTCTCGCAGTTATCTTTAAATCTGGTTTACACATAATGTATTATTAACATTGTCAAACATATGTTGGTCATTTTGCACAGCTTAACTGCAAACCAATTTGTTATATGTGTATATACCTCACCGATAGCATATGGAATGGTGGGAGATCTGGGCTTATGCAATTTTCCTATAAATTTTAATGTAACATCATGATCAAACTACCGTATATGAAGCCCACTGCCATGTCATGGCAAACCTCTCAGTGGGTTCTTAACTTTATATAGCCTTAAGGTACCGTCACACGTGGCAATTTTGCTAGCAATTTCACTGGCAATTTGCTGGTTGCAGTGAAATCATGGACACATTGTTCTATTTTGTTGCCGTGTACATATGTAATAATGTGTCCATGATTTCACTTCAACCACCAAATTGCCAGTGAAATTGCATGCAAAATTGCCACGTGTGACGGTACCTTTAGAAATATGTAGTCATGCGCCATCCACTGCCTCAGAAACAGTGCGCCAACAGGGTGGGTGACCCAGTGCCCCACAGCGCCCATGCTGCAAGGTTGAGCCCCCATGACTGCAGCTGACACCGCTCCACAAGAACAAAACCACAGGAAAAATGGCTGACACACAGCACCAACACTAAGGCTAGGGTCACACATCGTTTTTTTTTTTTTTTTTAAAACCTGATCCGGTTTTGAGCTTTTAAAAAGCTCAAAACCGGATCAGGAAACGCTCCTCATAGGAGCTTATTATAAAAACCGGATTGCTTCACAAGCAATCCGGTTTCCGCCTCCGGCTTTGCAGCCTGCGTGAAATATCATGCAGGCTGCAGTTTTCGGAGCGGTTGTAATATCCTCAATGTGTAATCCTGAGCAATGCGGTTCCCGCATATACTTTGCTTATCCAGTGTTCTGTGTGTGTGTAAACTTTTTATTTTATTAATAAATGTTTCTATAATGTCTCTAGGGGGTCCAGTCAGCTGCTGTACAGTTTCATCAATGAAAGCGCCGGGCTCCTCTGAGACCAGCGCGCATACTATAGCTATTGCTGTAGTATGTTCGCTGTCCGAGGTTCTGAAGCCATTTACAGTAGATCTATGGGCAGCGCTGCCCATAGATCTTACTATATAAGGCTTCAGGACCTCAGACAGTGGCACACATACTATAGCAATTGCAATAGTATGCGCGCCGCTCTCAGAGGAGCCCGGCGCTTTCTTTCATAAAACTGTACAGCAGCTGACTGGAGTCGGCTGCTGTACATAAGTGCTGAAAGCTTTACATGCCCACCTGAGTGGGTGGAAGGTCTCTAGGGGGAGTGGGCATAAAAATTTGTGTTTTTGCTGAAGGAATTTTTTTTTCGTTTTCCTGCCGACCAAGGGGGTGGGGGTGGGGTGTGGGGTGCTATTGGAAAAAAAAACATTTTCCTTTTTGATGACCCCTTTACAAAAACGCTACATGTGCCCTGCGTTAATGCCTGCGTTTCCCATAGGGGCCCATGTTAAAAACCGCTTGCGTTTTTGGGGAAACACATCTGCGTTTTTTTCCAGCACCACATGCAGCGTTTTTTGGGCTATGGGAAAAAGACGCAAGTGGCCCTGAAAAACGCATGTACACTTACATGTACCCTGCGTTAACGCACCTGCGTTTTTTTTCACACCTCAAAAAACACAGAGCTGGGCAAAAAAAACGCATGTGTGTGAACATGGCCAATCACTGCATTTATTAAACTAAGTGGTACATCGTTGGATTTAGAGTCTCTTTGCCTACATCATGCTGCTCTTGGATAAGGTAGCCAGAACCTGATGACAGATTCCCTTTAAGTTTGCATTGGCCTGTTTAATAGCCTTTAAACCCCAGTATTGTTTAACTTTAGTGTCAGAATAGTTTCCAGATTTTTATATCAATTCAATACATTTGTGGCACTGATCTTTTTCTTACTAGTATTTATACTTTCTAATTTGTCTATCCTTTCTTTAGTAGTTACACCTCCATATATTTAGTAAGTAAGTAATGGTAGAAAGCGGCACTCGCGGATCTTTTTTCCAAAGCTATTTATTAATCCATATTAGGATATATCCACCTGAAAGGTGTGCAGGGAGGTGATGTGCAAGCAACGGTATCCGTTTCGAGGACAATTCCTCTTCTACGGGCTCCATATATTTAGCTGTGGTTTTTGTGATTGTACACAGCAGACAGATTGAAGCACAAAAATGAACCGCAGTATTGTGGAACAAAACAGCAGTTTGTGCCATAGATGAAGCAGAAGGTGGATTTCAGACTACATCAGATTTCAGCAGATAACACAGCTAAAGGGCTTGTCTAATTTACAAAATCCATTAGTAAAGGGGGATCCTTATCTGATCCAGAACAGGGAGCAGTTATATAGTGTCCTTGCCTGTACTGCATTATGCAGACAATGCATTGATTTGAATAGGGACTGTGTAATGCTTAAAGGGGACCTCCAAAATGTTAAAAAAGCCTGTGTTAATGGTAGGCGTTTTTTTTTCTGTTGCCATTTTGAGGCAAATTTAACGCTAGCGTTAACGCATGCGTTTCCCATAGGAGCCCATGTTGAAAAAAATCACATGCGTTTTTGCAAAAGCACCAAAAAACGCTGCTAACAGCATTTTTTGTAGCTTTTGCAAAGATGCCTAGCGTTAAACAAATTGTACTTTTGCAATGCTTTTTTAACATGGCAGCCTACGGAGGTGTTAAAGCTAGTGTTTTTCACAATTTGCACTTGTGAAAAACGTTAGCTTTTAGCACTAATGTGGCCCTAGCCTAAGGATGCGTTCACTTGTAGCTTCCCAGCAAAGTCAATGCATTTTGCAAAAATACGTTCACATGGTCCGTAAGTTGCGGATGCGCTTTTACTGCAAAGCGCATCCGCAAAAAGAATGACCATGGGCTTTTTCACATATGAGTTTGCCCTGCGTTTGGCTGCTTTGCATTTTCATTGTGTTTTTACCACAAAACGCAATCTAAATGTATCCAAAAACGAACCCATCGATTTCAATGCAAAACACGTTGAAAACGTGATTGAAAACGCATGTCATTTTCCAGAAACACAATACGCATGCAATGTTTTTGGATGCGTTTGCAAAGACACAGGCGTTTTGTGTTTTCTGAAAATGACATGCGTTTCACATTGAAATCGATTGGATGCCTTTTTGGATGCGTTTCCATTGCAAAAACGCATAGAAATGCAAATGCAACCAACACCATCCCCCCTTAGATGTGATCTGGGCCCATGTCAATTCTTTTTGTGCTTTTGGGCTGCACGTTTCCATAGCCCACATTGTAGAATGGGCTTAGGAAAAGCACATCTGCAAAACCGCAACATGTGAAAGCACTTGCGATTTTTTTGCGCACAGCGCAGAAAAGGGCAATATGCTATGTGTGAACGTAGCCTTAGAGCTGGAAATGTGTTTTTTATAAAAAGATACCTAGTAGTTACCTATTCAATATTCGGCCATTTTAGAGCTGCCTTTAAAGTGGTCCCTTCCGATTCTGCAGCAATTGCATCACTTTCATAATCTAAGTGAATGCTGCAGCCAATTGTACAAATGATTTCATGAATAGTGTGTGACTTTAGAGGCCAGTGGTTGACTGTAGCAGTAATGTAAATGTTGGACTTGATGCCATTATGGAAGACCTGCGGAGGAGATCCGCAAGCTAAACGCAGCCCTATGTTTATAATGAGAACGCACGGTGCTGCGCAGGTCTGCTCATGACCGTGCGCTCTCATTCACTGCAATATGTGATTTGTATGCAGGCGGATGCCCGCACACAAATCACACACAATCACACACTCTCGTCCGCACCTGGAACCCATGTCGCGTTCCTGGTGCAGACAAGAGTGTGTGATTTGTGCACGGGCATCCGCCTGCGTACACACCACATATTGCAGTGAATGAGAGCGCATGGTCATGCGCTGACCTGCGCATGACCGTGCGTTCACATTATAAAGATGGGGCTGGCGGTGGCTGCGGTCAGCTTGCGGATCCCCTCCGCAAGACGCTGCGGTGGGTCCGCAAGTCTGAAGCCAGCCTTAGGGAGTACTGAAAGGGCTCCATCATCAATCCGGTAACCATAGGGATACTATAAACAGGCAGCACATAGTGTTACATACCAGTAGTGCTATGCGCTGAGCCTGCAAATTTCTACATTTTGAACGCATCCTGCAGGCTATGGGCAGACGCAAGTCTGACCCTAGCCTTAGTCTTTATTCACAGATGACTGATTTTCTCTATAATTTTGAAAGAACTAAAACATAACAAAAAAAAGGGACCACTGAGAAAAATAAATAGATTGCAGGCATAGCGCCACCCATAGACCTGCTTATGATCCCCTCACTTTGAAGTCTATCACCACCATAATAACCAGGCCATTATTTACAATTCTGACCAGTGTCACTTTATGAGGTTATAACTCTGGAATGCTTCAATGGATCCCAGTGATTCCAATACCGTTTAATCGCAACATATTGGACTTCATATTAATAGTAAATTAAGGACAATACTTACTATTTATTTGTGAAAATATCGAAACATTTATAAAATTGGGAAATTTTCAAACTCTTAATTTTTATGCTCTTAATCCAGAGAGGTATGTCACACAAAATAGTAAATAAATAACATTTTTCACGTGTCTACTTTACATCCACATCATTTTTGAAAGATATTTTTTATAGGAAGTTAGAAGGCCTGTTTATCAGCAATTTCACATTTTTCCAACAAAATTTACAAACCAATTTATTTTAGTGACTACATCACATTTGAAGTTCCTTTGAGGGGTGTACATGACAGAAAACACCCAAATGTGACACCATTCCAAAAACTGCACCCCTCGAGCTACTCAAAACTACATTTAAGAAGAATATTAATTAGGGATGAGCGAGTACCGAAATATTCGGACTCGCTATACTCGCAACGAGTAGGTCCCGGTACTCGGTACTCATTGTGAGTATAGCGAGTCCGATTTCTTTCGCAATGTAGCTATAGATACACTGCGAAAGTACCCTAAAAGTGAACAAAACTTGTTGAAAATAATAAAATTACATACTCTCCTGTCCGACGCCTGCACTGGGACCGGCAAAGAAGACCCCGGGACCGTCCCAGAAGGCCTGGCAGTACACCTAGGACCTTGAAATCTGGCCAATCAGGTGGCTACTAGCGATCACGTGGTTGTGACGTCTCGCCATCTGATTGGCCAGATCACTACCGGCCATCTGATTGGCTGGAAGTCACAGGTCCTTGTTGTCCGTAATCGCAGGTCTTCTGGGACGGTCCGGGGGTCTTCTGTGCCGGTCCCGGTGCAGGTGTCGGACAAGTGAGTATGTAATTTTATTATTTTTAACAACTTTTATTCACTTTTTGGGTACTTTCGCTGTGTATCTATAGATACACTGTGAAAGTGAATAGACTACTCGCTACTCCCGAGTAATCATAACATACTCGGAGAGTAGCGAGTACCCGAATACCGCTACTATACTCGCTCATCCCTAATATTAATCCTTAACCTAAATGTGTGATGAACACTTTGAACCCTCATGTGCTTCACACAGTTTTATAACGTTGAGCTGTGAAAATAACAAATCACATTTTCCCCACAAAAATGTTGATTTAGCCCCAATTTTGTTTGTTTTCACAAGATTAATAAGAAAAAATGTACCATACAATTTGGTGTGCAATTTCTCCTGAGTACACCGATATCTCATAGAATGGAGTTCATTAAAGGACTAACTAGTGGGACAGTTTTACAGAGCTGTTTTTTTCTGGACGCATAGATATCAAATATTTGCACTTTTTGTTGTTAAATGCATTTATCGGTATGTTTCTTTTATTTTTTTGTTCTTTATATTTTGATTTTTTTAAATATTTTTACTAGTGTTTAAAACTTTTTTTTATCCAGTCCCAGGATGGACATCAGTTTTCACTGTGCTGATCAATGATCTAATTCTCTGCAAGGCTTTTGCACACACAGACAGGTGGCATGTCAGGCACTGCTCAAGGTAGGACTTGACAGGCCACCATACCTGGGTGACCCCACGGCCATTATTCAACATGTAGGCCAGGGCTGGGGAACTCCAGGCCTTGAGGGCCGCCAACAGTGCAAGTTTTACAATTTCCTTAGCTTTGCAGAGGGGTGGTTGGAATCATCACCAGTGTAGGTGATTCAATTATAACCTGTGTAATAATAAGGAAATCCTGAAAACATGACCTGTTGCCGGCCCTTGAGGCCTGGAGTTTTCCAACCCTGATGTAGGCCATCAGCACAACGCATTCACAATTGTTCTGTGCCAATTGAAGAAAAGGGGGAGCCCCCTCCCTCCAAAAGCCCCATTGACGGTGACATCAGAGGGGTTAAATGCCTGTTATCCATGCAAGCACTGATCATCGGCGTTGCTGCAGGGTGTAAGCTATGAAACATAGCTGACGATTTTCTCGGCGCTGCATGTGAGTCCACACAGTCATAGCGCCATACATGTACATCAATTTGCAGAAACGCACCTTTCATGGTGTCGTACATGTGCGTCAATTTGCAATGACGGCGCTGTACATGGATGGCAGATGTCATGAAGGGGTTAATGTTTAGAAATGTGTAAGAATAAAACTTTTTGATCAACTAAAACTGATACACTAACAATAACACAAACTTGAATGACACACTTAAAAAAAATTACATGAAACCCAACAGACGGCATGATAATAAGTAGACTGGATTTCTTGTGCTTGTTTACAGTAATTCTCATCAGATGCTGTGCACAAAAGTTTCTTTGAATTTTTAATTATTGACCAATGTTTAACTAATTTATCTGCAAAATCACCTAACAGTGGAAAAAAGAAAAAGGGGAAAATATCTGAAGAGCCATCATATACCGTACTTTATATAAAGCTAGTGCTTTGTGATGTCTGTAATTATGGAAAGTCATTGCAATCTAAACGTTTCCATAGAAACTGGTATTGACAGCATGTCACCTCCATCAACATGTGTGTGAAATGTGAAAATATCTATGCTCCAAGTGGAAACTTGAAGCTAATTTTTTGCTTTTGGAAAGATTTATAGAGCTATTAATAAAGAATAATGTAGAGGCTCTTATGTCTGACTTGTGTATACCTATTTTAGTTGTTGTGCCAGTCCTTGTTTGCCTGGCATGCTGATTCTTTCTTCCTCCTTAATATGGTTCCCCTAATGCAGACTACATTTCCTACCATGCCTCTGGCCTTCCAGGTGGGGGAATCTGAAATATGTGCATCATTGATAGATCAGTGGTATAGAGCTGCAACCCCCTGCAGACCCCCGGTAGCATAGTCTAAATACACTCCTTGCATCCACACACCCTCTGACGTTTTTTGTTTCATAGACTTCTCGCTCATGAGAATTATATGAGATTTTGTCAGGCTTGAAGATATTAAAGGCCCCTTTCTTACTCTAACAAAATGCAAATGATGACCAATACAAACAAAATGAGTTTTTTTTTACAGCACCACAACATTAGACCACATGTTGCTAGTCCTATTGTGGCCTAAATACTCTACCATGGCCTGCATCTCCTTGTCTCACATTAATTACAACTGGTACACCATTGGTGAGGAATTGCAAAAGCAGCTGCCAGCAGTGGATTTTGATGATTTCTGTGTTTAACCCCTTCCAGACCCTTGGCCCACCCCCTGGGCCATGGAATGATCAGGCTCCTGCAGGTGGAGTGAGGGTGTCACTGACCTGTCACTCGGCCTGCAGGTACATGGGGAGTTGTACAACACCCCAGGGGGGGTCGATTTGCCCCCACCCCCACCCCCCCGGCTACAGGCGTGGTGATTGGCACTCAAAAGTGAAAGTGAAAATCACCGCGCCTGTAATGCTTCCCTGCCTGCCGCTGCTATCCCTACCCTCCAATCTTCTCCCCTGTCATCCTCTAACTGCCCCCCTGTCCCCCACCTCTCTTTCCTGCCCCCTCTTCATCTTTCTTACCCCCCCCGCTTCCTTTTCCTGCCACCTGCTTCCTGTCCCTGCCGCCCGCTTCCTCTTCCTGCTGCCTGCTTCCTCCTGCCTGCCCCCGCTTCCTCCTAAGTGCCCCCCTACTTCTCCTGTCACCCCCCCTCTTCCCCCTTCCTGCCCCCCCCGATCACCTGAGCGGCGATCGCCTCTCCCACTCACCCCTCCGGCGCCGCTCTGTCTCCACTGCGTCCCGCTCCTCCTCCTCCTCTTCACCGCCTCCGGATCTGACAGCTCTGTGCTGGAGCTGCCAGATCACTTTCTACAGCTAGATCCTGAGGATCCAGCTGTAGAAAGTGATCTGACAGCTCCAGCATAGTGATCCACAGTGACCATTATGTGATCACTGTGGATCACTGTGCTGGATCTGTCAGATCACTTTCTACAACTGGATCCTGAGCTGCAGGAAGTGATCTGACAGCTCCAGCACAGTGATTCACAGTGACCATTATGTGATCACTGTGGATCACTGTGCTGGATCTGTCAGATCACTTTCTACAGCTGGATCCTGAGGATCTAGCTGCAGGAAATGATCTGACAGCTCCAGCACAATGATCCACAGTGACCATTATGTGATCACTGTGCTGGATCTGTCAGATCACTTTCTACAGCTGGATCCTGAGGATCTAGCTGCAGGAAGTGATCGTGGGACCTTCGTTATGGACTACGTTGGAGCGATCGAGCGTCGTGGGACCTTCGTTGTGGACTACGTCGGATCTTTTCATAATAAAGATGGAGTCCGAATTGTGTCTGTGTTTTTTTTTTCAAATAAAAAGATTTTTCTCTGTGTGTATTTATTGACTATTTACCGTACTAGAGATTCCTAATGGCGGGTCTAACATTGGCCCTATATTATGAATCTCGGGCTTAGTGCCAGCTGCCAATAAAAAGCTGGCATTAACCCTTTTATTACCCAGTTAGCCACCGGCACCAGGGCAACTGGAAGAGCGTGGGTACAGCGCCAGAAAATGGCACTTCAATGAATGCGCCATTTTCTGGGGCGGCTGCGGGCTGCAATTCGCAGCATGGGGGCCCCAGAATGCTTGGGCCTCTCTATGCTGAGGATTCCAGCCCCCAGCTGCCTAGTTGTACCTGGCTGGACCAAAAATATGGCAGAGCCCCACGTAATTTTTTTTCTAGAATTAGTTCTAGAAATTAAAAAAGGGCTTCGCTGTATTTTTGGTTCCAGCCAGGTACAATGAGGCAGCTGGGGGCTGGTGGCAGTCGTTAGCTGCCAAGTTGTACCTGGCTGGACCAAAAATATGGCAGAGCCCCATGTCATTTTTTTCTACAAATAAAATGACATGGAGCTTTGCCGTATTTTTGGTTGCCAGCCAGGTACAACTTGGCAGCTAGGGGGCTGGAATCCTCAGCATGGAGAGACCCAAATGTATAGGGTCCCCTATGCTGCGAATTGTAACTACTAGACTAGTATGTTTTTTCACAAAAAGTTTCTTTATTCATTTTTACGTCTCAATTTGTGAAGCACATGGGGGTTCAAAGTGCTCACTGTGCATCTAGATATGTTCCCTGGGGGTCTAGTTTCCAAAATGGGGTCACTTGTGGGGGAGCTCAAATGTTTAGGCACACAGGGGCTCTCCATACGCGACCTGGTGTCTGCTAACAATTCCAATTGTTGGCAAACACCAGGTTGTGTATGGAGAGCCCCTGTGTGCCTAAACATTGGAGCTCCCCCACAAGTGACCCCATTTTGGAAACTAGACCCCCCCAAGGAACCTATCTAGATGCATAGTGAGCACTTTGAATCCCCAGGTGCTTCACAAACTGATCTATAATAAGGTAAAAAAACTTTTTTTTCACACAAATTTTCTTTTTTAACTTGTACGGATCAATTTGTGAAGCACCTGGGGGTTTAAAGTGCTCACTATGCATCTAGATATGTTCCCTGGGGGGTCTAGTTTCCAAAATGGGGTAACTTGTGGTGGAGCCCCAATGTTTAGGCACACAGGGGCTCTCCAAATGCGATATGGTGTCCGCTAACAATTTGAGGTGATTTTCCATTCAAATTGTTAGCGGACACCATGTCGCGTTTGGAGAGCCCCTGTGTGCCTAAACTTTGGAGCTCCCCCACAAGTGACCCCATTTTGGAAACTAGACCCCCCAGGGAACATATCTAGATGGGTGGTGAGCATATTGAACCCCCACATGCTTTACAAATTGATCTGTGAATATGGAAAAAGTACTTTTTTTTCACAAAAATTTTCTTTTAGCCTCAATTCTTTCATTTTCACATGGGTAACAGGATAAAATTCATCCTAAAATTTGTTGGGCAATTTCTCCTGAGTACACCGATACCTCATATGTGGTCATAAACCACTGTTTTGACGCGCGGCAGGGCTCAGAAGTGAAGGCGCGCCATATCACTTTTTGAATGGAAAATTAGCTCCAAAAGTCAAATTGCTCTCTTTCCCTTCTGAGCCCTGCTGTGCTCCCAAACCGTGGTTTATGATCACATATGTGGTATCGATATACTCAGGAGAAATTGCCCAACAAATTTTAGGATCCATTTTATCTTTTTGCCCATGTGAAAATGAAAAAATTGAGGATAAAAGAACATTTGTGTTAGAAAAATTAAAATATCCATTTTTTTGTTTCCAATTTGCTTAGTTCCTGTGAAGCACCTGAAGGGTTAATAATCTTCTTGAATGTAGTTTTGAGTAGCTTGAGAGGTGCAGTTTTTGGAATGGTGTCACTATTGGGTGTTTTCTGTCATGTACACCCCTCAAAGGGACTTCAAATGGGATGTGGTCACTAAAAAAAATGGTTTTGTAAATTTTGGTGGAGAAATGAAAAATTGCTCATGAACTTTGAACCCTTATAACTTCCTAACAAAATTTTTTTTTTTTTTCCAAAATTGTGCTGATGTAAAGTAGACATGTGGGAAATATTATTTCATATCTATTTTGTGTCACATAACTCTCTGGTTTACCAGAAGAAAAATTCAAAATTTGAAAATTGCAAAATTTTCAAAATTTTTGCCATATTTTTGATTTTTTCACAAATAAACGCAAAAATTATCGACCTAAATTTAATACCAACATGAAGCCCAATATGTCACGAAAAAACAATCTCAGAATCGCTAGGATCCGTTGAAGCGTTCCCGAGTTATAACCTCATAAAGGGACACTGGTCAGAATTGCAAAAAATGGCAAGGTCTTGAAGGGGTTAAGTGCATTCAACATGTGAGAACATTCCTCAGACAACCATTAATGATCTCAATTATAGCATGCCAAGTCATTTAAGTGCATCTATTCTTGCTCTTGGCTCTCATACTCAACATAGAAAAAATCAAGACGTTTTGAAAATGTTGTTACCAATTTTTCATTATTTGCTTATTAAGCACATGTATATCAATCGGGTGATTTTCTAAATTCTGTGAGTTTCCTTATTGGTGTTGCAGTTTTAATGTTGTAGTTAAACACTGGTATATTTTAAAGCTGAGAGGATTCAGGTATTTGCCTATGGCAGAATAGCTTTTAACCTCCAAGGCATGAGTGAAAATCAATGTCCTCAATTACTAAAGACCATGTTCTGAGATGAGCTTCTAGTATTGTTAATCTACGCTTCAGAACAATGAGATTTAGTGAGCACATGGCGGATAAATAAAAGGATTTAAAAAGCCGGTTTGACCTACGTAATTTGAAGAAACATTGTCTATCTATTATAAGAATCAATCCAGGATTAACATACTTTAGAATATTTTATTTAATCTATACTGGTAACTAAGCTCTGGTTCATGCCAATTTACATTATCCTTCATTATAGAGCCCTGAAAAGAGCGAGTAATGCTTATGTTTTATAGATTGTTTGCATCAAATTATATTCCTCCTTTCAGACCGTTGTTTAGTTTGACAGATTCCTAATGGTAAACTAGTAACAAGGTTTTTCTTTGGATGATAAAATAGCAGCTTAGAACTATACCGCAGTGCCACACATCATCTAGGAACAATATGTAAACCTTGATAAAAATGCAATTTATTGGTTTCCAGTTTCCACTAGCTTTTTCCCGCTCCGGAGTCAAATGCATTATGATGGGGATTTTCTTTTTCATCACACATACCAGTGATTTATTGTGGATGGTTAATATAAATTCAAAGTAGTAAACATTTATAATTTAATGTGATTGCAAATTCCTTAAAGGAACACTGATAAAGATGAAAGACTGTAGTAGCTATCGCTCATTTTGCATTCTGCACTTTGCTCAGACTACTCTTATATCCTGGACATAGGCAGGACTGCCTGTATGTGTTATACATTGATCATCTGCATCGTTCTTGTTTTATTATGGGTGACTGAAGTGAGGACTCATGCAGATGACTGCATTTTTGGTCTGACCGATCCAACAAAATATTAGATCACACTTGGTCCAGTTCAATAAGGTAATGCACATGTCCGAATGTTTCTTCTGCACGCTCGGTCTGATGAGAAAATAGGACATGTGCACTGCTCCATTGAATTGGGCCAAGTGCGATCCAATGTTTTGTTGGATTGCTTGTGGACCAAAAATACAGTCATCTGCATGAGCCCTTGAAAAAATCAGTATGCATGATTTGGCTATGTAAATCGGAAGAGACTCACCCATTCAAGTCTAAAGGGGCCATCACACATGTCGATATCGCTGTCAATATCGCTGCTGCGTCACAGTTTTTCCGTCACGCAAAACACTTGAAAGCGACATCGTAGCGTGTGACCAGGCAATACGACCAGTGATTAGTTGCTTGATCACAGGTTGCAGGTTTTAGAACCAGACCTAAAACCTGGCGACAAACGGTCAGTCGATCTTCTACATCGGTGTGTGTGACATCTGTGTGTCGACATGTTTGGCGGTGTGTGTGATCCTCAAAACCTAGACAGTAGGCGTGCCTTGAGGTTTGGCTCACCTCGCATCCTCAGCACCGATTGGATGTGAGATCTGCGTTCCTATTGGCTTGCATTTATTTATTAAAAATGATGTCTCACAAATTTGTTGTGGCTGAGCGTCGTTCTCCGTTACTTGTACACCAATCACATTGCTAGGGGTGCGGAAAACAAAACTCTGGGACGCCTACCTGCCATGATGTGGCAAAATGAACGCCCACATTGAGAGAAGATTGTTGGAGATGCTGCTGTGTGACTCGGTAGAAGCGACTGAAAAAATTTCTAGCTGGGTTGCCTGGACAATCGCGGCATCGTCGCATCATTGATATTTGTATGGATACTGTGAATGTTGTAAAAAAAAAACCAACCTATTGCACACAGATGACAAACAAGACAAAATTGGCAACTTTTCTGAATGAAAATGAGACCAATTTTTTTACTCTCATTGGACCCTAATCTTACAGTGATTCTGATTAGTCTGCAAAGACCAAACAAACTTAACTTGAATTGACCAGTTGGTCCTTCCTAAATTTCTTTCCATGGTCGACGTATCCTAAAATATATTGCATGAGATGTTGAAGAAAACTTAAAAAAAAAAATTTCCTCTGTATGCCTTTTTTTCTTTAGATTATATTGAATTAGTACAATGACAAGTTTAATAATTTAAAGGGTTATCTGGGATTTTTATAGAAAAAATATGTGCCTAAACACTAACAGGCAGGTAGCTTCCACCTACCTGACTGTTGTACCCGTTGATAGTCAACTCCGTTCACCCCCGACACAGAGCAGTCACAGACCAATCCTGCTGGGGACAGCATAGCGGGGTAAACAGAGCAAAGTGGTAGAGCAGAGGCAACTTTTTGACTCTGCTCTGTGGAAAGGGTGGGGAAGCTGGTCTCCTGCTGATTGACAGCCAGCTACCTGCTAACTGATTGGGGGAGCCAGCTGTCAATTAGTGTGACATTGGCTTTGACGAACATCAACAAGAGGGGATTAGCCACCCTTCTGTTGAGGTGACTCAGCGGAAGTAGCAAAATTGCCAACAGAGCAATCTCAGGTTGCTCCATGTTGATGGTGAATGCAATGAGCACAACAGGCAGTAGATGCCAACTACCCTCCTGTTAGTGCTTAGACACAACTTTTTTGGGGGGAGAAATCCCAGATATCCTCATTAACATTTTTACACTTTTTTTTTCTCCCCTACTTCCGAGAGTAATCACTTTTTTATTCCCCATGCATATGAATGACTGAATTCTTTTTCTAATATACTGGAAAACAGAAAAAAAATTCAAGTGAATGAAATTACAAAATTACAGCTATAAAAACCAGAATTATTTTATTTTTTGGGGGCTCTATTTTTATGACATTCATTGTGATATAAAAATGGCATGTCAACTTGATTTTCTGGGTTTGTGTAAGTAATTTTAGACATTGTTTGTTTTTTTTAAGTGGTGAAAAAAAATTGTAAAAGAAAAAAAACCACCAGGGCCATTTGTCATGGGTAATCATAAGACTCATGGTCCTCAGGCTGCTTTTTAAAGTATGCTGCTCTAATTCACTGCAGCGTTTTACACGGGTTCAATTACAGAGGTACTCTGCTTTATTACTGTTGAGGTTTCGGGCAACAGGAAACTCCTGTCAAATTTAAACTTTAACATAATTTCAGAAAAATTATACATTGATTTTTTCTGGTCAAGGTACAGTCAAAATATATTTATGATATTGTTTTTCTTTTCTTTAGAACATTTCTCAGCTTCCATGCGGAAGAGCGCTTTATGCTTATGAAGGAAAGGAGCCTGGTGATCTCAAATTTAACAAGGGGACATCATCATCCTACGAAGGAAAGTGGATGAGAACTGGTATCATGGAGAACTGAATGGAAATCGTGGCTTCTTTCCAGCAAGTTACATCCAGTGCATAAAACCTCTCAGCCAGCCTACTCCGCAAGGAAAAGCACTTTATGACTTTGCAATCAAGGATAAAGATCAGGATAAGGACTGTCTAACATTCACCAAGGTAAACATACAATAATCCACTCTGCATGAAAATTCTATTGATCTGACTGCTGCAATAATTACATTTAGCTTGAGAAACCACATTTCAACTCTTCTGTTTTTATGTATTGCACCAATTAGTAAGAAAACGATCTAAAAAGCTGACAAATAAGCCTTCAGTTCTATTCTCAGCATGAAACCAAGTAAGATGAGGAGTAAAAAATATGCTCACTATCACAAAATATTTTGGACTAATTTGTGAGAATTTAATATAATAGAGAATTTATATACATTATAATTCTTATATCTTATAATGCACCAGATTAGACAATTGTCATCTCCTTTTTTAATTATTTTGCCAATTAATGGCGTGGCTATAATGGTAAAGGGATGGGGATTAACAGAAATGGGCAAAGTACACTAAACAAGATGTGGTGTAAATGTAAGGTTGCTAAACTACACTACATGTGGCATTCAACAACCGCCAACTGCTGTTGTTTAAAAGTCTGTTTACCCATGCAGATCCCACTGCTCACCTAATTGTTCAGTGTGCATAAGCTGACATTGTTCTTGGCAGAACGAGTCCTGTTTACACAAGACAATAAATGATTATCACAAAAGCTTCTTTCACATGAGTAATACTCGTTCACAATTGTTTTGCAGCATAAATGACCCTAGAATGCTGGTCGGTGTGAACCCACTGTTCCACTTGCCGGGCTTACCCTTGAGGTGTGTGACTAAGTGTTTACCGGGTCTTCACTAGAACCTTTGGTGGAGAGGGCAGGCTGGGTTGCTGGTAGACACCAGATACCACTTGCAGGGCATTCTCAGTGACTGCAGCAGCTGACAGACAGGTTCAAGGGAGATGTATGAGGTACAGAAGGACTAGAAAGAGGTGCTGTGGACAGGCAGCACAGGTTCAGAATACAAGGCAGGGTCAGGAGCGGAGAGGTCAGACAAACAAGCTGGGTTGGTAACAGGAGAAACAACACTAGAAAAACCCTGCAGGAAACTTGACAGAACACTGAACAAGAACTGAGATCAGGTGAGGAGTGATGGGAGGGGCTTCCTTATAAAGCACCTGCTGCAAAGAGATTGAACAGGGAGGCAAAATTCTGCTGGACACAATGGATATAAAATCTACCAGAGTCTGGCCACGCATTCCTATAGCAGGAAGAATTACCAACCACAGATGGACACAGCAGATCTGGTTGCGTTGCATGAGGCAAAGGGAAAAGGTCATACACTGTGACGAGATACACGATGGCTGCAGGGAGTGGGGTTATGCCCACCAGTTGAGAGAGCCATGGGCATGACAGACCCTTTAGCCTATACAACCTAAAAATGCATTCAATTTATCAAACCGCAAGAACCACTATGATAAATCTGGTGCATTTTCATATTTAAGAAGAATTTTCTCCTAATGAGATCATTTAGTGTAATTTGTTTACTTGCTTTCTCCAATATTAAACAAATGTATCAAAGTGTTGCACAATATATGTTAAATTTGGCACAATTCATTTTAGTGTCCTTTATAAAAAATGTGACCAGACTAGAAAAAGTAAACCATAAAAAACTCCCAAACTCTTGCTACAGTTATTAAAAATGCCCCTAATTCAACATAAACAGACTAGCTGAAAGTGAAGACAAATTAGCAAGTATACAAAAATTTTAGGGCAACATAAAAAAAAGTTCAAAGGCTTCAAATTCTACATATTACAGTATATAGTGGGCAGTGTAAAATAAGGGTGCTTTCACATTTACTATAAGCTTATGCCATCTTTCTTTTTACTGTATTAGCCTACTTTCACATTTGCGTTCCCCTCCGCAGCGTTCTGCGGAGGGGAGCTGCAATGTGAGCGCAGCACTGCAAGCCCTATGTTTATAATGGGAGTGCACGTTGCGCGCATGACTGCGCATGACCGTGCGCACCCATTCACTCCCATATGTGATCTGTAATCTTAAATGCAACATGTTGCATTTCTGGTGCGGACGAGACTGGGTGATTTGTGCGCAGGCCTGCGCCACAGATCACATATGGGAGTGAATGGGTGCACACAGTCATGCGCAGTCAAGCGCAACACCGTGCGCTCCCATTATAAACATAGGGGCTTGCGGTGCTGCGCTCACATTGCGGCTCCCTCCGCAGAACGCTGCGGAGGGAACGCAAATGTGAAAGTAGGCTAATACAGTAAAAAGAAAGATGGCATAAGCTTATAGTTACATTCGTGGGGGAAGGTGGAGGAGAGCAGCTCACCGGTTATAGCAAATCCTGTCTGGTCTGAAGAATGATCCGCACGGAAACCGTCCTGGTGCCCGGTCAACAATTGAAAGAAGAGATTCCAGCGAAAAATTTCCAGAGAGTGCTTTCTTTAATCACACATATAAAACCTCCATATTTACAGGAGGAGAAGTGCGGCAAAGCCAACGCGTTTCAACGTACTTTTCTTACTCATGGCATGGTGGGATGGGGGCAGGTGATCATTAAATATGTTGACAGCACTCTGCCCTCCTTTGCACAGCTGTATCATTACAAAGATAACAGAGAACATAAAATATACTATAAACAATTAATACAATCAAAAGTGCATAGAAAAGTTATAAATATACATTTATAACAAATAGAAAATAGAAAAATGTATACATGTTTGCTAGAATCAATATTGTAGTATAATGTCCTGTCTGACATTGAGTCCGTGTGGAACCCGAGTTCCAAGATGAAAGATCCAAAGGGATTCTTTATGGAGCAACAGGTGTCTAATATCTCCGCCCCTTGGGGAGTTAAATATTTTGTCAATCTCCTGAAATCTGAGAGTACTGGTGTTCCCACACCAGTTAAGGGTATGTCTCACATACCGAGATCGCTAACGAGATCGTTACTTTTGTGACGCAATAGCGATCTCAGCAACGACATCGCTACGTGCGACAGGGTGTAACGATCTGGTCCCTGCTGCGAGATCGGCAATCGTTACACAGCCTCCTGGTTCATTTTTTGGTCGTTGCGCTCCCGCTGGGAACGCTGTATCGCTGTGTTTGACACCTTACCGACAATATCGTTGGCAACACATAATGAGTCCTGTGGAGGTAAATCGTCATGTGAGAAGGAAATACAACGACTGAACAATATCGTTGAAGAAATCGCTAGGGTGGACATATCGTTGTATAGATCGGCGTGTTTGAATACCAAGTAGCGATACCGATAATGACTCATCAGCGATCCCGGGAGCCATGTCGTTATCGGGATCGCTACTGCAGTCGTTACGTCTGACCGTACCTTTAGACCACATAAAATCCACAAGACAATGAGATTGTAACTATTATAAAGAAATATTTACCTTGGTTAAATAGAGACCAAAAACTGTCCCGAGTTCTTCAGCACACTAAAATCAGATTCAGCGCCAAAAAGGCTCCAACCCTGGGAACAGCACTTTCCCCGAGTTTATTCTCAACATCTACTCCCAGAAAAAGTAACACTTGGTTAGATTTTACAAATATGGACATACCAAGTGTCACATTCAGTATGTGGGATGCACCCCTGGAGAGTTAAAAAGGAGACTCTGTAGACACATGTCAGATGCCAGTAATCACGCGACTGTAAATATATCTGTGATGTCAAAACATTTCCAAAGAGAACATGATGGGGTTACCACTACTCTCAGATTTCAGGGGATTGACAAAATATTTAACCCCCCAAGGGGCGGAGATATTAGACATCTGTTGCTCCATAAAGAATCCCATTGGATATTTCATCTTGGAACTCGGGTTCCACATGGACTCAATGTCAGTCAGGACATTATACTACAATATTGATTCTAGCAAACATGTATACATTTTTCAATTTTCTATTTGTTATAAATGTATATTTATAACTTTTCTATGCACTTTTGATTGTATTAATTGTTTATATGTATATTTTATGTTCTCTGTTACCTTTGTAATGATACAGCTGTGCGAAGGAGTGCGGAGTATTTTAATGATCACCCGCCCCCATTCCACCATGCCATGAGTAAGACAAGTACGTCAAAACGCATTGGCTTTGCCGCACTTCTCCTGCTGTAATATGGAGGTTTTATATGTGTGATTAAAGTAAGCACTCTCTGGAAAGTTTATTGTAAAAAGGTTATATATAATTATCTCAGCTTATATCTACATGACGCTAAACATAAAAGTTGTGATGTAAGGACAGCTAGATATAAATCCCTTTATCTGATGACATCTGGAACATTGTACATACAGTATTAGTTAGAAAAGTCTAGATAAAAGTAATCTCATATCAAAGGATATTTCTGCCCTAGTTTTTGTGCCACCAAAATTTACGACGTTTTAAAATATCAAAAATGATAAATCAAAGAAAACCAGTTACTCCAATAAAACCATGCCACTTCTTTAGACATGCAATGGTATCAAAAAGTGTATGTCCTTTTCATGATTTCTTATTCCTGTACATGTTTATCACTCAAATATTTCAGATCAAGAAACAAATTTAAATATTAGACAAAGATAACACAAGTGAATACAAGATGCAGTTTATCAATGAAAATGGTTATTATTGAGAGAAAAATAAATACAAACCTGCAGGGCCCTGTGTGAAAAAGTTATTGCACCCTAAATCTAATAACTAGTTGGCCCACACATAGTAGCAACAACTGCTATCAAGATAGTGGAAGCAAGGTTCCAGGCACTACAGTGGGTGGAACAGCTGCAGATCTGCAGAGTGGCAGCAGTAACCTCACTGGGACCGGAGATCTGTGGTGCACCCTCCTACGTACAGGTATCACAGAGTCCCAGTATGCAGGAAAAGAATGGAGGGGCACTCACCAGATGAAATTCACTCCTTTATTTACACTGGTAACACAATTTCGGCATAGTTGTGCAGGGGGAGGGGAAGTCATGCAGGAGGTACTAGACGACAGCACTGTTTCGCACCTGTCTGGTGCTTCTATGGGTCCACCTACCCGTAGATGGTAGGTGCTGGTGAGTGCCCCTCCATTCTATTCCTGCATATTGGAACAACTGCTATCAAGCATGTGTGATAACTGACAATGAGTTTTTACAACGCTCTGGATGAATTTAGGCTTATTTATCTTTGCAGAAGTGTTGCAATTCAGCCACATTGGAGGGTTTCCAAATATGAACAACCTTTTTAAGATAATGTAACAGCATCTCAATAAGATTAAGGTCAGGACTTTGACTAAGCCACTCCAAAGTCTTTAAGGAGTTGTCCGGGCTTTTTGGATAATTTCTATGTGTATCCAGGCTGCAAGATGTTAACAGTTTTTAATATACATCCTGTCAACATTTTGCATTGTCACCCAGATATCACCTATATGCATCTGCCAGAGAACGACCAGGGGGCGTGTTTGTGTTGTGTTTGTGTTGTGTTTGTGTTGTGCATGTAAATGAGAACTGGATGTTACTCCCAGACTCCTCCAAACACACCCCCTCCCCTAGTCTACAGTATGCCCAGCCAACCCCAGATTGCTGCAGGCCCGCCTAAACTCCCAATGTGACCACCCAGCCCCATTTCTCATGACATGCCCACCAGGGCTGTGGGGTACTCATAACCGGGATGGGTCAGTCCTTTTCTGGGGAAGTCACAGGGCTGTGACCCATTCCATGACCCTGGCGGTGTCGTTAATTGGGGAAATAGTTTATATGTGATGCCACCTGTGGTATTCAGCTATATAGGGCCGACGCTGCAGTTCAGAACCACTGGGGGAGTTGATGATGCAGGAGAGATGACACAACTTTCCACAGGTGGAGCAGGGCCCCAGGGCAGATGATACAGTCAAACAGGGCTGTGATGATCGTTGGGGTGCTGGGTGACAGACGCAGGGAAATAACCGGAGGACACAGGGTTGTAGTTTCCATTACCTTTACTTGGTGGTTGCAGATGCAGTCCGGGACACTTATTACAGAGGGTAATGGAGGTCCGGGTGGCCTGGAAGCAATTGGGTGATTCACCACACCAGGGGAATTCGGAGGCCTCCCTTTTTGCGCTCTCCCTTTTGGTCCTTAGTGCCTAAAGCTATGCTGTTTTTTTTAGTTGGTTCTACCCGTATGGCAGGCAGCTTGGGCCTTTTTCAGGTGCCGCTCCTGTCCTGGTGGCTCCAGGCTCTAATCTACTGCTGTGCTGCCGGGTATGTGGTGTGGCCACAAGACTTGCAGTCTTCTGACCTCAGATGATGGGTCTTCAGTACCCCACAACTCAGGACTCCAGTGTCCTTTTCTCTGGCGCTCAGCTCCGGGATGATCTCTGTTGCAGCTCAATTTTCCCTCAGAGCTTTCCTCGACGTCTCTCTTCTCTTCCTCCTCAGACCATCTCCAATGGTTACCTCACACTGACTGAACTCCCACTTCCTGTTTGTCTCCTCTTTTATAACTGGTCCAACTGTCTTTATACTGCGCACTTCTCTGCTGCTCCCCTGAAACTGGGTAAGAGCTCCCCCATTAGCCTCGGAGCAGGAAAAGTGATGGATGCTGAGTATTACCTTGCGTAGGGACCCCTTCATGCTTCCAGGCATGACATTACCCCCTGGGTGGGAGGTAATGCCACTGTGGCAACTGGACCCTGGGGTGTCACACACACAGCGGTCCCCTGTTCCACTGGCACAAATCCGCAACTGTGTGAAGTAGATTGTGTCAGTGCAGGAGGGGACCACTGAATGTAAAGCAATATAGTGTGTGCGCTCACCTAGTCCTCTTTGGCCGCGCTGACAGTGGAGCCGAGGACCGCAGTCCCAGCTCTCTGTGCATAGACAGGACCGGCTCAACTGCACAAAGAGCTGGTTCTTTCTATACAGCAGCTGTCAGCTCTCTGTGCCCTGGAGCTAGTCCTATCTATAGTGCAGCTGCCAGCTCTCTATGCCCTGGAGCCGGTCCTGTCTATACCACAGCTGACAGCACTCTATACCCTGCTGTATGCTGCAGGAGATACAAAGAGGAGGACGTGATCGGCCCCAGTGCATTATGGGCTTGATTACGTGATAGGCCCCGTCTCCACGCATGCGCAATGCGCTTATTGAAGCCGGGGCCGATCACGTGATCAAGCCCATAATGCACTGGGGCCGATCACGTGATCGGACCCAGAATGCACTAGGGCCGATCACGTGACGGCTCATAATGCACCGCGCTGGATGTGACGCCCGGCCGGTGCAAAGGGGTGTAGAGGGCGGGAGATTCCAATGAATAGGGCTGAGTGGACCCAGAATAATTCCGCCCAGCGGGACATGCATTACAAGACGGAGGTGTGCTGAAGGAACTGAGGCCACGCCTACCCAGTCCCCCAACCACGGGGACTGCAGTAAGTTTATACTTATTTTACAGTTCTTTCATAGGGACACTTTAGTTAAGAAAGGGATAGATAGGGAGCTGCTAGGAAGGTGTAGGGACAGCTAGAGATAGTGTAGGGCCTTAAAATTGGGTGACTGGTTCCCTTTAAGCTTTTTGCAGACTGACAAATCTCAATTACTTTGCTTATCATTTGTTCCTGAATTTCTTTGGATCGCAGCATGATGTCTAGCTTTTGAGGATATTTTGGTCTACTTCACTTTGGCAGGCAGGTCCTATTTAAGTGATTTCTTGATTGAGAACAGGTGTGACAGTACACAGGACTGGATGTGGCTAAGGAAATTCAACTCATCTTCCCAATGATGTGATAAACCACAGTTAATTTAGGTTTTGGGGGGTGAAAAATCACTTTTTCACACAGGACCCTGTAGATTTGGATTTCTTTTTTCCTTAATAAGGAAGACCTTCATTTAAAAACTGCATTTTATTTTTACTTGTGTTATCATATTTAAATTTGTTTGGTGATCTGAATAAGTGTGACAAACATGCAAAAGAAGAAGAAATCAGGAAGGGGCAAATACTTTTTCCACCACACCATTGTCAGTCCAGACTGATGCAAAAGGCATAAAATGAGTAAAAAGCGCACCAAATCACTGCTAAGGGTATGTGTGCACATTAAGAATAGTGTTGCCAAATCTGCATCTCCTAGCAGGAAAAACGCAGGAAAAATGCAACACTTTTTTGATGCTTTTTTTTTTTTGCATGTGTCTTTTCCATGTGTTTTTCATGAATTTGGGGTGGAAAAATGCTGCAAAAACGCAGTAATATTTTACAGTATTTTATTTCAGCACCATATCTGCAAGGGAAAAAAAAGCAGCAAGCACAAGACTGCAGGATTCTCATTGACATGACTAGCATAAGAATATGCTTGACGTTTTGTCACAAAACTGCACTAAAAAACACATTAAAAAAGTGATTAAAATGCACTGAATACACAGGACCTGAAGTAGCAGAAGTTTGGGTAAAATAAAATACATATTCTAAAAATTACTGTAGACCGATTAACATTAAATAAACAGTTTTTTTTGCTTTGTTTTAGATCTTTTGCTTGTTTTCAACCAACCTTTTTTGTATTTTACGTTTACATGCCTGAATTATGGCTTGCTTTTGCTAGACTAGTTGTAGTTTTGAATGTTACAATTCGCTTTACTATATTAGATACTTGAAAATGAGAAACAAACCAAGCAGGGTGAAAGGGAAGGAAAACACAATTCGGCCATTGTGTTTAGAGCTTAATGTTAATTGTGTGGGAAACAAGACCTGGCCTATTTTTTCTTATTTTCAAACCGTCCCACTTTAAAAAAAAAGGTGGAAAAAATGCATTGTGAACATACCCTTAGGCTAGGGTCACGTTTGAGGCTGCTGGACCCACTAAAATCTTGAGAAAGCAGCCGCAGCGCATAGCGGTAATCTATAGCGCTGCCTGTTAACACAGTCCCATAGCAACCCACTGTTTATCTTAGCAACGGACACACACACCAAGCTGCATGACATGCACAGGAAAACTGCAGACCGCTATGCGCTGTGGCTGCTTTCTCAAGATTTTAGCGGGACCGGCAGCCTCAAGTCTGACCCCAGCCTTAGATTCAACCGTTATTCACCCATGACTTCTCCAGCACTGGCTATCCGCCTCTGCTGCTGTTTTTGTTAACCGGTGCCTCCCGTACACGCGGATCTCCTCCACCGCTCCTCCTGTCTCAGTGCAGGAGGAGCACAGTATCACCGCTTCGGGCGCCGGCCCTGCCCTCGGAGCGCTGTGAGGTACCCTGTGCTCAGGCCAAAGCCGCAGCCTGAGTTTAGAGGCGAGGCACCGCCCCCCGCGGGTGACCGACCCGGCCCGCATCGCTGCCTACACCAGGGCGGGATCTGAGACACTGGCTAAAAGACTCTGCCCACCGCGAACTAATCGGGCCCTGCGGTGAGTGCTGGGCATCTGCCCCTCCTCCCCTCTGCTGCTCCCTGGTCACCACACCTGCCTGATCCTCCTACGTGCCCGTCTCCCGGCCCGACCCCAGGGCCTGCTGTGCAGTCCCAGGCACCTCTGCCCCCCCTCCCTGGCCACAGGACTTCACCAAATAACGGGGCTCAGCAATCTGCTGACATGGGTGCTGCACTGCTGAAACCCCTCACCTCTGACCAGGTCCCTCATCTCCTAGACCACCAGCCTCCTCCGTCCTGCCCGCACGGAGCCGCCACCACCCTCACGGTGCCTCTGACCCTGCCTGCACTGCATCTCTGGCTGCACTACCCTCCTGGCTGCTTCTCACCCGTGGCTGCATTTCATCTCACCCGTGGCTGCACTGCATCTCTGCCTGCAATACCCTCCTGGCTGCCTCTCACCCGTGGCTGCACTGCATCTCTGCCTGCAATACCCTCCTGGCTGCCTCTCACCCGTGGCTGCACTGCATCTCTGCCTGCAATACCCTCCTGAGCTGCCTCTGACACCTCATCTCCTAGCACCAGCCTTTCCTGTCCTGCTGCATCAGCCGCCAAACCCACCACTCACGTGCCCTGACCCTGCTGCATTACCTCCTGGCTGCTACCTTTCCTGGCTGCATCCTCTCACCCGTCGACATCATCTTTATCTCATCCGTGGCTGCACTCATCTCTCCGTGCTCACCTCATCTCATCTCACCCATGGCTGCACTCATCTCTCTCATACCTTCTGGCTGCTATCCTCCTCATCATCTCACCCGTGGCTCATGCACCTCTCTCATTATCCCCTGCACTGTCTTCTACCTGTGGCTGCACCATCTCATCTCACCCGGCGACATCATCTCATCTCTCCGTGGCTGCACCTCATCTCTACCCGTGGCTGCAATCGTCTCACGCGTGCTGCATCTCTCTCACCCGTGGCTGATCCGTCTCACTCTACCACCGTCTCACCCGTGGCTGCATCTCGTCTCACTCACCGTGGCTGCATCATCTCTCTCACCCGTGGCTGCATCTCTCTCTCCCGTGGCTGCATCTCGTCTCACCCGTGGCTGCATCTCGTCTCACCCGTGGCTGCATCTCTCTCACCTGGCTGCATCTCTCCACCCTGTGCTGCATCTCGTCTCACCCGTGGCTGCATCTCGTCTGACCCTGGCTGCATCTCGTCTCACCCGTGGCTGCATCTGTCTCACCTGTGGCTGCATCTCGATCTCACCCGTGGCTGCATCTCATCTCACCTGTGAATGCATCTCATCTCATCAGTGACTACATCCCACCCTGCTACATCTCATCCCTGGCTGCTTCTCGCCCCTGGCTGCTTCTTCCCCTGACTGCATCCCACCCCCGGCTGTATCTCACCCTCTGCTACACCTCAACCCTAGTTGCATCCCTCCCCTGGTTCCATCCCTTCCCTAGCCTGCATCTTATCCCAAACTGATCTCCTTCCCGGACTGCACCTCATCACCTGGCCGAACCTCAACCACGGCCAATCATCCATCACCGGGGAAACTCACCCATGCCACACCAGATCCCCGGCTACCTCTGACCTCACCACCTCTCCTCCCCTACTCACCCCACCATGTTTCCGCTTCTTCTCACCTTCACTCCCATCCTTCTCCACTTCCTACTACCCCACCCATCACCCCACTGGGCAAAGAAATCCTACTCTCATCCTCCATCCTTCCTACCCACCTCACCCAATGCTCTGAACTATTTCCCCACTTTCACCCACCATCTCTAGACGTACACGCCCAACATGCAAGCTCCCCTGCTCCCACCTCCTAACCCTCTCCTGCTCCTCCTACTCTCCGTGACATTTCCCCTAATCCTGGCCCACCCCACCATACCACCTCACTCTCCTCCACCCACTCCAACGACCCATCACCAACCCTCTAACCCCCTTAACCTCCGTCCCATTCCCCCTATCCTGGCTTCCTCTGTCCTCCTACCCGGCGCACTCTGGAACTGTCCGCTCGGCCCGTAACAAACTCACACTTATCCACGACCTCTTCATCTCCAGAAACTCTCTTCCTCGGTATCACGGAGACCTGGCTTACCCCCTCTGACACAACCTCCCCGGCTGCCCTCTCCTACGGGGAATTCACACTCTCCCACACTCCCGCCCCACCAACACCCCGGCAGTGGCGTTGGCCTACTTCTGGCCAGGGACTGCTCCCTCTCCCCTCTTACTCACCCCCTTTCCCCTCCTTCGAGGCACACTCCGGTTCTACTCCCCCTGCAACCTCCAACTAGCCGTTGTCTACCGCCCCCCTGGATACCCCTCTACCTTCTTTGACCACTTCACAACCTGGCTCCTCCACCTCCTCTCCTCCGACATCCCTACCATGTCATGGGTGACTTCAACATCCCCTTCGACCCCCCACAGCCACTGCCTCCAGACTCCTATCCCTCACCTCCTCTTTTGGCCTCTCCCAATGGATCTCCTCCGCCACGCACACTGGTGGCCACACACTTGACCTAGTCTTCACCCGCCTCTGCTCCCTCTCCGACCTCGCACACTCAACCCTCACCCACTCCGACCACAACTTACTGACCTTCTCGTGCCTCTTCCTCCTACCATGCTCCCACTCCCCCGGACACTCCCCCACCCGCAGAAACCTTAAGCTCATAAACTTCCATTCACTCTCAGAATCCCTCCTCCCCCTCTCTGACCTAGCCTCTTCTCATGACGCTGACTCAGCCGCCTCCCTCTTCAACTCCACCCTCACCACAGCCCTCGACCAGGCTGCTCCGCTAACATTAACACAACACGATTACAATGACAACCATGGCTCACGACCCTCACCAAAAAACTCCGACGGACGACTAGGGCAGCCGAGCGAAATGGAAGAAGTCCCACTCCGCAGAGCACTTTGCCATATACAAGCGTTCCCTCAATACCTTCAAGACTGCCCTTGACTCCGCAAAACAAGCTAACTTCTCCTCCCTAATTACCGCCCCAAACAACTCTTCAAAACCTTCAACTCTTTACTTGCCCCCCTGCACCTCCTCCCTCACCTCTCATCTCCGCCGACGACTTCGCCACCTTCTTCAAAGACAAAATTGACAAACTCAGACAAAGCTTCAGGCCACACTCCCCTCGCCCCATCCCTCCTCCAGCCCATCCCCCCCCACCCAAATGCAGTTTCACCCCCATGACTGAGGACCACCTCTCCTCCCTTCTATCACGATCACACCTCACCACCTGCGCCCTTGACCCACTCCCCTCCCAACTCATCCCTAACCTTACCACAGTCCTCATCTCTGCCCTGACGCACCTCTTCAACATATCACTCAAATCCGGCACATTCCCCTCACCCTTCAAGCACACCCTAATCACGCCCATCCTAAAAAAAAATCCCTCGACCCTACAACAGTTTCCAACTATCGCCCCATATCTCTTCTCCCGTTTGCCCTCAAAACTTGAACTCTCTTGGCATCGGTTAACTAGACCCTACGTTCCTCTATCCCCAAGAGAATCTCCTCCTACCTCTGACGCGGACAGGACCCTCTTTAAGCGTCAACCCTCCCACCTCTCCCACAACTTCCTCCTCGCCCCACCCCCTCTCCGTAGGTGTCCCCAAGGCTCGGTCCTGGGACCACTACTCTTCTCCATTTACACCCTCGGCCTAGGCAACCTCATCGAGTCACATGGCCTCCATTACCACCTCTACACCGACGACACCCAGCTCTATCTGTCTGGCCCCGACATCTCCTCTCTTCTATTCAAAATTCCTCACTGCCTGTCCGCCATTGCATCCTTCTTTTCCACCCACTTCCTCAAACTCAACATGGACAAGACAGAATTCATCGTCTTTCCCCCTAATAACCCTCCCCCCTTCCTGACTATCCATCACCGTCAACGACTGCACCCTCTCACCCATCCCCCATGCCAAATGTCTCAGGGTAATCCTACGACTCCTCCCTCTCCTTCAAGCCCCACATCCAAGCCCTCGCCACCGCCTGCCAACTCCAACTAAAAAACATTGCCCGCATCTGCTCCTTCCTTGACCACACCACGGCTAAGACACTCGTCCACGCCCTCATCATCTCCCGCCTGGACTACTGCAATCTCCTGTTCACCGGCCTCCCTACCTCCTCCCTTGCACCTCTCCACACCATCCTCAACTCTGCTGCCCGACTCATCCACCTATTTCCCCGATACTCCCCCGCCTCCCCTCTCCGCCGAGCCCTCCACTGGCTCCCCATCCTCCAGCGATCTCGCTTCAAAACCCTAACCCTGTCATACAAGGCCATACACACACCTGTCCCCTCCCTACATCTCTGACCTGGTCTCCCGCTTTTTCCCTTCACACAACTTGCGCTCCTCCCAAGAACGCCTTCTCTCAACCTCCCGCATCTCCACCTCCCACAACCGCACACAAGACTTCTCTCGTGCTTCTGCCAGACTCTGGAACTCCCTCCCCCATCACATCAGACACTCCCCGACCCTGGGAACCTTCAAGAAAAACCTAAAGACCCACCTCTTCCTACAAGCCTATAACACACACTGAGACCCTATCCATTGCACCATCTCACCTCTCCCCCTCCTACTGTCTCCCTCCACACCCCCTTTAGACTGTGATCCCTCTCGGACAGGATCCCCGGCCCTATTGTACCCGTATGACTAATTGTGATCTGTCATCGTTTGTCGCCGTTTGTGGTCGTCTGCGACCACTTGTCTTTGTCTACCCTCTAAATTGTAAAGCGCCATGTATCCTAATAGTGCTATATAAATACCTATTAATAATAATTAATAATAATAATAACCGGTGGGATTGGTGAAGTCACACATTTAGCACTTTTGACTGCTGCAGCCAATCCACACAGCTGGGTGATGGCAAAGACAACACTAGCAGCTGACCACAGTGATTGGCTGCAGCAATCATATTCATTATATTTAAAAGAGAAAGTGAGTTTTTGTTGAGTTTATTTCAAGAGTACGAGCTCATGAACATAAAAAAAATTATTTACAGATAACCTCTTTTACATTGGGGATCAGAAACCTGCAGTTCCAGCAAAGGTAATAAGTTTTTGAAAACTATGAGAGACAATTACCTTTCACAACTGGTTCAGGACCCAACAAGAAGGGGAGCACTGCTGGACCTAATATTAACCAACAGTCCAGACCGCAAATCAAATATACGGGTTGGAGGTCACTTGGGTAATAGTGATCATAACTTAATAAGCTTTCAAGTATCCTTTACTAAGACGTGTAGTAGAGGGGCCACAAGGACACTAAACTTCAGGAAGGCAAATTTCCAATGGTTGAGAGATGATCTTAGTGCAATAAACTGGGACGATGTCCTGAGACATAAAAGTACACAACACAAATGGAGATGTTTATTAACATCCTGAATAGGACATGTGCACAATATATACCCTATGGGAATAAGCATGCTAGAAATAGGAGGAAACCACTATGGCTAAATAAAGCGGTAAGAAGTGCAATATGTGACAAAAAGAAAGCATTAGGGAATTAAAGCAAGTAGGTAGTGATGAAGCATTAAATAAATACAGAAAATTAAATAACATTTGTAAAAAGCAAATCAAGGCAGCAAAGATTGAAACAGAGAGACTCATTGCCAGAGAAAGTAAAAAGAATCCCAAAATATTTTTTAACTACATAAATAGTAAGAAACTAAAAAATGATGGTGTTGGCCCCTTTAAAAATAGTCTGGTGAAATGGTGGATAGGATGAGAAAAAGCCAATTTTGCTAAATGACTTTTTTTCCACAGTATTTACACAGAAAATCCCATGACAGACAATATGATCAGTGATAACAAAAAGTCTCAATTAAATGTCACCTGCTTAACCCAAGAGGAAGTACGGCATCGTCTAAAAATCACTAAAATTGACAAATCACCGGGCCCGGATGGGATACACCCCAGAGTGCTGCAGGAATTAAGTACTGTCATAGATAGACCATTATTTTTAATATTTAAAGATTCCATAATAACAGGGTCTGTACCACAGGACTGGCGTATAGCAAATGTGGTGCCAATATTCAAAAAGGGGACAAAAACTGAACTTGGAAATTATAGGCCAGTAAGCTTAACCTCTACTGTGGGTAAAATCCTAGAGGGTTTTCTAAGAGATGCTATACTGGAGTATCTGAACAAAAATAACCTCATGACCCATTATCAACATGGTTTTACGAGGGACCGTTCCTGTCAAACTAATCTGATAAGCTTCTATGAAGAAGTAAGTTCTGGACTGGACCAAGGAAATGCAGTGGATGTGGTGTATATGGACTTTTCAAAAGCTTTTGATACGGTGCCACACAAAAGGTTGATACATAAAATGAGGGCAATGGGGATAGGGGAAAATATGTGTAAGTGGGTTAAGAACTGGCTTAGTGATAGGAAACAAAGGGTGGTTATTAATGGAACACACTCAGAATGGGTCACAGTTAACAGTGGGGTACCACAGGGGTCAGTGTTGGGCCCGCTTCTATTTAATATATTTATTAATGACCTTGTAGGGGCATACAGAGTAGAATCTCAATATTTGCAGATGACACTAAACTCTGCAGGGTAATCAATACAGACGAGGACAATTTTATATTACAGGAGGATTTATGTAAACTAGAAGCTTGGGCTGTTAAATGGCAAATGCGCTTTAATGGGGATAAATGTAAAGTCATGCACTTGGGCAGAGGAAACAAAAGGTATAATTATGTGCTTAATTGTAAAACACTGGGCAAAACAGTCACTGAAAAAGACCTGGGTGTATGGGTAGATGACAAACTCACATTTAGTGGCCAGTGTCAGGCAGCTGCTGCAAAGGCAAATAAAATAATGGGATGCATTAAAAGAGGCATAGATGCTCATGAGGAGAACATAATTTTACCTCTATACAAGTCACTAGTGCGACCACACTTAGAATACTGTGTACAATTCTGGTCTCCGGTGTATAAGAAAGACATAGCTGAACTAGAGCGGGTCCAGAGAAGAGCGACAAAAGTCATTAGAGGACTAAGGGGTCTGCAATACCAAGACAGGTTATTAAACTTGGGGTTATTTAGCTTGGAAAAACGAAGGCTTAGGGTGATCTTATAATAATGTATAAATATATGAGGGGGCAGTACAGAGGCCTTTCTAATGATCTCTTTACTCTTAGGCCTGAGACTGGGACAAGGGGGCATCCTCTACGTCTGGAGGAAAGAAGGTTTAATCATAATCACAGATGCGGATTCTTTACTGTAAGAGCAGTGAGACTATGGAACTCTCTGCCACATGCTGTTGTAATGAGTGACTCACTACTAACATTTAAGAAGGGCCTGGATGCCTTTCTTGAAAACTATAATATTACCAGTTATATATACTAGATTCTTTGATAGGGCGTTGATCCAGGGATCTGGTCTGATTGCCATATCTGGAGTCAGGAAGGAATTTTTTCCCCCAATGTGGAGCTTAGTGTTGCCACATGGGTTTTTTTTTGCCTTCCTCTGGATCAACATGTTAGGCTATGGGTTGAACTAGATGGACTTAAAGTCTTCCTTCAACCTTAAAAACTATAACTATAACAAATGTCCTGTACACATATTGTTTATTCAGACGATGTCAACAGATCAATATATCGTATATACTCGAGTATAAGCCGTCCCGAGTATAAGCCGAGGCCCATAATTTTATCCCCAAAAACTGGGGAAACGCATTGACTCGAGTATAAGCCTAGGGTGGGAAATGCCACAGTCCCCCAAACTGGTATATAGCTACTTATCACTGGTATACAGCACCCTCCATCACTGGTATACAGCACTCTCCATCGCTGGCATATAGCACCCTCCATCACTGGTACATGGCCTGCCCCATCAATGGCACACATTCCCCATCACTGGTATATAGCCCCCATTACTGGCACCCCCCCATCACTGTTATATGGCCCTCCTGCTGACAACCCCCCATCACTGGTATATAGTCCCCATCACTGGCACACACACACTTCCATCACTGGTATATGGCCCCCCTGCTGGCACCCCCCCCGATCACTGGTATACAGCCTCCCTACTGGCAAACCCCCCATCACTGGTAGATAGCCCTGCTGCTTACACACTCCCCCATCACCAGTATATAGCCCCCATCATAAGCACCCCCCCATCACTGGTACATAGCCCCCCTGCTGGCACTCCCCATCACTGGTATATAGCCCCCCTGCTGGCACACACCCCCATCACTAGTATTTAGCCCCTCTGCTGGCACACACCCCCTTCACTAGTATATAACCCCCCTGCTGGCACAACCCCCCATCACTGTATAGGACCCTCCTGCAGGCACTGACAATAAAACAACAAACCTTTAACTCACCCTCCGATGTCCTGCAGGCACCACTCATCCCCCCTCCGGTCTTCCTGTCTGTAATCTGGCTTCTAATCAGGTGACCGGCGCAGCAGCAATGACGTCACTGCTGCATCGGTCACATGATTAGAAGCCGACATACAGACAGGAAGAGTGGAAGGAGGACACCCGGTGCCTGCAGGACATCGGAGGGTGAGTTAAAGGTTTGTTGTTTTATGTGCGGCAGCACGGGGGCCCCATATAGTGATGGGGGGGGCCAGATCATTTAGTGTAATGAAATGTGCACCACTCACCCCTGCCACTGATGGACAGGGAGATGCAGTGCATATTCATTACACTAATGAGCGGCCCCACGTGACCTCCCGCTCACTCTGCAGCCTCCCCCCACCCCTGTCTACTCCAGCCCCCTGTCAACCCCCCCATCCCTACAGCACATACTGACTGACTCGAGTATAAGCCGAGGGGGGAACTTTTCAGCACAAAATTTGTGCTGAAAAACTCGGCTTAACTCGAGTATTTACGGTACCTTATTTACCACCTTTCAACGGTAATACTATTGAGTTGGAAAATTTCAGTGCCTGTTCTGTTAATTTAGCACCACATCTATGATTGCTAAGATCGATGGCCCTATCACAGTGGCCACAGTCCGGCTCATAGCAAGTGGACAGCTGCGCTCTCCTGCAGTTTCTCTTGTCTCCTATCACGTGTAATTTTAGTGAGAGGAGAGACAGAGACCTGCTGAGAGAACTGTTATTACTGTAAAAAAATGTGAAAAAATAAAAGAAAAATAATTACTAAGTTTTATGTTAAAGGTTATGATTTGTGGTCTAAAAGCTATAAGGCATAGGAGGCTTGGGGTAGAAGTTTTGGTATAGGGTCTGACAGCTATTATCCTTAACTAGCTGTGAGCCCGATGCGATTGCATCGGGATTCTAGAATCTGTGTATAGGGCATTGCTCGGGCTGCTGCAACGACTCCCAACGCCCCCTTTGCGGGCATTGCGAGTGAGTCGCGTGGGCGATGCGCGTCCACGAACAAAGCCACGGAGGTAGTGGCGTGTGCGAGGGAAGTCGCTACAGCAATTATATAATAGATTATCAGTATGTAATGTATAATTTCCCTAACGCACTTCCGTAAGTTTCGGCACTGTTTCCGCCGTTGTGGGCTTGGGCGCAGCGCCCACGCGACCTGTGGAGCATTGCCGGCGCCACTGATTTGCAAAGCCTCACTCGCAATGGCCGCCAAGCGGGCGTTGCGAGTCCTTGCAGAATAGGCGCGACTCACTAATGTATACATAACCACATACATAATACTGATAATTCCTATATAATCACATATATATATAGATGGCGGGCCAATTCGAAAGAATCGGGTAGTCTAGAATCCATATATAGTATATTTACTAATAGTTAGGGGAGTGGGGTGAAATGAATTGTGTGTATACAGGTGGCTCAGTGGTTAGCGGTGAGTGCGGTGGCTCAGTGGTTAGCAGCGAGTGCGGTGGCTCAGTGGTTAGCAGTGAGTGCGGTGGCTCAGTGGTTAGCAGTGAGTGTGGTGAGATTGGTGAGCACAGTGGCGTGGGCAGAGTGCTGAGTGCAGCGCTGTGGGCAGAGTGGTCAGCACACACATACATACATACACACACACACACACACACAGACACTTCGCTAAAGTTAGCACCGACCCTACGTCTTCCCTGCCGGCTGGATCCTGAGTTGACATGTCGGCGCCCGCGGACGACTGGATACAATATGGGGTCCGGCAAGTTTGGCGAGACTTATTGGACGCGATATTTGATCGAGTAGTTCGGGGGCGGCGACATGTCGGTGATGCAGGGCCGGTGGTAAGTATAGCGGAGTATGTGTGTGTGTGTGTGTATGTGTGCGGAGAAAGTGAGTGAAGTGCGGAGAAAGTGAGGTGTGGTGATGTGGCCCCTGGGCGGGTGCATCACACGGGTTATCAATGCAGGTCTGTGTTCACATGGGCCGGTTTTCCTGATTGTGTGTGGTGTGTGAAAGCTGTCCGATGTACAGGGGGTTAACAGCTGAAGGGTTTTCATGAGCTGAGTAAAACAGCTGAGTGTGAGTGCTGAAGATCCGATACATTCATGAGCCTAATGAGCGGCTGAACCTGTGGGGATGAGTGCTTTGCTGTGCGGAGAAAGTGAGGTGTGGTGATGTGGCCCCTGGCGGGGTGCCTCACACGGGTTATCAATGCAGGTCTGTGTTCACATGGGCCTGGTTTTCCTGATTGTGTGTGGTGTGTGAAAGCTGTCCGATGTACAGGGGGTTAACAGCTGAAGGGTTTTCATGAGCTGAGTAAAAAAGCTGAGTGTGAGTGCTGAAGATCCGATACATTCATGAGCCTAATGAGCGGCTGAACCCGTGGGGATGAGTGCTTTGCTGTGCGGAGAAAGTGAGGTGTGGTGATGTGGCCCCTGGCGGGTGCATCACACGGGTTATCAATGCAGGTCTGTGTTCACATGGGCCTGGTTTTCCTGATTGTGTGTGGTGTGTGAAAGCTGTCCGATGTACAGGGGGTTAACAGCTGAAGGGTTTTCATGAGCTGAGTAAAAAAGCTGAGTGTGAGTGCTGAAGATCCGATACATTCATGAGCCTAATGAGCGGCTGAACCCGTGGGGATGAGTGCTTTGCTGTGCGGAGAAAGTGAGGTGTGGTGATGTGGCCCCTGGCGGGGTGCCTCACACGGGTTATCAATGCAGGTCTGTGTTCACATGGGCCTGGTTTTCCTGATTGTGTGTGGTGTGTGAAAGCTGTCCGATGTACAGGGGGTTATCAGCTGAAGGGTTTTCATGAGCTGAGTAAAAAAGCTGAGTGTGAGTGCTGAAGATCCGATACATTCATGAGCCTAATGAGCGGCTGAACCCGTGGGGATGAGTGCTTTGCTGTGCGGAGAAAGTGAAGTGTGGTGATGTGGCCCCTGGGTGGGTGCATCACACGGGTTATCAATGCAGGTCTGTGTTCACATGGGCCTGGTTTTCCTGATTGTGTGTGGTGTGTGAAAGCTGTCCGATGTACAGGGGTTAACAGCTGAAGGGTTTTCATGAGCTGAGTAAAAAAGCTGAGTGTGAGTGCTGAAGATCCGATACATTCATGAGCCTAATGAGCGGCTGAACCCGTGGGGATGAGTGCTTTGCTGTGCGGAGAAAGTGAGGTGTGGTGATGTGGCCCCTGGCGGGGTGCCTCACACGGGTTATCAATGCAGGTCTGTGTTCACATGGGCCTGGTTTTCCTGATTGTGTGTGGTGTGTGAAAGCTGTCCGATGTACAGGGGGTTATCAGCTGAAGGGTTTTCATGAGCTGAGTAAAAAAGCTGAGTGTGAGTGCTGAAGATCCGATACATTCATGAGCCTAATGAGCGGCTGAACCCGTGGGGATGAGTGCTTTGCTGTGCGGAGAAAGTGAGGTGTGGTGATGTGGCCCCTGGCGGGGTGCCTCACACGGGTTATCAATGCAGGTCTGTGTTCACATGGGCCTGGTTTTCCTGATTGTGTGTGGTGTGTGAAAGCTGTACGATGTACAGGGGGTTATCAGCTGAAGGGTTTTCATGAGCTGAGTAAAAAAGCTGAGTGTGAGTGCTGAAGATCCGATACATTCATGAGCCTAATGAGCGGCTGAACCCGTGGGGATGAGTGCTTTGCTGTGCGGAGAAAGTGAGGTGTGGTGATGTGGCCCCTGGCGGGGTGCCTCACACGGGTTATCAATGCAGGTCTGTGTTCACATGGGCCTGGTTTTCCTGATTGTGTGTGGTGTGTGAAAGCTGTCCGATGTACAGGGGGTTATCAGCTGAAGGGTTTTCATGAGCTGAGTAAAAAAGCTGAGTGTGAGTGCTGAAGATCCGATACATTCATGAGCCTAATGAGCGGCTGAACCCGTGGGGATGAGTGCTTTGCTGTGCGGAGAAAGTGAGGTGTGGTGATGTGGCCCCTGGCGGGGTGCCTCACACGGGTTATCAATGCAGGTCTGTGTTCACATGGGCCTGGTTTTCCTGATTGTGTGTGGTGTGTGAAAGCTGTCCGATGTACAGGGGGTTATCAGCTGAAGGGTTTTCATGAGCTGAGTAAAAAAGCTGAGTGTGAGTGCTGAAGATCCGATACATTCATGAGCCTAATGAGCGGCTGAAGCTGTGGGGATGAGTGCTTTGCTGGGCTAAACGTGAATGGTGCACAGGGGGTTAATCACATCTCAGGTCTGTGTGTGAGTGAAGATGTGCTGATTGACTCACTGGGTTGCAGCTGGGAGTGAGCAGGCTGGATAGGAACCTGCCAGGTGTTTGAGTGAGGAGAGGTCGATTCAGAAGTTCAGAGCACTGCCATGTGAAGAGGTGCTGGAAGTGATCCGTCCTCAGTGGGTAAGTGATGGGAGCCTACCGTGGTGGTGGTGGTGGTGGTTTTACATGTTTACTGCTCGCAATGGCCGCTATGCGGCCATTGCTTCGCGCCTCCGGACAGAGTCCAGGAGAAGCACCCAGGACTCGCTAACAAAGCCACCGGAAGTTGCGCCGCTCCAACGGAAGTCAGCTACGGCAATTATATAATAGATAATTACTTTAATAAACCCACAAAAAATGTTCTTAAAAATAAAATAAGTATCATACTGTGTCAGAAGACTTTTGCTACCACTTTTAAGAGCAGAATAATGTACAATCCTGCTTACCGTTATTGGCACCCTTGAAGTTTAAGTACATAATGTGGAAATCACCTGATAAAAATGAATCAAGTGAAAGAGGTTTCTTGTATAGAGACTCATGTTAAATAGAAAAGAGCAAATGATAACCAACAATTTAAAACAAAAAACAATGGGAGGGAAAAATAGTAAAGCCTAAAGCTGCTGTGACACTGGTATTGGCACCCTTTACAATAAATTAATATGGAAACATATTTTTACTCACCTGGTAAATCACTAATAAGAATCACCAGTGTTAAATTGTCAGAGCCTGTATCACATGAATTTACCAATGAATGATGACTTCAATGTTTTAAAAGCCACATGTTAGGCCCTGACTATTTATCACAATAGTCAAAATAAAGGAGCTGTCTGAGTAAATCACACCCTACGAACAGTTAAGCATGGTGGAGGATTCATAATATTGTGGGGTAGCCTTGCAGCATTTGGTACTGGAGGCCTTGACCGTATCACAAAAATATTGAAATTAGAGAATTATCAAGAGATTTTAGAATGAAATGTCATACCCAGTGTAAGAAAACTTGGTTTTCATGTAATATTATGTCCAGCAAGACAATAACCCAAAGCACACATCTAAAAGTACACAGGAATGGTTGAAAAAAAAAATATGGATTGTTTTAAAATGGCCGGCAATGAGTCCTGACCTCAATCCCATTGAAATCTGCAATTGGGAAAAATAACCCTGCAAACATTCAAGAGCTTGAACAAACTGTAAAGGAAGAATGGGAGAAAATACCAGCAGAGAAGTGCAAGAAGCTTATAGATGGCTACAAGAAACGTTTGGAGACCGTCATCAAGGGTGCCACCCTGCCAAAGGGTGTGCAACCAAGTATTAATTAAGAGTGCTCTTATTACTGTACATGCTGTTTATTCAGTTTTTTCTTTGAAATCGCAGCATGTAAGTTGACAAACAATGTTTTACTGTTGTATTATGTTAGACTACTAATTAAAAGATCCCGAGGATATAACTTTGGTACATTTCCATTTACTTCTGACAATATCTATTGTTCAGTCTATAAAAATAATTAAGGAGTGGAAATAATGATAAGCAGCACTATAAGCAAAGAGACTCTGAATCCAATGATGTATTACTTAGTTGACTGGGTGCAGCTGTTCTGACACGATGTTTTTAGATTTAGCCTTGCAGCTGAGCTGAGAAAGTTATACAGACATTGACAGCTGCCCAATCAGAGTCGGGGGCATGTCAGACAACATGGCATGAGCCAACTACTCACAGTATTAATAAGGTCCTGCAGCTAAAATAGACAATTACCGTATATACTCGTGTATAAGCCGAGTTTTTCAGCCCAAAAAATGGGCTGAAAAGTCCCCCCCTCAGCTTATACGCGGGTCAATACGGTAATCCAATGGTGGGAGGGGGTGCGGGGGTGGGGGGGCGCTGCACAGTATTTCTTACCTTGTCCCCCGTTCTGCAGTGTCTTCCGTGCTCTGTTCCCGGTCTGCTGGGCCTTGTGGTTCCTCCTGGTTCCTCCTCCTTCGGTTCCATCATAGGGGCTGCCATCTTGCTTCTTCTCTCCGCCCCCGGCCAGTGATGTCAGAGCAGGCCGCGCTGTGATTGGCTAGCACCCGTGATCACATGTCACGGGTGCTAGCCAATCACAGCGCGGCCTGCTCTGACATCACTGGCCGGGGGCGGAGAGAAGAAGCAAGATGGCAGCCCCCATGATGGAATCGAAGGAGGAGGAACCAGGAGGAACCACAAGGCCCAGCAGACCGGGAACGGAGCATGGAGGACACCGGAAGGCACTGCAGAACGGGAGGACAAGGTAGGAAGCTGTGTGTATGTGTGTGTGTATGTGTATATATGTGTGTGTGTGTGTGTGTGTGTGTGTGTGTATATATGTGTGTATGTATGGGTATGTGTATGTAAGTAGGCTGGCTGCCAATATAAGCCATACCTCTGGGGCTGCTGTATATACTTCTGGGGCTGCTGGATACTACCACTGGGGCTGTATATACCTCTGGGGCTACTGTATACTACCACTGGGGCTGTATATACCTCTATGGCTACTGTATACTACCACTGGGGCTGTATATACCTCTGGGGCTACTGTATACTACCACTGGGGCTGTATATACCTCTATGGCTACTGTATACTACCACTGGGGCTGTATACACCTCTGGGGCTACTGTATACTACCACTGGGGCTGTATATACCTCTATGGCTACTGTATACTACCACTGGGGCTGTATATACCTCTGGGGCTACTGTATACTACCACTGGGGCTGTATATACTTCTGGGGCTGCTGGATACTGCCACTGGGGCTGTATATACCTCTGGGGCTGCTGGATACTATCACTGGGGCTGTATATACCACTGGGTAGGCTGCTGTATACCACACTGCTGGGGGCTGTATACCTGTGCTGGGGTCCACCCTCGGCTTATACACGAGTCAATAGGTTTTCCCAGATTTTGGGGGCAAAAGTAGGGGGGTCGGCTTATACACGGGTCTGCTTATACACGAGTATATACGGTATATTCATTTGCTTTTATGGCGTCATTCCACAATGCTTTCCATACATCAGCAACACTGTAACCATTGGGGTTCACAATCTACTTTCCCTATCACCTGTCTTTGGAGTGTGGGAGGAAACTGGAGTACCTAGAAGAACCCACACAAACAAAGGGAGAACATACAAACTCCTTGCAGTGGGATTTAAGCCCAGGGCCCCAGCGCTGCAAGACTGCAGTGCTAAACGACTGACCAAATGCAAATAGCTAAAACCAAAAACGTTTACAATAGAGCCATTACTGAATTCTCTGTGTTTACCCTCACAGCATGTTATCTTCAGGTAGCGTAGCCAAAACCTGTTGACAGATTGCCTTTAATGGACTCTTATCTTCACAGTACCAATCTGGTCTTTGTCAGCTCTGGCTGTGATTTAGCGTGTAGTTTTCGTGACGTTGTGACATCATGTGAGGCCTAATAACTAGGCCTCACCAGTTTTTATGCCATGTCTCACTCAAACATGATGTTGCAAGGCTAAGTCCTTGGAGCCAAGAAAATGAAGAACAAAGGCCTGTGGAGACCAAACCAGAACAGAACTGTGAGGCCTGAGCAGGAAACTGTGTGAGAAGGCCAAGGAGAGAGGGGTACACTTTTATTTCTTGACGCCTTCCTAGCCTTTTTGAATCCAACAAAATGGCCCCTGTTCTGGGAGTCTGAATTTTGGGGGACATTTTGGGAGAAATATGGTGGTTGAAAATAATTTTGGAAAAAAGGTCATACTGGGGCCTAAATGGACATGGGCATTTTGCATTAGGCAATGGTAAGAACTCAGTAAAAAAAAACAAGCACATTTGGTATAATCACGCATGCAAGGAGCAGGAAAATGTTTTATAATTTCATTTGGCCAATCTTCAATTGTTTGTGCAACATATACCAGGGTGGTGTACACATACACCATGATGAGGGACATATATACTTGGAAAGGGTCCAGGATGGGGCATTACCCCATAAGAGTGTCACTAGCAGATTTCCCCATACCCCAATAACAGTGTGTCATAACCACATTTTTTGCTACACTTTTTACCCATATTTTCCTCCTCTAAAGGCTGGGTGCATCTTATGGTCCGGTGCGTCTTATAGTCTGAAAAATACGGTACATATTGAATTTCCCAGAGGATTATTGCCTGGCTTATAAGTCTCCTTTGCTAACTTGGCACTTTGCACAGGTGAATCGTCCCTTCTTAGACATACTATTGAAAAAAAAATATACATTATATAACATTTATGGACATACATACATTTCTAGCAATCTTATAACTTGTTAAATATAGGTATAACAAAATTATGTTTTCTTTGGTCATTACAGCCCAGAAAAAGTGGTAACAATGGAGTTAAACAAGCGACTTTTATATATTTGAACAGCTCCTGTTTATGAACCAAATCAGCCCATAACTGTTGGCTTTTAGAGAACCAGTCTACATTGTAAAATCCAGTTTTCTATTATTTTACATGTTTTTATGTATTTTGTGGAGTTATTATTTTAATATTTTGCTTTGCTTATATAGCGCCATCATAATCTACAGTACTGTACATACATTATCATCTTTTCCCTTTGGGGCTCACAATCTACATTCCCTATCAGTATGTCTTTGAAGCATGGGACGTAACTGGAGAAGCTGGAGGAAACCCACGCAAATATGGGAAAAGCATGCAAACTCCTTGCAGATGTTGTCCTTGGTGGTACACAAAGCCACAATGCTAACCACTAAACCACCCTGTTGCTGTTGAATAACAATAATTGTAATTGTACTATTAAATACTAAATGTGAAATAAAAAAAATAGCCAGCTGATCATATGGGTTAAATATTTCTCCGAAATGTTATAATTATTCATGCTACCTCTTAACTGCTACCATAGATAACTTCCAAAGTAGATGTAATAGAGAGATGAACACATTGATTCATCACAAATCGAATTCATATTGAGTTTTATTGGAGAACTAGCTTTTTACCTCATGGAGAGGAATTTGTCTGCCGGCTTTAAGAAAGCAGATAAGCTGATAAGGAAGCTTATTAGACCGCAATGCCCTCTGGAAATATGCAAATTGTCATTCATGAGGAAGTGAATGAACTTAGCACACCTTTCGGTACGCTGTCTCAAAGTCATAATCGATAACAAATTATAACTTGAAAATTACCCGCTATATTGGTTAAACAATGAAACCCTACTGTGGTGGCTGGAGCTGCTATCTCTTTCGCGTGGCTGTGATGTTAGGTGAATTGATCATGGCTTTTCAACTGCTTTCCAGGTTGATAGAACCCTACACATGATAAGCTGGAGCTATACTCGCTGGGAGGCCGAGGCTGAGGATGAGATCATGGAGAGCTAGATTTAAAGGGCAGACAGTCGGCAAAAATGTCTGCAGCCTGAGCACTGCGGTCCAGGAAGCTGCCTGGGGCCCGCATAAAAGGTCATTTGAGGCCACATGGGCCCTTGTGCCAAGGTTCCCACCCTTGTTTTAGAGAATAAAAATCTGAAATCATGTCTGACAGTGTTCTTGCTTGTTACAAGTGACTGTACTGCATTTATGCATTTCATATGCAATTTTTTGAAAAAGGGGAATGATGTTTTTAAAAATGCAAAACACAATGTCCAAAATCCAAGATTTCATTGTGACTGTGTATCTCCCAAAGTGTGTTTGCTGGACATAATTTATTTTTTTGCACATCTGTTGCACCAGTCAAATTTTACATTCTTAGACCCAACATTAAAACAGCTCCTTCATACAGGTGCTGGCTTTTTGGGCGACCAACTTCCTTGCAATTCTAATTAAATTTTTTGGAACGGGGTTGAATTGTGTTAAATAGAAAAAAAGTAGCGCGTGTCTGCTTTTACACACGTTTGATTAGTTCGTTTTGACTACTATGCATGTCTATATATCTGTACTCTGGCCTTCTGCCACATTTTACTTCCTGTCACAGTATCTACCAACCTAACATTTTTATTTAAGTCCATTTTGACGAAGGTTGAATAACTGGGGTTGAGAAGACTGCTCAGAGTTAATTGTGAGCATCTTGTTATATGGAAACAATTTTTATACGTATACAATAAAGTTGGGATTTTTAAAGGAGCTGGAATTTACCCCAACCCCTTTTTTATCTAAACATTAATTGCACTGTTGTACAAAATATATGGTAAAAGAAAAATGCTCGATGACTGGGGTATTGTAAAAACAGAGCCTGTCTAAGCCTGTGGGAGCCACTAGCATCAGCAGAAGGACCAACACCTCTGGCGCCAGCTGTCTGGTCCATATACACACCACTGTCTTTGACTGCACCAAGCAGTAGTGAGGAGGAAGCAGAGAGCATTATGGAATACAGGACACATCACTCGTTTTATAGCAAGATGATGTTACCTCTGACATTGACACCGTCAGTTTAAGTTAGTGTTCTGCACAGAATAAATTGCCTCAATACAAAGAGTTTCTAATTTATAGTGAGGTCAGGAGCTACACATGTAGTCCTTACTCTAGAAGCAACTCGGCTAAGAGTATATACAAGAGAAAGAAGAGAATAAGCTTCACTCAAAGTACGTGGGATTGATTTCCTACATTGGGGAATAAGGGGTGGCAACTTTAGGAAAGTCCTTGCCCAACATGAATCCAGGTGGATAGTGACTTTGGACACTATGACACCTCGAGGCTTAAATGAGACCATATGTTTAGCCCCTTTTCTCTGACCGTCACTGGCCGGATATCCTTGGTACCATGTACCATGTTCACTTTTAGTGACTTTTGTCATAATTTTATGTGATTTTATTTGTGTATTTTAGGGTACTCTTTTGCAGGCTGTGTGCATAGTGTTTACTGGGGATATACAGCTGGATTACTCTGGATGCAGCATCTAATAGCACAGCCAAATATTCATCTATATGGAGTGATCGCCTAGTCTGGACCCTGTGGCTAAGAATAAGCAAAGCTGAACATCTATGAAGTCATTGAACTCTGTGACTGAGGCCCCTTTCACATCAGCGTTTTTTTAAATTGCGGCAGATGCGGTGAAAAAAACGCATCTGCCGCGATTACCGCATACCAGCTGCACTTGCGGCACGGTTGCGGCACAGTTGCGGCAAGCCCCATACAGTGTATAGGTGGGCTTGCGGCAGGTGCGGCCAGTGTGGTTTTAGCAATTGCGGCAGGTGCGGCCGCAAAATAAAACCGCAGTCAGCCGCATTTTTTTCGCGGCCGCACCTGCCGCAAGTGCAAAACCGCACTTGCCGCACCTGCCACAAGCCCGCCTATACATTGTATGGGGCTTGCCGCAACTGTGTCGCAACCATGCCGCAAGTGCAGCCGGTATGCGGTAATCGCGGCAGATGCGTTATTTTCACCGCATCTGCCTCGATTTAAAAAAAATGCTGATGTGAAAGCACCCTAAGTAAAGTACAGCTGAAGACTCAGGGATAAGAAGTCATTATTGTGGTCTGGACTATCGCTACCCTCCACTTATGTACGCATAATACTTTAATTGCTGTATTGTCCGTTGGCCGGACACAGCCGCGCGTCTTCTGGGGTGGTTCCGCCTCCTTAGCCCGGCGTCTCTATCTCCCTCATGCATACGCGGTCACCTAGGTGACTCGTCCCAGCGTCCGCACATGTGCGATTGGTGATGACACCAGTCGGGGGCAGATACTGCTTCCAGTGACGCGTAAGGTGTCATTTATTGTCATGAGGACACCGCGCCCGGATGTGATAGCGCTATATAAAGATAAGCACATCCATGGTCGCTCCATCCCTTGATGAAGTGACCACTGCTACTAGCTGGGTCACGAAATGTGCATTGGGGTGGGACTGGGACCTCTCCCTCTCTTGTGCCCTGGTACCAGTGGTATGGCCTCAGACCAAATGGGTAATTGGTACACTAATTATTCTTTGTCCTTGGTGTACCTTAGTATATGCCTAGACAAGAGGGGGGGGGGACAAGAGGCGCAATAGTGCCCTTATCACTAGACGCTACTCCTGCGGTAGTGAGAAAAGAAAAGCCACTCACCAATGCCAGTTGTGACACCCACAACTGGTTAGTAGACCTGGTAGGATAAATATCCTGATGGCTGCTGCTGGACTTCCACCGGTCTCCACTCGTGGAGACGAAATCAGATGCTTTGGGGAAGCAGAGGTGTGTCACAGTCCGCGCTGCCAATGTGCTGTCAAAGTGTTCCGCTTTAAAGAATGCAAGTAGTCGGTGTCCAAGTTTAACCTTCTTTTTATTCTCCAACGCGTTTCAACGCCTTTCCTGGCGTCTTCATCAGGGATCCCTGATGAAGACGCCAGGAAAGGCGTTGAAACGCGTTGGAGAATAAAAAGAAGGTTAAACTTGGACACCGACTACTTGCATTCTTTAAAGCGGAACACTTTGACAGCACATTGGCAGCGCGGACTGTGACACACCTCTCCTTCCCCAAAGCATTTAGTATATGCCTGTCATTTCTCTTGTTGTTTCTCTTGCTGTAGCACTTTACAAGTATGGGGATATTTAGCAGTAACAGTGAATTGTAATACTGTGAGCATTGTACTAAACCCTGAGGACTGTACGCACTTTATTGTAAGAGTAAACAACTTGGGTGTTTATATATATAATGATGAAGATATGTAAGTGATGAGACCAGGGCTGGGGGGGGTACTCGGTCACCGGGTCTGCTGAGTAGGGAGTCACAGGTGGACGGGATCTCGGTGCCGTGCCCTGGGGATTATTTGAAGGGGGATGAAGGAATTATTTACAGGGGAACGTGACGCCACCTGTAGTGTCCGGTAATTTGGTACCGGCGCTGCCAGCCGGCCGCTGAGGTGATGGAGGGGGCAGCAAAGTGTGGTACAGCTCCCAACAGGTGCATCTTTACCTCAGGGCAGCAATAAAGGAAGATGGTGAGGGAAGGCAGTGAAGGAGGATGATGGTGAATTATAGCGGTTAAATAGTCACACTTATACACAGGGATAGTTGTTCCGGTACCTTTTTACTGGTGGTCACATAACAGGTACAATCCAGAGTAATAACCAGGTCCCTGGTGCAATTTAGGATTAACTCCTTGGAAGGATATGAGGCCTCCTTTATCTCTGTGCTTTGCCTTGAGGGATGAGTCCTGCCTGAGTCTGAACCCTCCACTTCTTTATTATCTTAAACTAACAATGAGGTCCTTCTGCGAGGTCCCGTTTCCTCCTGTGGCCCCTGGTCCTTTGTTTGGTTAGTTTAATGTCTCTGTACTCTATCCTCAGGGTTAAACTCCTCTTGAGTTGGCTGGGCTTTTCACTGTGGCTCTGCAGGCCCACAGCATCGGACTCCAGTGTCCGGTTGTGCTAAAGGGGAATATATTCAGATCCCTTTTCTTGTTCCCTACCTCCTCTACTTGCCTCCGGCCCCTTCCCTGGGGTATGAATAGCCGACAATTGTCCCTTCTGGTCCTGGCCTATGTCCTTTACCAGAGACCAGCAGCTCTGCCTCCTCCTTTCTCCTCTCCTCACATGAACTAACTGCTAACTGTCTCCTGGGACTAACTGTCTCCTCCTCTCAGCCTGGATCTTCTTAAAGGGGAACTGACTTAATGCAGCCAGTAGAGCTCCCCCTTCAGGTCTGGAGTGGTAGATGTTGTGTGCTGAGCAAACAAAGGTGTCAGTCCTTCCTTGCACCAGTGTAACCTGTGGCAATCCCCTGCAGGGGTGCCACATTAGATAATACTTGTACCCTGTTTCTTTGTGCTGTATGTAATGCACTAGTGCACTTTAACTGCCTCTTGTTGTGTGCCTTCTGTGAAAGGGAATATTAAACCCCTTTTAATTGCAAATTGTAGCTTATTCTCTTCTTTCTCTTGTATATAGAATAAATTGCCTGTTCACAAACAGCTAAGAGAGATGATTTGGGGTGTTTTTTTATTGTCCCAGCGTCTGCGCATGCGTGATTGGTGATGGATTGTGTAATTAAATGTGCTATTAGTTTTTTTATATGATGATGTCACTTTGACATGACGAAGGATGTGTAAGGCCCCAAACACACTGGCGTTTTTGTCCGGCCAAAAAAACGCATCTGCCGCATGTGCCGCCTAATAGCTGCACTTGCGATACACTTGTGGCAGACTTGTAGCAAGCCCCATGCATTCTCTATGGAGCGTGCAGCATAACCGCGGTTCCGGCACTTGCGGCAGTTTTGGCCGCAAAAAAACCGCTGCTGAAAGCAACTTTTTTCGCAGCCGCAACTGCCGGATTGCGGCAATACTGCACTTGACGCACCTGCCGCAAGCCTCATGGACAATGGATGGGGCTTGCCCCAAGTGTGCCGCAAGTGCGGCCATTAGGGGGCACATCTGCCGGATCTGCCGCATTTTGAAAAAAACGCCAGTGTGAAAGGGGCCTTAGCACCAAACAGCTTGGAATGGGTTGGATACGTTCCTATGAGACGTCAGAGTGTTACATAGGTCTTTTCAGGGCAATGGAGTTTTAAAGTATTTCATGACAAATCTATTCATTGCCAACACATTTTTTTGGGAGAAATTAATCAAATATAGTGGTATAGTATAGTAAACTATATCAAAACAACAGATCCATTTTTTTGGATTTGACTTGTAGTTCTGGACAATTCTGTTGTTTCTTAATGTTTAAAGCACTGAAATTAGCAAAGAAGCTCTTTTAATATAATATAATATTTATTCATTTATATAGCGCTATTAATTCCATAGCACTTTTGCTGTTGCCTTATCACAAATGCTTGACAGCATTGTGAGAATCAATACCACCTTTAAAGAAGTACTCTGTAAGGCTAGGGTCACACTTGCGTTTTTGTCATGCTTTTTTGGAGACCTGCGTTTTTAAAAAAGCATGTAAAAACGCACCCATAGGCCCCCATGTTAAAAAATGCATGCCCTAATAGCAAAAACGCATGTCTAAAGTGCCATGCGTTTTTGGCATGCGTTTTTGCACTTATGTGAGTAGCTGACATCAAAAACGCATGGTACATTAGTACCATTTAGTACCATCCAAAAACGCATGCGTTTTCCATAGGGGCCCATGTTAAAAAACGCATGCGTTTCCAAAGGGGCCCATGTTAAAAAAACGCATGCGTTTTAAAACAGCACCAAAAATAGTGCATGCACTATTTTTGGGTGCTGATTTAAAAACGCATGCAAAAACGCAGGGTGCCATCAGACACCTTAAAAAACGCATGCAGAAATAGAAAAAAGCATGCAGAAACGCATGCTTTTTTTTAAGGCTCTAAAGAAACTCCAAGCCATGCCAAGTGTGACCCTAGCCTAATGTGTAAAAAAAAATAACTCACCTCTCAGGGCCACTTTACACACACCAACTTATCTGTCCAACTTCTGAACAACTTACTGGTTGCAGTGAAATCATGGACACATTGCTCCATTTTGTGGCTGTGTACAATGGAACAATGTGTCCATGTTTTCACTGCAACCAGCAAGTTGGTCAGAAGTTGGACAGATAAGTTGGTGTGTGTAAAGTGGCCTTCATTTTTCTTCCTCCCCTTCTCGCTGCTTGCTGCCAGCCGTCTGTTCTTTTTGCCATTGCACGCCACACCTCCTTCCTATAGACCTGTGCACTGTGTAGGGTTGCAATGTATATCAAGACATAGCAACATCATGACCTTAAGACACACAGTGCACATGCAGGATCTTGGCAAAAAGTCCTGGCCATTAGTGAAGTGGCTGGACATTGTGCCATGCAATGGCAGAAAGAAGAGGACGGATGGCGGGCAGGAAGCAATCAGGTGAGTATTCATGTTAATTTTTGTCTTTTATCAGCATTTGCTGGATCTGAATTGTTCAACAAAATCGTGCACATGTATTTTTGCAAAATCACAAATCAAAGCGAAAATGTGTGTTAAACCACAATTGGACTTGATCCTCCATGGATTAAACCCCCAATCTGTAGTCAGCAGGGGAGAACGACAAGAAATTATATGATTTGAACTCTTTAAAAGTTTAAGCATTTCACAACTAATGTGGAGGCCTTGGCGGGTTTCAAGAAATAGTACAGCATTCAATTGCTGTGAATTCCTGTAGAAGCTTGAAAACAAAAAGGGATGCAGAATAGAGAATTGTGCCAGAGAAAAGGCAAGGTGAGATCATATGGTTTAGTGACAAAGCCGGCTTAGGAGGGTCAACTTCAATACAATGAACAGTGCAAAAGTTTAATTGGGAAAAAACTTTCAAAGGCTGAGCTGCTGATCAAATGGACTGTGCAAGGGATGCCAGACAGAAAGGAAAGAAATAAAATGCCGTGTAGGTGTTTGAAAAGGACTGACTTTATGTGACGAGAAAGAACAAAAATGAACATTGTTCAAGGGCAAATATAATTGTGTTCATTAACCCCTTCACCCCTGAGCAATTTTCCATTTTTTTGTTGTAGTTTTTTTCCCTCCTTTTCTTCCAAGATCCATAATTTTTTGCCGCCAACATAGCCGTATGAAGGCTTGTATTTTGCGGGATGAGTTGTACCTTTGAATGATGTTTTTACCTCTGCAAATTATGGGAAGATATGATGTTTTGATGACCTTTTATTGTTACGATGTTTACCCATCTGATACATTTATTTAAAATCTTAATAGATTGGACATTTCAGCGATATCAAACCTCGATTTTTTGTTTTATTTTGCAAAAGGGGGGGAGATTTGAACTTTTATATATATAAATATATATGCATATATATAATATATATATACTTGAGAAAGGTGCCTAGTGCACCGAAACGTCGTGCCACATGGGCTCTGAATAAAAAACAGACCCTTTATTCACTGAACTGGAGTGCTGCCTGTTTTCCTTAATTTATTTGAATTGGTTTGGACACTAATACACAGGACTTGCACCACGGATGAGTATATTATTGTGCTGTTCCATTTTCTCTTTTTTATATATATATATATATTTTATTATATTTTATATACATTTTTTTATTACTGTATTTAATAGTTTCCTTAGGAGATTTGAAGCTGCAATTGTCCGGTTGTTTGTTCTATAGAGAGCAATGCATTAGCGCTGCTTTGTATGGCAAAATACCAATCTCCAAATGCTGGCCAGTCTTCGTTGACTCCCATCTGTCATGACAAACATCAAGGCCCCTAAGTCACGTGACATACGTGCTGATTAGTGGAATTAATGATGTGCTTCCTGTCTGCACATGTTAAATACTGCTGTCATATAACTAACTGTTTATCTTGGATCCACCCGTGGCTGTTAGGGCCCTTTCACATCAGCGTTTTTTTCAAATCGCGGCAGATGCGGTGAAAAAACCGCATCTGCTGCGATTACCGCATACGGCTGCACTTGCGGCGCGGTTGCGGTAAACGCCATACAAGCTGTAGGCGGACTTGCGGCAGGTGCGGCAAGTGCGGTTTTGGCACTTGCGGCAGGTGCGGTCGCGAAAAAACCCGCGGTTTTTTTCGCGGCCGCACCTGCCGCAAGTGCAAAACCGCACTTGCCGCACCTGCCGCAAGTCTGCCTATACTTTGCATGGCGTTTACCGCAACCGCGCCGCAAGTGCAGCCGGTATGCTGTAATCGCGGCAGATGCGTTTTTTTTACGCATCTGCCGCGATTTGAAATTACCGCTGATGTGAAAGGGCCCTTAGAGGTACTTGATGGCTAATTAACTTAGCCATCAAGTGCAAGGAGAGAAGCAAGCTCAATGTGTGAGCCCGTATCAAAGGCAGGTACATGGCCAATGACATAAATGTATATCACCAGTCGTGAAGGGGTTAACTAAAAGGTTATGGACCTGAACAGAGGAATAACTAGACATTTTGGGTTGCCCTTCAATTAATTACAGATTTTTATGTAATTTTCTATTTTATGTAAATTTTAGCAATAGCATTTTTTGCCTTCTCTTGTTTTACTAATTATAGATCTTAAAGGAAATACAGTATGTAAACTAAAAATAAAATAAACTACAAGTAGACAAAGTAGGTTTAGTCATTGCTTCTATTTATAGTCATTTTCCAACTGACCTAATGAAGTACAACTGGGCTAATATATGTTGTTAAAAATCTAGTTTTAGTATTGACTCTTTCCCAAGTACCGTAATCACAGATTTCATAGATGTATAAGTCATTATCAGGTCCGTCATCAGGGCCTAACTGACCTGACTCCTGTGAGGTGCCAGGGGGTGGGGCTGTTTACCTCACGATAGGGCCAGGAGCCCTGTCAAGGAGCACTCTCAATCAGGACCGGAGGCTGGAGCAGGCAGGAGCAGGCTGCAGAGGTAGCGGGAGGTCACATTATTAGTCTAATATAATATTTACTGCACTCTCCCCGCCCATCAACTCAGCAATGAAGCTGGCACTGAGAGGTGGGCGGGGGGAGAGGTGAATACTATATTAGACTAATGAGCAGGCCCACATGACCTCCCACTTTCTCTGCAGCCCCTTGTGAGCCTGTGCAGGCAATTTAACTCAACTCACTATTGCTCCCAGCACAGCAGCGTCCTTCTGTCTGTGCCGGGATCTGATCATGTGAACGGTACAGGACAGTGACGTCATCGCTCTGCACATCGCACATGATCAGATGCACGTGAAAAGACAGAAGCATCCTGCAGTGCTGGGAGCGATGGAGTGGTGAGTTAAACAGTTTTATTTTTTTGTGTGTGCCAGTATGGGGGGCCTAATACCTGGATGGGCGGGCTATGTACACGGATGGAGGGGGCTATGTACCAGGATGGGGGGAGCTACGTTACAGGATGGGGGGGATATATATTAGGATGATGGGGCTCTGTACCAGGATTGGGGGCTCTGTACCAGGATGGGGGGCTACATACCACGATGGGGGGCTATGTACCACAATGGAGGCCCATGTACCTAGATGGCGGATGATATACCAGGATGGGAGGATGATGTACCATGATAGGGGGGTTATATACCATGAAAAGGGAGTTATAGACCATGATGAGGGGTGATGTACCATGATGGGGGGCTATGTACCATAATGGGGGGCTATATTCCAGGATAAGCTATATGAAGGATACTAGAGGCTACATTATGCTATATGGAGGATAATAGATGCCACAGCATGCTATATGGAGGATTATAGAGGGTACAATATGCTATATGGAGGATAATAGAGGCCACTGTATGCTATATGGAGGACATCAGGAGCAAAAGAGGAGGGCAGACCCAGAAGAAGAGGAGGCGGCGGCAGACACATAGAGGGGGCGGAACACACAAGGAGAAGGCAGGGAGGATTGTGCCAGTGGTGAAGACCTCTTATTCTGATCCAACCCAGCGGACCTCTTAACTGTATGGTTTCTAAATTCTTTTTTAAAGCTTACAGGGGGGCTAGAGACATCGGGGACCCCTTCCCTGAATACAGTAGACACGCTGCATTCAGTGCTGCATTCAGTTTGCCAAGCATCAGGGGGGGTGACAGGTCCTCTTTAATAGAAGACACATTATGTTATATGGAGTATTATAGAGGCCACAGTATGCTATATGGAGGATTATAGAGGCCGCATTATTCTATATGCAGGATTACAGAGACCACATTATGCTATACTGTATAGAGGATTATAGAGACTACAGTATGCTCTATGGAGGACTATAGAGGCTACATTATGCTATGTGGATGATTATTGAGGCTGCATTATGCTATATGGAGGATTATAGAGGCTATATTATCCTAAATGCAGTATTAGAGGCCACATTATGCTATATGTAGGATTATAGATATCACATTATGCTATATGGAGGATTGTAGAGGCTACATTATACTATATGAAGAACTATAGCGGCTGCATTAAACTATATGCAGGATTATGGAGGCTATATTATGCTATATGGAGGATTATAGAGACCACTACAGGGCCCAGTAAAACCTGGATCAGGCCCTGTGTATATGCACAAGCTCAGAATAATCATACAACACTACTCAGTAATACCATGTTTCCCACTGCCTCTAGAGGAAACAGCAGCAAAACAGCTTTCAAAATTTTAGTGGATTGTGCCCCTTGTCAGAGCAGCTGCACTAAAGCATCAAACCACCATGATTGAGAGACCATCCCCGTGGCTTTTGCCTGCAGAGCTCAGCTCACCCCTCAATTGGTGGGGGTGAAATATCATACATCCCTGTAGCTCCTACAGAGCTCAGCTCAGTCTATGTGCCCCCTAGCCCTCTGCAGTGCTGTATTTGCCATCAGTGTCTTCTGGGTGATGTATATACAGCAGTCTCCTATGTGATGTATATGATTTACAAAACTTGTTATCACAGAGTTGACTGCACCCCAGACCAATGGAAACCTAGTTATGTTTGTATGGGATCTGGTATTTGATGGGAACAGTTAATGTGTGATTAGTGAAGACATGGTGCAGAAGTTGCGTTTTTCCAATAGTGGGAGGCGGAGCTGGAGTGGAGGCGGAGCTGAGGTGGAGGCAGAGCTGGGGAGGAGTCTCATGGTGCACCCCAAAATGTTGCCAGTGAGGAGCCCTGAAATTCCTATTGACAGTCCTGGTCATTACAATGCATTATAAAGGAGGTAATATAACTCAGCCTGTGGAATCTGATTGGCAAAGCATCTACAAATATATGGAGAGTTGTAATTGGGACATGAGAGTGAGTTGCTTCTGTTTGCTTATAATATGACAGGAAGTAGTAAGATGAATTCACAAGTGTATAGAGCTATATATTCTGCTCAGATCCAGTAAAATGCTGCAAAACTGACCAGATGGGGTTTTGTAGTAAAGATGGATCCAATAGTTTTTTAAGGTAAAGTATTACAATATTCTTTTAAGGAAACCAGTCTTGCTATACAATTGCAGCCAGGTATATTTTTCTCTGCATGGCCCACCATTATATGAAGATCTTTTCCCAGCCCTGCTAAAAGTGATATATAGTCGTGTGAAAAAGTGTTTGCCCTTTTCTGATTTCTTATTTTTTTTGCATTCTTGTCACACGTTAAAGTTTCAGATCACCAAACAAATTTAAATATTAGACAAAGATAACACGGGAAAACACAAAATTCAGTTTTTAAATAAATGTCTTTATTATTAATAGAAAAAGAAACTCAAACCTACAGGGCCATGTGCGAAAAAGTGACTCCCTCTCTTAAAAAATAAACTAACTGTGGCTTATCACATCTTTGGGAAGGTGAGTTCAATTTCCCTCCCCACACATAGGCCTGATTACTGCCACACCTGCTCTCAATCAAGAAGTCACTTAAATAGGACATGCCTGACAAAGTAAGGTACCCAAAACATTTTAAAAAGCTAGACATCATGCCGGGATCCAAAGAAATTCAGAACAATGAGAAGCAAAGTAATTGAGATCTATCAGTCTGGAAAAGGTTATAAAGCCATTTCTAAAGCTTTGGGACTCCAGTGAAACACAGTGAGAGCCATTATCCTCAAATGGCAAAACATATAACAGTGGTGAACCTTGTCAGGGGTTGCCGGCCGTCCAAACGTACCCCAACAGTACAACGATGACTCGTTCAAGAAGTCACAAAAGACCCCACAACAACATCCAAACAACTGCCGCAGTTAGGGTCAGTGTTTATGACTCCACCATAAGAAAGAGACTGGGCAAAAAAGGAATGCACGGCAGAGATCCAAGACGAAAACCACTGCTGGGTGAAAAGAACATAAAGGCTTGCCTCATTTCTGCCAGAAAACATCTTGATGGTCTCTAAGACATTTGGGAGTATACTCTATGGGCTGACAAGACATAAATTGAACTTTTTGTGAGGTGTATGTTCCATTACATGTGGCGTTTAAGAAATACAGCATTTCAGAAAAGGAACATCATACCAACAGGAAAATACTGGTGGTGGTAGTGTGATGGTCGGTGGCTGTTTTGCTTCTTCAGGACCTGGAAGACTTGCTGTGCTAAATGGATCCATGAATTCTGCTGTCTACCAAAAAATCCTGAAGGAGAATATCTTAAACCCAGAGATTATGGCTGTTGTACATTTTACATAATAAATATGAAATATAAAACATCTAGGTTTGGTTTAGAAATGGAATACAGATGGCCTCTCTCTTTTAAAGCTGTAATCATTTCAAGGTTACAGCTATGCATATGATATGCGAGTGTGCCATCTTGGGTTCTTCTGGAAAGGGATTTACAATATTACTGTTAACTTATATGGCCTGTCATTTCAGGCTAAACCTACGTTTTATCTAATCTCGAATCACATATTTCTAATTGGAATCCATTGGATAAATTATGAAATTTAAATGACTGTCTAAATACAACCCTAATTCCAAATTAATGTGGACATTGTCATAATGTATATAATGTAACAAAAAAGGCAATGATTTTTAAATCTCAAATAGCATTACTACATGAGTGCCTGATACTGTGGCATCGGGAGGCGGTGATATCACGATGGGAGCGGGCTCTGTGGCGCTGGGGGTGGCAGCCGGTGTCCTCCCCCTTGTCTATGCTCTCTCTTCCATGCGCTGTCCCCACTGTGTGCTGTCTTCTCCCTCTGTGTGCTATCTTCTCCACTCATGTGCTCATGCCTTTGAGCTGTCTTCCCCCTGTACACTCTCCCCCTTCTGCGCTCTCCCCCTGTGCACTCTCTCCTCACTGTGTGCTCTCCCCCCTGTGCGCTCACCCCCTGTGGGCTATCTCTCTCCCTGTGCACTCTCCCCCCTGTGCTGTCTTCTCCCCTGGTGCACGCTCTCCCTTGAACTTTCTGCCCCCTATGTACTGTTTCTCCCCCTGTTCTCCACCCTGTGCACTTTACCCCTTGTGCTTTCTCTCTCCCCCTGTGCTGTCCTCTCCTCTTATGTAATCCCTACTTTGAGCTGTCTACCCCTTGTGCACTGTGTCTCTGCCTCCCTGTGCGCTCTCCCACTTGTGTTTTCTCTCTCCCATCTGTGCACTCTCCCTCTGTGTGCTCTCTCTTGCCCCTGTACATTTTGCCTCCGTGCACTCCCTCTCCCCCTGTGTGCTCACTCTCTCCCCTGTGCACTCTCTCTCCCTGTGCACTTTCTCTCCCCCTTTGTGCTTTCTCTCCCCCTGTGCATGCTCTCCCCCATGCGCTCGTCCTCCTGTGTGCTGTCTCTTCCCCATGTGCTTTCCCTCCTGTGTGCTGTCTCTCTCCCACTGTGCTGTCTTCTCCTCTCTATGCACTCTGCTTGCAACTGTTTCTCCCCATGTGCAGTCCCCCCCATGTGCCCATGTGCTGCCTCTCGCCCAACTTTGTGGTCTCTCTTTTCCCCCTGTGCACTTTCTCCCCCTGCACATTTTCACTTCCCCTGTGCATGCTCTCTAGTTATGTCCACTCCTTCTTCCCAAGTGCTGACTCTCTCCCACCTGTACATTCTCCCCCTGTGCACACTCTCTCCCTCCTGTGTGTCCTCTCTCGCCAGCCTGTGTGCTCTTACTCCCCCCTGTGCGCTCTCTCACCCTTGTGCACTTTCCCCGTGCTCTCTTCCTGCTGTGTGCTGATGCTCTCCCCCCATGTACTGTCTTTCCCCTCTCTGCTCTCTCCTTGGATTTGTCCCCCACCTTGTATGCTCTCCTCCTTTGCTGTCTTCTACTCCCCTCATGTGCTTAGCATCTTACCTTTGAGCCCAGGTGTCCAAAGATGGCGGGGCGTGAGTAAGTGTACTTGTGTGTGCTGGGTTTTTCTGCCGCCATATTTGTATACCCAGGTGTCCAAAGATGGCGGCTACCTGGGAAAGTTTGCGTGCAACCACCAGGTAAGCACGTCCTAGCTGCTCATTCGGACGTCGGATGTGACAGATGGGACTGCGCAATTATGTAAGTAGATTTTATTTACAACAGAAGAACATCTATCAAAAGTTAAAAGTTAGAAATGTTTCCATGTCAATTGAAAAAATGTATTCATTTACAAATTGATGGAAGTGCATCTGGCAGAAATGCAGTATATGAATAAATTGCAAATATTTCGCCAAACTGATAACTTGTCTGCAGATATACATCAACACAAAATACCTTGATGACAAAGGTAAAGGTGTGAACAACTGCAAGATTAGTTGAAAAAAAATTGGGAATATGTGATTTTGATAGCAGAAAAGTAGGTGTGGACAATTCCTAACAAAATTAGATGTAGTCTAGAAATAAATGCTGGAAGTAGAATGAAATTGAGCAGTAACATTGGAGATAATTAAACACCTGGCTGGAAGCCACATGGAGGGGAAAGCAATTTCTGACAAACGAGTGGTTGCTGAGAGCTATGCTTTCCTTACACTCAGACAATAGACAACTGCCTCAGATAGCCTTAAAAGGCTTGGGATGATGATATCAATGGTGTATTTTAGGCTACTGCTGTAACCCTAAGCAATTTAGCACAGAAGGAGTCAACCATAGAGGAAGGAAACAAGTCCAGGCACTGGAGCCAGATAGGTGAGTGTCACATACCCCCTTCTCAGCATGTGACAAAGGTTAAACCTGCAAGGGTTAATTAATCTCCTCTCACTCAATCCAATACTCACCTCCTGTTCTAGGCTGAAAAGTGAGATAAATCACACCTCAAAACAGACCACACACCCTCAGCTTCACAACACGCTGCCAACACTCCTCAAAACGCACAGGGTGAAATACACTACTACTGTCTTCAAGTCAGATCACACACTCCAAGGCTATTGATTCATTTAGAGATACAAGGGTCAAACTTAGTAGTTTTAAGCTTTAATATACAGGTACTGTGCTTACAATAAAAAGATATAAAAGGTACAAAATAAAAAGTAGAAAGTTACAGAATACTTAACCTTTGCAGTGTAATGTTCTTCGGATTCCTGGGGGAAAGATGAAAATATGGATCACAATGAGTTGCCTGATCTCCCAATCTGTAAACATTCTCTCTTTGCCGGGGCAGCATTTTTATAGGCCTAACCTTATGGTCAAATTTCTAGCACAGCCTTTTGATTTAAGTATTGTAATCCTGGGTCTGTGACTGGACCATAGCTAATTTAGCAATGAATACATTACATTTTTAATGTTCTTTGTCTTACTACATTTTACTGGTCACAAATGATCCTCTGTTGGTTTCTTTGAAGCTTTCCAGATGTGTTAAACCTTTGTTCTCAGGAAGACCACCTGGGATCTCAGATCCTGAGTACAAGAAGAGTACAGGTCGGGACCTATTGTGTAGGGAAGCAGCTTGTGAATAAATGTTAGTTTACTGCTGGTCATATATTGCTCTAAAAATACACAATTTTCACTACAGTGAGCAACTGTTTATTGGCTCCGGGGTCATATAAATTTGTGTGCAAGGTAACATATCCTGGAGCAAGCTATATTTGATTTTTTTTACGTTTTTATTTCTACAAAATGGATTTTTTTTCCTTTTCTATCTGTATTTGTTTGATGCAGCTGTTACCATTTGTGGTGTTAAGATAATTTTTTCTATACTCTGTGTTTGACCATTTTTACGAGACAGCAGTTATCTTATTTTTCTTGCTTTCTTTTTTTGTACTCTATTTTACACATTTAAGGGTAAAACAGTTGCTTTAATTTTTAGGTTGTTTGGAACAAAGACTGTCACAAATTCGGAAACAAGCATGCTATTTTAGACCCCAGCGTGACTTGCATGTTGCAGCATATATTATGCTACTCCTGGTGTGCAATGTAATAACATTGCGGGGTGTTACATAAACATTGCAGTGTGTTTGGTAAAAATATGTTTAAATATAATGTATTTTCTTTTGCTAGATTACATTGATTCTGCCAGGGTCTTCCAGCAATGATGCAGTGTTATTCGAAAACCCTTTGTAATATTTTAATATGACATCTGTATATCAACACTGACACTGACTGATTTATCAGCTAGGTAAAAAAAAAAAGTTCATTACTTTCAAAGTAGGTCACTTGCAGGGAGACGAGAAAACTCCCACAGAGAAAATGCTCAAGGTTTCAAAAAAATAGAAATATAGTGAAAACACATCAGTTATACAGTGTATAGAATCTGCCCAACCTTAGTCTGCCAGGCTCCGCTCTGTCTTTGATTATCTAGCAGTGGGTGGCTGTTGAATGTTATCCTCTACACTACAAGTAAAGCGGGTTAATATGGAGCTTGTTATGTCACTCACATCATTCACCATGGAGTGAGATGAAAAGAGACCTTCTCCGGTGACCCCCATACAACAAGGCTCAGTTCTGTGGAGCCCTGCTGAATACTGGCATGTTCTGCAGTGCTAGTGTAGCTTTATCTACCTCAAGAGACACAGAGTGTAAAATTCTTAAATCTTTTTATTCGTAATAGAACTAAACAGATCTTATTTCCTTCTGAATATTACAGTCTCATCTGTTTTAGTAAATTGTGCATATACAGTTCATATAGTTTATAACTATATGCACAAAATATGGCCTTCATGGAAGAGTCATCAGAAGAAAATGTCTCCTGCGACCTCACCATAAATTCAGAGTCAGAAGTATGCAAAAGAACACTAAGCAAGCCTGATGCATATTGGAAACAAGTCCTGTGGACCGATGGAGTTAAAATAGGATTTTTTTGGCCACAATGATTAAAAGTATTCGTGGGAAAAAAAGGGCACAACATTTTTGGAAAAGAACATCTTGCCAACCATTAAGCATGGGGGGATCATTCATGCATTGGGGTTGTGTGGCAGCCAAATGCACTGGGAATATTTCATGGGTAGAGGGAAGAATGAATCTGGATTTAATGACATTTCAATAAATCATTGATGTAAACATAACACCATGCATAAAAAATCTGACGTTGAAAACAGGATGAGTTCTGCAAACAGATAATGATCCTAAACACGTCAAAATCCACAATAGATGACCTCAAAAGGTGAAAGCTTAAGGTTTTACAATGGCCATGATCTGAACATCATTAAAAATCTGTGGGTAGACCTCAAAAGAGCAGTGTATGCAAGACGAGCCAGGAATCTCACAGAACTGGAAGACTTTTCCAAGGAAGAATGGCTGAAAATCCCTCAAACAAGAATTGAAAAACCCTTGGCTGCTACAAAAAGCATTTTACTACCTGTGATACTTGCCAAAGGAATGCTACTAGGTATACTTTTTTTGCCTAAAGTACAATGGAAATGTGTCATCTTTAACTTTATACTTGAATTGGGATGAAGTGTCTCAAGTTGTTGTCCCTGAGGAAGGAGCATGGTAACACTCCGAAACGTGTAGGAATAAAGAACACCCATTGAAACCAGTATTCCAGTTTCTGGTTTCATTCATTCAGCAGCGCGGATCCTGAGACACTTCGTCCCAATACGACTATTGTTTGCCACGTCGATCGTGGATGTGTGGGTCCTGCAGCAGCTGTATCCAGGCGTGCATACTTGTTGTGTGTAACACAACTTTTCCAGGTGAGCAGCTTTCAATAAGGTTCTTGCCGATATCTGTGAGGAGATAATACCCTATTTGCGCATTGTCTCACCCCTATAGATCTTTAACTGTATGCATTTTAGAGATAATTTCATCTTCACTTTGCTTAACTGTTCACAATAACAGTAATTTTCACCAGGGATTCCCAAGCTTTTAATGCCACTGTATAGTGCTGCTTACCACTATTGCCACCCTTTAATTTTTTTCAGACTGTACAATATCTAAGGAAATAAATTGAAATGTACAAAAGTTATATCCTCGGATTTTTAAATAACGGTAGTGGTCCAAATTAATACAACAATAAACAATTGTCAACTTACATTTTGCAATTTAAAGGGGAAACAGAATAAACGACATGTGCTGCTATAAAGGCACCTACATTACTATGTTGCACACTTTTTGGCATTGACAACAACCTCCAAACGTCTCTTGTAGCCATCTATAAGCTTCTTGTACTTCTCATCTTATATTTCTCCTATTCTTCCTTTGCACTCTGTTCAAGTTCTTGAATGTTTTTAGGGTTCTTTTTCACAATCGCAGATTTCAGCTCAACCCAAATATTTTTAATGGGATCGAGGTCAGGACTCATTATTGGCCATTTTAAAACAGTCCATTTTTTCCTTTTCAACCGTTTCCTGTGTGCTTTTGGATGTGTGCTTTGTGTCATTGTCTTGCTGGAGGACTCAACTCAAATCAAGCTTTCTTACACTAGGTAGGACATTTTGCTGTAAAATCTGTTGACAATTCTCTGATTTCATGATTCCTGTTATACAGTCAAGGCTTTCAGTACCAGACACATCAAAGCAACCCCACAGCATTATAGATCCTCCACGATGCCTATCTGTTAGTAGGGTGTTCTATTCCTTATAAGCTTCATTGCACTGTTTGTAAGCAAAGTACAACAGCACTCACGGTACTGCGCAAGTGACATGCAGCCAGCACCGCTGTCTTGTGTGGTGACAGGTTTTGCGTAATATTTAGCCTTAAACCTCAGGGCAATTTTTTTCTGCCATTGCATTGCTGTGTTCACACCAAATAGCATACACGGTAATGCACAAGTGACACGTAACGAGCACCACTGTCTTGTGTGGTGACTGGTTTTGCATAATATTTAGCCTTAAACCTCAGGGCAATGTTTTTGTGCCGTTGCAGTGCTGTGTTCACAGCCGAATAGTGCGCACGGTACTGCACAAGTGACACGCAGCCAGCTGTCTTGTGTGGTGACTGGTGCGCGTAATATTTAGCCTTAAACCTCAGGGCAATTTTTTTGTGCTGTTGCAGTGCTGTGTTCACTCCAAATAGCATGCACGGTACTGCACAAGTGACACGTAGCCAGCACTGCTGTATAGTGTGGTGACTGGTTTTGCGTAATATTTAACCTTCAACCTCAGGGCAATTATTTTGTGCCGTTGTGTTGCTGTGTGTAAAACACAAAGCAGTACTAGGCTGCAGTGCTACTTTCCACAAAGCACTAACTGCTCCTTGTTCCAAAACATCTGCATATGAACATCTGCAGCTATGTCAGAAAAACCCCAAATTCCTAAAAAGGCTGTTGTGAAGGGACAGGGACAGGGGCGTGGGGTTGTCAGTGGTGTCCGACAAGGCACAGAGTCTGGGAGACAGAAAAAGGTTAATGCATCTATGTTCCTGGCGAAATTCCCCGCTCTGGAACATAAACAGGACTGGAAGCCAGAAGAGCACGAGCAGATGCTGTCTTGGATGGTTGATAAGGCCTCCACGAACTTTTCTAGCAGCACCCAATCATCCACGACCACACAGTCTCCTATCATAGTTTTTGCAGTGTCCAATGTGCAGGCATAGCCATAGTGTCGCCAAAAATTAGCCCAAGGGGCTGTACCATGGTTGATGATGGAAGGAGGGTCTCATCACAAGTGCCTCCGATGGGAAATATCAATTAACGGAACATTATTTTTTAGCTTATTGACCATGAAGTACATGTGGCATAAGCAGGAGTTGAAAACGTGTTAGAAGAAGAAAAGGTTTGTATGGGAAGGGATGGACGTGATTACCAGTTGCCTAAAATAACATTTTGGGTGACTTTAGGTTGGGATGCTGTCATCAGGAGGGCTTAAATACTCTTGCGAAATCCAGTCCTTGTTAAATTTGATCAGAGTCAGCCTGTCTGCATTCTCTGTAGTCAGCCGTGTGCATGTATCTGTGATGACTGCCCCAGTGGCACTGAAAACATGCTCTGACATCACACTAGCAGCAGGGTGGGCCAGCACCTCTAAGGCATATAAGGAGAAGTCTGGCCAACTATGCAGTTTGGATACCCAGTAATTAAATGGAACAGAACAGAAGCATCAGGAAGAATGCAGGTATGGTCACTTAGATAGTAGTTGACCATCTTGTGCAACTTCTCCCTCCTTGACATTGTTACCAGTCCACATAGCCCTTGCTGATGAGCTGGTTTATTGAAGATGGCACAGTTTGAGGACATTTTACCACCACCTTTTTGGACCTGCTGGGTGTGCCTCTCCCCATTAATGCATGCTGTTGCACAGAGTTGGTACCTCTCCTAGCAGCGGTGTATGAGGATGATGTTGCCATCAAATGATCGACAATGGCCCTTGAGTCGGTCGACAGGGTAGGGAGTACTCGGATACTGGGATAGGTTGCTACTTCAGTGGGGATCACGGCTGGTCAGGTCCAGGTCCCGTGCCTGGACACTCAATGGCTGAGGGGAGAATTATTTGGAATGGGGGATTATTATACGTGATGCCACCTGTGGTACCTAGTAATGTTACCAGAGCTGCAGCCGGCCGCTGAGGTGATGGTGATGCAGCTGTGGGTGGTACAGCTCCCCACAGGCGGAGCTTTACCTCAGGGCAGCCAGGTGGATGAGGGGAGTAGTAGTCTTTATTTCTCAGATGCTTTAAAGACTTCCCAGTTGACGGATTAAATAGAGTCAGAGTGCAGATTAGCTCAAACAGATCTTTTAATTGTACCAGCTGGTTCAATATGGGTACACGGTACAGTTTAGCTTACTGGAGATTTGTTGCCGCAGGTTTTGGGGGTTCACTACAGAGTCTGGCAGTGGTACCTTTCTTGTCACTTTCCTGGTACTGCTCCTTAGGGCTATATGGCTCCCTTCACTCCCACTCTTAAGTCTCTGTACTTGTCAGCATCTTGAACCCGGCCAAGGGACCGATGTTAGACTTCTTGATGGGTGCTGTGGCTCCTTCTTGTCAGGCCCACAGCCGCCTATCATCAGTTTGGGATAAACCTTGCAAACTACCTCGGTTCTGGTATACCACTGGTGACCTGGACACTCCAGAGGGCTGTCACCAAGTCACCAAGCCTGGGGTGTGCCCTCTACGTCTGGGTTACCTCCTTAAAGTTGAGGTACCCTCCTCTCAGAGCTGCAGGCTCTGCTGCGTTTGTCCTCTCTGCTCTCCTCACACCGTCTCACTGAATTCTGTCAACTGTCACTGACGTCACGTTTCCTGCTCTGCTAAGCTCCACCCCCCTGGGACCTACTGAATATACAGTCCCTGGTGCTAGGGTTGCTGTGATTGGGATCTTGCGGTTTTAGTTATAGATTCTATAGATCCCCCCTCCACCTGTGACTATGGAGGCACTACATCTTCTGCTTGGGGTGCAGTAGCTCCCTGTGGCGTTCTGCCATAGGGGTGCCACACCCTCTTGAAGGATTCAATTGTAAAAACCCTTGATGACTGCAACAGCAGCAAAGGAAATTTGTCCTTGTACCGTGGGTCTAGAAAGGTGGCCAAGCAGTATAGGTTGCCGTTGAAAATGTGGATCACGCAAGGGTCTTGGCACAGACAGTTAGATATGAAGTGTGCCATGTGTGCCAAGCTGCAAAGAGGCAAATGTTCTGTGACCCCAGAAGGAGGACCAATACCCATGCTCTCCTCACACTGACTCTCCTCCTACACCACCTCCTCACCAGCCCACCCATGCTGAACAGACATGAAGCTGGGGCTGGGAGTCCCCTCTGTAGCATGAGGGGTCCCCTCGGTACCACTGAAAAAGAAGTCCTCTCCCTCCTCATCTTCCTCATCATCTTCATCCCCTAATCTTGCCTGATGAGATTGGCTGAGCTGGGTAGGATCACCCATTGTGAAATCTTACCCCATACCCAGCTGCTGGGCACTCAAAGATTCAAATTTTAGATTATAATAAGAAGGAGAGAAAGAGAGTTCTATTGAACCTAGTAAGGGGTCCCTGCCGAGTCTGCCCACTGGTCCAGTAGCCCCGACACGTGTTTCGCGTCGGCTGCTTCGGGGGGCTAGTGGTCACTTTTGCACTCTGCACTTTCACTACCCCTCTGAACCTTTTATATACAGTCCTTGCCTGTCTTGCCCACTTGTCACTTGTCTCCCTCCTTCTTGTTATAAAATCATGTCATCTTTTACTTTGGACACGTCTATTTATTGTATCCACTGCATTCAATAAAGCATTATTTTTGCAATATACACTGGTGTGGACAGTAAATACGTGGTTTAGTTACATGGACAATAGAACTCTCTTTCTCTCCTTCTTATTATAATGTATTCAGAGTAGTCTGCCCCTAACATGATCATACCCGGTCCCCTATTTCTCAAATTTTAGATTATGCAGTGATTCTTTCAGCAAACATAGCATAGGGATGGTTACGCTAATAATAGTCTGATCACCGCTCACAAGCTTGTTGCAGTACTCAAAAGTTATCAAACACCTCACAAATGTCTCCCCTCCTGTATCTGTAAGACTTGATTGTCCATATATACTGTATTTGTCCTTGTTATCCCTTCTTGATATGTAAAGCGCCATGGAATCTAATGGCGCTATATAAAAAAAATAATAATAATAATAAATGTCAGCGATCCACACCCACTCGACAGTTGTTATGTGTCTTGGCTGAGTCTCAGTCTGACGGGCATGTTCAAGCTGGTATTCAGCAAATGCCCTCTGCTGCTCACTTATCCTTGCCACCATATGATATGTTGAGTTCCACCGTGTTGGCAGGTCGCAAATAAGTCGGTGGTTTGGCAAATTAAATTTCTTTTGAAACGCTGCAAGACCGGCAACAGTGGTTGAGGAATGACGAAAATGGGCACAATTACGGCGCACCTTCTCAAGTAGGTACGGCAAGTTAAGGTATGTTTTTATAAATTTCTGCACCACTAGGTTCAGCACGTGAGCCATGCATGTCACGTGTACCAGCTTCCCGAGCTTTAAAGCCGCCACCATGTCACGCCCATTATCGCAGACAACCAGACCGGGTTGGAGTTGCAGTGGGGAAAGCCACTGATTGATCTGTTGTTTTATTCCTTGCCACAGCTCTGCTGCAGTGTGTGGTGTTTTACCTAAGCAGATGAGCTTCAGCAGAGCATGTTGCCGCTTTGCCGATGAGCTGCTGCACAGCTCCCAACTTGGGAGTGATGTGGAGGGTAATTCAGCATAGATGACAAGGCGGAGGAGCAAAATGGGAGACAGGACGTATGTGATGAGGTGGAAACCCTGATTGAGGTTGGGCCCGCTATCCGTGGTCCAGTTTGAGACTTTGTCCCACCCTCCACCAGGTTGAGTCAGTGTGGAGTGACAGAGATGTGTCTGGCATTTCCCATTACCTAATAATGGACTCGCTATTCGCACCGAATACCCGAGTATTACAATGTACTCAGCACGAGTATAGCGAGTCTGAGTATTTGATGACTCACTCATCCCTAGCACTTACGCCTAAGTTGGAAAAATGGCTAGAACAAATCCCAGGAGCAATATTTTACTTTTTGGGGACACTATGGCTATGCCTGGACATTGGGCACTGCAACTACTGTGCTATTAGTCCTAGGCTAGCTGCATAATTGTTTGGCCCTTGAGGCCTGCTTCCTTCATCAACCATAATACAGCCCTTTGGGCTACTTTTTTGTAGACAATATGGCTATGCCTGGACATTGGGCACTGTAAGAACTATGCTAGTAGTCCTAATAGTCCCAGCTTCATAATTGTTTGGCCCTTGAGACCTACTTCCTTCATCAACCATGGATACAGCCACCTTGAGCTAATTTTTGGAGACACTATGCCTGCACATTGTGCAGTGGCAGTTAAACAACAATGCCAGTAGTCCAAGCTTTATCTCTGTGAAGCCCTTGTGATGATGATGATGATAGGTAGCTTCTTCCTGCATTAACCATCACACAGCCCCTAGGGCAGATCGCTCTCTTTACACCACTTACACACTGAGCTGTCATAAGATCTCCTCCATCATACCTCACTCTTATGGCAATCATGCACCCATTTGAGCCTTTTCCTCAGCCCCCAGACTGCTTTTTTGGGTTCAGCAGACAATTACTCGCATTTCCCATTGAATAACACCGAATACCCGAGTATTACGATGTTCTCGCCACGGGTATAGCGAGTCCGAGTATTTGACTACTCGCTCATTCCTAGCACATACCTTTAAGTTGGAAAAATGGCTACAACAGATCTCAGGAACAACTCTCTGTCCAGAAAAGCACAGAACCCTCAAACCTTTAGAAACAATAAATTGAAGATATTTAAGGTTGTTGACTGCTGATGGATGCACATGATAAATGCCATCAAATTGATGTGTCTCTATAAATCTGGAGCAAACGCAATTTGGTAGAGATAATAAATCCCTTAATGCTTCAATAACAGTCCGCTGTAAAAAAGACTTTAATCACGCGCACAGTAATTTTGTACTTCTTACATGTAGTCGCAGGTAGGGGGCCGCCTGTTACTGCCAGCAGGACACCTCAAAGAGAGACATTTTTTAACTGCTTCAACCTTTTTTCATCACTTTGTAAAAAATATTCACAGAGTGATGACATTTTACCACTCTATTTTAGGGACACCCTAGGGTATTAAAGAGTAGAGTAGGTAAATTTTTTAAAAAGTGTTAATAATAATAATAATTATTATTATTATTATTATGACTATTATTATTATTATTATTAATAAGTTTATAATAATATTATTAATAATCATATATGTTATCAATAATGATATATGAATTTATCACCTAGCACATTTTATAATAGGTAAACTACATCCAGAAAATAGTTTTAAGAATGGACATTTCCTATAAGATTTTTTTTTTCTTTAGAATGCGTTAGAATTACATCCAATAGCACACCCAATTCCTAAAAATGTCTTTGTATCCATGAATAACATACATGTCCTTTATCCAGTTTCCGCAAAATTTGAATGATACTTGAACTTGAAGTTTAACAAGGTCCTACCAAGAAATGCTTCCAAAGATTTACTCTAAGGGTGCTTTCACATCTGCGTTTTTCGTAATTCGCGGCAGATGCGGTGAAAAAAACGCATCTGCCGCGTTTACCGCATAACCGTTCCACTTGCGGCGCGGTTGCGGTTTTTTCTATGCAAAGTATAGGCGTACTTGCGGCAGGTGCGGCAAGTGCGGTTTTGCACTTGCGGCAGGTGCGGCCGCGAAAAAAAACCGCAGTAAGCCGCGGTTTTTTTCGCGGCCGCACCTGCCGCAAGTGCAAAACCGCACTTGCCGCACCTGCCGCAAGTACGCCTATACTTTGCATAGAAAAAACCGCAACCGCGCCGCAAGTGGAACGGTTATGCGGTAAACGCGGCAGATGCGGTTTTTTCACCGCATCTGCCGCGAATTACGAAAAACGCAGATGTGAAAGCACCCTAAGCAATGTAAATACACTCTGCACATCATGTATGATACATCTATTTCTATGCATATAAATGTCAATGAAAAAGCCATAAAAACATACATGTTGTTTTTCAGGATGAAATTCTGACAGTGATCAGACGTGTAGATGACAATTGGGCTGAAGGAATGCTGGGAGAAAAGATTGGGATCTTTCCAATTCTCTATGTTGAGGTGAGAAATTTTCAGTCATGGACAAATATGTGGTACCAAGAGGCCAAACTATTATAGATCAGAAAATGAAAACTACTTTCAGGTACAGGTAATGTCACTATTTGCTGTACATGGAAAAGTGAAATAATCTGTACAAAATATGAAGAGTTACAAATAGATGTAATCAAATATGTTCGAGTGCTATTGAATATCTTAAAAAATCTGCATTTGTCAAAATGTGTATTTTTTTGTAATTTGCTTCCCTGCGGATATAGCATAATGGCTACTGAGTAATGTTCTGAGCTGTATAGGGCCATCAAAAGGTTAAAAAAATACTCAACTCACCACTCACTTCTCCAGTCCCAATGCTTTTTACCATAACCCATCCAGTTCTCATCACATTTTCTTATCAGCACAACTGAGTATGGAAATCCCTGAGTCTCTCATGCTCGTCCATGACTTCCAGCTCTCATGAACCTGAATGGATTCTGTATATGCACGCGCAATGACCTTACGTGAACACACACATATCCCTTCATCAAAGTTGAAAGTCTAGCGGTAAGGCTAGGGTCACACTTGCGTCATGACCCTAGCCTGACGGAAGCGCTGCAAACGTAGAAAATTTCAGCCTCAGCGCATAGTGTTAACGGCAGGTAACACTATGTGCTGCCAGGCTGTTGAGCCCTATGGCTACCCACTGTTTACATCAGCAACCGGCTCCAAATCTCCTGGATATGAGCTTTTGGATAGCGCACAGGAAACGCGGACTGCAGCGTTTTCCTGTGCACTGTCCAAAAGCACATATCCGGGAGATTTGTGTGGAGCTGGTTGCTTAGGTAAACAGCGGGTTGCCATAGGGTTCAATAGCCTGGCAGCACATAGCGTTACCTGCCATTAACGCTATGTGCTGAGGCTGAAATTTTCTAAGTTTGCAGCGCTTCTGTCAGGCTAGGGCCATGACGCAATTGTGACCCTAGCCTTAGAGACCCATTGATTGATACAACCACAATCAGACAGGTGATGGTAAGGAACTAAGGGTTCAGAGAGGTAAGCGGTAACGTGAATTATCTGCCCCAGGATATGGGATACTCGGAACCAGGCTATCATACAGTTCTGGGCAGTCACAGGGGTCGAGACCCGATTCCGTGGCCCTGGGGGCAGCTTTAAAAAGGGGGAGTACTCCTCTGACGTGGTAGGGAAAAGGGATGATGAATAAGTGAGTTATTCGTGACCCCACCCATGGTATGTGGCTATTAGTGGCCACCGCTGCTGCAGATCCTTTGGGGGTGATGGACAGGCAGCTGGCATGCAGCGGCTCCCCACAGGCAGAGCGGATCCCCGGGGCAGTGGATGTGGTAAGGGTGTAGGGTGCAGGATTGCGGGTGCAAAGCACGGTTTGTAGGTTCCTCAGTTTTTTACTGGTGCAACGGTAGTACCGTACTTGCTACTGGTTAACTGAGTCCATTCACCAGAGAGCAACTCCAGTTTCTCCACACTCGGCAAGTCCTAAGGCCTTCTTGCTGCGCTCTGTTGTGGGTACTTGCTGCTGTATAAACTAGCTGCCGGCCCTCTCTCACTCCTGCTAGACACCGTATGACAGGCAACCTTAGCCCTTTATCAGCCCCAAATCTCAGGCGGCTGCTCCTGGGCTCTATGCGTTGCTTTGCTTCCAGGCACAGTGTGGCTATGGAACTTGGAATCCTCCATCTTCTAGTATTGGCTGCCAAGTACTGCACATCCTCGGACTCCGGTGTCCATTCTGTGGCGCTGTCCTTTGGGGTGAGCACGGGATTGCTACCACTCCCCAGGCTCCTTTCTCTCCACTTCCTCAGACCCTTGCTTTAGGTCTCTCGCTCAGTTAGCTACCCTGGGATGAGCTTAGCACTGCTATCTGTCTGTCCCTAGGTCCTCTCCACAGTTCTCGCAGGAACTGAACTGCTGTACCCAGGATGAGCTTGCCACTGCTCTATCCTTCAGGTACTTTTCACAGTCCTCTCAGGAACTGAACTAATTAACTCCGCCCCAGATCAGAATTTAGAGGGGAGCTCACCCTGAACCTAGGTCTTGGACTCCCCTTTCAGGCCTGGAGGCAGAAAGGTGTTGTGTGCGGTTGTTACCTGGTGTAAAAACTCTTCTGTTGCTCTCTGGTGACACTACCACCTGAGGGCGATAATGAAACTGTGGCACTTGGACCCTGGGGAGCCACATGAGTATAAGCATTTTGTTTATATTTTACATATTACGATTATACTGTTCTGCAAGGACGCAAGAGCAAAATAAAGGACATTCAATTTGAGAAGTTTATATTCTCTACAAATCAAACTTTCTGTGAAAATCCATTCAAACAGGAGAACTCGAATTTTGCCTCGTCTGCTCATCACTAGTTATAAAATAATGTGTATATACATATTAAACTGCACTAATTTTGCACCAGAGATATACTTTTTCCTAACATTACATCACCTACTAGCTGGTTTACTTTTGTATAGATATACTATTGTCAAACGTCACAAGGCATGTACTCCAGTGTTTTGGTCCAAATATAGCCAAATTCCTAGCTCACCCCCCACAGTCGATGGCCTTGTTCACACTCAATTTGCATTTTTTTTAGCAGGAAAAAAAACACCTGCGTTTTTCTTAAACTGCCAAAAAGTGTCCCTTGTGTGTCTGAAAGGATTTGACACTTTTTTGGACTTAGTCATTTTTTGGCCAAAAATGCAGGCAAAAAGGCTAGCGTTAATGCAGGGTACTTAACTGAGCACTTTAAAAATGCTAGCGTTAACGCATGCGTTAACGCAGGTGCCTATGGGTGTCCTGCGTTAACGCATGCGTTTCCCATAGGGCCCCATGTTAAAAAACGCATGCGTTTTTGGAAAACCACCTCTGCGTTTTTTTCCAGCACCCAAAAACGCTGCATGCAGCGTTTTTTGGACTGGGGGGAAAAAATGCAAGTGGAGCTGAAAAACGCAGCTACACTCAATAGCACCTTGCGTTAACGCACCTGCGTTTTTGAAAAACTGCAGAAAAACGCAGAGAGTGCCAAAAACGCAGGTGAGTGTGAACAAGGCCATTGTCTGAATATAAAATAGGTCCTTTTCACATCTATGCGTTGGTGCATTTAACCTGTGTTTGGTGCCCTGCTCTAGCGCAAATGCAAGCGCAGGTGCATTTTATGCAAGCGCAGGCAAACACATCAGCGCATAGATGCACTGCTCCTGCGCTCAGTTGCGCTCGGTGCCCCCATTACCTTCTATGGCCGGGCGCAGCCGAGCGCTGGAGCCAATATCCGGGAAGTGGCAGTTTAAAGGGGACAGACGTCACCGCGCATGCATTTGTGACGCTGCACCCGAAAACGTGTCATGTTACGTTTCTAGGTGCAGCGTCACCAGCGCATGCGTGGTGAACATGTGCCCATTTACACAGTCGCTTCCGGGGATGGCGACTTCTGTGCTCCCCATAGCAGGTAATGGGGGACCCAGGCGCAGGCGAGCACAGATGTGGGGCATCTATGCACCTATGCGCTAGGCTGCATCTGCCCCTAAATGCCCCTGCGCCAGCATTTGCATTGGCGCAGGGCAGGCAGAGCAGCCTAGCACATTCAGTGCATAGATGTGCAACAGGCCATAATGTTTAAGGGTGCGTTCACACGCTGCGTATTTGCTGCATTTTTTTACTGTGCGAGCTCATCACAAACCAGCAGTGGGTGATTAAATCCAGAAGTGGAGCACTTGTTTCTTTTCCTCTGATTGTTCCACTCCTGGTTTGTGATGACTTGTGCGTAATTATGCGTATTATGTTTCGGTCATTTTGTTTTTGTTTTGCACTTTTCACTTCTAGGCGTGTACACTCTTACCACATGAAACAATCCCCAGTCCTTGAGGTCATTTACATTAATCATTGAATTCCATTGCTAAGCTTGGCCTAAGTCATGACTTTCCATTGTAACTGATCCTGTTCTACATGACATACAGAAACCTTTAAATACAAGTGTGACACGTAACAAATATTATCAGATGCATAAAACAGTAATATACATATAGATTCATATTGTATATATACACAGACTGCAATCACATTGTAGCTTGCAGCGTAATTACATTTTTGTTGAAGCAGCTATTCATGCTAAATGTTTGGAACACTGTAGAGCAAACAGAAATGTCAAAATGTGTTCCCAATTTAGACTTGGCAATAGCAAACTATGCTTTTATACACTTAAAGGGGTTTGCTATGTTCTATTTATTTTGACAAATGTGTTGAGTACAATGTAGGTATGAAAGTGAACCTGACAGCGGATGCATGCTTGCTGATCCGCGGGCAGCATGTGTGTGGCACTAGCTGTATACAGCCAGGTATGCTTGACTCTGAAACATTTCAAAGAAAAATATGCTTTAAAAGCCGCCAACAGTTTCTCCCCATTTGCTTCCTTTGAGTGATGAGTCTCCCTATGAACACACACCTTTCTAACTAGTCTAACATTTGGCTCCATTCCCTGCGGCTTTTAAAGTATGGTTTTCTCTGTTTGAGACTCAAATGTACATGGCTGAGATTCTATAGCCAGTTTCTGTTACATGCTGGCAGTAGATCAGCTGTCAGGTTCCTTTGGAAGTTTGGCCTTGTCCACATACCTGCGCTGTCAGTATTTAGCGCTTCTGCGCTAAATACTTAGATTTTGTGAGGGAAGCACAGGTGCGTGTATGCGGGCGCCTTCTGCAGACCCTGTCCCTGATTACCCGATGTGTATCGAGGTAACCAATTCATAAAGGAGGCTGCGTAGTGTGCGCTTTCCACAAGCACACAGGGAAATGCTGCTAGCATTCTTTTATATAGATTTCCCATCAAAGTATATATTTTTTTGCCTTCCTCCTTGTTCATCACCCGACATGACAAGAGTTAATGCTTCTGCACCAATGTGTAATAATCATCTACAGGTGCCTCTGTTGTTCTTTTTATATATATGTATATGTTTTTGGTTTTATATGTATGTGCTAACGAATAAGGACTCCACGTCCGAAACGCGTATAGCAGCCCTCATGGCACCTTTGAGAATAAAGAAGATAACCGCATAGTGGCACTGGATTTTCCTTCTATATATTGCTGCATTACCGAATGGAAGCCTGCCATTCATCCAGTGCCTGGGAGTCTTTGTGAGTATAGGGTGGTAGAGCCTCCCATCTATTTTTTGGTAGTGACTACATGGTCGTAACATCACCACAGGTCCTTCATCACCACTTCTCCAATGCTGAACTTAACTCATTATGGCCCAATTCTCACAAGACCGTATGTGATGTCATGACCTTGTGACCATAATGGGCAGAGCTCACTATAGCAAAACTGTAGAAGGACCAGAGATTATATCATAACCTTAATGGGCGAAGCTTAGCATGAGTGAATTTCTGCAAGATCTTCAGTGATGTCCATATATTACAATGCAGGGTGTGTGACAAAGTTAAAAAAAGGCTGAATTTTAATGACAGTTACTGAAGCAAGCAAAATTGCCTCCCTTTGACTGAAGCCCAGGTATGTATGTGCAGTCACCTCAGCATATGAAGTCTTTTGTAAAGATAAAGGACCTTATCACATCTTCATTTTGCCTGCATTTGCGTTTGTATGCATTTTTACCACTAAAACCGCGTCCAAACGCATGCGTTAATGCACCCATAGGCTGCAATGCAACACTCATTGCAAACGCATGCAAAAATGCATGACATTTTGCAAAAATGCAAAACACGTGTTTTTTTCAAACGCAGCCAAAAACGTGGGCTGCTGCGTCTAAGGCTGCATTTGCAATGTTTTTTGCATTGCAGCCTATGGGTGCATTAACGCATGCGTTTGGATGCAGTTTTAGCAGTAAAAATGCATACAAACACAAAGGTAGCCAAACGTAGCCCAGCCTTAGATGTGAACTGGGCCAAACACTGGGAATTTTGTTTTTAGGAAACCATGTTAGTGATGCGCATTGCATAATTTAAAACATATTGGGGTTGGTTTAATATCACAAAACAGCGTGACAGGTTCACTTTAATGTAACCTTTCTTACTGCACAGAACTACTGTTCTCAAAATAGCTGTTGGTAAATGTTATGTGATCAGACCCGTCCATCAGTGTCCTTCAGTCGCAAAACTCTACACATGGACAAAATGCTTTTCAATTAGACGAGGTTGATGGTCAGGACTGATCACATGCTTCTCCATTAGCAGCCATATTGAAAACAAGAGAACTGTATAGTGTGTTTGAATGTCCCTACCACTACTGGTAATATAAAGGGCAATTTCTTTAAATATATTCCACAAAGTAGTCTTTGGGTCCTGTGGTGGTCACCATGTCCGACATGCATGTTTGCTAAGTATTCAGATAAACAGTTTAAAAATGAACTGATATTTAAGTGCCAATTGATAACAGTCTAGATTAAAAGGAGACACAAGAGACGCAAATGGGTCCTATCGTTTAGATAAGATAAACCACCCGTGAGTATATATATGCTCACCTGGTTCAGTTGTGATGACCCACAACAAGTATGCTCGCATGGACAGCTGCCGCTGGATCTGCACTTCCACGTGCAAAGTGGTGTCGTATCCAGAAATCCAAACCGGGTTTAGTGCTTGAGTGATCTGCGCTGCCATCAGGATGAAAGACACGGGAGACCAGGCTCCTTCAAAGATGCTCCTTTATTTCTGACATGTTTCGGTGCCTTTCCAGCACCCTCCTCAGGGATACAAGTGCTTGGACGGCACCGAAACATGTCAGAAGTAAAGGAGCATCTTTGAAGGAGCCTGGTCTCCCGTGTCTTTCATTCTGACGGCAGCGCGGATGACACAAGCATTTAACCCTGTTTGGATTTCTTAATTGATAACAGTCACATAGTACCCGCATATCTATGTGGCTAAAAATAATTAAAACTCAGTTTATAATGAACTGTGAAACAATGCATTAGGAAACCACACGACTACCTGTGTAGAGTTCTGCACCACCGTGGCCATGTGATATCCTTTTCTTATAACCCTACTATTTTTAGATTTGCATTTTAGTTAATTCCCTGCAACTCTACTCAATTAAACAGTTCTGTGCCAACTTATAAAAATATATGCAGGTATCAAACACTGGGATTTTAAATGTTTAACATTGGTGCTTGCAAAATCCCTTTCAAATTGCTATATGCTAGAATTTTCATATTAAGAGATGCAGAACATTTTATTTGTGCAAGAAATTATTTGAGGAAAGCTTTATGGAAACAGCAGAATCGCCTTCCACTGAACGCCAAGATATCTCCCTGTGAAGGCCAATAAGGGGAGGGCAGGAATTCTGCACTGATGTTATAACTGTATTTTGTGATGTTGTTATAATATATTATGTTATATTATGTGTTATGAGGTTATGAAGCGGCTTGATTCCGCAACATAGAAGAAAAAACGTGCTAAATTCAGATTCTGGGAGTAGAAGCATATTTCTTTGAAACTTGCATACTAAACTACATAATGCAATCTTCCATAGCAATTTGTCTTCGATTGCTGAGGCCCCCTAGTAGGACAAGTAAAATAAAGATAAAAAATAAGTTTTTAAAAATATGATAAAAAAAAAACAGGAAGGTTCAAATCATCCCCTTTTTACCCATTGAAGATAAAACTATAAAAAAATATACACATATTTGGTGTCGACACATTCAGAAATGCCCGATCTATCAAAATATTAAAACAATTAATTAGATCTGTACGCTGAGAAACGAAAAAAAATAGTCCAAATGCCAAAGTTTTTTTGGTTGCCACAATATTGTAATGGAACTCAAAACAGTCGATCAAAACATTATATCAACCTAAAAATGCTATCATTAGAAACTCAAGCCACAAAAAATAATCAATCACACAGCCTCAGATCCCGAAAAATGAGATCGATGAGACCAAGATCGAGATCTTTGGTGCCAACCACACACGTGACGTTTGGAGACTGGATGGCACTGCATACGACCCCAAGAATACCATCCCTACAGTCAAGCATGGTGGTGGCAGCATCATGCTGTGGGGCTGTTTCTCAGCCAAGGGGCCTGGCCATCTGGTCCGCATCCATGGGAAGATGGATAGCACGACAAGATGGATAGAACAACAAAAAGTTTCACCGATTTACAGAGGTTATAGATATCCAATTTTGTTATAACCAACTACTACAGGATTATCTCTTATTCGATAGTTTTATTGCGTTAAAAAAGGTGTCCAGTGTGGACCGTGTTACAGTGTTAAGTGCTTGACATACACATAAATAAACCCTCCCCCCACACCCGAAAACACAAATTCAATTGTATTGAGGAAGAAATGGTGATTCTATATGTCACCTAAACAGTGCTGAGGTCCAATATAATACCTATTGGTTTGTCTGGATATGTGAGCTCCAGGCTTAAGCCGTATAGGTATTAATCTGTCTGTAACTTTTTAGTCACTGTTTTGATACATTACAAGCGGAGTCCTTGATACGTATTTTTATACTGTCAGGTCTCCTACAGTAGGTAATGTTTAATCATACATTTAACATCCACCAATTACAATGATGATGTATACATATATGTGACCATAGGTTATGGTCCTATTCCTGCCCGACGCGTTTCGCCTTTCTTATAATGTAAAGGCTCTTCAGGGGCTCATGCATCAAGATATACGATATAGAAATACATCAGATGATGATTGGGTTCCTTAAGATACTCAGGTAGCCCAGTTTGTGAGATCTGGTCACAGGTTGATTTTCTTATCTCAGATGAAGATTACAAGATCCTATATGTGTATATGGGAATCTCACGTCCACAGGGATTTCTTTCTGTAAATATATGAAAGAGCCATGGTTGTCATATCAGGGGATATCCCCACTATTGATAATTTAGATTGGATATTTTTGTCTTATGACCCTCCACCATTAAGAAGGAGTGGATATATATAGCTATCCATATTCACCACTGTGTTGGTGTATAAGGTGAACAGTGGATATTTATAGAGATACCTATGATGTCACAGAGTTCACTTTTCCAGGACCAGATAGTCACTTTTGCTCTTGTTGTGTTTATACAGGCAACTCTACAAGAAGGAATGGAAGAGGGTTTTTTTTCCCTTTTATATATATATATACATATGGTGGAGATATGAAAGACAACCAGGTGGGAACAATTAGGGGAAAGAAAAAGGAGGAAATTATTAACCTTATGTATGTTTTTAGATTAATAAAACATACCCTCCAGGTGTTCCAGGGTTCCCCTATCGTCCGGACCCCTAGGGTTGTAAGCTCTGTGGTCCTGAATTGCATATACACACGTATGGTATATTTCTACACATGTTGGATTAGGTTCTAGTTAGTGAATTAGAACATAAGTACCTTGTCTGGATAGTGTGTCTTTTATTAGAACTGGACAGTCTCACTATTAGATATAAGCTTGTTATGAGAACACTTGTCTCCTGTGTCCTTCTATGTGTTATAATCCCTTAGATTCTGTCTCTGTGGATGACACATAAATAACCTGTTATTCTACTTATGTGGATTTTCTAACCTTTGTTTCGTTCTCCCATGTCTCCAAATACCTCTCCTGTGGGGAATCACAGCCTGATGTTTGGCCTCAGATGAGCGTCTGTTGCGCGGTCAGCATCTCCACCTCCAGTGTTAGATGTGAACCGCCGCCCGACTGTAGGGTTAATATAGTACCGCCCCACTCATGGTCTATGTGTCTCCTCCCAGCGTTCACTAGACATGTGCGCAGCGCGTGCGTTCCAGCTGGAACGCACGACTTCCTATTGCGCACGCGCCCGCCTCCCTCCTTAGCAACGCGTCTCTCCGTCGGCTCCGTGTATGTCACAGGGTGGGCGGGAGCTAGTGAAGCGCACGCGCACACGTCCTCTGCCCCATGTAAACACTGCAGCGCTTCCCTTCGTGATCCGGGAGCGTGTTTTAGATAGATAACATTTGGCAGCATTTGGGTCAGTACTTTTAGAAGGTTTAGTTTTGATTTGAGTCCCACATACATTAGATTTGGAGGTTTTTTAGGAGCGGAGGTATATTTTAAACATACTTTGTGAGTTATCACTAAGATTATAGAAATTGGACACATATTCCAGATTAAGGGATTTTGTGTAGAAAGAGTCTTTTATCTCATATATATGGATCATACTATTTCATCTAGATGTTGGATTATTTTGCCAACCTGATGACCTTATTGTGAGAATGGTTTACTGTTTATATAGATAGATAGCATGGTATAGTAATCATGCATGTTTATAAATTATCTCCTTAACATCCATTTGGATCAATGAGGAGGGGCTGGTTTCATTTAGGTACTTTTAGGGGTTCTTTTTGGACTTCGCCTTATATTTTGGATTGGATTTAAGGGGTCAAAGGCATTTCCATCTACAAAGTGCAACATATATGAGCAATTTTTTCATGTAGGGTACGCAGGGGAGAGATTTTGGGGGTATCAAATTTATTTTTCCATTTTAAAAGGGATCCTTAGTGGGAGACAAAAGGGGTTTTTAAATGAAGCATGTATACGTTTGGATCTCATTTAGTCCCCAAGGGGCTACTGTCTTTAGTCTATGAATCCATCTCGATTCTTTTTGGAGGATTATTTTGTCCCAATCCCCCCCCCGTTTGGATGGTGTAACTACCTCAATTCCCATAAATGAGACCGAGGTTACATCTCCCTCATGTTCACTTCTCACATGTCTCGCTATTGGTGTGTCCTTGTTTTTCCTAATGTCCCCTATATGCTCACCAATACGTTTTTTGAATTCCCTTTTTGTTTTTCCTATGTACTCCATACCACAGGTGCATTTGCATAGGTATACCACCCCTGTTGTATTACAGTTCACGAAGTGGCGTATTTTATATGTCCTCCCGGTATTTCTGCTTATAAGCTCTTTGTCTGTACATATATATCTGCAATTTACGCATCTGCCACATCTGAACGTTCCCGTTTGTCTATTAGCTAACCAGGTGTTTTTAGTTTTAGGTGGGTTATACATGCTGTGCACAAGTTGGTCTCTCAAATTCCTGCCTCTCCTATATGTTATGGCTGGGAAAGGGGTGATCAAATCACTGAGGTCTGGATCGGATCTTAAAATCCTCCAATGCCTGTTAATTATGTCTCGGACGTCCCTGGATCTATTGTCAAACTTTCCTATGATCCTTAGGGTAGTCGATTCCTTTTTCTTTTTCGATTTCAGAAGGTCCTCTCTCGGAATAGCATCTGCCTTCTTAAATGCTTCTTTTAAAATTGGTTCAGGATAGCCCCTATCTTCGAATCTTCTTTTCAAATCCTGGGCCTGAGTATAGAAAGTATGGTCCGATGAGCAGTTTCTCCTAATTCTTAGGTATTGACCTTTGGGAATGCCACTTTTCAGGTTTTTTGGATGGTGGCTCCTCCAATGAAGGAGATCATTACTTGCTGTTTCCTTACGATACGTTTTCGTTTTCAGACGACCATCATTTCCCCTCAATATGGTGACATCAAGGAAATTTAATTCCTTAATCTGGAATTCCGATGTGAATTTCATACCGATATCATTTATATTTAGTTCTCTGATAAATCTATCAAAGGATCTTTCATCACCTGACCAAAGGATGAAAATGTCATCTATGTATCTCCCCAGAATAAAATCTGGGGGCACCACCATGTTTTGTCAAGATCCCCCCAAAAAACAGTTGTGTCCTCCCACCAGCCCAGGAACAAGTTAGCATACGAAGGTGCCATGGAACTTCCCATGGCGGTGCCCCTGAGCTGGTGGTAGAATTTCCCTTCAAACATGAAGTAGTTATGGGTGAGGATAAATTCTAGGAGGGTTAATGTAAACCGATTGTGTTCCCTGAATTGTGTGCCCCTCATACCTAAGTAATAGTTTACTGCTTCCACTCCAAAGTTGTGGGGGATGCTACTGTAAAGTGCTTCCACATCTATTGAGGCTAAATTTACCCCCTGATCTATTGTTATCCCTTCCAATTTTGTTAGGAGATCTGTAGTATCTCTCAAATATGATGGTAATGCTGTTACATGGCATCTTAGGATCCTATCCAGATATATACTTGAATTTTGGGACAAGGAGTCTATTCCTGAAACTATCGGGCGACCCTTAAGTGGATTAAGCCCCTTGTGCACTTTTGGGAGAGCGTAAAATACTGGGATCACTGGATACTTTAAATCCATAAACTTCCACTCATTTAGGCTTAAGATTTTTCTTTGAAATGCTTCATCTAACAGTATCTTAAGTTCTTTTTTAAAAATTTCCGTAGGATCTTTCTTTAATAGTTTATAAGTTGTATCGTCTTTGAGTATAGACATACATAGTTTTCTGTAACCATCATGATCCAGGATGACCAGATTGCCTCCTTTATCTGATGGTTTCAGAATAATGTCTTCCCTCCTTGTTAGTCTGTCTAATGCTTCCCGTTCTGATCTATTTAAGTTCGGGAAGTAGTCTGCCTTATTTTCTCTAAGTTTATCCAAATCCTCGCTCACCAGTTGGATGAAGATGTCGATACTGCTATGTTCAGTAATCGGTGGAGTTTTGGTACTGCGTGGCTTTAAGTCCGTAAAGGGGCCTAAACCACTCTGTAGATTAGTTTCTCCCATAAGTCCTGTTAGGTCTTTATATATGTCTAGGTCCTCTTCCAAAATTCCCATTTCCCTACAGGTTTTCTCATCATGTCTTTTGAAAAAGGTTTTCCACTTGAGTTTGCGTGCGAATAGATTAATGTCCTTAATCCATTCGAATGGGTCAAAGTTGTTAGTAGGGACAAAAGATAGACCTCTATTTAGTACCTTGGTTTCTAGTGTGCTTAAGTTGGTATTGGTGAGGTTAATAATCCTAAGGGCGTCCGATTTTTCCTCTCCCCCTTTCCTTAGGATCTTTCTTTGTTGTTGTCGTGTGGAATTTACCGTGGAGGATTTCCAGGTCTGTTTCGTAGGTCGTATCCCCTCTGTTGTAACTCCAAAAAAGAGGATGGTAAAGGCAAGGGTGATGGTAAGGGTGAAGGTGTAGGTCTTGAAGGTTGGGGTTGTCCCGGCCTTGGTTCTTCCCATCGTGGTTTCCCCCTTCCCCTTCCCCTTCCCTTATTTTTTGGTTTTCTTGGGCCCCTATCACTATTAGCCCTTTCTAGTCTAGCTAACCTCTCACTAATAGTAGCTAGTTGTGCCTCCCCTTCTGATATTTCACTCTCTGATGTTGAATTATCCGTGGGTGTCTCTTGAGGGGCTGGTAGGGGAGGAATTTGTTGGTCCTCCACTAGTGACGGGAAGGCCTTTTTCTCCTTAAAATCCGTATAGTCCCTACAAAATTGTTTTTGTTTCCGATCTTTTAGATTGCTCTGAAATTTTTCTATTATGTTCTGGAGTGCTGTTTCTCTTCTTGTGAAGTCTGTCTCAGTTTTATATTTGAGAACTTGTTCAGTCAGGAATTCAAGTTTTTTTGAGGTTTCCTCAAAAATTAGTTTTTCTTCCTTTAATAAGATTTTCATAAACCTTATTGAGCTATCTATTAACTCTAATTCCCAGGATGCAACCAATTCTGGTGATCGGGTTCTTTTTGCTGGTGCTAGGTTGATTCTTAGGCCAGAGGAGATTATCTTATTCCTGATATAATTCTCCAGGGAGGTTATTTCCCACCAGGACCGTATATTGTCCTTATAACAGTTTGTCAATGCCTGAAATGTTGTCTTTATATTTGTACATGCCGCCCCTCCTGTACCACCTGTTGGTTCCGAGAAGGCGTCCTGGGCATCAAGTGCCCACTGTTCCCTATTTATCGGACCGGATAGAAATCCAGCCATCTAATGTTATTTTATTTTATTAGTTTCACCGATTTACAGAGGTTATAGATATCCAATTTTGTTATAACCAACTACTACAGGATTATCTCTTATTCGATAGTTTTATTGCGTTAAAAAAGGTGTCCAGTGTGGACCGTGTTACAGTGTTAAGTGCTTGACATACACATAAATAAACCCTCCCCCCACACCCGAAAACACAAATTCAATTGTATTGAGGAAGAAATGGTGATTCTATATGTCACCTAAACAGTGCTGAGGTCCAATATAATACCTATTGGTTTGTCTGGATATGTGAGCTCCAGGCTTAAGCCATATAGGTATTAATCTGTCTGTAACTTTTTAGTCACTGTTTTGATACATTACAAGCGGAGTCCTTGATACGTATTTTTATACTGTCAGGTCTCCTACAGTAGGTAATGTTTAATCATACATTTAACATCCACCAATTACAATGATGATGTATACATATATGTGACCATAGGTTATGGTCCTATTCCTGCCCGACGCGTTTCGCCTTTCTTATAATGTAAAGGCTCTTCAGGGGCTCATGCATCAAGATATACGATATAGAAATACATCAGATGATGATTGGGTTCCTTAAGATACTCAGGTAGCCCAGTTTGTGAGATCTGGTCACAGGTTGATTTTCTTATCTCAGATGAAGATTACAAGATCCTATATGTGTATATGGGAATCTCACGTCCACAGGGATTTCTTTCTGTAAATATATGAAAGAGCCATGGTTGTCATATCAGGGGATATCCCCACTATTGATAATTTAGATTGGAAAAAAAACCCTCTTCCATTCCTTCTTGTAGAGTTGCCTGTATAAACACAACAAGAGCAAAAGTGACTATCTGGTCCTGGAAAAGTGAACTCTGTGACATCATAGGTATCTCTATAAATATCCACTGTTCACCTTATACACCAACACAGTGGTGAATATGGATAGCTATATATATCCACTCCTTCTTAATGGTGGAGGGTCATAAGACAAAAATATCCAATCTAAATTATCAATAGAGGGGATATCCCCTGATATGACAACCATGGCTCTTTCATATATTTACAGAGAAGAAATCCCTGTGGACGTGAGATTCCCATATACACATATAGGATCTTGTAATCTTCATCTGAGATAAGAAAATCAACCTGTGACCAGATCTCACAAACTGGGCTACCTGAGTATCTTAAGGAACCCAATCATCATCTGATGTATTTCTATATCGTATATCTTGATGCATGAGCCCCTGAAGAGCCTTTACATTATAAGAAAGGCGAAACGCGTCGGGCAGGAATAGGACCATAACCTATGGTCACATATATGTATACATCATCATTGTAATTGGTGGATGTTAAATGTATGATTAAACATTACCTACTGTAGGAGACCTGACAGTATAAAAATACGTATCAAGGACTCCGCTTGTAATGTATCAAAACAGTGACTAAAAAGTTACAGACAGATTAATACCTATACGGCTTAAGCCTGGAGCTCACATATCCAGACAAACCAATAGGTATTATATTGGACCTCAGCACTGTTTAGGTGACATATAGAATCACCATTTCTTCCTCAATACAATTGAATTTGTGTTTTCGGGTGTGGGGGGAGGGTTTATTTATGTGTATGTCAAGCACTTAACACTGTAACACGGTCCACACTGGACACCTTTTTTAACGCAATAAAACTATCGAATAAGAGATAATCCTGTAGTAGTTGGTTATAACAAAATTGGATATCTATAACCTCTGTAAATCGGTGAAACTAATAAAATAAAATAACATTAGATGGCTGGATTTCTATCCGGTCCGATAAATAGGGAACAGTGGGCACTTGATGCCCAGGACGCCTTCTCGGAACCAACAGGTGGTACAGGAGGGGCGGCATGTACAAATATAAAGACAACATTTCAGGCATTGACAAACTGTTATAAGGACAATATACGGTCCTGGTGGGAAATAACCTCCCTGGAGAATTATATCAGGAATAAGATAATCCCCTCTGGCCTAAGAATCAACCTAGCACCAGCAAAAAGAACCCGATCACCAGAATTGGTTGCATCCTGGGAATTAGAGTTAATAGATAGCTCAATAAGGTTTATGAAAATCTTATTAAAGCAAGAAAAACTAATTTTTGAGGAAACCTCAAAAAAACTTGAATTCCTGACTGAACAAGTTCTCAAATATAAAACTGAGACAGACTTCACAAGAAGAGAAACAGCACTCCAGAACATAATAGAAAAATTTCAGAGCAATCTAAAAGATCGGAAACAAAAACAATTTTGTAGGGACTATACGGATTTTAAGGAGAAAAAGGCCTTCCCGTCACTAGTGGAGGACCAACAAATTCCTCCCCTACCAGCCCCTCAAGAGACACCCACGGATAATTCAACATCAGAGAGTGAAATATCAGAAGGGGAGGCACAACTAGCTACTATTAGTGAGAGGTTAGCTAGACTAGAAAGGGCTAATAGTGATAGGGGCCCAAGAAAACCAAAAAATAAGGGAAGGGGAAGGGGAAGGGGGAAACCACGATGGGAAGAACCAAGGCCGGGACAACCCCAACCTTCAAGACCTACACCTTCACCCTTACCATCACCCTTGCCTTTACCATCCTCTTTTTTGGAGTTACAACAGAGGGGATACGACCTACGAAACAGACCTGGAAATCCTCCACGGTAAATTCCACACGACAACAACAAAGAAAGATCCTAAGGAAAGGGGGAGAGGAAAAATCGGACGCCCTTAGGATTATTAACCTCACCAATACCAACTTAAGCACACTAGAAACCAAGGTACTAAATAGAGGTCTATCTTTTGTCCCTACTAACAACTTTGACCCATTCGAATGGATTAAGGACATTAATCTATTCGCACGCAAACTCAAGTGGAAAACCTTTTTCAAAAGACATGATGAGAAAACCTGTAGGGAAATGGGAATTTTGGAAGAGGACCTAGACATATATAAAGACCTAACAGGACTTATGGGAGAAACTAATCTACAGAGTGGTTTAGGCCCCTTTACGGACTTAAAGCCACGCAGTACCAAAACTCCACCGATTACTGAACATAGCAGTATCGACATCTTCATCCAACTGGTGAGCGAGGATTTGGATAAACTTAGAGAAAATAAGGCAGACTACTTCCCGAACTTAAATAGATCAGAACGGGAAGCATTAGACAGACTAACAAGGAGGGAAGACATTATTCTGAAACCATCAGATAAAGGAGGCAATCTGGTCATCCTGGATCATGATGGTTACAGAAAACTATGTATGTCTATACTCAAAGACGATACAACTTATAAACTATTAAAGAAAGATCCTACGGAAATTTTTAAAAAAGAACTTAAGATACTGTTAGATGAAGCATTTCAAAGAAAAATCTTAAGCCTAAATGAGTGGAAGTTTATGGATTTAAAGTATCCAGTGATCCCAGTATTTTACGCTCTCCCAAAAGTGCACAAGGGGCTTAATCCACTTAAGGGTCGCCCGATAGTTTCAGGAATAGACTCCTTGTCCCAAAATTCAAGTATATATCTGGATAGGATCCTAAGATGCCATGTAACAGCATTACCATCATATTTGAGAGATACTACAGATCTCCTAACAAAATTGGAAGGGATAACAATAGATCAGGGGTAAATTTAGCCTCAATAGATGTGGAAGCACTTTACAGTAGCATCCCCCACAACTTTGGAGTGGAAGCAGTAAACTATTACTTAGGTATGAGGGGCACACAATTCAGGGAACACAATCGGTTTACATTAACCCTCCTAGAATTTATCCTCACCCATAACTACTTCATGTTTGAAGGGAAATTCTACCACCAGCTCAGGGGCACCGCCATGGGAAGTTCCATGGCACCTTCGTATGCTAACTTGTTCCTGGGCTGGTGGGAGGACACAACTGTTTTTGGGGGGATCTTGACAAAACATGGTGGTGCCCCCAGATTTTATTCTGGGGGAGATACATAGATGACATTTTCATCCTTTGGTCAGGTGATGAAAGATCCTTTGATAGATTTATCAGAGAACTAAATATAAATGATATCGGTATGAAATTCACATCGGAATTCCAGATTAAGGAATTAAATTTCCTTGATGTCACCATATTGAGGGGAAATGATGGTCGTCTGAAAACGAAAACGTATCGTAAGGAAACAGCAAGTAATGATCTCCTTCATTGGAGGAGCCACCATCCAAAAAACCTGAAAAGTGGCATTCCCAAAGGTCAATACCTAAGAATTAGGAGAAACTGCTCATCGGACCATACTTTCTATACTCAGGCCCAGGATTTGAAAAGAAGATTCGAAGATAGGGGCTATCCTGAACCAATTTTAAAAGAAGCATTTAAGAAGGCAGATGCTATTCCGAGAGAGGACCTTCTGAAATCGAAAAAGAAAAAGGAATCGACTACCCTAAGGATCATAGGAAAGTTTGACAATAGATCCAGGGACGTCCGAGACATAATTAACAGGCATTGGAGGATTTTAAGATCCGATCCAGACCTCAGTGATTTGATCACCCCTTTCCCAGCCATAACATATAGGAGAGGCAGGAATTTGAGAGACCAACTTGTGCACAGCATGTATAACCCACCTAAAACTAAAAACACCTGGTTAGCTAATAGACAAACGGGAACGTTCAGATGTGGCAGATGCGTAAATTGCAGATATATATGTACAGACAAAGAGCTTATAAGCAGAAATACCGGGAGGACATATAAAATACGCCACTTCGTGAACTGTAATACAACAGGGGTGGTATACCTATGCAAATGCACCTGTGGTATGGAGTACATAGGAAAAACAAAAAGGGAATTCAAAAAACGTATTGGTGAGCATATAGGGGACATTAGGAAAAACAAGGACACACCAATAGCGAGACATGTGAGAAGTGAACATGAGGGAGATGTAACCTCGGTCTCATTTATGGGAATTGAGGTAGTTACACCATCCAAACGGGGGGGGATTGGGACAAAATAATCCTCCAAAAAGAATCGAGATGGATTCATAGACTAAAGACAGTAGCCCCTTGGGGACTAAATGAGATCCAAACGTATACATGCTTCATTTAAAAACCCCTTTTGTCTCCCACTAAGGATCCCTTTTAAAATGGAAAAATAAATTTGATACCCCCAAAATCTCTCCCCTGCGTACCCTACATGAAAAAATTGCTCATATATGTTGCACTTTGTAGATGGAAATGCCTTTGACCCCTTAAATCCAATCCAAAATATAAGGCGAAGTCCAAAAAGAACCCCTAAAAGTACCTAAATGAAACCAGCCCCTCCTCATTGATCCAAATGGATGTTAAGGAGATAATTTATAAACATGCATGATTACTATACCATGCTATCTATCTATATAAACAGTAAACCATTCTCACAATAAGGTCATCAGGTTGGCAAAATAATCCAACATCTAGATGAAATAGTATGATCCATATATATGAGATAAAAGACTCTTTCTACACAAAATCCCTTAATCTGGAATATGTGTCCAATTTCTATAATCTTAGTGATAACTCACAAAGTATGTTTAAAATATACCTCCGCTCCTAAAAAACCTCCAAATCTAATGTATGTGGGACTCAAATCAAAACTAAACCTTCTAAAAGTACTGACCCAAATGCTGCCAAATGTTATCTATCTAAAACACGCTCCCGGATCACGAAGGGAAGCGCTGCAGTGTTTACATGGGGCAGAGGACGTGTGCGCGTGCGCTTCACTAGCTCCCGCCCACCCTGTGACATACACGGAGCCGACGGAGAGACGCGTTGCTAAGGAGGGAGGCGGGCGCGTGCGCAATAGGAAGTCGTGCGTTCCAGCTGGAACGCACGCGCTGCGCACATGTCTAGTGAACGCTGGGAGGAGACACATAGACCATGAGTGGGGCGGTACTATATTAACCCTACAGTCGGGCGGCGGTTCACATCTAACACTGGAGGTGGAGATGCTGACCGCGCAACAGACGCTCATCTGAGGCCAAACATCAGGCTGTGATTCCCCACAGGAGAGGTATTTGGAGACATGGGAGAACGAAACAAAGGTTAGAAAATCCACATAAGTAGAATAACAGGTTATTTATGTGTCATCCACAGAGACAGAATCTAAGGGATTATAACACATAGAAGGACACAGGAGACAAGTGTTCTCATAACAAGCTTATATCTAATAGTGAGACTGTCCAGTTCTAATAAAAGACACACTATCCAGACAAGGTACTTATGTTCTAATTCACTAACTAGAACCTAATCCAACATGTGTAGAAATATACCATACGTGTGTATATGCATTTCAGGACCACAGAGCTTACAACCCTAGGGGTCCGGACGATAGGGGAACCCTGGAACACCTGGAGGGTATGTTTTATTAATCTAAAAACATACATAAGGTTAATAATTTCCTCCTTTTTCTTTCCCCTAATTGTTCCCACCTGGTTGTCTTTCATATCTCCACCATATGTATATATATATATAAAAGGGAAAAAAAACCCTCTTCCATTCCTTCTTGTAGAGTTGCCTGTATAAACACAACAAGAGCAAAAGTGACTATCTGGTCCTGGAAAAGTGAACTCTGTGACATCATAGGTATCTCTATAAATATCCACTGTTCACCTTATACACCAACACAGTGGTGAATATGGATAGCTATATATATCCACTCCTTCTTAATGGTGGAGGGTCATAAGACAAAAATATCCAATCTAAATTATCAATAGTGGGGATATCCCCTGATATGACAACCATGGCTCTTTCATATATTTACAGAAAGAAATCCCTGTGGACGTGAGATTCCCATATACACATATAGGATCTTGTAATCTTCATCTGAGATAAGAAAATCAACCTGTGACCAGATCTCACAAACTGGGCTACCTGAGTATCTTAAGGAACCCAATCATCATCTGATGTATTTCTATATCGTATATCTTGATGCATGAGCCCCTGAAGAGCCTTTACATTATAAGAAAGGCGAAACGCGTCGGGCAGGAATAGGACCATAACCTATGGTCACATATATGTATACATCATCATTGTAATTGGTGGATGTTAAATGTATGATTAAACATTACCTACTGTAGGAGACCTGACAGTATAAAAATACGTATCAAGGACTCCGCTTGTAATGTATCAAAACAGTGACTAAAAAGTTACAGACAGATTAATACCTATACGGCTTAAGCCTGGAGCTCACATATCCAGACAAACCAATAGGTATTATATTGGACCTCAGCACTGTTTAGGTGACATATAGAATCACCATTTCTTCCTCAATACAATTGAATTTGTGTTTTCGGGTGTGGGGGGAGGGTTTATTTATGTGTATGTCAAGCACTTAACACTGTAACACGGTCCACACTGGACACCTTTTTTAACGCAATAAAACTATCGAATAAGAGATAATCCTGTAGTAGTTGGTTAGAACAACAAAAAACCTATTCTCCTCGGGGGCAGTTCTGGGTCTCCGCCACTGTTTCCGGCGTCTGGCATTGGCTGAGGTGATGACAGCACACCATCAATGCGGCAGCCAATCAGTGAGCTCAGTGGCTCTGAGGGGGTGTTCTACATGTGCAGAGCCACTGAGCTCACTGATTGGCTGCCGCACTGATGGTGTGCTGTCATCACCTCAGCCAATGCCAGACGCCGGAAACAGTGGCGGAGACCCAGCACTTGAGGTACCAAAATACTGAAAAGGAAAAAAAAATCCCTTTAAATGATGAACTACATCTACCACAAAAGTCACAACAATCTCATATAATAGCTGCTATGAGAAACTGTGGATGGGACAGAGTGTCAGTCTGACCCCTTGTCAAGTTTGTTAACCCCTGCATAGCACAACACTGTCCAGCTCTGTCATTTCATTCTGAGATCCCATCCCAACAAAGATACAGACTGCAGGGCAGGAGGATCAGCCCTGACTGATCACAGAATTATTTTTGTCATGTACCTGTCAGGGTCTGTGTCATTCACATGATTTGGGCTGTAGACTCTTGTGCTCTTCTTAAAACGTTACTATTCCTGATACTATTCAGCTTTCTCGCCAGTTGTTTACCTGCAATTAAGATAACAGCCCCACTAGGTCCTCGGGAGCTGCCCTCTGCAAGGAACAAGACATTGAAGGACTGCAGGGAGAGAGAGACGCCCTGCAGTGAGCCCTGCTCTGCACAGCATGCACAGCAGGTGACAGGAGCTGCAGAGAGAGGGACTCACTGCTCCATGGCTCATGGTACTATACCGGTCAATCGTGCATCTGTTCACTGGTGCAGTTTTGGCCTGCCAGGCACTGTATTACCAGATGGGGAGGGTAATTGGACTCACACAGTCACTGATTGGAGCAGGGGCAGCAGGTGAAACTTAACTTGCTGTCTCTGCTTTAATCACTACTTGTATTCATGGAGCCAACTTCCAGACTTCAGGAGGACTGTGGGAGAGGCGCCACTGGAGACAGCAACTTACTTTCACAGTCTCCCAGCAACTCCTGCCACCAACATCTGCTGCCGCTGACAAACAGCACTGTGAGCTGATTGGACCGGCAGAGACAGTGAGTTTCCAACTTTCTGATTCCTGGTGGAGTCCCCCGCTGAAGCATGGCATGCGGAGCTCTGTGCGACCGCACCACTCGCACATGGCAAAAGCCGGCCATGATTCTGGCTATCATATATAAGACTAATGTTACAATGCACTATGTAATACTGTGGATTGTATTAACCAGTGTAACTATTTAGAATAGAGAACATGTCCTAATATACAGTCCAATATTAAATAAGCACACATAACTCTGGATACAACATCTGTTGTCTGTGTCTGTAGTATACCCAGAGCTTATTTTGTCAAAAAAAATTTGGTGGTACACATTCCTGCGGTGAGAAGCGGGGGTTGGGGTGGTCTTGGGGGTGCTGTCAGGCGCTGGCCGAGATTGGGGGGAGGGGGAGGGGTGCAGCCCTATTTCTCGTCATTCATTTCTGTAGCCTATACACTAATTTCAATCAAAAACTATGTAATTCAGATTTTCAAAAGAGAAGTAAAAAATTACTAATACTGTAGAATCCAAAATATGGTTTTCGACTTACCTAGGCTGTATTCTATAAGAAACGTCAAATTTCAACCAAATTTTCACCAGCCACGACTTCTCAAGTTCGTTCTTTACTGTTGCTGGCAATGGCTGATCGCCGACCTCAAAGTATCCAAGAGTCAACGTACTTTGTTGGATCAAACAGCTTCAAAGGTAGCTCAACTAGCCTAACAAAAGGCAGCGAAGAAATAGTCTTTGTCAGCAACGATGCACGGGATGGTGTTGCGATCACGTTCATTTGTGAAAATCCCCGTTCTTATTTGCTGGAAGAAATAGGAAGAAGGATTTATAATAAAGATGGAGTCTAATTGTCGTTTGATTTTTTTTCTAATAAACATTTTTTTCTCTGTGTTGTGTTTTTTTAAAAAAAAATCACTAGAAATTCATGGGGGTCATGTCTAATATTGGCGCCGTGACCCCATGAATTTCGGGCTTAGGGCCAGCTGATAATACAAATCTGGCCCTAATCCCTTTATTACCCAGTGAGCCACCGCACCAGGGCCCTGGATGAGCTAGCTACAGCGCCAGAGGATGGCGCTTCTATGAGCGCTCCATCTTCTGGGGTGGCTGCGGGCTGCAATTCGCAGTGGGGGGTGCCCAGAAAGCTTGGGCCTCCCTGTGCTGCGGATTCCAGCCCCGAGCTGCCTAGTTGTACCTGGCTGGACATATAAATAGCGCAAAGCCCCAAGCTTATTTTTCATTATTTCATGAAATTCATGAAATAATAGTAAAAAAGGGCTTCTTTTTCTGTTTCCAGGCAGTCAAGTACAAATAGGCACCTGGGGGTGGGGGCAGCCCGTGTCTGCCTGCTATACCTGGCTGGACACAAAAATATGCCGAAGCCCACGTCAGATTTTTTAGGAAAACATCATAACAAAATTAAAAAAACTACATTTAGGGACTGCATCTTTATTAACCCCTCGAGGCTGGAGCACTGCGTATTGTAAGTGGGGGTTAACTCAGGTCACCAAGGATAGCTCAGGTCATGCCACCTAAGCTGTCCTCAGGTGACCTGAGTTAACCTCCCTTACAATGCCGCTGTGCTCCCGCCTTGAGGAATTAATAAAGGTCCAGTCCCTTAATGTAGTTTTTTTATGATTTTTTCCTACAATATTTGACGTGGGCTTCACCGTATTTTTGTGTCCAGCCGGGTACAGCAGGCAGGAATGGGCTGCCCCCAACCCCCAGGTGCCTGTTTGTACCTGCCTGGAAACAGAAATAGAAGGAAGCCCTTTTTTTTTATTTCATGAATAAAAAAAAATGCGTGGGGCTTCGGGTATTTCTATGTCCAGCCAAGTACAGCTAGGCAGCTAGGGGCTGGAATCTGCAGCGCAGGGAGTCCCAAGCTTTCTGGGCACCTTCCTCTGTGAATTGCAGCCCGCAGCCACCCCAGAAGATGGCGCGTTCATAGAAGCACCATCCCCTTGCGCTGCATCTAGCTCATCCAGGGCCATGGTGTGGTGGCTCACTGGGTAATAAAGGGGTTATGTCCAGCTTTGTATTATCAGCTGGCCCTAAGCTCAAAATTCATTGGGTCACACCAATATTAGACATGACCCCCATGAATTTCTAGTGATTTTTAAAAAAAAAAACACAACACAGAGAAAAAAATATTTATTAGAAAAAAAACAATAAAACAACAATTAGACTCCATCTTTATTATAAATCCTTCTTCCGTCCGACGTAGTCCAATCCAGAGTTGTTCTTTAGATCAGCTACATCTCTGGTAGAGAACCTTTACCAGAGATGTAGCTGAGCTGTGCACCCTGGCGTGGGAAAGTTCATGTGAGTTCATGCAGGCAAGCATGAACTCACATGAACCCTGACAGCATCGCTACTTCAAATGAACAGCTGATCAGAATCAGCTGTTCATTTGCGGGAAAGCCGGCAGTGAGAAGAATTCACCGCCGGCTTTCTCCTTCGGTTCTGCGCTCCCCACTGCATGACAACCCAATCCTCCGCTCCCCCCGCCGCTTCCCCACCTGATCCTAAATTAGGACCGGGCAGGGAGCGCCAGGGAGCAGGAAGGAGCAGGAGGGAGTGGGGAGTGCAGAGGAGAAAGCCGCCGGTGAAGACTTCTCACTGCCGGCTTCCCCGTCTGGGTCCTTTGCTCCCTACTGCTAGCTCCATCCTCCATCCCCCTGGTCTCTCCATCCTCCATCCACCTGATCTATCCATCCCTCTGCGCCCTCCATCCTCAATCTCTCTGATCTCTCCATCCCCCTGTTCCTCCATCCTCCTGCACTCTCCATTCTCTATCCCCTTGGTCTCTCCATCCTCCATCCCCCTGCTCCTTTCATCCTCCATCCCACTGCTCCTTCCATCCTCCATTCCCCTGCTGCTTTCATCCTTTATCCCCCTTTTCCCTCCATCCTCCATCCCCCTGCTCCTTCCATCCTCCATCCCCATGCTCCCTCCATTTTCCATCCCCCTGGTCTCTCCATCCTCCATCCCTTGGTCTCTATCCTCATCCCCCTGGTCTCTCCATCCTCCATCCCCCTGCTCTCTCATCCACCTGATCTCTCCATCCCCTGCTCCCTCCATTCTCCATCCCCCTGGTCTCTCCATCCTCCATCCCCCTGCTACTTTCATTCTCCATCCCCCTGCTCCTTCCATCCTCTATTCCCCAGCTCCTTTCATCCTTTATCCCCCTGTTCCCTCCATCATCCTGCTCCCTCCATTCTCCATCCCCCTGGTCTCTCCATCCCCTGCTTTTTCCATCCTTGATCCCCCTGATCTCTCCATCTTCCATCCCCCTTGTCTCTCAATTCTCCATACCCTGCCTGCCATGATCTCCCCCCTGCATCCTCTCCCCCTGCACAGCCTGCCGCCCTCTGCACTGTCACATACCCTGCAGACTGAACAGCACTAGTCCTCCTCCACCAGCTTCTTTCCCACTGGGCAAAACTCCGCCCACCTGAATCACATGTACGTGACATCACCGAAGGTCCTCTGGCGCTGAGGGAAACTGTTACCTGCTACACACAGGTCAGTGCTCTTTAGATTTTCCGGTACGCCGTACCGGTATGTACCGCCGGTCTTTAGATTTTCTGGTACGGCATTCCGGTATGTACTGCCGCAAAAAAAGCACTGAGTATACCACATAAAGTACACAATATAACATATGGCCTAGTATGGGCCTATTCATCAATTGCAATTTATTGAAGGGACTTTTCTATTTCTTTGCCTTGCGATAATCGCTGATGGTTTTGTGCCAAATCCTTCAAAATAGCGCACACAGGTAATAAGTTTAGTGCAAAATAATAGACTTGCTCATTTTCTTTCCACCAGTTTTTCCAATTTTTCGCACCAAAAGTCACAAGTCCTTTAAAAAGTTGCAAAAATGTCCCAGTTTCAAAACTTCTTTTGAAACCCCATTCCAGAAGGAGACTATAGGGAGATGTGCCAACATAATGACAAATTTTGATAACCCCTTCACCTCTGGGGATTTTTTTTTTGTTTTTTTTCAGCTGTTATTCCAAGAGCCATAACTTTTTTATTTTTCCATCAATGTAGACATATAAGAGCTTGTTTTTTTGCGGGAGGAGTTGTATTTTTGAATGACATCATTCATTTTACCATATAGAGTGCTAAAAAAGTGGGAAAATAATTAAAAGGGCAATGAATATGCAATTCTACAATATTTTCATTTTTTCTTTACCATGTTCACTATATGGTAAAACTAACCTGGGAATGTGATTCCCCTGGTTGGTATGAGTTTGTGGATGCCAAACATGTATTGTTTTCTTTTATTATTTAAGTGGTGATAAAAATTGCCCTTTTGTTGCTATTTTCTATGACCCGTAGTGTTCTCATTTTTCGGGATCTGGGGCTATGTGATGACTTATTTTTTTGCATCTTTAGCTGACGATTCTAATGATACCATTTTTGGTTTGATGCAAAGTTTTGATCACCTGTTACTATACTTTATTACAACGTTGCAGTGACTAAAAAAAAGTAACTTTGACGTGTTGACTTTTCTTTGCATCGTGCAGTTTACTGTTCTGATTAACTTATTTTATATTTTGATTGATTGATTATTTCTAAGCTCGATGATCTCCGGTTCTCTCCCACACTCCCTAGAATAAATGAATAAATATTATTATTACTATTATTATTCCAAATGTATGTAATTTATTTAAATTGTTTTATTTTCATGATGCAAAAGAGGGGTGATTTGAGCTTTTGTGTTTTTTAATTTTTTTCATAGTTGTAAAAACATTTTTTCCACTTTTTATTGTTTTTACTAGTCTCCTTAGGGGTCTTGAAGATGCCACTGTCTGAGCGCCTTTGGTTTACAGCTCTGCCAAGCATAAGTGACCATCTCCTTTGAACGCTGGCTCCAAGGCACTATCATGAGAACCCATTGACATCCTGCAATCACTTCATAAGGCTGCTGGTAGGATTGGTAAAAGGCGCAATACCCACCAGCGCATATTAGATCATGCTGTCAGAGTTTGACAGCGTGATCTAACAGGTTAACAGGTGGAAGCAGATCAGATCACCCAACATGCTCAGGGAAAGATGCGGGCTCAGCGTATGAGCCTACATCAAAGAGAGGAAGGTGATCAAGAATGTACCTATAAGCACTCGCTCTTGATGGGGTTAAAGTCACATTTAATGAATTTGTCCAAAACATCTAGATAGCCAAGATTGTTGAAAATTAAATAGACTTAACTACTTCTGGACTGCCTATAGACCTTATACGTTCGAATTGTCAACATTTTTCCCTGCACTAAATTTCTAAAATGACGTGTAAGCAATTAGCACAAAATCTTGCACAGGTGGAGAGATGGCCGACAGACACAGCAATACTCCCCAGAGAGATTAGTATAGTTTATCACCATGTTTTCCTACTCACTCTGTGTATCCACATTGTTTTGCCAGAATTTGTGTATAGAGATTAGGAACCACTATCAATACTCCTTCCTCCGGTCCCTACAAGCAGACAAAAACAGAAACCGAGAATGGTCAATAATAAAACAACTTTATTAAAAAACAATTAGTCAAGACAAGTACAGTGGATTTACAAGCAGAAAGAAAGGAGGCACATAAACTTTAAAAAAACATACAGTAAGTCAAGTGATGTATATGTCAGAGAAGGAACTGTTGCATATGTCACGATTGGCCTGTGCCCTGTCCCGTGGCCCTGGCGGTCGCTAAAAAGGGGAAAAAATAAAATAAAAAGTGTCTTGTGACGCCACCTACGGTATCCGGTAATGGTACCGGCGCTGCTGCAGACCTCCGGGGATGATGATGAGGCAGCTAGTTGGTAACGCTCCCCGTAGGTGGATTGGGGCCACCGGTGTTGGATGAATAGGGATTTTTACACAGGGAGGCAGCTCATCAGGTGGAGATGCTGGCACACAGTCTATGTAAGAGACAGGATCAGGGGCCGCAATAACAGACACACACACGCTGGCAGTTGTTTCCGTAACTTTTACTGATGATGATGGTTCAAGGCAATATAATATGCAGGGTACTGTCCAGGTGCTCGGGTGGCAGTTCAGGATTTCCACATCCTATGAGTTGTGAGGCCTCCTTATTTCTGTGTGTGTGTGCTTAAGTCTTCCAAACTATATAAAAATATAAGGGGAGACAACAGAGGCGCAATAGTGCCCTATCACTCAATAAGAATAGGGTCTTATAGGTGTAAACAGGTTGCACTAACCTGATCCAGTTGTGACTCCCACAACTGGAATAAAGGCGTTGGTTTTGGTATTTGTAGGCTGCTGCTGGACTTCCACCTCCACAAGATAGTGGGTACTTCAAAAGTTTTGGGGTCAATAGGTGTGCTACAGTCCGCGCTGCCCGATCATCCAAGGAGTCACACGGGAAACAGTGTTCCAAGTAAAAGTTTCTTTATTCTTCAAAAACCGACGCGTTTCGGCGCCCAATCCTGGCACCGTCGTGCTTTAAGTCTTGGCCTAACTGAATCCTTGCCTTGACCTCTCATGGTTTTCTTCACTTGTATAGCAGGCTGTGAAAACCTTCTGTTGGGCACTGCTGGTCCTCTGCGGTCCCTGGCTCTGTTGATTGTTGCGCTACAAGTGTCTACCAGGAGACTGAAGTCCCCTACACTGGCTAGGCTTCCCTCTGTTACAGGCCTAGCACGGCTCCATTCACCCGATGTCATCCTCAGTACTGCTCCGTACTGAACTGCTTAACTCTTCCCTTGGGCCTAAATTTATAGGGAACCTTGCCCAAAGTCGGCAAGTAGAGCTCCCCCTTCAGGTCTGGGGTGGAAAGTGTTGCATGTAAGTTTACCTCATATGGAAATCCCTCCCTGCACCAGGTGTACCTGTGGCAACTGTCCCGTAGGGGTACCACATATATATATATGTATATATATATAATGCATATGCATATATGTATATTAAACAGCCTGAGCTTCTTTGTACGTCTGACATTTCACATACATTACATGGTTTTTTTTGCTTCATTATCATGTTTTCATTCACATTATCTTAAATGCCATTTGTTAGAACAAATAATTATGTCGGTATTTATATGGTAATGGAAGCCTTCCCCACCTCCTGCACCCAGGATACTTTTGTTACAGCATAATTACTCCAGAGCTTTGATTCTACAAAGTTCTGAACAATACATCTTCAGAAAAAGACTTCATTAATCGAGGGTTTGTTAGTTAATTGCTTTGTGCAAAAGTGGACCAATTAGCCCACAAGAAACCTTCTGATTAACCAGACCAGCCGAATAACATTTCTTTATAACTGCAAAAAAGTGAATAATATAACTTAGGTATAAAGAGAATAACACTCTCCAGTCATAATTATCATATTATACTGTGTTATTATGCAGAAGGCACTTTTCAAAATTTCCAGAACTTTATGAATAGTTGAATATAGTCATTTTCGTACTGGGGTGTCAAAAGCTCACGAATAATATTTACTCTGGGGTCTAATGTCCAGCTACATGCAAAAATTACATTAGCTTCTTTCACAATTTTCTTTATGCTTTTATATGGTAATAATAAATAGGTAGATTGTTGAATGAATGAATGATGAAATTCTGCCCTTGTATGTAGATAGTGAATCAAATATATCGGGTCAAATACTGCTGTGTGGTAAGTGACTTACTCCTGCACTGGGGACGCCGGGGGATTAACTGCCATTCCAAATTAGATATGGCAACAGATTCCCTCAGATAATCAGATCTGCCACAGTCCTGTAATAGCATTCTGTCAGTGGTCATCTGGCAGCTACTATTGACAGCCTTAGCGCTAACCACTCTGCTTACCAGATCCCAGGATTTGCCTTGTCCTTCACCTTTAACCTCTGTACAGGGATCTGAACTTAAACAAGGGCCCCTGTGCAAGGGCCACAAATAAGCAGGTGGTACAGCAGGTCAACAGGAATGGTCAGGAAGCCGGGTCAGAACCAAGAGGACATGAAATGTACAAAATCAGAACGCATAAGAGTAGTCAGGAACACAAGCCAAGGTAATAAGGAACTATAATACAGGGTGCAAAACAGACAGGACTAAAGCAGAGGAGCAAGACTATATCTGGCAGCTTCCAGCAGTAGACTGGAAGCTTACGTAGGGTGTGGTGCTCTCAATTGGCTGTACCAGGGAGCTGTTAACCCCAGCTGATCAGACAACACTACAGGTACTAGCCAACCTAATCTAGGTAGCTGGGCAGAGCCTGTGCTGTTCAGAGCTTCTTGTTCCAATGTCTCTTCTATTACCAGCACTACCACAGAATGAATACGGCAGTACCTGGTGACAGAAGAAGACATTGCTGGAGCAGGTCCTGGTGGAGATGTGATAAGTCCACTGTTGCCTTAATCAGTATTTCCAACAGCAGAGGAAGTACTATAGGGAGCATAACATTATTAAGATTTGTTGTCTAGAATAATGTGATGTTGACATGACAGAATGGCATGTGAAATGTTGTTGATCAGGTGTACTATATCTCGATGTGAAGTTTCTTCTTTTGCAGTATAATGCATGCTTCCTTGAACTTGAATGCTATCACCATTAGGTCTTCTTACAGTGATAAGTCATCTGCAAGGTGCTCTAATGTACAGAGGTGTATCCATGTAACAGGATCCCCTTTAAAGCCAATATGAACTATTGAGTAAAGCACAAAAGTTAACTGTTACATTATCCTCTTAGACAATAGCTTGGCATATACCATTTCAGTGATTCACCCATAATGAAGGTCTTTTGTGTTTCATAAGATGCTATTTCTCCAAACAACGTTTTTATGAATCCCCATTTTGGTAGACAGTTGAAGATAGATTGCAATGGATTTTGTGGCAGGAAGCCTACATTTATGTTGCTCATCACCATCTTCATCCTGACCCTAATGGCATAATTGAGATTATCAAGAACAGCTCTTAGAACAGAGTGAGGCTTTTATTGACTTGTCAGACAATAACTTGTGTGATTACTTCTTCAAATTGTCTTTTACTAAAGGTCATCTTAGCAAATACCAATTTAAAGCCTCATTTCATCTTTCCAATGTTTTACTACCACAAATATATAGAAGTAACTTTTATTCTGATCTGCACATTTTTTACTAATGACCATGCAATGAATGACTGCAGTAAATCAGCATACTTTTTAATCATGGGCATGTTGACAAAATAACTTAGCATCACTTTGGCTAGGGATAAATGGAGCTTTACATGCTAAATTGTTGGAAGATGTTAACTTCTGCTACATTTTTCTTAAGATTTATATAAAATAACAGTTTTATTATAGAAAAGTCCTATTCGATCACCAAGTCAATGGTTGTTTTGTCTTTGTTGGAATAGCATAGGATCAGTGTATTAAAGGAAACTTATCACATACTTTCTTATGGTGGTTCAATGTAGTCAAGGGGATGAAGCCTGAATCCTTTGACCCTACAAATATTGGAGTATCATTCACTATGCGTAATTGTTCATTATAACTCACATATGCTATAGTATAGCACATTACCTAAATGTCCATAAGGAAATATGTAACCATACAGATTACAACCTAAGAATTGGTGATAGATACACTTTAAAGGTACTTTTACACGCCGCTACCGAAGGTTGATCCACTGGTGCACGTGCACATTTCAACGGTTCCTAACGTACCTGATACCGCATTTACACCCGCTACAAGGTGCTCCACAGTAGGTTTTTTCTATCCCTGGAAGCACCGACGGGTGCCGCAGGTTACCTTCTGTAGTGCACCTTCCCTGATTTACACGCCGCTACCACAAGGGAATATGGGCGGACCTGGGGCAGCAGGGACAACACATAGGTGTGCCAGAGTTGTGAATTAGGAGGCGCTCGTACGGTGATTGGACAATGCAATAGCATCATGATTGGCCAGCCAGCGCAGGAAGGCTGGCTAATACATGATGCTATTGCAATTTGTGTAGTGTGACTGGTCAGCTCCTTAAATATGCCGCCCTATGCAGGGACAACCAATCGTAACGCAGGATCTTCCACCAATGATCGCTGAAGGGGGGCGGTATCCCGGAGGCTGTGTCACGCCCCAGGGAGTTCACTAGGTGATTCTCCTCGATTACACGCCGCCACCATAGGGTTTAAACCTACCTGTTTTTGAGCACGGCTGAAAGACAGGTGTCGACAGTGACCGGTGGCAACAACCTGGATTACACGCCGCTACCTCGCGGTGTTTTGGACGGTACAAGATACAATTGCCTTCGGGTTACCGGGCGTGTAAAGGTACCTTTAGAGCTATCTTAAACATATAGTTATGATTGTTTTTTGCAGCTGTTAATGGTGTTTCTTTTTGCTTTTTTTGCCTTTTTTATGTTATTTTAAAGAGGTCTACAGTACATTAAGGGCCACTTTACACACACCAACTTATCTGTCCAACTTCTGACAACTTACTGGTTGCAGTGAAATCATGGACACATTGCTCCATTTTGTGGCTGTGTACAAATGTAACAATGTGTCCATGATTTCACTGCAACCATAATTTGTTCAGAAGTTGGAAAGATAAGTTGGTGTGTGTAAAGTGGCATAAGACATAGTGTTTTTTTGTGGTGGCCATTTTTTATTTATGGTGTGTTTTTTTTGTGCAGGATGCTCTAGGTATTTTCTTTGTAGGTCTGTTGTGTGATTGTAAAAACTCATTGAAATGTTATAAGAAAAAGACAAATACAATGCAAAAAAGAAATGTCTTTTTTAAGTCAAAAAGCAAAAAAAAACCATGTGTAATGAAAGTCTAAATATGGGTCAGGATTCAGTTTATTATATTTTTCTTTAGAATTGTATTGTGGCAATATACTGTATTTCCAATGGCATCGTAATTATGGAATTGATGGCGTTTTTGACAGTATTGTAATTTTATTTTTACATTACAAAGATCATATTGAATTTTTCATTTCCCTATGTTTATTATTTTAATGATTTTTAATTCTTGTTTTTCTTAAAGAGAACATGTCAGCATGATTTTGTAATTTAAAGTAAAGATATTCGCTGTAATGGCCGTTCTATGATAAATGAGTGGTGAGAAATCCATTTTATTTTTTGATTACCATTGAAGTTTCTGAAATTGATCAATACTTCGTATGAGTATAGCAATATGAATATTTCAGTACTCGCTCATCCCTATGTGTCAGTTTTTCTACTTTTTTTTTTACTAACTTCAAATTACGACTCAACTACATTTTAAGTTATGTTCCCCTTTTCATAACATTCATTGTCATTTAATTGACACGTATTTTCTTTCTTAGGATGGTGTTGGGAGCAGCCATGTGGATTAGCAGTTTGAATTATTTCATGCTCTGTACTCTCACATAAATGTATAAAATAGGGGGCATTTCAGCTTTTTAAAGGGAACCAATAGCAGGTATTGGGGCTATACAGTGAAGAGAGTTATATTTACAGGCTCTGGGATATTGAGTGCAATCATACCTTTACGTCAATGATTCAAGGTTTGATTGCAGAGAAAACTGTTATAGAAGTCCTTAGAATTTGTGCAGCAGGGGAATGGAGTGTGCAGCACATTAGCATAAGAGGGGCTGGGTTTCTTTGTATTACTGCCCTGTTTGCTCTAAGAAGAAACCTCCATCCCTTTTCTCCCCTCTCCCTCCCTACTGTCAGTATATACCATGCACATTATGTCTGACATTGTGGCACCAACACTCTGAGGTCAGACCTCAGCCAAGTCGCTCTAGTTGACCTCAGGTGAACTAACCTGTGACAGCAACCCACTCACAGTTGGACCCTAAATTCATTCAGGTTTGGGTCCCTCCATGATCAATGTCACTTGGAATCGTGGAGTGTTTGTGTGGGGATAATAAAGATGGGAAAAGAGGGCTGTATTTATGTTCTTTTTACAAATAAATGATTTTGCATTGTTTGTACAGCTCCAGAAAATGGCACTTCCATGAATGTGACATCTTCTCGGGTGGCTGTCGGCTGCAATTAACAGCATGGGGGGCCCAGAACGCTTGGGCTGAGAATTCCAACCCAGCTACCTAGTCTTACCTGGCTGACAACTAAAAACACAGCGAATGCCCTAGTTTTTTTTGTTTTTGTTTTTTTTTAATTGTTTCTTACAAAATAAAAAAGAGCTACAAAACTCCCCTGTATTTTTGATTACCAGCCAGGTAAAATCAGGCAGCTGGGGGTGGGTGGCAGCCTCTAGCTGCCTGCTCTACCTGGTCTGGTGACCAAAACAAAAGTGAACTTCCACATCCCATTATGACATATTTTTTTCTTTTTCCAGACCTTAACCTAGCTTTATTCCCAATCAAAGCAGTGAACAAGTACTAAAAAACTCAGCAAGACGCACCAAGAGACCACCAACTTATCTGTGCGGATCTTTGAAACATGGTGCAGATTCTGGACGTCAAAAATCTGCAGCACACATTCTATGTCAGCAAATAGCCTTAGTTTGCAGAATTATTATGTAGCTGAAGGAATATTGTAAAATTTCACAAATTTTAATTTGTTAAAGTGAGAATGATAACCAAACAAATCAAAATGTTTAAAAATACATTTCCAATAATTCATAAAAATATCAAGGACTAATATAACCTTGCTTTTTTTTTAATAACTTAAACCTTCTATCCATGCAGTCTGCCAGTTCTGTTGACAATTACATTTTCCCAGAAACTATTTTCTGTTGACTATTTGTAACAAAACTTTTGATGGTTCTGTGATAACGACCCGATTCTTTTTTTAGCAATTTAAGAAATGCTGCATCAATCTGTAAGACTTTTAACAATTATTGACTTTTCAGTGTCAGTTAATCTCTTTTTTGCTTAATTTAGTTTAAGGGAAATATGCCTAATATACTACTGGATAAAATGTGTGGATTTCCTTGGGCCGCAGCCTCCCTTTTTACACAAATGGACATCACCTTATATCGTTCATCCAATAAGCATTCAATTTCAACAGCTTGGAATTGAAAAATATGTATAAAAATATAATATGGTCAAAATGCTCAGTTGATTAATAACTGTTCACACTGTATAAAATTACAAGACAGAAAGGAGAACTGTATAGTCTATGCTAGGCTAGAATGCCGAGAGTGTGTATAACTTATAGGAGTGATTCATATATGTCATAAATGTCTGATATGAGTCCCACCTCTGGGATTTAACTTATTTCCAGAACATGGACATCCCAACTAACTAGGTGACCATTTGATCACTGTATCAAGGCAGGGAATGAAGATGTGACCTCATAGCATCGTTGCTTGTCTGTTTATGTACCTTCCATAGAAATGAATGGGGATCAGGCAGCTCATGGATCTTGAGATAGGGTGGGTCCCATGGTGAGACAGATACTTGAGGGACCCCAACAGAGAGGGGATGGGGTGTGGAGGTCTTGTGGGAGGAGGAGATCCAAGAGAGGGCAAGGTCAGTAATGCTAATGGAAGAGAGGAACTGTAATAGGAGATAGTGGTTAACTGTGTTGAATGCAAAGGACAGGTCTAGAAGGAGAAGGACAGAGAAATGTCTGTTAGCTTTGGCCGTGAGTAAGTAATTAGTAATTTTAGTCAGGGCAGTTTCAGTGGAGTGTTGGGGGCAGAAGTCGGATTGAAGGTTGTCAAAGAGAGAGTTGGATGAGAGGTGGGATGCGGGTACAGTGTGGACATGCTTTTTGAGAATTTTGGAAGCAAACGGGAGCAGGGATATGGGCCGGTAGCTGGATGTAGAAGTGGGGTCGAGGGATGGCTTGTTTAAGATAGGTGTAAATTGTTGCATGTTTGAAAGCAGAACGAAAGGTACCAGAACTAGTGATATGTTGAAGAGGTGGGTTAGGGCTGGGATAAGTGTGGTGAGGTTGGGGAGGAAGTGGGATGGGTTGGGGTCCAGTACACAAGAGGTGAGATGCAATCTGGAGAGGTGTGCTATTTCTCCTTCAGTAATGGAGGGGAGGAGGGTTAGTGGGGCAGGTAAGTGGTCTGGTATACATGGGGGTTGTGGTGGTTGTGCAGCAAAGACTTGTCTGACCTGATCAATCTTGCTGGTGAAGTGTGTGGCAAAGTCTTCTGCAGAGATATGAGAAGTAGGAGGGGGCAGTTGGGGGCGGAGGAGGGAGTTAAATGTGTTGAATAGCTGCCTGGGCTTGTGGGACAAAGAGGATATGAAGGTAATGAAGTAAGCCTGTTTAGTGGTGGTGAGTGCTGACTTGAATTTGAGAAGTAAAGTCAAAGAAAAGCGTCACTCACCGATTCGTCAGGCACTTGTCAGGAGTTTATTCCTCATTCACAAGGTACATTATGTGGTGGAGGGAGGGGTTGCAGGGTTGGACTACGGCTACCGTTTCACGCGCTTGCGCTTCTACAGGTCTTGTGCCTTGGGATGAGTTATAAACTCCTGACAAGTGCTTGACGAACCGGTGAGTGCCACTCTTTCTTTGAATTTATTTATTCGCTGATGCTATGAGCAGTACAATGCTGGTGCTGTCCCGGCCGCAGCAGTGAATAGATAGTAGATAAGTAAGCCTATACTAAGGATTTTGGTGCCCGGATTCCTTCTGCAATAATTTAACTGAATTTGAGAAGTGCTTATTTAAATGCTCTGCAGTCTTCTTGTGAATGTGTTACTAGTTGTTGTAATATTAATTTCACTGCACATTAGATTATTGACTCTATTGCATTCTATTCTGTTTAAATGATAACTTGTTTATTGATCAGGTGCCTGAGATTTATTGTTATACCTGTGTTTATACCTATTTGCTGTTATCAAACAAATTTATTTATATTTGAAGCAGTTCTTAATTATATAATTGGAAACTGATTATTTCCATTAAATCTGCTTATGTATACAGTAAAAGTAATTATCTCTTTTATGTTGTAACATTTATTTTATCTGGCATTCATGGGATTTGGCAGATGACAGAAAATAAAACATTGCAGATTATAAAACAGATATGGACAAGTAAAATATATGTGAAATATACAGGAAGTACTGTTGCAGGAAGAAATGCAGCCTAATTTAACTGGTGTAGCATAATTCTAGTATTCAATATGTCACTATCATATGGTTCATGGATGACAAGTGTCTTTAGTCAATTGCTTTGCTAAAATTTTTACTTATGAGATTCAGGCTGATGCATGTCATAAGCAAAAATATCATTTTTTTTGGTAGTAAGTGTTTATGTAAGCAAAGATTCATACAATGTGCAGACATACTATACTCACATGAATCCAAAACAGCAAAAGGGGAAGGCTGAGATTTAACCCCTTCACAACCAAGGACATACAGGTACATCATTGGTCGTCTCCCTCCCTTAGATATGGGCTAACAAGATTTTGCAATGCTAAAGACTAGAAGACAATTGTCATCCAAGATCCAAATGATAATGACATCTTTCCCGCACATGTCACCTGATCTGATCAGTGGACATGTGCAGCTAATCCATTAGATCATCCTTTCAAACTATGACAGCGCGATCTAAGATGTGCTGGTGGGGATTGTGCCATTCCCTGCTCCCATAGGCTGCCCCATGACGTGATTATGGGGCGCCGATGGGTTTTCATGACAGCGAAGAGTCAGACAATGACCCCTGTCACGACTCACTTTCTGTGAACGTTGGCTGAGTGCCGGCGTTCACAGGGGATGATTATTTGCATTGTGCAGAGCCATGCATAAGCACGGCCTCTTCACTGCACAAGCAATCACACAGTACAGGCTTTAAGTCCCCTAAGGAGAGTAGTGAAAACAATCAAAAGTTTTTTAAAATATATTAAAATATAAGAAGCAAAAAAGTTCAAACTATCCTCTTTTTTCCATTGAAAATAAAACAATAACCCCTCTACATATCAGAAATGCCATATCTATCAATATATAAAATAGATTAATCCAATCAGGAAACTGCATCACAGAAAAAAAGTCAAAACGTCTAAAATATTTTTTGGGGGTCTCAACAATTGCAATAAAATACTATAACAGGCAATCAAAACATTGCATTTACACCAAAATTGTATAATTAAAACATCAGCTCAGATCACAAAAAATAAGTCATCACACAGCCCCAGATCCTGAAAAATGAGAGCGTTACCTACCTGTCTCGGAAAGTGCCAGCAAAAGTGCATTTTTTGGGGGGACAAATTTCTGAGTTTTTTTCACCTCTTGAATAATACAAAAACTATACATTTGGTATCTATGAACTACCTGGGGATTCACACTGACCAGTCAGTTTTACCATTTAGTGAATATGGTAAATAAAATCCCACCTCAAACCATTGTGGAATTGCACATTTCTTTTGTTATTTCACCACACTTGATTTTTTTCCCCATTTTTCAGTACACTATATGGCAAAATGAATGATGTAATTCAAAACTACAACTCGTTCCACACACAAAAAAAGCCCTCATGTATAAATTGACAGAAAAATTAAAAAAAAGACTTTTGGAAGAAGGGGAGGAAAAAAGCGAAAAATGGAAAATCGACAAGGGATGAAAGGGTTAAAGGGGTTGCCCATTAGTAGAGCTGGTTGTGTGGAGTTTGGTTGACTGAGGGTTACTGCAGTTGTGGGCTTGCTGGAAGAGGTGAGTCTTCAGGTTCCTTTTGAAGGTTTAATAGATATGGATTTAGAATGAATATTACTTTGGCCTGCAGACTACCCTTTTAAGTCAATTCTTAATTGGCATATTTTAGACCAAGGGTCTCAAACTCCAGGGCTCGAGGGCTGCACACAGTGCAGGTTTTCAGGATTTCCTTAGCAGGTAACAGTAGAATCATCATATGTGCAGGAAATTAAATTAGCAACTGTCAAATGCTAAAGAAATCCTGAAAACCTGCACTATGTGCAGCCCTCGGTCATGGCGTTTGAGACCCTTTTTTAGACCATTATTCGACATCTAAATACTGTTTCATAACAATATAAGTTTTGGTGCATTTTATAACTCGACATAGCCTTGCATCCTCCATGCATATGGAAGCTTTTGAAAAGTATCTAGCACTCTTCTGTTATTTTTAACATTCTAACAGAAATAATGTTGCATAAGAAAAGCTGTGCACACTAACCATATTAAATTGTTAAGTACACTTTTAAAAACACATTAAAAATACTACAAATTTAGAACAATCATCCTGATAAATGATCAGATCTCCCCTGCTATCATCACTCTGTGCCCTTGGTAACGTGCACTTTTGCAACACAACAATGATCCAAAATACATGTAAGGCTAGTGTTGCTGATTTAGTGGCCAAGTATGTCTCCTAGTCTAAAACCAATCAAAAGCCAAAGGAGAATTATGGTGAGACAAGTTAGGCTATGGTCAAACTAGCGTCAGCCTTTTGGCTGATGAATCTGTGTAAAACTTAGATTTCTGCAGCCTGAGCAGATAGTGTTAATGTGGTGTAAAGCTAGGGTCACACATGCAGATTTTCCTAGTGTTTTTGGAGACCTGCGTTTTCTGAAAACGCATGTAAAAACGTACTCATAGGCCCCCATGCAAAAAATGCATATCCCAATAGCAAAATGCATGTCTGGAGGTACACAGCAAGCAGTATTTTTTGGTGCTTTTTAAAAACACATGCATTTTTATAACATGGGGCCCTATGGGAAACGAATGCGTTTTTGAAAGTGTCATAATGGACATGCGTTTTTGCATGCGTTTTTTAACAAAAGGCATGCATTTTTAGGGGCTTTTTAAGGAGGTCCCACACCTAACAGCAAAAACGCAGGGAAAAAGGCAGGTGGCCAAAACAAAAAACGCATGGCATGTGTGACCCTAGCCTAACGCTATGTTCAGGCAGCCTATATATCCCTATGTTTACCGGTCTCCCAGCGCAGTTGGCCGCTTGACACAGAAGTACCATATATGCACTATTTCTGAGTGCACAGGGAAACGCTGCAAACCGCGTTTCCATGTGCACTCAGAAATAGCACATACCTGGTACTTCTGTGTCAAGCGGCCGACTGCGCTGGGAGACCGGTAAACATAGGGATATATAGGCTGCCTGAACATAGCGTTACAGCACATTAACACTATGTGCTCAGGTTGCAGAAATCTAAGTTTTAGACAGATTTGTCATCTAGTCAGACACTAGTGTGACCCTAGCCTTACTCAGTCAGCATACAGTAGCAAAAGTGATGCAAAAATGTAACAAAGTTGGAACTGCAACCATCTCACAGAGAAGACAAGGCTGGAAACAATAGTTAACACTGAAACTGCAGAGTCTCCTGATGAGAAGGACTGAAGAAAATTGACATACAAGCTCATTGGGGCAATGACAATAAAAATACTGCCACAGTTACAATACAATGGTTTAGATCAAAGCATATTCATGAATTCATTGAATGGCCCAAAGTCCAGACCTAAATCCTATTATGACTCTACGGCAGGACTTGAAAATTGCTGTTCACGGACGATCTCCATCTTCTTTTACTGAGCTAGAGCTATTTTACAAAGAAGAATGTGCAAAGCTGGTAGAGACATACCCCAAAAGACTTGCATTAGTCATTACATCGAAAGGTGGTCTGAAAAAGTATTGACTCTTCGGGGTGATTATGAATGTATCCGTTAGATGTTTTCAGTTTCCCTCTTTGTAAAATGTTTGTTTCCCTTTTGTTACTGTACTCTGACTAATAAGTAAAGCTCTGATGATCTTCTTGTCGCCTTCAAGTTTTTTGTGTAAAAAATATTTTCTTTCCAGGTCTTGTGACATTTCTCTTAAATGTGGGTCCATTGTTGACAGCATAAATGGGAATGAGTTCTCTTTTCTTAAGGAACGCCCTGTTATAGTCACCCGTCTGCTGGATACCTGTTTAATAAATGAATTAGACTCACTTTTGGTTGAATTCTTGTTCATCCCATAGACTGTGAGCTCTTGTGGACAGGGTCCCTGCCCCTCCTGTACCTGTACGTCCTGATCGCCTAGATTTAGTGTACTTGTTCTTGTCTCCCTTATCCTCATGTAAAGCGCCACGGAACCTAATGGCGCTATATAAATAAATAATAATAATAATAATAATTAGAGCTTTGTAGTCTAAACTCTAGATTTGATCCTATGACTTTCATTGGGGTGTGCTCATTTTTGCAACTGGATTTTGAATTAATTTTTTAGGAAACGTACCTTTTGAGGGGTGTGCAAAATAATCTCTGGCTCACATTTGCTAGAGTATTTTGTTGATTTCTATTCAATATACATGCAATGTGAATGTGCATATAAATGATCCAAATATTTTTAACCTTTTTATGTTTTTTTATGCATGGACATACATAAAACATGAAACTGTGCAGTGACTTTAATTGTTGAAAGTAACATAATCTGGTGGAGGTGAAGATGTCTGGCAGTGTAGCTTTTAATGCTATCGGGAGAACACAATGTTTCAGTTTTCAGAATACCACGAATGTCTCTTTCCAAGCACTCCAGGCAATAAATCTGCCAGTGATAAAGGTCACAGTATGTTGTAGCATAAAGTGAGACAACAAATGTTAGTGGTGTAAATAGTATTAGAAATCATGAAGTGACATGGAGAACCAGAATGTCTGTGCTGAATCTTCACAATGGCTTATGTGATGCTGGTGTAGCAGTATCATAAACCATTACATAGGACTTATTGTTCTTCATCCGAAGCCTCCAACCTGCTCTGCCAGAAAGCATCTGGCAGACTATATTTCCCATAGACTGAACTTCAGAAATAATGTAGGATGGATGCAGCTGGATGTGTACTTATATGTGCAATAGCTATAAACAAAGCTGATATATGGCTTATGGATACAAAGTTGAATATGTAATAAGTCAATGGTTTTCAAAATAATTAAAACTTTAGGAAGTATTACGGTAATATCTTCATATTAGTTGGCAATAAGGATAACATTTTGGAGTTATTTTAAAATTTGTGAATATTTAATTAACTGCTAGATAAAAAAAACAGCAAAAACAACACAATACATACAGTATGCAAACTGAAAAGTGACCATATCTCCTGACTGAGCCTCTTTAGATTTGGATCGGAGTGCTGGTGTGCTGTGCTTTCCATTCTTCACTGGCTATCTGTGACAGTTAAATATGATCCAGCTGTCTTGTTAAACTCCCAGTGCACAAATAAGCCATTCCGTTATTTCATGTTTTTTAGGTTTTGGATCCTAAATATATGAAATGGATTGAATCCAAACTTTGGAAATGGTTTACAGATCATAAAATGCGGATGACATTTTTCAAGCTTTGGAGAAAATGTCAGATCAGAATTTCATTTAACAACATTTTTATCATTCTATATACAATTTCCAGGGCCGTTTCAATGCTTGGCAGGTGCTTCTATATACATCACTTATGCTGCTTTACAGAAACAAGTACTTGCTTCTCTTCGAATATGATGTTCATGAACCCGATATATTCTGTAAAATTAAGAGAAAAATAAATAGGACATTTGAGACCACTTAACATTTGTATTCCAAAGTAAAAAATAGCAAATGGAATTGTTTTATAGACATGATATTTTTAGATCAATGGTAACATCAGATAATGTGTTCCTAGTCTGTAAGCATAAGTATTTTTCTCAATTTTTGGGGGTTTTAAACCAAACACAGAATCGGATCAAAGTAGAATAAACTGAAAAAACACAGCAATTAATATTGTCTTTGTCTTACAATTGATTCAATTTGATACAGTCATATGAAAAAGTTTGGGCACCCTCTTAATCTTACTCATTTTTTTTGTTTAAAATTGTTTTTTTGCAACAGCTATTTCAGTGTGATATATGTAATACTGATGGACACAGTAATATTTCAGGATTGAAATGAGGTTTATTGCACTAACCGAAAATGTGAAATATGCATTATTTCAAAATTTGACAGGTGCAAAAGTATGGGCACCTCAACAGAAAAGTGACATTAATATTTAGTAGATCCAGCTTTAGCAAAAATAACAGCCTCTAGTCGCTTCCTGTAGCTGTTAATGAGTTCCTGGATCCTGGATGAAGGTATTTTTGACATTCCTCTTTACAAAACAATTCCAGTTCAGTTAAGTTTTGATGGACAGCCCGCTTCAAAACATCCCACAGATGTTCAATGATATTCAGGTCTGGGGACTGGGATGGCCATTCCAGAACATTATAATTGTTCCTCTGCATGAATGCCTGAGTAGATTTGGAGCGGTGTTTGGATCATTGTCTTGCTGAAAGATCCATCCCCGGCGTAACTTCAACTTTGACACTGATTCTTGAACATTATTCTCAAGAATCTGCTGATACTGAGTGGAATCCATGCGACCCTCAACTTTAACAAGATTCCCAGTGCCGTCATTGGCCACACAGCCCCAAAGCATGATGGACCCTCCCCCAAATTTGACAGTGGGTAGCAAATGTTTTTCTTGGAATGCTGTGTTTTTGTGGCGCCATGCATGATGCCTTGTTGTATGACCTAACAACTCAATCTTTGTTTCATCAGTCCACAGGACCTTCTTCCAAAATGAAACTGGCTTGTCCAAATGTGCTTTTGCATACCTCAGGCGACTCTGTTTGTGGCGTGCATGCAGAAACGGCTTCTTTCGCATCACTCTCCCATACAGCTTCTCCTTGTGCAGTGTGCACTGTATTGTTGACCGATGCACAGTGACACCATCTGCAAGCAAGATGATGCTGCAGGTCTTTGGAGGTGGTCTGTGGATTGTTCTAGACTGTTCTCAACATTCTTCTTCTCTGCCTTTCTGATATTTTTGTTGGTCTGCCACTTCTGGCCTTCACAAGAACTGTCCCTTTGGTCTTCCATTTTCTTACTATGTTCCTCACAGTGGAAACTGACAGGTTAAATCTCTGAGACAACTTTTTGTATCCTTCCCCTGAACAACTATGTTGAACAGTCTTTTTTTTCAGATCATTTGAGAGCTGTTTTGAGGAGGCCATGATGGCACTCCTCAGAGAAGATGCAAATAGGAGAACAACTTGCAAGTGGACACATGAAATAGCTTTTCCATGATTGGATACACTGGGCTATGAAATACAAAGCTCAATGAGGTTACCAACCCAATTTAGTGCTTCAGTAAGTCAGTAAAAAGTAGTTAGGAGTATTCAAATCATGAAAATCAGAAGGGTGCCCATACTTTTGCACCTGTCAAATTTTGAAATAATGCATATTTCACAGTTTTGGTTAGTACAATAAACCTCATTTCAAACCTGAAATATTACTGTGTCCATCAGTTATTACATATATCACACTGAAATAGCTGTTGCAAAAACCCAATTTTAAACAAAAAAAATAGTAAGATTAAGAGGGGTGCCCAAACCTTTTCATAGGACTGTGTAATGTATATTAGGTAACTAGTATAATATTTCTGCTATAACCTCAAAGTTAAAAGGTATATTTTGTCTTGATTTAAAGAGACCCTGTCAGCAGGATTTATTACTTAAAAGTAAGGCCATGGCCACAATGGTGATGTGATGCTAATTAAATGCATACCTGCAGTGAAGAAATCTGACCTGTAATTGCTGAATAATCTTCCTCTAAAGTTTTCATGACGACAAGGGGTCATAGGGGTCGGGTCATCTCCTTCTCCGCCCCCTGCCTTCCTCTTATGTATATTCTGTATCAGTATTTTCTTCCTTATTAAATTCTGCACTACCATGATTGTGGTTGATACAGTGTGAGCCGTATGAGTCTCTGGGCAGTCTGCAGGTCTTTAATAAAATAGTGGTGGATGCAGCGCATGCGCAGACCAAGATTTCAGATTAATGTCCTCTTCATTAAGCCAAAACCTAAGTGTGTTAATGTGTCACTTCGAGCACCAAGTTTGTTGAAGTCCTTCAGCCCATCCTCCGACTTACACTGTGCATGTGCTTCCCACGGCAATCACAGAGGTAGGGGAGCAGAATTTCAAAAAGGAGGCAGGTCACTGACTCATCAGTGACCTGTATAAGAAACACAGGAGGCAGACAGAGCCGTGGAGAAGCAGAAGAAGACCTGATCCCCAAGTCCTGCCCACTTACACAAGCGATGCACAGATGTCGTCAGCATCTTTAGGCTATGTTCACACAAGTAAAGTTTTGCTGCGTTTATTGGGGTCAAGTTTAGCCTTGGTTTTATGCTAATCTAAAGGCCCCGTTACACACAATGATATTGCTAACGATATCATTGCAACATCACTGTTTTTGTGATGTTGCAGCAACCTCGTAGCGATGTCGCTGTGTGTGACCCGTACCAACGGTCAACGATCAGCTCACTGATCGTTGGTTTATGGTTTAGGACCATAAATCTGTCATTGGTCGTCCATTGGTCAGCATGCATTGGCATGTGTGACAGGGGCCAAACGACCAGCGATAAGTGGAGCAGGCTGGTAACCATGGTAAACAGCGGGCATGTAGGCAGCGTGCAGCGCCTAGTTACCCGATGTATAACCTGGTTACCAGCCTGCTCCTACTTACCGCAGCCTCGCAGCAGGAGCTAGACATCGTGGAAAGAATATTTTATTCTTTTCCACGATGTTGCTGGTCCACTGGTCGCTGGTGAGTCTACCTTTGTGACAGCTCACCAGTGATCAGATGCCGATCAGATAGAAATGTCCCAGCAACCCGATCGTTGGTCAGATCATTGGGACATCGTAGCGTGTAACGGGGTGTTAATGCTGCCGAAATCCTGCTCTTAGGTGGACCCCCATGACAGAGGCCACAACGCTAGTGTAGCTCTAGCCTTAGAGAATTAAAATACTTGAAGTAATACAAACACTCCCTAATTATCGTCTTTTATCATTGCTTTTTACTTCCCTTTTTCTTCTCATCTTGTATGTATATCACGAAAGTAATCACTTATTTAACATAAATAACTGAGCATCTTACAAAGCTCACAGATTTTACTCTGTATTGCTATATAGATTCTACCATGTGGTGTCCTGCATTCAGTCATTCTTTTCCCTAGGTACACCACAATATGGAAACTTCACTGCTTTGTCCACAGCAAATCTTTCATTTGAAGCCGCCATCACAAATAGCACACAACATTTCATGGAGTTACACCACCATTGCAGAATGTGAATGTTGCTTGTGCTATATAAACTTTGTATATATCCCATTGATGTCCAAGAACAAAGGCTACATTAGAGAAAGCTCTGTCTCCACATCTTTTAGTGTGGATGCTGTATATGTACAGTTTATTCCTGTCTGTTGACCTGAAAAGATGGCGAGTGTAAGGCTTCAGTAACTGTCAGGAAGACAGAGCTTCAGTTGTTAATCTATTATTATAATTGCGAATGGGTTTTTTGCCCCTTCTGAGTCCACTCGCAATGCGAGTCGGCGTGGTCATGTGGATACGCCCGAAGCATTGGCCGCGCAGCGGCCATTGCGAGCAGTTCTAAGGCGAGTCGCCTTTGCAGCGCGAAGCATTGGCCGCGAAGCGGCCATTGCGAGTCAGAGACTCGCCCTTCTAGAATCCCGATGCATGTGCATCGGGCTCCCAGCTAGTAATTTAATACTTATCAATCAAAAATAATTGTCATTTTTATGGCCAACCAGTGCAGTCTGCGAAGGACAGCTGTAATGGGATCATATCAAAGTGGCCCACTAAATCCTGGTCCCAGTCATTGGTACAGCTGGCAGGATACTGCATGGGGCGCAAGGATGAGGTAAACAGGAATTTTTGGAACAGCAGAGCAAGTGAAGCAAATTCAGCAGGATAAGAAGTAAGTAAACATGGCGTGCAAAGGAGGTGTAGACCACAAAACTAGTGTCTTGGATAATAATTTGGAGACAGAGGCGTGTGTCCTGATGGGTCTTATGAGACCTAGAGAGATGATGTCACACACCAGGCCACCCACAAACCCAATATGGAGCACAATAGAGGGCAGCAGATTGAGGTGAGGGGAGGTGCACATGGACCCATGAAAGGTATAAAATGCAAGCTGCATCACTGTTGCCTAACTTAAAAGGGTGGTCCGAAACTAAGATTGCTTTTAGTCCTTAATGTCCGTCTATTTAATGTAATACTCTATACAATTTTCTAATACACTGTAATTAAAAAGTCTATACCTTTCTCTATGCTATCTAAGGCCAATTTCAGACTGGCGCTTTTGTCTGGATCTGGTGGATCCGAACAAAAAAAAGCATCTGCCGAGGGTCCCTCCTAACGGCCGCAGTTGCGGCACACTTGCGGCAAGCCCCATGCATTGTGTACGGGGCTTGTGGTAATATGCGGCAAGTGCGGTTGTGGCAGGTGCGGCCGCGAAAAAAAACGCAGTCAGCAGCATTTTTTTCGCAGTCGCACTTGCCGCACACTTACCGCAAGCCCCATACACAATGCATAGGGCTTGCCGCAAGTGTGCCGCAAGTGCGGCCGTTAGGCAGCAGATGCTGTAAATCTGCTGCATTTGCTGCATTTTGGTGAAAACGCCAATGTGAAAGGGCCCTAGCTGCTTTATTTACTACTACCAATTTCATGAAATGTCATTTGAGAATCCCCAATGTATGCTTTGATATAAAAAAAAGAGATGTTATCAGGTACAGAGGCTGCAGACACTGCTGCAGGTGCTTTAACCACCCTAAGGGCCCCTTTACACGCAGCTACATTTCTTGGGTGGCTACAGGTAACTTACTGGTTGCAGTGAAAGCATGGAGAGATTATTCCATTTGTACACAGCAACAAGATAGAACCTTGTCTCCATGATTTCACTGCAGCCAGTAAGTTACCTGTAGCCACCCTAGAAATGTAGCCGCGTGTAAAGGTACCCTTAGGGTGGAGGTACACGATCAGTATTCGGTCAGTATTTCACATCAGTATTTGTAAGCCAAAATCAGGAATGGAACTCTGAGGAAAAGTATAATAGAAACATGTGCTCCACTCCTGCATTTTTCACCCACTCATGGTTTTGGCTTACAAATACTGATGTGAAATACTGACCAAATACTGATCGTGTGCCTCCACCCTAAAACAAAGCATCATCAGTAAAATCCATTGTATTGCTGTACTGAGCATGCGTTGGTTTTCAATTCTGACATATGGGCTATATAAGCTCCCTGCACAGTATTCCTTTTCAATGCACAGTAACACTGTGCTTCCACTCCGGATGCATCTCACCAGTTTATTCAACTGAAAAAATACTTGCGGTCAAAGACATAGCAAAATTTGCTCATGGAAATGAAAGAAAAGATGCTAAAAAGAGACTTTAGGGCACCAGATGTCAGCGTGTCCTAAAACGTCTTCCTCTTGAAAAACGTGGTAGGTTCGTGTATGTCTAAAAAGCATTGTGTGCACATACTCAGTGTTAGGTTTATTCTTTTTTTGGGGGAATGGATGTTAAAAAACAATAATTTGCATTTACATTTATACTTTTTAGAACTTTTCATATTTTAATAAGAATATGTCAAGGTACATACAAAATATTGAATACTTTTTAATTAATTTTTTTAGGGAGAAAAAATAAAAAACAGCTCCACTTGTAGCTAAATTTGTATTTTTTTACTTTAATAAGTGCTGTCCCCTTTCAGAAAATATAAGTCTCCAGGTGCACTGACATCACATTAGTGACACAGCATCCACCAGTGACATTCTTGATTATGAGTGGAGCATTTCACAAGTTGCTGCGTTCATTGATAGGCTGTTACTCAATCAACAGGATGTCAGCTCCGCAGCCAATATCAGACACCATCATGAGTGACGGAGATTCAGTGCTGGTTCCAGGACTGTGAATAAAGAGCAGTTTGATGCTTAATAACAATATACAGCAAAGGATCAAGGTTTTATGAAAGGAGATAACTCCTTTAGGTTTTCAAATTGATACTGTATAATGCTACAAAACAACAACAATGAACAAGGCCATAGCCAGGATGAGATATGAATTAGAAACCTGGACCTATTATTACTCAGAACAAAAGAACAATATCCACATAGAATATATTGTACTGAGCAAGAATAGCTGGTCTCCTGAGCGAATGACCTTGGTTGGAAAGCTGTTGGCCATGACTGTGTAAATAAACCTAAACAAATTAGAGGGGGGCTGAGATGTGAAATGAAAAAAGAAAGAATGTAAAAAAGTGCAATTTGCCATATCTATACTGATGCAATCTGTTGCTACCCGACAAAAAGATTGCTCTTTACTTCATATGCAAATAAGACATAAGTGCTCTTAAGTGAATGATGAAGCACTTCGCCAGTCCTTTGCTCCATTTCACACCCCATAGATTTAGAGTAAATTTGCTCACTGTCTAATGGGAGAGAGGGGACCAAAAAACTTAGATATCAGAGTAGGAATATCCCGGCACACTATGTGCCAGAGATATTGCTGTTTGTCTATTTAAAAGGATAAATAGGGAGCGCACATAGGCCGTTATCGTCTTAATAAATAGTCCAGTCCCCTCAATCGGTGTGACTCACCTGCGGTGGTTGTGAAAGCCACAACAAACTGGGAGAGCCTGGTAATGGTCGCTGCAGGAGCCCACTGAAAATAAATGATTTCCACCAAAGAAAAAGCTGGGCTTTGTAGTCCGCGCTGACCTCAAGAAACGTCCAGTCCAATAAGGGTCACACAGATTCTTGTTTATTTTCCTACGCGTTTCGTGCCTTTAAATCTGCCACTTCATCAGATCTAGCCTACAGTGGATACACTTCCGCCTTGCAGGGACACCAATGTCGTTATCTCCTTGGCAGCCCGATTGACCTTGCGGGTCTGCATGTTTTGTGTGGCCCTCTGCTCAACTGCATGGCCATTCATGTATGTCTTGCTCTCCTGCACTGCCACATAGCTAACGTTATGCTGCGTAGTCCTCTGCTCTCTTGCATGGCCGCCCACGTGCTTTGTGGGCCTCTGCTTTCCTGCATTGCCACCTATGTGTAGTGCATCGCCTGACTCTCTTCCATGGCTGCCCACGTGTGTCTTTAGCCACTATGGAATGTACATGCCGACAGGGTTTCCTGGTCTCCAGCTTAAGGTGTGCACCTTGAAAAGGTGTCACCAGCCTATTTCTGGGAGGCATCAAGTATTTAAGACTCACTACCCTGTTATGAGAGGTCTGAGCAACACATTAGGTTTCTAGCCTAGTTCTGTTGTGTTGGTCCAGCCTGTTGCACTGGTCTGCCTGTATCCATCACTAGTCCTCCCTGTAACCAGTTCTGAGCTTGCTGTATTCCTGAACCAATTCAACCTGTGATCCAGTGTCGATCCTTCTTGAGTTCCTGGCCGTCCAGATTGTACTACAGTGTCAGTCATGCCCATGTTCCTGGAAGTGTCCAACCTTTTATTCCAGTACCAGTCTTATCTAGGTTTCCTGGATCTCACCAGCCTGAGTTCTAGTGTCTACCTTACCTATGTTCCTTCACCTGTTGAGCCTGAATTCCTGTGTCTGGTTTGTCTGTGTTCCTAGACCCATTCTGCCTGTGTATCTGCACCAGCTCTGCCAGTGTTGCTGCACCAGCCTTGTGTGTGTACCATCACCAGCCCTACCTGTGTACCTGCACCAACCCTGCCTGTGTACCTGCATCAGCTTCACCTGTGTACCTGCAGCAACCCTGCCTGTGTACCTGCATCAGCTTCTCCTGTGTTCCTGCACCAGCCCTGCTTGTGGTTCTACACCAGGACTGTGTTCCAGTTTTGGTCCAGCCTGTGTCCAGTCTGTCCTGTCTGCATACCTGTTCCAGTCCTGTCTGAGTTCCCATGTCAGGCCAGCCTAAGTCCTAGTACCTGTCCTGCCTGTTGTTCTATTCTTGTCCTGCTTTTATCTAGCTTTGATCAGCTACCACACACAGTCCTGGACACTGCACTGGAATTGGCACCTGTCGTCCACTGGAAACTAAATCCAACCTCACCATCAGAGACTATGATTAAAACTTGGTAGGCACTTACATCCGTCTCACATCTGGGTAAGCTTGGGTTCCCCCTGTGGACCAGTGGTTCTACTGTTGCTTGCACCCGCAAATGTTACAGTAGCTTAATTTTGTTTTGATCTGTTTGATCCTAGCTGAAGGAAGTGAATGAATCCCTCCAGCAGATACCAAATGTGTATAGATGTTTTATTGTTTATTTAAAGCCCTCCACCCGCCTAACCTGCTTTCACCTTATGGTCCCTTTACACGCGGCCACAGGAAGGTAGAAACCGGCAGGCATCGGACACAATTGTGCCTGTTGCCTTGAAAAGACCACGATGTGGCGGTGTGTAAATCAGGACTTTCCTTCCTTCAGGGAAGACACAGGAAGGAAAGTCCTGAATTACACGCCGCCACATCGAGGTCTTTTCAAGGCAACAGGCTCAATTGTGCCCGATGCCTGCTGGTTTCTACCTTCCTGTGGCTGCATGTAAAGGGACCATAACTGAGGCCAAATTTTAGAATTCTAATGAGCATCAAATTATGTGGTAATAATTCTGGAATACGTCAACATATCCCATTGATTCTGTGTATGTTTTTGTGTGACACATTGGACTTCATAAAATAGGAAGGGGGAACAAGAGGCGCAATAGTGCCCTATCACTCAGACACTAAGAGATGAGAGGTATATTGTCAAAACCACTCACCTATTCCAGTTGTGATGACCCACAACTGGCTTGAAGGCATATAATCAATACCGGCTGCTGCAGGACCTCCACCAACCACTCGCACGTGGGAAGACTCTCAGGAAGCTGGGACAAGGTGTGTGACAGTCCGCGCCACCGGGTACCAAAGAAATCACCTGGGATATCCCTGAGGAAGGCGCCAGGTGGAGCGCTGAAACATGTTGGAGAATAAAGACAAAGCTTGAAATAACTTCCTGCATCCCAGGTGATTTCTTTGGTACCCGGTGGCGCGGACTGTCACACACCTTGTCCCAGCTTCCTGACATTGGACTTCATGTTAGTGATAAATTCTGTTTGACATGATTTGTGTTTTATTTATGAAAATATAAAAACTTTAACAAAAAACATACCGTATATACTCACGTATAAGCCGAGTTTTTCAGCCCAAAAATTGGGCTGAAAAGTCCCCCCCTCGGCTTATACGCGAGTCAATACGGTCCCCTCAAAGTTTGGCGCCCCCACCTAACTTGCTGGCCCCCCCCGCATGCAGCGCTGCGCATATACATTACCTGTCTAGCAGTTGTCACCCTCCGGTGGCGGATCGCGGCTCCCGGCTCCGGCTTCCATCTTCCTCTCTGTCTTCTTGCTTGTCACGTGACTGGCCGGCGTCGTGATGACGTCATCGCGATGAGCCCCGGCCACAAAGCAGGAAGACAGAGATGAAGATGGAAGCCGGAGCCGGGAGCCGCGATCCGCCACCGGAGGGTGACAGCTGCTAGACAGGTAATGTATATGCGCAGCGCTGCATGCGGGGGGGGGGGCCAGCAAGTGATGTGGGGGCGCCAAACTATGAGGGGGGCCCTGCTGGGGCCCTATATACTACCACTGGGGCCGTATATACTACTGGGGCTGTATATACTACTGGGGCTGTATGTATACTACCACTGGGGCTGTATATACTACTGGGGCTGCTGGATACTACCACTGGGGCTGTATATACTACTGGGGCTGCTGGATACTACCACTGGGGCTGTATATACTACTGGGGCTGTATATACCTCTGGGGCTGCTGTATACTGATGGGGGGGCTGTATACCACCTCTGAGGCTGCTGGATACTACCACTGGGGCTGTATATACCACTGGGGCTGCTGTATACTACCACTGGGGCTGTATATACCTCTGGGGCTGTATATACTACTGGGACTGTATGTATACTACCACTGGGGCTGTATATACCTCTGGGGCTGCTGTACACTACCACTGGGGCTGTATTTACTACTGGGGCTGCTGGATACTACCACTGGGGCTGTATATACTACTGGGGCTGCTGGATACTACCACTGGGGCTGTATATACTACTGGGGCTGTATATACCTCTGGGGCTGCTGTATACTGATGGGGGGGGGCTGTATACTACCTCTGGGGCTGCTGGATACTACCACTGAGGCTGTATATACCACTGGGGCTGCTGTATACTACCACTGGGGCTGTATATACCTCTGGGGCTGTATATAATACTGGGGCTGTATGTATACTACCACTGGGGCTGTATATACTACTGGGGCTGCTGGATACTACCACTGGGGCTGTATATACTACTGGGGCTGTATATACTACTGGGGCTGTATGTATACTACCACTGGGGCTGTATATACTACTGGGGCTGCTGGATACTACCACTGGGGCTGTATATACTACTGGGGCTGTATATACTACTGGGGCTGTATGTATACTACTACTGGGGCTGTATATACCACTGGGGCTGCTGTATACTACCACTGGGGCTGTATATACCACTGGGGCTGCTGTATACTACCACTGGGGCTGTATATACTACTGGGGCTGCGTGTATACTACCACTGGGGCTGTATATACCACTGGGGCTGCTGTATACTACCACTAGGGCTGTATATACCTCTGGGGCTGCGTGTATATTACCACTGGGGCTGTATATACCACTGGGGCTGTATATACTACTGGGGCTGCGTGTATACTACCACTGGGGCTGTATATACTACTGGGGCTGCGTGTATACTACCACTGGGGCTGCTGCTGTATACTACCACTGGGGCTGCTGTATATACCTCTGGGGCTGCTGTATACTACCACTGGGGCTGCTGCTGTATATACCACTGGGGCTGCTGCTGTAACACTGCTGGGGCCTGTATATACCACTGGGAGGCTGCTGTATACCACACTGCTGGGGCTGTATACCTGTGCTGGGGTCCACCCTCGGCTTATACACGAGTCAATAGATTTTCCCAAGTTTTGGGGGCAAACGTAGGGGGGTCGGCTTATACACGAGTCGGCTTATACACGAGTATATACGGTAAATATTTTGCACTTTTAAAAAATGTTTCATTTTTATGCCATAAAACCAGCTAAACCACACAAAATCATTAATAATCATTTTTTAACTTTTTTTTTTTCTGTTTGAAAGTTAGAACGATTAAAACTTTATCAGAATTTTTTTTTATTTTTTCCAACAAAATTTAGGGACCATATTACATTTGAAATGACTATGAGGGACAAAAAATAGCCAATAGTTATACCATGTTAAAAATCACACCCCTCAAAGTGCTCAAAAACCCTACCCTCTTCATGTTTGACCCCAGTTTGCAAACTACACCCCTCAATGAATTCATCTAGGGGTGCAGTGACCATGTTGACACTACATGTGCCTCCCAAACATTTATACCGTAATATAGAATAATTACATTTTTACCACCAGAATGTTTTAGCCGCAAGATTATAATTTTTATACAAGTTAATAGAAAAAACGGAGTGCAATGTGTGTTGTACCATTTCTCCAGTGTGCCCTACAACCCTACATATAATCGGGAACTAATTTTCAGGAACAGTGGCAAGCTTAGATGGGAAGGAGTGCAATATTATAGTGCAGATTTCGCTGTTGAGGGTCTGTTCACATGATGCGTATGTTGACGCGTGTTAGGTGCATATCGACATTAGATATGAATATGCAGCAGCGTGTTTTCCCAGCCAAGTCAATTAAGAAGTCCTGTCCCCATGGTGCCTTTTTTCTGCAGCAGAAAATCTGCAGCATGTCAATTCTTGCTGCGGATTTGATTGCGTTTTTCACCCATAAACCGTCATGTTGACTCACAATAAGCAGCAGATATGCAGCAGTATTCGCACTATGCATATGTGTTGCTTATTTTGTGCCTAATTTGCAGTAAATTCTGCAGGAAATGATAGTGATGTGGGGGAGAGCAGCATTCGACATTTTTTTCCCTTGGTTTTGGGCAAAGTATCCAAGGTTTAATGAAATAGACACAAAGCAGCATAAGAATCAGCATGAAATTCAGACCAAAAATGCACCCTATAGACCGGGATGGTTTTGCTGCTTTTTTCTGCCAGTAGGTGCAGATTTTGAAAGTCCAAAATCTGCACCCCAAACTCAGTGTGTGGACACACCCTTATGGTATGACGATTCCATGACATATTAGCAGAGCCCCCGAAGGGCCAGAAAAACAGAACCCCCTATAAGTGACCTCATTTTAGAAAGTATACCTCTCAATGATTCATCTAGGGATGCAGTGCTCGTATTGACATCACAGGTGTGTCACATAATTGTAGACTACTGGGCGGTGAAGTATAATCAAGTACATTTTTACCCCATGCACATAGTTTTCGCTCCAGATTTTACATTTTCACATTTATGAATGGGTAAAATTGGCTCCAAAATTTGTCACGCAATTTTGGCTAAACACGGCAATACCACATATGTGGCTGTACAGTATGCTTACTCACACGGCAAGACCTGCAAGGGAGGAAAGGAGCGTTATTCGGCTCTTGGAGCACAGATTCAACACACTGCCATTAATGTCTACTGGCAACAAAAGTGTGTGCAGCCCATCCTTGCGAATGGGGAGGGGTATGTTAAATTTGTTGTTAACTTTCATCCATTCTCTTCATGGCAAAGAATTCTCAGGGATCTGAATATAAGAATTGTTGCTCTACATAAAGATGAACTAGGCTTTAAAAAGATTGCCAAACACATTGATACTGGGCTGCCAATGGCGCCAAAAGTGAAATATTATTAGTCTTTACATTTTTTTTTTACAAACATTTTCATTTACTTTTAACTACTTAAAGTGAAAGAAATCTAAACAGGTTTATTATCTATGAACTCGTAGTGACCTGAAAAGCATTCTGACAGGTCAGTTTTGACATATAGTGGACATGGTAAATAATAAAAAACAAAAACAAAAACGCAATTGTGGATTTGCACTAAATTCAAGTCTTATTTCAAACCAGTACATCTCTTTCTTAAAGGCAACTTAGTGGCTCCAGACTATGGAGTCTGACAGCTCCAGCAAACAGAACCAGAGGGTTAATATGCCCCCCAGTCCTGTTTGCAGCCGGATTTAGCAGAGCACAGCTGCAGGAGCTGTCCCCTGCTGAAATGACAGAATCACAGCTAGCGGGGAGCTATTTGCGGTCCTGAAATCTCAGCAGGGGACAGCTCCAGGTGCTGAAGTTCAGAGCAGCCGTCGCTGAGCTTCAGCACCTGCCGTCCGGAAACCTGACAGATTCTCTGTCGGGTCGGCACCCCATACACTCCCATGTTAGGGAGCATAGGGCTACATTGTGTCTAAATCGGTTTGGGGCTGTCTAGTTCGCATCGGACAGCCCCGGACCTGATCACACCATGATGTGAAACTGGCCTAAGTTATACGTTTAAGCAGGCCTGCCTCAGTGATCATGTGATTGAATTGTAAACTTCTCTATGTAAAATGAATACACTTGTGATAGAAATCTGGTTTGATAGAACTTATAGACCTTTGCTGTAATATATGATGCACTTTAAAGGCCGTGTGGAATCATTCTTTTCAGAGCCTTTAGTTTTTCAGATCATTGTAAAGCTATCATCACATCTTTGTATTTATGAGCAATAGACAATGTGTAGTCTGATTAATGGACGTAATGGGACATATAACTTCCTTGGTCTCTATTTTGATGGCTCTGCGTGCTTTTTCATTTGTATTATTTACTTGGTGAATGATGACACATATTTTCCAGCTCATGCTGTTCCGGTATAAAACATTCTTTCATTCCCACGATACAGATGAAATCATTGCCAGCTTTGAAATACAGAGGAATTTGTTCAGCGCAGAACTTCAAATAAAACATGCCAGAAAATTGCTAACTACTGAGCATAAAAAAGATTGCAACACAGAAAACAACATATTTCAAGTGTAATAATTTGTCTGTAGACAGTATAATTCTGCTAAGGTTCTTCTGGGCATTGTTCATACAGAGGAAGACAATATGGTCTCTTCTGACGTAGAAGACTCATCTTACAAGTGTCATCAGTCATATTAAAGCCTCTGTCGGAGCCCACATGTCACACAGTGGCAGCACTTTTCTTCAATTCTTTCCAAGCAGAACACTGATGAAAGTAGTCATTGCTGGAAGGCCCTTAATACTAATTTTTATTAAAAATAAGTTCTAAAAAGATCCTCATTTTCCTTTTTTATTGTTTAAATTAAGTTTTGTGTAAAATGTATTTTTCCAAAATCTTTAATAATTTTTTTTTTTACCTATTACAATGTATTAATAAAATAGAAATCTTACAATTTTCACAACTGACCCCAGCTGCTTTTTAAATAACTTACTGTTGTTTCATGTATTGTTTCATGTACTATATATACATGCCCTACACATTACTATTTAGCTGGAGCTTGACTCAGAGGAAGGATGCACCAGGATAAGAACATCCACCTGTGTGCAAGAACACTGGCACCAGCTGCAGTCTCTTAGGCGGCTTACTGGATAGAAATTTCAGGAGATGGGTTATCCGGATATGATCCAGGTGCAAGAGACACCACTACAACTTGGTGATCGAGTGCTTATAGAAGCAAAGCGCCGTTGGAGCAAGTTGGATTACAGATGGAAGACAACTCCCCATCAAGCAATAAGGACTGTTCTCCATGAAAATCTTATGTATGAGATGCGATCTGAAAGGGAGAAAAGGCATCAGGAAGGTTGCTTCCTCACAACATGCTTCATCCTGTGTATGTGATGAGGAGTGGGTGGCTGGAGCAAGAAATTCTGCATCCAGGAAATTTGTGGATAATGAAGATGAATGATGGATGCACCTGTAGTGCCAAGAGAAACACCAGCAACATTTCAGGCTGATTCAGAAGAAGGCTAGAGACTGAACCTGCAAGAGAAGTGACATGCCCCTCCAGTGCCTTAGGATACTCGGAACCGGGCTTTGAGGCTTCATCACAGGGATCACAGGGACCAAGACCCGGCTCCATGACCCTGGCAGTGTCATTAAATGTTTGGTGTGGATGGCTCTCTCTCTTAGGGATGGTAATGTGGTGTGGAAGGTTCTTCTGGGTAGGGATGACTAGACCTGGGAATACTTGTTCATTTTACATGACGCCACCCGCAGGTTGCGGCTGTAAATGGCGCCACTGCACGACAGTTCTCCTAGGGGCCGATGGAAGGGAGGCAGCAATGTTCTTAAGCCCTCTATGGGTACGGCTGACCCCCAGGGCAGCTTGAGGTACCTCAGTAAGTTGGTAGTTGTGTTTCTAGTGCTTCTGAGGCATTAAGAAAGTTCACAGACACAGCGGGTGGCAGTCTTTAGGTCTTTTACTCACAGTCAATGTGCAACAACCCGCTGAATACTGGGTTCTCGGAGCAGGGATCCAGCTACTCCCAAGTAGTAGGATGGTACATAACCGGCACCCCTTCTCTGTCCTTTCCTGGTCATCTTACACAGCGCTTGCCTCTCCCGTCCTGCCTTGCTCCTCGCCACACAGAGCTCTGAGCCAGTGGCTGTGGGCTTTTCTTAGGGGTAAACCTGCAGTATCTCCCCTTAGCCCTATGGTTGCTACCTTTTCAGCAGATGTGTGTGGAAGTCGACCTGCCACCATGGAAGTGTCACAGCCTTCGGGTTGCTAGCTGAGCCTGGTCTGTCTTCTCCACTAGTCTTGGGGTTCCTGGTGCCCCTTTCTTGCAGCCTGGTCCCTCCACTTGCTGCACCTGACAATGGATACAAGTCCTACAGGTGGATTGCTCACTTCCCATTTCTCTGGGCCCCTCTCTTCCTGGTGGAGCCACTTGGATGCTGTTTTTGCTCCTCGGTCTGGCTTCAGGACTAGCTCCAGTCCTCTAGACATGTCTAAGGCATACTTGCTCTAGTTTCCCTCCAACTTGACCTCTGTTGTTCAGCAGTCTCTCCTCAGCTGTTCTACCCCTCTCAGCTAGCTGGTCAACTCTAGCCTCAACTATTCAACTGTCTCTCCACATTCTAGATCTTTCCCGCTCTATTTATAACCCTTGTCATGTGTCCCATGTCATCTACGTGTGTTCTTCCTGGCTTCACTCCTTCCCAAGTGCTCCCTCTAACTACTTCCTTCACCACCCATCCCCACTACAATGGTGCCTTTGCATGGTCTGGGTGTCCGGTACCGGTCTGTATCCCTCTTACCCATGAGTTGGATACTAAACCCTAACAGGGGTGCAGTACCTTGTGGCGACTGGATCCGCAGGGGCACCACACTCTCCAATCCTAACACCCAGCCTGTCCCAGGGCTGAAAGAGAACAGAAAACAAGCAGTACAAAGACATGCTAAATTTTTGTAATGCTAAATAACAAGAAAGCTTTTCATCCCTTTAACGGAGGTACAATTACTTTAATGTTGCATAATATAAAAGTAAAAAAAGGAATAAATAACTATATACAGTTCCCACCAAGTCCAGTGCGAACTATTTCGGTTATGCATCACACTGTCCTAGGTGTTAAACTTGTGTCTAGGCTAGTGTCTAGTATCTAGGCTAGTGTCCTGCAACGTGTTTCTCCATTTGTCTTCGGGGGGACCCTCCACAAGAATACCCCCAGCACATATCCTGGGCTTGGCGACAAGGTTTGATGGACCATTTTTTTTCGGCAACGCCAGTGGGTTTTTGTGTTGTGGTCTTACTGACATGTCGGTTCTAAGACCAACAGGCAGCACACCTTGGTACTAACTATTTACATTAGAGTCCAAGCCAAACGCAGTCCATAGCCACTCAGTCCTTTGGCACATAATCAGCATGCATACATTCTACTCTATTCTATTCTACACTGAAACATACATTATTTAAACTAGCATACTATTTCGAACAGGCACACCTACATTTAGCTACAACTATGACCTAACCAGGTCAACAATACAAACTTATTTACATGGCTGCTCCTCCACTATTGTACCAACTAGTTGCTGCCTTCTTCTCTGCCACAGCAGCATCTGCACCTCCTCATCATCTCCGCTCTTCTGGAGTCCAGCAGTTGCCACTTGCACTAGTGGTTGCAGCCTGTCTTGCGCTGCTACAGGTGTTGTCAGCAATTGCTCTGTTTTGGGCAGCCGCATCGGCAGTTCTCTCAACCATTCTGGCAGACTAATCAACAGAGTCATCGTAGCAGCTTCTGGGGTCTGAATACAGCTTTCTGGACAGGTTCTGGACTCGGCTCCCTCACAGGTGCGGGCTTTAATGGCTGTTCTTGGAGCTCAGGCGCTATGGGCAGTTCTAACTGCGACACCTGGGTTTTTGAACAAGCGGGCAGCTTACGCTCCACTAGTAAATGTCAAGGGCATACTACCCCGCTCATCCATGTGTCGAGTGAAAGTCACGGTATCCCCGAGGTACAGGTTATGCCGTGGCGTGGCCCTCTGGCAGGTGGGCCTCTACATCCCGTCGGGTCACAAAGAGCTCTCTCTTGGTATCCTGCTCCTTCACAAACCCCCAGCCTTTGATGAGGTCCAACCGGACAACAGTACCATTATAGATTGGACATCTCTCTGCTGCTTGGGATTGGTGAACCCGCTGCTTAGCTTGCAGGTTTTCCTCCATGGCTTGCCATCTAGCTCACCGCTCTCGCTGCCTCCCGCTGGGCCTCTTGCTGGTTACAATAGCCTGTAGCTCACTGTCTCCACTGGGGTCTCTCCCTCCAGGTCTTTCCTGGGATCCCCATTAACTGGTCACCCTGGCTGTCCCACCTGAATACCACCTTCTCTGCAGTACACTCCTCTGGCATGAGAGAAACCACTAACCGCTCAAAGGGCACAGAACAGTCCCAGAGGAAGTCTTTGCACACCCTGCTGGGTGCAAGAGCAGTTGGGGTATCTAGGGGCCCACCAGGGTCTCTTCCACTACCGGGGGAGGAACAGTACCTTCAGCCGTCAGTGGTTCCTTGGCATCGGCTTCCTTGTCTTCCTCCAGGGCTTGTGACAGTGAATGGGACGTCCCACCGCCGACTCATGCGCTCCACGAGGTCGATTTTCCATGCCTCCACCGCCTTAACCTGGGCTTTCTCAGTCAGCTGGGATAAAACTTGACTGGGATAAGTAAGAAGAAAATGGAAATTGTAGCGTGGATTAGAAGTTAAGGCTCAACACTCAACAGGTGTACAGTGTGTACAATCCCCATGTTTGGAAGCATAGCAAGTACTGATGGAAGAACTCGAACTTTAAAATTTGGGGTCCATACCAGACACCAAGTGATGCATGGACCCCGAGCATGGAATTTTCAGGGAAGTCTATGTTACTGTAGGTTCATCCATCCAGATAAAGGGCTGGAGGAATGCAAAAGGAAGGAAAATGGGGATTAAAACAGGACAAATTTGCTTACTGAGTTTCCATGCTGTTGTCACACTGCTTCTGGGTCTTCTCAATAAAGTGGGAGTGGTAGCAGTCAAGACTATGCCCCCTCCCTCTGTGTCAGCATCTGTGATTGATTGCCCTCACACTAGCTGTATGGGTCCTGAAGTAGAGTGTATAAGTAAATAATTGAAAAAAATGGTATGGGGTCTTCTGTATTTTGATACCCAGAGTAGATGAAGTAGACAGCTTGGAGGCTGCAGCCTCCAGCTGTGTGCTTTATCTTGGCTTGGTATGAAAATATGGGAGACCCCACACTATTTTTTAATTATTAAAGAAATGTTGTGGCATCCTCCCCAATTTTGATTCCCAGCTAAGGTAAAGCAGACAGACGCAGGCTGGTATTCTCAGCCTGAGGAGGCCCATTGATTATTATGAAAATAGCAGCCGTCCGTTGGCTCAGAATTGGCATATCTGTTAGATGTGCCAAATCCTGGCACTTTACCTAGCTCTTCCTGATTGCCCTGGTGCTTTGGTAATCAGGGTAATATAAGGGGTTAATGACAGCTGTGATTTGTCAAAAAATCACAACTGCCATGAAGCTTTCGATTAGTAATGCAAGAGGTGTCTATGAGACCCACCCCATTATTAATTGTGTAAGTAAAAAGAAATCAAAACAAAACACAGAAAATTCTTTATAAAAAAAACCAAAAACTCGCCCCCTCTTTCTCCAATTTTTTAACCCCCAAGACTCCCATGCAGTTCCAACGTAATCCACACGAGTTATGATGTCCCACAAAGATTCTGGCTCTGCTACATCCTGAGGTCTCCACGGTGCCCCAGCGGTGACCTTAGGTGAAATCACCTCAGGTGAATTCATTCAACTCAGTGAACTAACCTAAATTGAACTCAATACCAGTAATCTGGCATTAAATTCAACGGTGCTGAATTACTGGATTACTGACTTCAATGGCGCCAGATTGCCTAATTATCAGGCACCATTGAATGAATAATCTGGCAATCCAGCATGCATTCCAATAATCTGTGACGGAGTTCAATGAGTTCACCTGAGGAGAGTTTGCTTAGTTCAGTGAGAAAATTCTGTTGAACAATATTGAAGAACCTCCGGCACAGACTTTTGCAGTTTAAATTCAGATTTGATTCAAACTCCTTAAAAGCATTAGTGGTACGCAGCCCTACTCACGCTGACGCATTTCGATACAAATCTAGTCTTAGCATCTTGCAATGGAAGCCGTGTGAGAAATACCCTTCCCTTCCCTATACTAAGAAATCTTACAATCTCTGGGAGAAAAAGCACAAAACGCAACAGATTTAAGTTATTGTGCAGATTTGCACAAAACGCATGTAATCTATGCAGCAAGTCACTGAGAAACAGAAATCACCCAATGATGAAAAACGCACGTAAACGTATGCAAAAAACACAAAAATGGGCCACGTTTTTATGCCAGAAGATACGGATTTAGTGCAGATGTTTCTGCAACCAAATACTCATATGTACACCTAGCCTAATCAAGTAATCATGAGTTCACTGAGTCCAATGAGAACATTCTGCACCAAATTTGCATCTTCTGGCAAAAAATGCACCAAAAACATGTAAAAAATGCTTTGCATTGTTTATGCTTTATGTGTATTTTCAATGTGTTTTTCATGCATTTGGGATGGAAATATGCTGCAATAATGCATCAACAATTGAGATGCTGCTAATATATTTCTGTACCCAATCTGCAAAGGAAAAAAAGCAATGGTGCACAAAACATCAGGATTCTCATTGACTTTGCCGGTACAGAATGAGAATTGTGAAGTTTTGTGGACATGTTGCTTGCAGATTTGGTGCTGAAATACATCTGTAGCATGCACATTCTTCCAGTGTTTTTGCAGCATATTTCCACCCCAAATGCATGAAAAACATGCTAAAACCTCATACATTTTTAGCCCATGTTTACTGCCTTTGCAGCGTGCGTTTTTGGTGCATTTTTTTGCCAGGAGATGCAGAATTTTTACTGAACTCAGTGAAATCACCTCAGGTGAACTCATTGAACTCAATGCCGGATTACTGTAATATGTGCACATTCTAGTAATCTGGCATTGAGTTCATTGGTGCCATATTACTAGATTATTGACTTCAATGGTACTGGTTAATCAGGTTATTTTTTACAAATCACAACTGTTATTGACCCATTATATTACCCCGCTTGCCACTGCACCAAGGCAATTGGAATGAGCTGCTGCTTTTCTTGGCTGGGTATCAAAAACTGGGGGCAGACCCCATACCTTTTTTTAATTGTTTATTTAAATCATTTAAAAAACCTGCTTGGGTCCAGCCTCTGGCTGTCTGCTTTATCTGGGCTGGGTATCAAATATGGGGAACCCACGCAATTTTTATGAATTATTTATATATTTTACACTCCACTTCGAGACCCAGACATCTAGCGTGAGAGCAACCAATCACAGATGCCGGAAAGGAGGGTGAGGGCGCAGTATGACTGTAACCAATCACAGACGCTGTCACAGAGGATGAATGGGGAAGCAGAGGAATATTCATAAGGTTTAATGAGCGGACCCCAAAGCAGTGTGACAGCAGAGTGTAAACTCGGTAAGTATAATTGTCCTGCTTTAATCCCCATTTAGCTTTCTTTTACAGCTCACTAGCCCTACTACTACCATTTTATAACTCTACAGTTCAGGTCCCCATAGACTTTTATGGGTTTTGGGGTCTGGACTTTACTTTGGGTCAAGTCTATTCATGAACTGGATGTTTTTTTTCAAGTTCGGGCAATCCATCGATCCCGAATGTCTGCGGTGTCGCCCATCTCTAATAGCTGCTTATATTTCCTGCTAATGAAGAGGACACAACAAGTAAACAGTATGTATACCAGCACAGAAACCCCAGTAATGTCTTGTAATAGTTTTACTATTATTAGAGTGTCCTTGTTTCCTGAGATAAGGAGGATAGTCACAGATTGCCCATACATTTCTTATTTGCACAGAAATGAATTTCCTAAAATATTCGTAGTTTATAGGTTATGTTATGTTACAATATACAGAACAGCAGTGGTGCACCTGCAACAGAGGCAGACCACACAGCTGCTATGGGGAACAAGAAGAATCACGTAATAGCTGTCTGCCAAGTTCATAAATTCCTGACTATAAAATCTATACGTTTTGGCTCAGAGACCTTTTCACCATTTTTTTTTCCTCTACGCTTGTTGTACTCATTTATAATGTCTTCACACAATTATAATGGGAAACCCTATGATTTTCGTTATGGAGTCCTTCAATCTCATTATACAATCTCAGCTGAAAAAAAAATTACTCATCATAATTAAGGTTGTTTCGGTCTTAAAGAGTAACTTTTAACTTCATTTTTATGTAATAAGTTAATAGTCGAATAAAAATAGGCAACTTTGGAATATATCTTATTGGAGAAATCTGCTTCTTTCTTGAACCTAAAATGATTTTTTTCCCCTCAAATTAAGGGTAAAATTTGTATAACGTGAAGAAGAATTTTCGACTTCCTGAGATAGGTGACATTTAGTGCATTTAACACTTCACGAAGATGAGGTGAAGGTGCAATTTCTTCTGAAAACACAACCACGATTCTCCATAAAAGTATAAACGTTTTTGAGCAGCACCTGTTATCTCAGTAATGGTAACATATGTCAAATCTAGCCACTTATGGAAAAAGACAGCACTCATCGGATGACAGGCAGAACTTCATTTATTAAAAACATCTTAAACCTAATGGACAGGAGGGAGGATGACACCAAGAAGAATAATGGCAGTTTCACCGGGTTGAACCGGTTGAAGTGCAGTGTAACTTGAAATGGCCATTGTTCGTCTTGGTGTCATATTCCCTCCTTTTCCGTGTCTATGTGGTTTAGCCGTGTCTAAGGCTGGAACCACACTGTCCGTGTGATATACGAGTCACTCAGACGAGTGTCGGATCATTAACCCTGAATGACCTCTCCCTGTCAGCAACTCCATACTCCCATACTGACAGGGAGAGATCGTTCAGGGTTAATGATCCGACACTCATCCAAGTGACTCCAATATCACACAGACAGTGTGTTTCCAGCCTAATAAATGAAGTTCTGCCAGTCATCCGGTTAGTGCTATCCATTTCCTTAAGTGGCTGGATTTCACTAAAGACTACTATACTGAGGAATGTTCACCTGGAGACATAAGAGCAACTTCAAGAGGCTGAATCTGGCGGTATCCATTGATTCCATCGATCCTGAGGATTTAGAGCATGCTATAAGGTAGTGATCGACCTTTTCTTTATTTTACTGGAGTGGTAAACATCTGTATTCACTGAAAACAGAATTTCTCAAGTTGAGAATTTTTTATAAGGAATATTCATCATTCCTTGTCGATTTATCTGCTGGAATATATTAAAAAGTTTCTTATTTTTGAATTTACTATTGATTTATGAAAAAAAAATTACGGCTAATCTTTAAATATTGTTATAATATTATTATATTAAAACAGGGTCATCCAAAATAGCAAAGAGGTAACCAAAAATTCTGGTAAAAAATTCTAGAAGCAATATAAAATGCTTCATGGATCTCTAAATAGAACATTCCATATTTACTACTGAAACAGTAGGGTCTAGATGGGCACACCTCTGTCAGCATATGTAGAAAATGTCATATGCCCTCAAGGTGGAAAGAAATGATTGGATAGACCTTCTCTACAATATATTGTACACATAAAAATCTTAAAGGATACCACTTTTGTTATACCAAATTATGGTGGAGCTGAGCAATGTTTTGCATATTGTGAGCAAAAGTTGGGATACCTTTCTGTTTTCCGCCATAACTAAGTAACTTCAGGCACAATATTTAATTCTCTGATAATACAGTATGTGATGTCAAGAGTGTTGACCTATTTATCACACTTCTGTATAGTATAATTGATTATCATATAAAATAGACATGTCCTTCAATACACTGTACCCTTCATCAACAATATGAACAAAATCTAAAAAAATATTTTGCACTGGTGCATTACTACCTGGCTGTAGATAATATATTGCATATTTAATAGATTGATGAATAAGTTCTATATCTGTTGAGTTACTGGTGGATATTTCAACCAGTACAATCATTGTACATATACAGCCATTTTTAAACTTGGTATTTTTCATAAAAATCAGTTTAAATTTTCATATTTCATATTTTTCTTGATAAAATGTCCCCAATTTGGTTATTTTATTCCCATATATGAAAGAGATGATTTTCAACATACAGGTGAAACCATTCATGAAGTGTTTCACTGCTTCATGTATGGAATGAGTGTAAAATATCCATAAGGCCATCTTCACACCACGATTTTCGGCTGTCAGGTTGTGTCCGGTGCATCCTGCAAAACACCGGACACAACCTGACAACCCTGGACGTGCACAAACTGAGGGCAAATATACCCTCCGATCCTGTTTTAAACAGGAATCGTTTCTGCGCATCTGTGACGCTGTCTAGTCCTGAAATTTCAGCGGTGGCTCGGAAATGCTGTGCTCTCCATAATGCTAGACGTGCATGGCTGCATTCCTGAGCTGCCGCTCTTTCAGCACCAGGCGTCCAGGAACCGGTATGATTTTTTGACAGAACCAGGGCGATCCGGTGCCTTTAGACTCCCATGTTATGGGCTTCGGATCACCCCGGATCCGGGAGGATCCAGTTTTGTTAGTTTTTGCCACCAGACACAAAAAATGATGCAAACTTCAATTTTCTGTCCAGGGCAAAAAACAAACAAAACTGGATCCTCCCGGAAAACCACAAAACCGGCACCATAGGGATACATGAGGGGCAAAATCGGATCCAGTTCTGTCTGGTTCACACCGGACAGACCCAGGCCCAAATAATCGTGGTGTGAAGCCGGCCTAAGCATTTAAAAATTTGCTTACATGTATCCATAGGCCCCTTTTTTACTCCACTGGGCTGGCATGCATAAGATTTTTTATATTTTATAGAGAAGCACAGAAGACAATTCTTTCCTTTACAGGGGTAATCACAAAAGATTATATTCTTTCTGCACACTATATCTTCTTTTTACATTGGAACCAATCATTAAAGCACCACTTCAACATTTTTGTATTTATTGTACTACAGGTGTTTTTAATGTAAGTCACATGCCGCCTGCCTTATACTCATTTTCAGTGGCTTCACCTATATCCAGCAGCGACCTGGTTGGTCTGTGGGGATTTGTGACCTGCTAGCAGCTCCAGTGTTTCATTGAGCACACAAGACGTCACAAATCATTACAAGTCTAATACTATAATATTATATGAGCCTTGTTCTGGCTCTCATTGAGACGTATTAAGTTATTGCAACATAACTCCTGTCTTCTGGCCAGTCAGAAGTTACAATCTAAAGATGACGCTGCAGGATCGGAGTGGCAGAGTTGAAGATGCCGGAAGGGGAGTATTTGACTTGCGGTATGGGGGTTACATTCAATGCTCCACTCCAATGCTGAAAGGAAATGCTAGAGTGGTGCTTAAATACAGTCAGTAAAAGTATAATAACATACATTAAAATGTTCAGTCCAAGAAAGAAGAATATTCCACATTACATCTGAGCCTTTCTTCAGACATACAGTTGTGGCCAAAAGTATTGACACCCCTGCAATTCTGTCAGATAATACTCATTTTTTCCTGAAAATGATTGCAATCACAAATTCTTTGGTATTATCTTCATTTAATTTGTCTTCAATGAAAAAATACAAAAAGAATTGTCCTAAAGCCAAATTGGATATAATTCCACACCAAACATAAAAAAGGGTGTGAACAAAAGTATTGGCACTGTTAGAAAAATCATGTGATGCTTCTCTAATTTGTGTAATTAACAGCACCTGTAACTTACCTGTGGCACCTAACAGGTGTTGGCAATAACTAAATCACACTTGCAGCCAGTTGACATGGATTAAAGTTGACTCAACCTCTGTCCTGTGTCCTTATGTGTACCACATTGAGCATGGAGAAAAGAAAGAAGACCAAAGAACTGTCTGAGGACTTGAGAAACCAAATTGTGAGGAAGCATGAGCAATCTGAAGGCTACAAGTCCGTCTCCAAAGACCTGAATGTTCCTGTGTTTACCGTGCGCAGTGTCATCAAGAAGTTTAAAGTCCATGGCACTGTGGCTAACCTCCCTAGATGTGGACGGAAAATAAAAATTGACGAGAGATTTCAATGCAAGATTGTGCGGATGGTGGATAAAGAACCTCGACTAACATCCAAACAAGTTCAAGCTGCCCTGCAGTCCGAGGGTACAACAGTGTCAACCCGTACTATCCATCGGCATCTGAATGAAAAGGGACTGTATGGTAGGAGACCCAGGAGACCCCACTTCTTACCCCGAGACATAAAAAAGCCAGACTGGAGTTTGCCAAAACTTACCTGAGAAAGCCTAAAACGTTTTGGAAGAATGTTCTCTGGTCAGATGAGACAAAAGTAGAGCTTTTTGGGCAAAGGCATCAACATAGAGTTTACAGGAGAAAAAAAGCGGCATTCAAAGAAAAGAACATGGTCCCTACAGTCAAATATGGCGGAGGTTTCCTGATGTTTTGGGGTTGCTTTGCTGCCTCTGGCACTGGACTGCTTGACCGTGTGCATGGCATAATGAAGTCTGAAGACTACCAACAAATTTTGCAGCATAATGTAGGGCTCAGTGTGAGAAAGCTGGGTCTCCCTCAGAGGTCATGGGTCTTCCAGCAGGACAATGACCCAAAACACACTTCAAAAACACTAGAAAATGGTTTGAGAGAAAGCACTGGAGACTTCTAAGGTGGCCAGCAATGAGTCCAGACCTGAATCTCATAGAATACCTGTGGAGAGATCTAAAAATGGCAGTTTGGAGAAGGCACCCTTTAAATATCAGGGACCTGGGCAGTTTGCCAAAGAAGAATGGTCTAAAATTCCAGCAGAGCATTGAAGAAGCTCATTGATGGTTACTGGAAGCGGTTGATTGCAGTTATTTTGGCTAAAGGTTGTGCAACCAAGTATTAGGCTGAGGGTGCCAATACTTTTGTCTGGCCCATTTTTGGAGTTTTGTGTGAAATGATCAATGTTTTGCTTTTTGCTTCATTCTCTTTTGTGTTTTTTCATTGAAGACAAATTAAATGAAGATAATAATACCAAAGAATTTGTGATTGTAATCATTTTCAGGAAGAAACTGAGTATTATCTGACAGAATTGCAGGGGTGTCAATACTTTTGGCCACAACTGTATACATTAAAGCAGTGCCTAAAAACCCAGATCAATGATTGATCAAGCTGACTTATATAGAAACGTTAGTTTCTGATCAGTTCATAGGGTAAACCGTGGCAATAGAAGGCCCAAAATTATTGGAATAAAAGTTAGGGAGATCAAATAATCATCAATGTGAATCCCAGGGGGGACATATCATTAATGCAACCTGTCCAGCTGAAAATGGGCCCAAGAGGTAAGGTGGCCCATTTCCACCTACAAAACAGATGAATTTTGCATTATAATGAATTCTGACCGCAAAGGGCCCATATATTGTTGTTGTACAGGGGCCCTTTTCTGTCTGTGTTGATCTGTCTGTGATTTTATAATCATTGTCCAATGGAAATAAAAGCAAACATGTAAAGGTGGTCAGAAAGTTGAAGGTGATACTGGAAGGTTATTTTGCAACAGAATCAATATGCAGAAACCTTGCTAATTAGCTTTTTTTTCTCCTGAAAGACAATTAGGGCAACTAATGCATAAGAGATTAGTATTGTTGCCTTCAGCAAACAGCAGACCTATAGACCTGCAATATAACAATAGCTAGAAAGTGACTTATTGCTTTGGAAAAAAAAGAAATAGGTGATCATCACAACAATCAGTCCCAACGCATAGTTAATGGTGCAATGATGAAATGTCAGATTTCTGTCTTTCCAGGCCACACATTATGAGGAAAGATAGGAAATAACCTCAGTGTCCAATTCACAATTGCTTAAAAAGTAATAATTCAACCTTAGAATTGATCTTTATCTTTGCTTGTTATGATATGTCTATGCTGAAGCATCACTGAACAGCAAAAGCGATCGGACAGTGCAGGCTTTAAGCTCCCTGAGGGACGAAGTTTTTAAACATATGAAAAAATGTAAAACATGTTCAATTCACCCCCCCTTTTACCCAGTTGAAAATAAAATAATAAAATAAATAATACACATATTCAGTATCAGAAATGCACACCCATTATAATATAAAATAAATTAATTTGATTGGTAAACTGCATAACGGAAAAACATGTTAAATAGCAAAATTATTTATTTTTGGTACCAGCTACATAGCAATAAAATGCAATAACAGGTGATCAAAACATTGCATCTACCCACAAATAATACAATTAAAAATCTTTATTATCTCCACACAAAAGCTCTACGATCCTCTGTGACATCTGTTCATGGAGGGACCTGAGTGAGTTTCGACTCCTGCTATGACCGAGATGATGTTACGGTCTGATTCAACTAGAGCAACTTTCCCGCATCACGCTGCTCACTGCAAGACCCGAAACCATTGAGAATCATGGAGGATTTGTGTGGAGATGGCACAAGAGGGATGCATTTGTGTTCTTTTTACAAGTTAATGATTTTTCACACTATGGTGTATTATTTACTAATTATTTAGAGGTTCATAATAACCAGGTCTAACATTGGCATGACATTATGAACCTCAGACTTAGTGCCAGCTTGCAATATTCAGCTGGCATTATCCCCTTATTACCAAGTCTGCCACAGCCACAGGGCAACTGGAAGAGTCGAGTACTGCTCCAGAAAATGGCTTCTATGAAAGCACCATTTTCTGGGGTGGCTAATTTGCAGCACGTGGGACCCAGAACACTTGGCCCTCTCCACACTGAGGAATCCAGCCCCCAGCTTCTTAGTTTTACCTGACTGAAAACAGAAAATACGGCAATGCCACACATAATTAAAAAAAAAATTTCAAAAAATAATTAAAAAATGATCTCTTCTATATTTTGGATTACCTGCCAAGAAACACTAGGCAGCTGGGGTTGGGTTGCAGCTGCCTGCTGTACCTTGGTTGATGATCAATAATACAGTTGTTACCTGCCTGCTGTACCTATGTTGGTAATGAAAAATACAATGATGCACAACATCACATTATGATATCTTGAAACCCTTTGTTTTCCAGCCTTCAACTTAGCTTTATTCACAGTCACAACAGTGAACAATTGCTAAAAAAACACAGCAAAATTCACACAAAAAACACGGCAAAAATGCATCAAGAGAACACTAACTTATCTGTGCATGTCGTTGAGACATCATGCAGATTTTTTACATCAGATATCCATGGCACACATTCTATGTCGGCACACAGCCTAAGTCTTGTCTGTGTTTTTCCTTGCACTTCTGCTTCTTTCCTTTCCAGGTGGGGTGGGGGAATCAGATGAATAATGTTTAGGAGCATGGCAAGATATGAGGCCTAGGCGTCCTTACCTTAGGGGTAATCATGGGGGCAGGGATAACCTCGGGTCCCTACAGCTTGATAGACCCTCAATAGGAGCCTGTTGTCTCTTGCATGGGGTGTAATTTACAGAGGACCTGTCACCCCCCTGCTGCATGGAAATCTAAATGCAGCACTGAATGCAGCATGTCTGCTGCATTCAGGGAAGGGGTCCCCCGTGTGTCTGTGTGCTGTGTACCTCGAGATATAGGCTTTGTAAAATTTACAGTTAGAAGCCATGGCGGTAGTCACTGTAGCTGGACGAGCTTGATTGATTGTGGCCATTTCATCCCCCACTGTCTCTCTTTGCCGCCTCCTACTGTGCTGTTTATGCTTTGTCAGGGCAGGAGTCTGGAGCTGAGTTCAGGACAAATGATTTGCATGCTGTGAGTGACAGAGAGGAGGAGGGCAGAGCCAGCATAGCAGAAGCAGCACAGAGAGGCAGGGGGAGGGAATGGCCACCGTCAATCAAGCTCCCTCCAGCCACTGTGACTGCATCCATGGTTTCTAACTGTAAGTTTCACAAAGCCTATATCTCGGTGTACACAGCACACAGACACATGGGGGACCCCTTCCCTGAATGCAGCAGACATACATTCAGTGCTGCATTTAGATTGCCATGTAGCAGGGGTGACAGGTCCTCTTTAACAGTGTTTACACTAGAAAATGTTTGCACCAAATACTCAGCATCTTTACACTTAAATTCCCAACCCAGCTAAAAGAGGAGAGAGAGTGATAGAGAGAGAGAAACAGAGAAAAAGAGTTACTGTTACTCCACAGTACTTTTATTTGTCATATATTTTTTAGGTCGGGTGTATCAGCTATCTCACTAGGTTAATTTCGGATATGTAACATCGCACAGCCTTACAATAGTCTCTGGTTTATCTTAAATCAATATGAAACATGAAAACAGCGTGTGTGAGATAATAAATCATCCCTCTACGTGAAGGGTATTTTATTGATCCAAAAAAGATCAGTTTTCTTAGAATTATAGGTGTAGTGGAAGAGCACAATAAATCTAAAAGCTTTCCTTGTATAACATCAGTTTAAAGGGAACATGCACAACATCTGGTTATGCAGAGTATACTTTATACTTGTGATATATGATTGTCTTTATTTGGGACTCTTGTGAATGTCAACTGAGTGAGTAGATGTAGTAGTGTCTTTACATACCAGGAGGGGCAGTATGTACTACTTTACAGTTTATCAATAGATACAGTTATAACTAAGGTTGGTCATATATTACTTTTTTCAAAAAAATCTGAATCTGCTCGTTTTGATGCTAGCATACTTTTTATTTGTGTATCAGTCCTCACTCCCCCCACCCCTTTCAGCTGAATTATTTTCCTTTGATCCCAGGGCTAGAGATACATTTTATTTGTCTACCCCATTGAAATCAGCAAAAACTTGCCAACGCGTCTATAGTTTAGTCAGGAGTAATATCAAAGGTATGGCTGTCATAAGTTTTAATATTTATTAATCAGATGGAGATATTAGATTAATCACTATAATACAGAAAGATTATTAGTTTTTATAAGAATATTAGAATAATACCATTATTACTGTTATTTATTCTTAGACACCAAAGCAGACTCCAGACAACAGGCTAAATTTAAATTTCCTTAAAAATGTTAATTAAAAATTTTGCCTATTGCCTCAATTTTAATTCTAATTAAAAATGTGTTGGATAGCACTCTAGCGTGTAAATGCCATGTACAATGTTAAATTTTCTTATTATGCTGTTGGCCTACCTTTATTACCAGGGCCCAGTTGTGAAATGCAACTTCTGCACTGCCTACAGCCTCACCTCTGACAAACAATCAATTCACTTGTAATAAGATATATTAAAATGATTCTCTTTCATTTGTATTCTCTATATTAGTTGAAACTATTGTGATTTTTTCTTGTAATATTATATATTTTCAGTATATATATATATATATATATATAATAAACAAAATGACTGCAGCACTACCCTATCTTCAATCCAAATGCCTTTATTGGCCTTCAGGTGTATTTGGGACGTTTCGGGAACATCTCCCTTCCTCTAGCCTATATATATATATATATATTTATTTACAGTATATATAGCCACCACGTTTGGTGGTTGGACAGTGTTTGCTAAGCATTTCCTTATTTAGCCAAATTTTCAAATTAAAGATACATTGATGCCTCAGTTTTTGTCAATAATCCATCTGAAATCTATTGACAAAAAACGAAGTTGACCAAAACCGAGGCAACGATTTCAATAAGAACCAATGTTAATCAAATAATTGGCTCAAGACACTGAAAAAGACCTACAAAAAAAACACATTTCATAGGGAATAAAGATAGTGGTTCATACTGGAAACACTCAGAAATGGCTATAGCAGAATATGAAACACTAATTTAAAGAAAAAATAAACATGTAATATGTTATTTTATTTTTATAAATGCGTTTTGTGTATGAACGCTGAAGAGGAGAGGGTGCACATATAATTTTTTGGAGGGAAATCACATTTTTATTGCAAAATTAGCAGCGATGTACGGACAAAAACGACGAAAACCAAGATACATTTGTCATTGAAAAAATTTACAAAACCCGAAACCGACAATTACCGAATTCGACGAAAACCGAGGTATCACTGTATGTTAAAAACAAAATTAATATTCTCAATCATAATTTAAATTGATTAAATTTCTGTTTTATGAATATTGATACAGCATTTAGATAAAGGTTCTGTAAAAAGATTTAAGCCATGGTTTATTGTTGTTGAATTCTGAATACGGCATCTTTGAGATGTATGCTTGGATGGGCATGTCTGATCAATTTATTACAGTTATTGGGCGATTTTAAATGGGTTTAAATGTTTTGGCTCTTGTTATAATTAAATATAGTTATTTTTAAAGGGATCCTGTCACCTCCAAAACGCCTCCTAAGCTATCAAAACATGTCCCTGCAGCATCCCATCACTATCTCACACTCCTTTTGTCTCCTAAAAGCATCCTGTGAAAGTGCATAAAAACGTTTTAATACTCACTCATTAGGGGCTATATTCTTTAGTCACCAGGGGGTTTTGTTTTGCAGCCTGAATGATCCACCCTCTCTCTGTCTGTGCTGCTGTGATGTGGAGCTGAAGGCAGGACTAATGATTTGCATTCTGTGAGTGATAGAGAGGGAGGAGGGCAATGCCTGCACATCACAGCAAACACACAGAGACAGGGTGGATCCTGGAGCTGCAAAACAGCCCGCCCTGGTGACTAAAGAATATAGTCACTGCTAATTATAATCACTAATGAGTGAGTATTAAAACGTTTTTATGCACTTTCACAAGATGCTTTTAGGAGACAAAAGAGTGTGAGATTAGTGATAGGATGGTGTAGGGACATGTTTTGCTAGTTTAGGAGGCGTTCTGGAGGTGACAGGATCCCTTTAAAGGTGATGCCTTTTGTTGTGGCATATTTCTTGTCTTTGTATTTCCATATTTATTGGTATGCCTTAGGTTGATCCCTTTACCGGTGATGTTCTCTTTTATACTTTCTTTAACAAGCTAGCAACAAAGAACACTGACAGTGTGCATTATCTTAATTACCCAGTGTGCAGAAACCATTACCACCCCACAAGTGGTGTTACTGAGGGGGCACCGCTTGTCTCTGCGCGTCAAGTATTATGAAAAAATGCACTGACAGTGCACTCTCTTGCCTGCTCTTTACTGCTGGTCGAAGAGTGCGCTGTCAGTGTGCACATAGAACAGTGCAAATCATGCACCCCATGAAATGAAGGTCATTGATGACTCCTCACTTCAGGGATGTTGTCGTAGATGACACTATGAGTATCCAATCATGCCCTGGGATTCTCAAACAAAGCATTATCAAAAAAGAAGTAGGTAAAAAAATAAAAAAGAAAACAGCTAGTGTAGCCAGGCAATCGAAGACATTTTTTATTTAAGTATATTAGAAAATAGTTTAGATTATGGCAGTAAAGATAGGGTTTTAAGATGAAAATGAATTTGTATTTCGGACCACTCCTTTAAGGTCTTTTCCAGAGAGTGTTGGTAGCTAAACTGTGTATGACCAGAATAATGCTGCCAAGAGAAGAACTCTTGAAATCAGGATTATGATGTGTGTGCTCTCTGGGGTGTGAAGGAACTTTTTAAAATTCAGAATGTCACAATTTAGTTTTCAATACAGATTGCAAATAATCTCCTCAATCCTCTGGAGAAATTGCAGACATATTATACAGAGTTAGAATGCAGAACATATAACAAAAGAATCTCAAGAAGTAATCTATTATACTGCCAGTAGTTATGAACATTTGTTTGCATAGAAGTCAAAAACAGGACATTTGTTATTGTCTTGATGCTGAACTTTAGAAATAATGTTCTAACAGTGGCATATACAGATGTGGCGGGCATCAAATTAACCACGGTAGTGGGCTAAGCTGGTAATGTGGCATGCATGCGTTATTTCTGAATGTGCAATTGTGTCTGATTTAGGGAAGGAGGACAAAGACCGTACACATAGGTGATAACACTCAAGTAATTTCATGCTGGTGCTCTTTTTCAGCTCAGAAAGAGCGTCTGTAGTGTTTTAACGGCTACTGATAAAATGCGACATTTAAAGCAGTCAATGTGTTTTATACACTCTGGCATTTCATCTCAGTTAAGCTTGAAAGTGCGGGTGGGTAAAGTACTCTGCATGTCAGACTTTACCGAGGACATTGTTTTCATGTTAACGTTTTTCCATTGACTTTACATGCTGCATTCAACATTAAAACAGTTGCATTGCTTATTTTTTTCTTGTGTCACCCAACAACCTGGATGTACACATTTATAGCATAGGACAATGAAATTGTTAAATAAGGGCTTCAAAACAACCAACTAGGCTGGAGAGAGCATGCATTAAATTTTCTTAAAGAGTAACCATCGTTTTAATTTTTATTTCATAAATAATAGTACACATGAAAGTAAGCAACTTTGTAATATATCAAATTTAATATATAAATTTGCTTCTTTGTCTGTCAGAATTAGTCATTATCAAGATTCTCAATTCTGAGGTCAAATCTGTAGACAGACTCCCATTACTGATATAGGAGATGGCAGTTCTGGGCGTGAGATATTCCGCACATACCACTGACTGGGAGTGACTTCTTCAGTCTCATTCTGAGAAAGCTAATCAAAACAAAGCTCATAAGAATCAAGAACTTTCTCAGAACAAGGCTCCCGAGGTCACTCCCGGTCAGCAGTATATATGGAATTTCTCACACTCGTACCTGCCGCTGACCAGCAGTAACCTCTGGAGTCTTGTTCTCAGAAAGTTCTCAGAGTGAAGCTCTATAGGAATCCATGAGACAAGGCTGAGCCATGGCTGGGGTGGCAGCACATTGGTATATTTAGGCTGGGAAGGGCCAAATAACCATGTCCATTCCCACCTTGACAATACCAGCCTGCAGCTGTCATTTTTACCTTGGCTGGTCATCAAAAATAGGATGGATTCTACACCGTTTTTTTCTTTCTTAATTATTGAAATAAATAATTGAAAAAAACAATGTGGGATACCCTCTATTTTTGATAACAAGCCAAAATGATGGCTGCCCATAATAGTCTGTTTTACCTGCGCTGGTTATCAAAAATAAGTGGTAGCCCACCTCATTTAAAAAAAAATCTTTGTAGTACACAGCAGAGTACAGTCATCTTCTACATGCAATAATCCTTGTTGTTTGGCTGTGTTGGAAATGATCACTTTCTCCCATCGATGTCAATCAGGCATTGCCGGCAGCAAGTGATTCATGACAACATCCAGGGTCATCAGCTGACCCTACTCAGTCATGTCAACGCATCGAGGACCTATTATCGTATCATGGGGTGTCTGGTGCCATCAGGGAACAGTATGATCCCTGCCACAGTGCTTTGAATCGCGTTGTCAGTGATTGACAGCGTGATCCAAATGGTTAACTGTGATGATTGGATTGTTGATCACCTGACATGTATATGGAATGAGCTTGCATCAAAGAGGGGGGTGGCCAAGGGCATACAATTACAACCTTTTATAGTGCTACATGTAGCGGTTTAGCTGCTTTTCAAATTTTTTGTTGCCATCAAATAGAAAGGTAAATAAATAATTTTCATTTTTAGGAAGACAGCCAATATATATTTACCATATTGATATGGCATATGGGTTTTCAAAGGGCAACCCACTTTTTAAAATCAACGTCTATGAACTATGAGGCCAGGGCCACCCTGGCGCTGCCATTCCGTCCAGGGAAGGCCATCAAAAAGATAGATTCTGGCAGCATTAACGCAGCGTAACCGTAATGGAACGCTGCCTTAATGCTGCCAATAGAATCCTATGAGGGACGGACTCCTGAGCGCATTTAAACGGCGTCATGTAAGTGCCGGAGTTTGAAATTTCCAAGCGCACCACATGACACGGAAGCACACGTCATGTGGTGCACTTGGGAATAGTGCGAGATTTCAAATTCCAGCACTTACATGCCAGCGTATGAATGCGCTCGGGAGTCGCGGCATCACGGGTAAGATGTCAGCAGACTACAATATATGGAGACCAAGTGGCGTTGCTCAATCCCAAAGAGTAGATGCAAACTTTTACATTGAAATGGATGGCACTCACCACAAGACTTTGTGATTAGTGCAGGTGCTTTATTCCATTACAGCGGAATCCAGGGGTGGGTGGGCTACAGGCGCTCTGTTTCGCATGTTTCAACACTTCCACGGGTTCAACATATAATCAGATGAAAGAGAAGTTATACTTTTTGTAACCGTAAGGAAGACTACTTGGGCCGATTCATCTGTCAGCCGTGAACCTGTCACTTACTTTTACCTAAAAGACAAATTATCAAGAGGTCAATTGTTGCAATTTACTTTGCCATGTGTAATTTATCTTCCTTTATTATGGTCTTTGTGTCTATTTCACCGAATGAGGATGGCACAGGATCCAGAAGCCTGCACTGTAGCATTCTACATGCAATGTCTACTTGCCAAATAAAAAATGTGTAATAAAAACAATGAAATCTGTCATTAAAGTACATGCAATGCAACAATTAAAAAAAGTGTTATAAATTGTACATAGTGTTTATCATCCACGAATCAGGTATCTAGATAAAGTAGCATGAATTTGACACTTGTTCTGTTTTATTTGTGGTAAAAAAAGCTGTTCCCACAGTATTTGACAATGTTTTTTATTAATCTCTCATAATAAGGATACGGTGATGCTCATTGGACCTCAGTGACTTATAATATATTTAAATTGGTCTTATTTTGGTGCACATGCAGCAACATTCTTGCAAACAAGGCACCAAATGGAGACTCCAATGCAAATATGAAGTATGGAATATGACTTTGGAGAATAAGAAATTCTGTATAAATGTTCTGAAACATCATTTTTAAGGTGTAAGAATAGATAGGTTCTAATAATATGTCCTAAGAAGAAATTAACGCAAATAAGTTTACCTCCAGGAAAAAAGAATTTGCTTTCTAGTCAATATTTGAAGGCAGTGATACTAAAAATCAAAGAACAACAAGTACCTAATGTAACTGGGGTTGAGTAGTAGTTTCTTGCATGTGGGGGCTTCACCTTGCAACCGCTTAAAGACTAGGCAGGCTTAGTAACAAAATTGATTACTTTTATGCATAAATGAATACCATACTGGGTTCATGAAACAAAAGATGGACTGAGCCAATATAGGCATGGACTTCCAATATCATAGTTAAAGCCAAGGAATATGTATTTTATTTATAAAAGAAAATTAGTAAATACTTGAGTTCAATAGATTTTTTTTAACCTTACAAGTACTCGTATATGGATATTTGGGCCAAAGGGTAATTGGAGAATTATCAGTTTAGGTTAAAACAATATGTATATAATAATAATACATATACTGTACTTTGCTGTTACATCTTTTAGACTTTAAATGACTGTGTTTACTTTGTATCTGCTTTCAGCAAATGGCACGGAAATATAGGCAACAGGATGCAACTTGACAGCCATTTAATTTCTTTTCTTTTCTTTCTTTCTCCTTAATGTTCCTTGTGCACTCAGCTGAACGAGGCAGCCAAACAACTTTTTGAGAAGGACAAGACAAGCTTATCCTCAGCACCAGGCTATGAGGTCCCTGTCTCTGTTGATGCCAACTTGGTACTCAGTGTGACCCAGACACCTATTCTAAACAATACCGGAGTTGTCAGTGCCAACCAGAGGCATGTCGACATCAAGAAGAATGCCAAGAAACGACACTCGTTCACAGCCCTCAGTATGACGCACAAATCCTCCCATGCCATGAATAACAGGCATTCCATGGAAATTAGTGCTCCAGTATTGATCAGTTCTAGTGATCCTCGCGCTGCTGCCAGAATCGGAGGCATGACTCAACTTTCATCCAGTGCACCAGTCCAGGTAATTGTTTTTAGAACAGCCAGATGAGGGCATAACTAACAATTAGGAGCCCATTCAGATGGCATATAAAGAAAACTAGCCAATATTTGCAATCTTTAACAATAGTGTGCTGCCTGTGCTGTGCAATTTCTTTTCACGTAATATATACATGTATCCTTCATACATGTGCCCACTATTGGAATCTCAACATGCTGTCTTTCAATTCTCTTTTGCACGTATATCGCTACTAACATTAAATCTAATATAGAAAATATTCTAATACTAAAACTGTGCTGCCCTCATTATGACAGCATAAGCAGGATCACATTAAAATATACTGTTGACTCTCCTTGTTATTCATGGCTGTTGGAAGGTTAACTAGTCACATAAATTAGCTTTTATTAACATAATAAAATTTAAGGCCGATTAACGCCTGCATACAGATATACCTAATCCATAGAGAGCCTAGGCCTCTTTACACCCTGCTATTTCCCATTGACTACCTTGTATCTTTGTCCTTAATGCATGGGCAAGTACACGTACTTGACTAATACTGCACCTTACTAACCGTTTGTAGGTACAGCTATTCAAAGTGACTCGCTTCATTTGTAATGTTTTAACTATTTCATTTCTTAGCTTTTAATATTTTTTTCCTAATTTTCTAGTCCTCTGGAAGTGTGAGTAGTGTCAATTATGTATTAAATGCGGTCTAAATCAATTTCAGGTTGGCTTCACAGAAACCAAGCTCATTGATACTGAGCACAGACTGGTTGTTAGGTATGTGTATCTGCATATCATTTCATAGCCTTTCCCACAAGAAGAAACTTTTGGATGAAAAACGTTAAGCTTTTTTCTTAATGTCTCCTAAACGGTAGAAACTTGGTTGTTATGCAACAGGAGTAATCATTATAATGGAGCCGCGCTTGTGTCATGTATGCCCGATGGTGCTTAGGATGTCAGGTCTCAGATGGTGGAGTCTACGATCATATTATTAACAATTAACTATTCTTGACAGATGCTTGGCAAGGTGCAGGCTTGCATTTATCTCAAAGGGATCTCATGAATAATGTAGCCCTGCTAATTCCGAGACTGGTAACATCCTGCCAGTTTGAGGATATAGTCACATAACATGAAGTAGATATGATAAATTCAAATGGAAATGTTTATAAGGTTTATTCACGCATCTTTATAAGATTAGTTGTCATTCTGGGAACATTGATCACCAGCAGTGACTGAATGCTGCATTGAGGTTTTTATGGTGTTTAGTTATTTAAAAACCTTAGCTATGAATACATCCAGGAGCAGTCGTTCTGCACAGGCTACCGAAAGCAAGGGGCTCTCTTTCATCTTTAAAGAGAACTTGTCACAATTTTCTTTTTTAAAGTTTAGACTTATGTTAAAAATCTTGTTATTAGTGAAAAAAATAAATGGTATACTTCTTTTAAATTAAATAATCTTTTAATTCGGCTGCTGTGGGCTGCTCTTTTTATTTGTTGGTGTAAAAGTGTCAAAGCACAACTCATGCTCAGCACCATTTTAGAGTACCATAGTGCTTTGCGCTTGTTTAAAATTTTGCTCTATCACTTGTAATTGATGTGATTTTTACTGGAGTCATCATGTCATTTTGGCGTTCAGAACACAGTAATGAGCAGTGATCACAACTCCATGCACCAATGCCATGGAGGTGATTTACTGCAATGATGTGTAATCACCAATGTATGAAGTACTGTAGATGCAACAGTTTTGGTGCCTAAACCTATTAAGAGCTCTATGGTAATTATGGAGATCTGAGCAACGGAGTCATGTCATTGCAATGTTCAGATCACAGTAATAAATGGTGGGTGCTCATCAGATCCAAGCACCAGGACTGGAGCTGGAGAATTTATCCAGTGGTGAGCAAACATCACTGGATGAAGACACCTCCACAGCACTGATACCCAGACTTGGTGAGAGCTCACTGGTCATTACTTTAATCTAGGTACTGCAACTGCAATGACATGATGGCTCCAATCAGATCACAGTAATTGTCAGCTGAGCCATGTATCTAATCCTATCATGTGTATGGGGGTGCACTGCGCATAGACCAAATGTTAATGGTTACAGGACCTCGGACAGCGGCTGATACTATACGTACATTACTTACAGTATCTGCTCTACTGTCAGGGGAGCCACGACTTCATTCATACATTTGTACAAAGCTGACAATAGCCGGCTTACTGTAAATGGCTTATTAACCCCTAAAATGCTGAGAGGAGCGGACAGCATGTCTCTAGGGGGGTGGGCACCTCCTAGAGACATGTTGCCCACAGCTAATATTCATATTTAATGTGTTAATACACATTTAACACTTTGCTTAGCCCTGCGGCAGCAGGGATGAGCAAAGTATACGGTAACCGCATTGCTCCGGATTACACATCCGGAACAATCCGGTTACCGCATTGCGGTTCACAGCACACATTTTTGGAAACAAAATGTGTGTGAAGGCAATTGCGTCCACCACATCCGGATCTGGATACGGTGAACGCAATTGCCTCCCCAAATGTGACCCCAGCCTATATGTCCCTATTATATACTGTATACTGGTCGTGTCTGACCGTACAGGGACATGGTCTGGTCTTACCACATCTGCTGTGCTAAAATAATTTTATATATGTGCCCTTGATATATACTGTGTAATGGCAGTGTCTGACTCTACAGAGGCATGGTCTGATCACACCACATCTCCTGTTCTGAAATAATCTTATACATGTATCCCTACTATTTACTGTGTAATGGATGTGTCTGACTGTACAGGGACATGGTCTGATCATACCACATCTCCTGATCTCCTGTGCTGAGATAATCTTATATATGTGTCCCTGCTATGTACTATCTAATGGATGTGTCTGACTGTACAGGGACATGGTCTGATCGTATCACATCTCCTGTATTGAGATAATCTTATATACAGTATGTGTCCCTGCTATGTACCGTGTAATGGATATGTCTGACCGTACAGGGGCATGATCTGATCATACCACATCTCCTGTGCTCAGATAATCTTATATATGTGTCCCTGCTATGTACTGTGTAATAGATGTGTGACCGTACATGGACATGGTCTGATCATACCACATCTCCTGTGCTGAGATAATCTTATATATGTATGTGTCCCTGTTATGTACAGTGTAATAGCCGTGTGTGACTGTACAGGGACATGATCTGATCATACCACATCCCCTGTGCTGAGATAATCGTATATGTGTGTCCCTGCTATGTACTGTGTAATGGATTCGTCTGATGTACAGGGACATGGTCTGATCATACCACATCTCTGTGCTGAGATAATCTTATATATGTATCCTGCTATGTACTGTGTAATGGATGTGTCTGACTGTACAGGGACATGGTCTGATCATACCACTTCTCCTGGGCAAGGAGGATGTAAAAGAATATACAGACATTACAACATGCGATCATAGCTGAGTCTTTTTATAAGGTAAAACATTTCCCTGTCTATTTTTCAAAAATATTTTTAATTTCTATAATTACAGCTCAATTTCAGTATAATGTAGATATTTTGCGTTGACCATGTTTCCCATTGTTGCTTGTTTTATTGAAAGTAACTGATTACCCTGAAATTGGCTGGAAATTACTATTTTTTATATATGTTTTGTCTTTGTTGATTACGTCACACTGAGTAATCTGAAATTGAAATTCATTCATTGATAAACCAAGCAGAAAAAAATGCAGGTCTGGTCTAGGTCCATTAATATTTAGTCAAGCAGTTGAATGCACATATCTAATGAGGTCGCTTTTTATCCCACTCATGTGGACATCTTGAGTTGAAGCATGTGAGGCATTTTAATATGTGGCAAGCAATTTACTCGGGTAACCTCAAATTGCATCTGACATCCAAAACGTGAGTGGAGAGAAAGACGCTGAAGAGGTGGAGGAGGAGGACTTTCCAAGTAGCAGTCACATTAATTCAGCAAATGCATCAATACATCTGTTCTGTGTGATATCGTCTAATGCAATAACAACATTGACAAGCTCTACTGAGCTAATCTTCTTTTAGCAGGGCAGAGATACGCTTCCAATTTTAATACCATTTACCTGACGACAGGTAACAGCAGATACCAGGGATGAAAGATTAAAAGAGCCCTTTAATGTTTCCTAAATTTGTAATGTCTGTCATTTGGGATTTAGTCGGTAAAAAGTAACAGGATTACAGAAAGCATACAAGGTGGAAACAAAGCAGAATCACGTTGAACATATGAAGGGTACGTGTAGAGTGGATGAGTAATAAGCTGTCTTTTCTTATAACACATTGATTATCCATCTGTTATTTGAGTACACCCTGTCAATGAAAGTATAAAGCCTGGCAATGATTTCATGGACATGCATTGATGCATCCAAAAGATATCCTTCTCTCGAAAGCCTGTTGAGACAGAATCATATAAAGAGTTTGAAGGAAGTCTAATAAATTGCTGTGATTTTCTCACTTTGACACATAAATGAACACAATGGTATATTGAATGAATGATATAGCAGCAGCAAAAACATCCACTTCACAATGGATTTTGACGAATAGTAATAATTCAGCTGCACACGATCGATATAAAAAATGTTATACTTTTCTATGAAAGGGGAAGCATATGGCTTGTCAGTGGCAATGTGGCCACATACTCATTGCATGGGTTATACACTGCATTCAGTGGTGCTTTCAGTTTGGACAGGTTCTCTTTTAGATGTACACACAGTTTTTACAACAGTAAGATGACCCCCAAAACCCCTTGCACACAGTATGATGGTCACACAGGGTATCCAGCACAGTATTATGGTCACAGCTTTATGCCACTACATCACCTTCAGAAAGATTTAAAAAAAAATGGCCCTATGCAGGGTTGGACAACTCCAGTCCTCAAGGGCCTCAACCAGTGCAGGATTTCCTTAGCATTGCACAAGGCGTTGAACTTACCACATCTGCAATGTTATGGAAATCGTGAAAGTAGGAACTGTTTGTGGCTCTTGAGGACTGGAGTTTCCCAACCCTGATTAATGACATAATTGACCCTGCTAGGTTGATTGATGGAACACACAGGGAGCCAGTATCGTCAAGTTACACCTTTGACTTCAACTCTATCTGCATACTGAAGCTGCAGATATTGTTGAAATTACGATGCCAGGCATTGGAGGTGGTACCATTAAGTACCAGTTCCAGGGTCGGACTTGCACACTGATTAACCAAAGAATCTTCTAGTGGGCCCTGGCCTGTCCTTCATAGAATCTATAGTGGAGACCTCATGGCCAATATGGATCCCCTGAATCAAGGAGAACTTGGTGCTGAACGGTGGCCTTGTGAACCAGCAACTCTGCCACTGTCATCTGGGTTTCAACACTAGATGTACCATGAAGATGCAGATACTGTGGAATACAATGGTTTAGGAAAGAGTTGCCCTGTCCCTCTTCCATCCTTCTGTATATAGGGAGCGGTGAGGGCCTTCTGTCAAGCACAGGGGGACATGTGCCAGCACAGGGTAACATGTACCATATATAACAATATGAGGGACATATATACTAGGATGAGGGCCATATGTACCACGATATACAGGAGTTGGACACAATAATGGAAACACCTGGAAAAATCAACAAAACTTAGTTTAATATGGTGTAGGTCCACCTTTTGCAGTGATTACAGCCTCAATTCTCTGAGGTATGGATTCATGCAAGGTGATATCATTGGCCTGGCGGATCTCCACGAAATAGCACCCCAGATCATCACAGAACCTCCGCTATGTTTTACGGTTAGGAGAAGGCAGTCTAGATGGAATGCTTCTTTCGGCTGTCTCCAAACAAACACTCAGCCAAAGGTTGGAAAATGGGGTAAACGATGATTTGTCTGAGAATATCACATGTTTCCACTGCTTGAGGTACCAGTACTGGAGGTTTCTACACCACTCTAAATGCTTGGAAACATTTGTCATTGAGAGCAGCGGTTTTCTAATTGCAGCTCTTTCATGAAATCCAGGTTTGTGCAGCTCCGACGAACAGTTTTCATGGAAACAGGGTTCTGTAAGTGTTCATTGAGCTCAGCAGTGATTTTCAGAGCCGTGGTCTTGCGATCCTCTCTCACAATTCACTTTAGAGTCCGACGGTCTCAGTCAACTTCGAATTTCGTCCGGACCTGTGCTTTGCTGCGGACGTTTTTCCTTCTCTTTCAAACGCAGTCATTACTTTGGAGACAGGACCTCTTGACACGCCAAGTAATCAGGCACTTTCTGTTACACTAGTGCCTGCCATACGAGCACCAACAATTTGGCCTTTTTGAAAATCCGAAAGGTCTATCATTGGTATCAGGTTCTCATCAATGTTCTTACAATTCGGCAAAACAAACAGTTAATTTACATACACATATCACTTAACACAAATAATCAACTACAAAACATTAACATATGTCACGGTTTGCCTGTTTATAACATGATCGAAGATTATGATGCCAAAATGTTAGGTGTTTCTATTATTTTGTCCAACCCCTGTATAAACTGATTGTAGGACGGACACTGGCATTATAAAATGGACCCTATTTAACATTAAAAATTATTTGTTTCTCTTTTCCAAATTCGTGGGTGTGTCTTATAATCAGGTGCACCTTATAATGCGAAAAATAAGGTATCTTTTTTCTGTTCCATTTATATACAGCCAATCTAGCAGTACATTGCTCTCCTTAGTTACCAGCACACATGAACTGCTGCTTCCTAGTATTAGCCATACATTGTAATTAAGGGTGTTCTGCCCCTTTCATGACATGACACCTGACTGTAGAAGCTCTGTTCTAGACACCACATATCTGTGCTGGCAAGATGCCTGTTAAAGGAGGTTGCACTACACAAGATCAACTTGGTCTGTGGAATTACAGGGCAGTTCTAGTAGTTAATAATGGTAAATATAGCCTGGAGAGTCATTCCTAGGGGAGCAATATGTGCTAAACAGGGCAGATTTAACATTTGATTCTATTGGAGCAAATAAATGAATATATATTGTATATTATAAGACCACATTAGGATTTTGGAAACACCTCTTTAACCAAAAGCCTAATTCTAATGCATATACTTGATTCATTAGGATTCTGAAGAATCATGGGGCATCTGGGTATGAGAACTGTAGTTTTTAAGAAAAAATAATGATAGCCATGCTGATTTCCAACCCAGTTCTGTCTGGAGAAAGTGTATAGTGTGTCTCTCAAATCAGTAATACATACTGCTAGGAAATGAACCTATTTTATAATCAATGGAAGTTGTAACGACCATACTGATGTTCAAAATGCAGCAAAGCAGAAAATGATTTTTTGGCCTTTTTGGCACAAAGATGTAAAATGAAAAGGAGACATACTTAAATGTCTATTCCGCTTTAATAGCTATATCTAATGTTATAGTTCTGTACTATATTTGTGGAGCTTCGGAGTTTATGGTTAGAAGGGGTCGAATATTATAACATAAAATAAAGGGTCTTTTGTTTAATATTTTTTCCAAGAATGTTCAATAGTTTAAAAATTTTAGTAATACAGTACAATTGACAGAACTTAGGCTATGTGCACATCTGACGTTTGTGCATCTCTGCAGACCGTCCAAAAACCTGGGTTTTTTTAGCAGAAACTGAGTTTTCTGTGCTCAGCAGTGTCCCTCGTTTTTTGCTCGTTTTCCGCCCGGTTTTACAGCGTTTTTCTCGGCGGTTTTCTCGGCGGTTTTGAAAACTGAGTTTTTTGTGCACTTGATCAGCTGAAACCGCTGGAAAAACGGTGGAAAGAAGTCACTTGCTCTATTTTGGGAAAACCGGTGGAAAAACTCAGTTTTGACTGAGAAAACTCAGTTTTGACTGAAAACGACCAGCAGAAAACCGTTCTAGTGAAGACAGAGTTTTCTAAAATCCATTGACTAGCATGTTAATCCAAGCGCTGGTTAGGATTAACATAAATTAACATAAAACGGCGCGGAAAACGCCGACGGAAACCGGGACAAAGCAGCCCAGAAAACGTCTAATGTGCACATACCCTTAGTATTGTGGGTCCTGAGAGGTAGAAGTTAGCAGATATGTTGGTTTGTTACACAATGTTTGAATATAATTTTACTTGTAAATCTAGAAAAACTTCAGGATGTTAGCTCAAAACAAAATATCAGCTCAACTGGTGTATCTGGTATATGTTTATAATGTGTACATAACGCACAGGGGATGGAACACGTCATTTTAATATATGCATTGACATTAACAATAAATATTAAAAATAGGCAAGTCCAAGATCAAGAGCTTACCAAGAGATAGACTGACACAAAAGCAGATAGAGCCCTGCATGCCCAAATATTTGATGATTAATTATTTTTATTGAACAAGTACAGTTCAGTGGTCAGTCCAAACTGTACATAAACCTGAAACCTGAATATTTAGGAAAGTCAAAGCAAGGTTTTTTCTTTCTTAGGAGAATATCTAATTGTGCATAATGATTGTACTTTCTTCTGGACCCTCTACAGTCTGTTTTCTGCTCCTTACACTCCACTGGAACTGCCCTTACTAAAGTCTCTAATGATCTACTAATGGCTAAATCCAATAGTCACTACTCCCTACTGATCCTCCTGGATCTCTTCGCTGCATTCGATACAGTGGATCACCAGTTCCTTTTCTCTATGCTCCGCTCCATTGGGCTCAAGGTCACCTCTCTCTCCTGGTTTTCCTCCTAGCTCTCTGACTACTTCTTCACTGTATTTTTTGCGGGCTCCTCCTCATCTACTCTTCCTCTCAAGGTTGAGGTTCCTAAGGGTACAGTCTTAGATCCCCTTCTCTTCTGTGTATACTGCTCCTATTGGACAACCCATCAGTAGATTCCATTTTCAGTACTATCTCTATGCTGATGGTATCCAGTTATACACCTCTTCTCCTGACATCACCCCTGCATTAAAATAAAATTCCAGTGATTGTCTGTCCGCTGTCTATAATATCATGTCCTCTCTCTACATTAAACTGAAACTGTCAAAAACTGTCAGTGTCTCTGTAAATCCAGTCTTCCACCTAGGACTCCTTCTCTTCACCTGGTCAGTAGCCTCGGACCCAGTCAGCCATAAGATGACACCGGCTGCCAGGTCCCGGTTTTCTCTCTGGTTGTTACAGTCTTTTAGCTATGTCAAAGATTTTAGCTAGGAGAGCGGTTCCTCCTCTGACTCCAACTGTCTAAGTGTCGCTCTCTCTTCCCCAGGTCACTACTGTTGCTCCTCCCCCTTACACAGGTGTCTCTCCTAAGCTCCACCCACCACTCAGCCTTCCCCCACCTCTCTCGTACTTGGCATAAAGTCCTAGGCGTAGGGATTCGGGGGCGTGTTGGGTGTTTGGTTTGGGGTGGATGGCTCACCATCCAGCTGCTGTACTACTCTGTGGCCACCGGTCCACAGGGGCGCCACACACCACACTAGCAAAGCTTGACACGTCCTCCCACCAGGACCCAGCATGGGTGATATGCAAACTTAAAAATTTTCTTTATGCATTAAACTTTAACATAAAACACAACACAATAACATTTTTTGTCCCTTCCGCGAGGTGGATAGCTTGAACGTTCCTAAGGATACGTTCACACATTGCACATTTTTGAGTGGTTTCTTGATCGCCGTTTTCAAAAATGTGCAATGTGCTTCTGCATCTACCAGCAAAGTGAATGTGAAATTCCAGTACTAGTACTGCATTTATTCCCGCCGAGCAGAACGGGATTTGTTCAGGACTGCATCCAGGTACTCCGGCGTCAGTTTGTGTCCAGCGATCTCTCCTGTCAGATGAGTCATTATGGGCGGGGGCATTGCAGGTCTTCTGCTGCCGGACCCGATGAACATAAATAGCATAAGGACTTCTTTCTCCCTCCACCCGGGTGTAGGTGACCCGATCCCAGGTTTGCAAATCCCTCTCCGAAGATGGGACTCCACATCGGTTCGAGACATGAACACGCCCAGGGAGGACCCACACTCCTGAATGAACCCCCACCCTTGTTTAAAGCGGAAGGCTACAACAACTCCCTCCTGCCGGGAAGTCTGGTTGGTAGTCGGGGTCGCCCGAGCTTCCGCCTTTGCCTGAATGGTACACTCCACCAGGGCTTGGTGTTGGAGTCGTTCCTCCTCTTTTTGAGTGGCTCACCGATTAGACCACCAGCGCAAGAATTCAATTTGGGTGATGCCCTCAACCTGCTGCCGGCCTGCCACTACTTCCCCAGGGAAGCCTATCACCTCACCGGGGCCTCCCACCACCACCGCATCTCCTCTTTGGGGGCCTCTGGCCCTGGTGGCACAGGGAGTAGAGGCTCGGCTAGTCCCAGGACGGAAAAAGGGGACTCCTCCCAAGTTGGACAGGGGCAGGCCGCCGCGGGACCTAATGGACCGGGAGGGTCGACTAAAATCAGGGGCTGTGTTGTTACCGGCAAGTCCTTGTTGGTGTCGGATTCCATCTCCTCTCTGATCTCCTCAACTACCACATCTGCAGATACCAGGCGGAATGCGGCCCAGTAAGCGGCCGCTCGTTTTTGCAGCTGGGATTGCCACAGTTCCAGGACTGTGAGGTGGGCTTGCTCCAGCTGACGGCCCAAATCATCCAAAAGAAAAAATAATAAGTTTGTCACTGTGATGCCATCTGTGGTATACGGCCAGATGTGACCGTCGCTGCTTGTCTCAGCTCCGAGGGATGATGATGTGACGCAACAAGGTGATGAGCCCTCCACGAGCAGGGCTGGTTTATCCCCTGGGAAGGTGATAAAAGTTTATAGCGAGGTGACTGTGAGGTAACCGTGGGGGTGCAACTCACTTCTGACAGCTGTGTTTCTGATCTCTCAGCAATGCACTTCTCAGATGCCAGAGTCTGTAACCAAGGACGCTCAATAAAACTCTCACACAAGTCTCAAGTTCAACCTTTACTGACTGCTGTTGCTCTTATTTTAACACAGTCTTGGTTCTGCAGTGAGCGGTACTGGTAGCCAGTACAGCAGCTGAGAGAGATCACCAAAGCACCCCCTTTCTCAGTGCCTTTCTGGTCTCTTCAGGACCGCTCACAACCACCGGGCTAGCAGTCGCAGACTTTCCTGGGTATCCTCCCTTTGGATCCCTAGTCCTATCTGAGGCCTTTCCTTCGGTGTGACGGTCAGTAGGTTTCGGGCATAGAGACCCTTCACCTCACTGGTTAATCTGTGGCCAGGGCATACAGCAGCCAACCACTATTACAGGGCCGGTTCCCTGTCCGTCAACCCAGTCCCTCAGTATCTCCGTAAATACGGTCTTCCACATTGGACTCCTTCTCTTCTACACCTGTTCAGTAGCCTCGGACCCGGTCAGCCATAAGATGACACGGCTGCTGGGTCCCAGTTTTCTCTCCGGTTGTTACAGTCTTTTAGCTATGTCAAGGGTTTTTGCTAGGAGACCGGTTCCTCCTCTGACTCAACTGTCACTCTCTCTTCCCCAGGTCATTACTGTTACTCCTCCCCCTTACACAGGTGTCTCTCCTAAGCTCCGCCCACCACTCAGCCTTCCCCCACCTCTCTCCTGCCTGGCATAAAGTCCTAGGCCTAGGGATTCGGGGGCATATTGGGTGTTTGGTTTGGGGTGGATAGCTCACCCTCCCAGCTGCTGTACTACTCTATGGCCACCGGTCCACAGGGGCACCACACTAGCCCATCACCTCACTTATCTAACCATTCCCATTCTGCCTTTTGCAATTTTTTTTTACCAAATCAGGTCTCTTGTATCATCTGTCTACACCCTTCATGCACCTAATAGCACTTTATCTGTACTTGTACAGATCCTGGCTGATAACCGATTCATGCAGCATTAACCCTAGAACGCATACCTGGGGCCTCGCAGGCCCGCCAGGTTACTTGTTTTCTATTTTCTGTAAAAGTACTTTAGTTTGAATTTTGAAAATCTAGGTAATCCTCAGGTATATAGTTGTTAGTAATTTCCAGTTATTCATATATTTTTATGTTACAGACATTTCAGTATAACAACCTTTTTTTGGGACTACCCCATATTCACGCACCTGGGGCCTTTTAGGCCCGTACTAGGTTTACATGTGATATTCAGTCTTTTTGTCTGTATTGTTGCTGGGGAAGAACTTTTATGACTCTGGGAAGAGTGTGGATTCTGCATGACAACATGGTCATGTGATCTTGGAAGGGAGGCTCCCTCACAAAGTCATGTGTCTCTGACCTCATCACAGGTCTTTTTGTCCTAATTGCTGGAGCTTTGGAGGAAGAAGTCAGCTTTCTTTTGTCTGGAAATAGAAACTTTCTGAGCTCCAAAACCAGAGGCTTCTACTGCACTACAAGAAAGTGATCTGTTGGAGGTAAGAGGAGGGGGGCTGCACTTTACCTGCTTTATATCGCTTGGTGTGCTGGGACCCTAACAAAGAGTCTTATCACATACTGTTTACAGTGCACAAGCCTGATTGTAATCTTTTTCTTTTTTTCTTTTTAGTTTACTGACATCTAAAATTACAATGGCACAGTCATTCCGCCAGCCTTAGCTGGGGTCACCAGGAGGGCAGATCCATTACGGAATCCCATCCTGGCGGACTCCAGCGCTAGTGGGAATGCATCCTTACTTTGCAATAAACTTTGAAAAGTATTTTTTTTTTAGTTATTCCATGATAATTGAAAACGGGCCTAAAAGGCCCCAGGTGCGTGAATGTGTAGATTTCTATGGGTATGCGTTCTAGGGTTAAATGAATCCCATATTTATTACAGTGATGGCTAGACATATATGACAAGCACTTTCTACCATTTACCCTTTGTGTACCCATTATTTCTTCAGAGACTGTAAACGGATGAGCAGGGCCCTCACCCTTATTGGTATCTGTTGAATTGTGTAACTCTGTATTGTCTCATATTGATTGTTCATGACTGTGCTGAATTGTAAAGTGCTGTGGAATATGTTTGGCACTATATAAATATTTTTTTTTCATTATTATTATTGACAATTACTACGGTAGTAGTCAGAATTATAATGCAGCTAATGAAAATTTCAATTTTCCCATCTCAGTTGTTTATTTTCTCGTGGTTAAGTGAGAATAACAACCAAAATTCACAAAAATATAGATATAAAAACCAGAGGTCGAAGTAGAGGTCAATACCCATTACTAACTCAGCCATGGGTCCATCTTGTCCATCAAGAGTCACTCTTATCTCATAAGTACATAACATCTTCAAAAAAATCTAGCTTCAGATATTTTTTAGCCCAGTCTTGATGTTTCACCTTCTGTGTTTTGTTCATGGTTTGGTGGTTTTATCCTCCCTTACCTTGGCCATGTCTGTGAGCTCTGAACATCTTATACTTGTAGTCACTACAGGGAATTTGCAGTTCTGGAATATGACAATACTTGAGCATAAGGGTCCTTGGTCACTTCACGTTTGAGTTTTCTCAAATCTTTTCCAGTTGATGTGCGTCTTTTTTGCTCAACACAGTTTTTGCTATCTTGTTGACTATTTGCAAAAAACTTTTACTGGTTCTGTGATCACACCTCAATATCTTATCATTTTCAAGAGTGCTGCATCCCTCTGGAAGACAACAATTTTTGACTTTTCAAAGTCAGTTTAAAAGTCAGTTTTTTTCTAGCCTATTTTGCCTGAGGAAAACTAGCTACCTAATAATTGTCCACAAGTTGATAAAGGGGGTTGAGATCTTTTGTCTGGACCTGCACCTCATCACCTAAACACACAGGGGCGGGCTGGCAGATCTTGCCCAGGGCGAGTTATAGGTTTGGCTTAATGACTCCATAGCCCTGGTTGGACACTTCACAAACATCTAGGACTGCGTGATATATTGGCGACTGATGTGTGCAGAGCCAGTAGGGTTGCCTTTTGCATCTGACATATTGTTATTTTCTCAACTCCAATTGTTTTCAAGTGCTGGCCAAGGTTTTTAGGCACCACCCCGATAACCACTGGACCAACTTCACTGGCTTGTGCCAGCGTCTTTGCAGTTCGATCTCTAAATCCTCAAATTGTGTCAGTTGTTCCAATTGCTTCTCCTCTATCCTACTGTTGCCTGGTATTGCCACATTGACGATCCACACTTCCTGTTTTCTTACAATGGTAAGGTTCGGAGTGTTGTGTTCCAAGACTTTGTCAGTCTGAATTCAGAAATCTCATAGTAGTTTTGAATGTTCATTTTCAATAACTTTTTCAGGTTTATGATTCCGCCGGATCTTAGTGACAGGCAGATTATAATTATTATTATTTAAAAATAATGTAGTATTAAACTGAACTACCAGGAAAAACACTTCTAAAAAAAAAAAGCCAGAGTGAAATCAGCTGGCTGGCAATTTATTGAAATCAAAATACAGATCTAGCAATAGTGTAAAAGAATAGAATGATTAATTTATGGCTATTGAATGATGACATAAATCCTTTTTTTTGCAACAGTGATGACCACGTATTACCCTTTGCCCCTTTTCTTTCAGAAGGTACAAGTGTAAATACGTTTTCCCAAGGCTGCCACTGAGAATGCTGCTAATCTACACCAGTCATGATTATTATCAGCTTTACAAAGGCTTACTGAGTCTTAAGGGACCTGAGCAGGCACTTAATCATTTCCAGAGTACAAGATCAGTGATGCTTGTTGCCATGGTGATCCAGAAGTGGATGATTTACTGGGAACAAGCGTTCTCCAACCTTGATAGAAATTAATAAAAGATTGCTTTACTTCATATTTAAAGCTGTTCTATAACATACTAAAATATTGTAAAAAAGTCAATATTTTAAAATAAATTTCAATGAAATAACATAGGTTAATACGTTTGTTCTGTAAGCAGTAGATAGGAAAAATATTTAAAATGAGAGTTCTCAGTGGTTTACCCTTTTAATGACATAAGGGTGCCTTTCACATCTGCTTTTCGTAATTGCGCAGATGCGTGAAAAAACGCATCTGCCACGTTTACCATACGTTTCCATTCGGCGCGGTTGCGTTATTTTCATTTTGCAATGTAAGGGGACTTGCGGCAGATGCGGCAAGTGCGGTTTTCACTGGGGCAGTTGCGCACCGGCGAAAAAAAAAACCGCAGTAAGCGCGTTTTTTTCTGGCGAGCTGCCGCAAGTGCAATTACCGCATGCGCACCTTTCTCAAGTACGCTATACTTTGCATATAGAAAAAAACCGCAACGCGCCGCAAGTTAATACGGTTATGCGGTAAAGCCGGCAGATGCGGTTTTTTCAACCGCAATCTGCGCGAATTTCGAAAAACGCATATGTGAAAGCACCTAACTTAAAAGATGGTAACAAATAGCAAGCTTTTGAGACTCTAAGGCAGGGGTCTAAAACTGTCACACAGAATGGGCATCTGTGATTGGCTGTTCAAGTAATCTATAACAGGTCAACAGCTTTTTGGTGCCAAGATAGTTCATGATTTAGGTAACTTTGGGGTGGCATTTGAAATTCATCAGTTTTGCAGATGGCTCAAGTTTGAGATTTTCGAAATTTGTAAAAAAGACGTTTGTTGCTACTTTTTTACAGCTGTTATGTTTCTTCATGTTTGTCAGTGTAATATTACCACAAATTAACAGAATGAATTGGATCGTTAAGGACACTTTTCTTGATGTTCGTGCTTTTCAGAAAACAGACAAAAACATAAAGTTAGCTGCAAACTCAGTATGACAAACTTTTAGAACACTATTAGCACAAAATATATGAGAATGCTCATTTTAAAGTACTAATCAAAGAAAATAATGAGATGATGTGCTTACCACAATGCTATAATTATGATTACCAAAAATCTCAAAACTTGAGCATCTGGGGGAATGAAGCATATTCAGATCAGCACGCCAATAATACCCCAATTCATTAAAATATTTGGCCAGAAAAAAATTTTGTGTTGACCTGTGTAATTCAGCTCATACATCTAGTATGTAGAAGTGGGCTTGTTCGCACATCCATCAGTCTACCATATGTAGTGGAAATAACAATAATAAAAATCTAGCGCTCAGCGGTATTCTGATTCTCAGTGCAGATAAGAGGACAGCTAAGCACGGCTGCACCCATGCTGGCTTTACTTAGCTGCATCATTAGAGGGTCCATTTTAAATTATTAAATATAAGAAATAAATGTGTGGCTCCCTATATTGATTACAGCAGTAAAACAGCGCTGGGCTGGCTTCAGTTGGTAAGCCAAGCGTCCTGGATCCCCCACGCTGAAGACATCATCATAGGCTATTTTAGTGCCTTACTGCTCTCAGAACCGAGGGTGGCCATGGTAATAATGGTACTACAGCTTGATTTTCAGCTGGTAAAGCCAAATTCGTGTTACCAAAATAGACATGCACATGATTTCTAGTAAATTTAAAAACAACCAGAGGAACATTTATTAGAAATAATACCAAAACACATTTAGGGACTTCATCTTTATTAGAAAAATCTGACATATCCACGTCTTATCTTCTTTAGCTCTGCTACATCAAACACAGTCTGTTGGCAGAGGGCAGGCACAGATGACATCAGAGCACTGTTGCAAAGTGAGCGCTTCTCCACTTACGGCTGTGCTCTGATGTCATTCTGCACTGTGCTGTAAGTGGTGATGTCACTCTGGAAGATTGCAGTTACTATGGCAATGCTGTAAGGGTGAGCTTGGTACCCTGGATGCTAGCCCACTGAATGAATGACGAGGGATAGCATCCAGTAACTGAGCTCAACCTGATGGCATTATTACAGTAACCGCATTGCTTTCAAAGGGTGACGTCACCGATTAGCGACGCAGCTGTCAGTGCATTATTTCCAGTTCTACGCAGTGTGGGGGGGTGTATTGGCGTACAAGCTGGCTTTGAGTTGTGCAGAGTGCACTCTGAAACCAGCCTGTACACCCACCCACATTGCACAGGACTGGAAATGATGTGCCGCGGCCGGAAAGCGTCATACCCGGACAAAGGAGGTGAGAATTTTAAATCTGAGTGAATGATTATGACCACCAGCAGTGAGGTGGGAGGAGAGTGGACCCGGATGGCCAGCCATCTAGGCATCTAGGAATGCCAACTTGGCTAGGACCTTACATAAGTTTATAAATCTCTTTATTCCATTTTATTTATTTATTCACTATTAGATCAGAGAGGGATGGTTAGTAATTTATTAGGAAGCTGCAGGGACAGGTAGTGATAAGTTAGGGTGGCTAAACTAGCTGACAGGTTCTCTTAATTAATACAGATTTTGGACCACCGAAAATTAAATGTGACCCCCAAAAAGAATAGTAACCTTAGATCTGTAGTACACTTAAGCCATCCTCTTTTATTTTCACTCAGATTACGGTATATCAATATTATAGCAAGGAAGTCATCATCATCTCCAAGATCTTGGGGATACTGAATGACAGCCAGAAGTAACATTTGACTTTTCTTTTAGAAAAATGAAATAGATCTCCTTTTCCCCTCTTTGTGCAGGCAGCTACATACCAGCAGCATATTTTTAACTGTTTCTTTTATCAATCTGCCTTGCAGAGACTAATGCATGAGGTACATATACCATGGTCATTATATGCTCTCCAAGCCTGCCATTTACCAAGAAAAGTCTTTATTCACACCTGGTAGGTAGTTTAGTAAGACTGCCAAAGTCTTTATCTCATTTATTTAAAAAAATATGGTATACTTTTTTAATTAAAGCAAAATTTTATACCTCATGTATTAACAACACTGGCGTAAGATGTGTCAAATTTATTGAGAATTTTTCAAAATGTCGTAAGACATGAATATTACATGAAAAATATTGGAAAAAGTCCCCAACTGCAACAGATTTGTAAGACGCACTATAATTGCCTCAAAATTACATGTAAAAAAAATTGCCCAAAATTCGGACACCCAAGCAATGGCTTAAGGAGAATTGACTAACATGTCTAGGATGATGTGCTAAATCTATCACTGTGATAAATTTGGAGTCTATTCTGCCTGCCCGGTCTAGATTATTACTGTAGATTTCACATTAGTAATAATGAAATCTCACTCAATTCTTTTTGTTACTGTGTTTTTGCTGATTTATGTTTCTTAAAGCACAACTTCAGTTTATTGTACTTTTTTAACACTGAAGTAGTTCTTTAATAGGTTCCCTACCCCGGTCTAGTGCTCTGGAATCTTCACCTTTTTACAGCGTCGCTTCGGTCCCATGGCGCCATCTTCTGACTCTAACTTTCTGACTGTCTGGAAGTCAAAAGTTACATAACGAGCTCTCTATTCATCTCTATGAGAGCCAAAGCAAGGCGAGAATGAAGCTTCCATGGAGATGTATTTTATTCCATAAAACACTGGAGCTGCCGGCAGGTCACAAACTACAGAAGACCAATAGGAGCATTAGAAGTGATGCTGAAAACAGATAAAGACACCTAAGGATGAGCACCACTCCAGGGAGAAAATAAAAATATCACTTGAGGGGTGCTTTAAGATAGCAATTCTAGGAGATGTTTTTAGATCTCCATCAATAACCAAAGTAGTGTTTGTTTTTTTTTACACTTTTCTATATTCCATTTTTCCACAATAAAGTCTCACAGACAATGTCTCAGGCATCTAAGGGCCCTTTCACATCTGCGTTTTTCGTAATTCGCGGCAGATGCGGTGAAAAAACCGCATCTGCCGCGTTTACCGCATAACCGTTCCACTTGCGGCGCGGTTGCGGTTTTTTCTATGCAATGTATAGGGGGACTTGCGGCAGATGCGGCAAGTGCGGTTTTGCACTTGCGGCAGGTGCGGCCGCGAAAAAAACCGCAGTAAGCTGCGGTTTTTTTCGCGGCCGCACCTGCCGCAAGTGCAAAACCGCACTTGCCGCACCTGCCGCAAGTATGCCTATACTTTGCATAGAAAAAACCGCAACCGCGCCGCAAGTGGAACGGTTATGCGGCAATCGCGGCAGATGCGGTTTTTTCACCGCATCTGCCGCGAATTACGAAAAACGCAGATGTGAAAGGGCCCTAAGAACACTTTAAATTCCTTTTATGCAAGTAAAATATATAAATTCATGGTGGAAACTAATTTGAAATTCACACTGAGTTATGTAAATGAACTGAGACCATGTAAATTTCATGATGTTGATGAACAGATCAAACACTGAGTTATTATATCAAGAAAATGATCTAAATTACCCAGACATGAAACAAGATTATTTCAATCTCAATATATTACTAAAATGTTTACAAGTGACACTTCCTAAAGACTAAAGAGTTTTGTAGGAATTTCCTGGTATTAAGTATAGGAAACATACACCCTTGTATCATACATTTGTTTCATTCATTTGGTGCCTGCTATGGTTTAGTAGTTGTCATTGTGTTATTTAATGGGGTTTTACAGTTAAGTCATTAAGTAATTTCACTGTGGGTGGTCTCATACACTGTATGTTATTTTTAAATACCACTACAGTTTTTTACATTATTTTTTAGTCCAAGTATAGAAAACAAATAGGCGGCACTCACCGTTTGTTCGTAGGTGCTTTCTTTATTGAAGAGGTGCGGGGAGGGGGTGCATGAAGGTGCAGACGACAGGTCCTGTTTCGCGGTTTGCCCGCTTCTACAGGTCTGTGGGAGGTGACGTTATGGCAGAATTTATAGGGAAACTCCCCTAAACGTCACCTCCTCCTTGATACAGGTGTGCAATTAAAAACACTAGAATGAAGTAAAAACATGCTTACAAAAATGTCACCATAGTATATACATGAATAAGTCACAGTAATTACAATTTCATGCAGAAATGCAGCTTAATGCTGCACAGAGAGGACACTGCCATTTCTGTCAGCGCCATGACACAGGCAACACTGAGGTATACTTTATGGCGGAAATGTCGCCTATTAACTGACGACAGGTGTTATCAGGGCAATCAGCTGCAGACTACCAGTGTCTAGCAGCCGTGTTTTACAGATAACCTTACTGTAAAACACGGCTGCTAGACACTGGTAGTCTGCAGCTGATTGCCCTGATAACACCTGTCGTCAGTTAATAGGCGACATTTCCGCCATAAAGTATACCTCAGTGTTGCCTGTGTCATGGCGCTGACAGAAATGGCAGTGTCCTCTCTGTGCAGCATTAGGCTGCATTTCTGCATGAAATTGTAATTACTGTGACTTATTCATGTAAATACTATGGTGACATTTTTGTAAGCATGTTTTTACTTCATTCTAGTGTTTTTAATTGCACACCTGTATCAAGGAGGAGGTGACGTTTAGGGGAGTTTCCCTATAAATTCTGCCATAACGTCACCTCCCACAGACCTGTAGAAGCGGGCAAACCGCGAAACAGGGCCTGTCGTCTGTACCTTCATGCACCCCCTCCCCGCACCTCTTCAATAAAGAAAGCACCTACGAACACACGGTGAGTGCCGCCTATTTGTTTTCTATACTTGGACTGTAAATGCTTGACTGGCTGAAGCAGGTGTAGCACCACCAGGTGACTGGGGATAAGACAGCGGTCTGTCTTTATGGAGGAATAAGAAAGACCAATAGCCCTGAAGGTGCCCGGTGCCCCTACCTTTCTATATACATTATTTTTTAAGTAAAGCCAAAAGTAGATTCAGTACGTAGAAAAATAAAGTTCCCAAATATATTTCAGATAGCCAAACCAGACAACTCTTCCCACGTGTTCATCCGACTCTCCCATATACAGGAGCGCTAGCCCTATCAAGTGCTCCTTGTTCTCTATGAGAGAGCCACTGCCAGACATCGGTGACAGCTGCTTATATCTTCAACAAAAGGATTTGCAGTGTGAAATTGGACATGTCGGATTCTTATCTCCTCTGACATTCATTTGTTGGTAGCCCACATATACATAAGACTGTAGGTAGAACTTATAGATATCGGTGGGCATGGCCAGCATTAGTCTAATGGCTATGGGGTCCTTTTCTCTTTCTGTTAGCTTCTTTTATTAGAAAAAATAAACACAAAAAACCCAGTTTGTGTTATTATAACTTATTTTTTTTTTTATCCATTAATGAGTAGTTAGTTGTCTCTTGATAAAATACTAGTTCATTTGGCCTATAAACATATAAGGACTAAGTGTCGTACGATCCGCGCTGCTACCAAAGGAAGACCAGGACAATGGATCGTCTGGTTGAAGTAGTTTTAAATCCGACGCGTTTCGGAGCTATTTCCCAGCTCCTTCCTCAGGGACATTCAAATAGCTCTGAAATGCGTCGGATTAAAGAACTACTTCAACCAGACGATCCATTGTCCTGGTCTTTCTTTGGTAGCAGCGCGGAACGTACGACACTTCATCCTTATATGCTGATTTCTGACCGCGGTGACCCGTGGATGTGTGGATCCAGCAGCAGCTACTGACTAAGCGTTCATACTGGTTGTGGGTTACACAACCAGATCAGGTGAGCAGGCCCTTGTCGTCATACATATACCTCTATACAATTGAGATAAGACCCTATTGCACATTTGTCACATTTCTATAGATTTGGCCTATAAAGGCATATGGACATCATGGAGAGGGGGTCCCCTTCCCAACACTCTATTAGCCAGAATGCAGTGTCCACCTGTAAGTGAAACTCCTATTACCAATATAATGATCTAAGCTTTTCACGTTTGCATGGGTTTGTACAAATAAAATGCTACTTCCTAGGGCAGTTACTGGGGGTGTCAAGAGTCACACTGTATGTGATCATCTGACTGCCCCTACAGCTGCCATGTGCAAGGCATTGACTGCAGTAAGACAACTTCTTAAAAAAAAATGTTTTATCTTTTTTACAGGTACCATTATTTTTTCTATATATAAATCAGAAGTCATTTTTCAGATAATCTTTTCCCATCCAAGGGCAAGCCGTAATAATTTTAGTTTATCTAAGTTATAAATCTGTATGTCAGTCCACCCCAGCTATACACCCATTTCCACTGCCTTCTTCCTATTTTCTATCTCACTAGATTTGCCACGTTATCATTTTTAACTGTTGAGCAGCTTGAGTTATTATTGAACTTGGCACCAATTTCATTGCCTGGTAGTAATCACATCATCATTATCATCAATTTACATGTTCAGCCTAATCATGGTTATTGCTTTAATTACACAGTTAAGGCCATAGATTGCTCCAAAAAGGATGATTAAGAGTATAGCCTTATTACGCTTTATAAATAACCAAACAGTAGTCAGAATAATAGACATTACTAATCCTAGTGTTCGACTCCACTTCTCACTTTGTTTTGTCATTTTTTTCACAGTTATAAATAAATAGTGATTGATCTGATGCAAATCAAATATTCATTGAATTTTCCGAATCAGCTCTACCTGGTTAATGTACAAAAATGTGTGATTCGCTTCATATGAATGATGTAAATTAGTGATTTTACACATTTCAGGAGATTGCGTTAGCCAGAGAAGGATCATGTGACCTCAAGTGTGGCTATACAAGCTTCCATAGTTTCATATGTAAGATGGTGACCAGTTATTCTGGTATCTGTAGTGTTACAAAGCTGATTAAAAGCATTACAAGGACTAGGTTTGCAGGTTGCTAGAGAGATGGACGTGTTTGGTTGACCTCATACCCCGCCCTGGGGTGCGGCTCACAGGATATAACGTGTGTGTTGGTTTGGCCCATGTTCTGACAGAGAAAGACTGAGATAGCCCTGGAAGGGGCGGTGTGGTGTGCTGTGTGCAGGCACAGTGGTGCAAGCTGGAGGCCTGCGACAAGAGAATCAGGCGTGTTCACATCCCTGGTAGCATCAGACCAATGTAAAGCTGAATTAGCTAGTGGGTGGTGCTTATTGTCCTGCGTGCTGGCCCAACATTCTGCATCACACAGAGGGAGAGATGAAGGATATCAGGGAAGATGTGACACAGTTTCGAGAGCAGGAACTATGGGGAGGCTGAGAACACACACTGTGGGGGGAGAAGAAAGGGAGCTGAGAGGATGGACTGCAGGGAGAGAAGGGGGTGGGGCTGAGATTTTACACTGTGGGGAGGAGGGGGGCTAAGAAGTCAGTCTGCAGGGGGAAGAGCATAGTAAATATTTGAAACAGCCCACCCCTGGAATCAGCATCACAGTGACACTATGTATCTGGGAGGGGATGAGAAAGTGTCTGGAGCCTGTTTCATGGCTGCGTGACGATCCCAGCATGCACTGGGACATCAATCGGTACGTCATCAAAGGGGAAGTTGGGAAAAAACAACAGCAGTATATAGTGTAGATGGGAAATTAATAAAGATAGTATATGAGAAAATAGATTAGATCAGAGGGTTATATTAGATAGGAAGTTAAGAAGAGAATTGCTGGGCTCAGACTGACCCTTTAAGGTCTGGGCATTGACTAGGCTACTCCAATACATTTATACGTTTCCCCTTAAACCACTCAAGTGCTGCTTTAAAAGTATGCTTTGGGTCACTGTCTTATTGGAAGATGAATCTCTGTCCCAGTCTCAAATCACTGACAGACTAAAACAAGTTTTGCTCAAGAATATCCCTGTATTTCGCACCATCCATCTTCTCCTTGAGTAGGACCATTTTCCTTGTTCCTGCTGCTGCAAAACATCCCCAAAGCATTATGCTGTCACTACAATGTTTCACTGTGGGGATGGTGTTCTTGGGGTGATGAGCTGTTTTGGTTTGGCTCCAGACATAGTGTTTACCTTGGTGGCCAAAAAGTTCAATTTTGTTCTCATCTGACCACAGCACCTTCATCCATACATTCAGGGTGTCTCCCATACATCTTTTGATAAAATTAAAATGAGCCTTCCAATTTTTCACGGTAAGTAAAGGCTTTTTTTCTGGCCACATAAAGGTCATCTTCTATGTAGTGTACGGTTTATTGTTATTGTTTTGACAGATATTCCAGTCTCTGCTTGGGAAGCCTGCAACTCCTTCAGGGTTACCTGTGGTCTCTGTGCTGCCTTTTTGACTATTGTCTTCCTTGCCCGAGCTGAGAGTTTTGGTGAGGTTTGTTGTGGTATCTTGGTTTATCCATTTGATGATAATGGATTTGATGGTGTTCAGGAGGATCATCAGAATTGGGATATTATTTTAGAACCCAACCCTGACTTGTACTTCTCAACAACTTTGTGTCTCTGACTTGTTTGATGATCTCCTTGGTCTTCATGGTGTTGTTTGGTTAATGGTTCTTTCTGCTTAATGGTGTTGCAGCCGTCTCTTAGAAAAAAGGTGTGCATATACTGACAGACCATGTGACCCTTAAATTACACTCAGGTGGACTTCCTTTCTCTGTAAGGATTTATTGGAGGATATATTTGGTAACATGGTCTTATTTATGGAAAATTTGAAAAATATATGTAAAAATAGTTTTTTTCTGACAATGAATGTGAAATTATTGCTTCCAAATATCACTTTAACTTTTACATTTTTAAGAAATCAACTATGACATTAAGCTTATATGTTAGAAAAGCTGTTAATGTTCTTTTCTAATGTCAGAGTTACCAAAGTAGAATGTATACTTTACAAAATGCTGAACGTCCACATGTTATTTCTTATGTTTAAGCTTATCATGACAATCCAATTTGTATAACCTTCATCTAAAATGAATGAACTTTAGATGTATCTACTTAATCAGTGAGATGATATTTTTTCTTGACACTGTAACTTCACTTTTGGAATGGACTTGCTACTTTTCTTCCAAGCTCTTTTCTCTGTTCACTGAAAATAATAACATTTGTATAAAAATTATGCAAAAATGTAGTAGATTGTGACAAATTGCCTCCGCTATGGCAATGTTTCCCAGGCGCATTTCCATAGAACTTTAAAATGTGATCATAGATGTCTTTGTTTTATTGAGTGTGGGAATTACTGAACTGAGTCTCAAAGGTCATTAGAAATTTACCAAATCATATACTTCTATGGAGCAAACCTCTATACATGCCGCAAGCCAGCCCTGTCTGCATCACTTATGTAACTAAAGAAATTAATAAATAAAGCCGAGCACAAGATAAGATGTAAGTAAGCATCTGAGACATAGAAGTACAATTTCCCTCTGAATTAATGAAAGTGGCAGTGGCCTGCGGTGAGACAGTTCTAGATTCGCTTTGAAGTCAGAATAGAGATTTCAGGCTGGTGATTTTATTGATGATAATAACACTGAGCTTATTGCTGAAGCAATTACTTTTAGTGTGTTGCCGGAATTGCTGCTGTGTCTTGCACTTGCACACTTATCAATTCAGCCATCAAAAATCTCATTCGGATGGAAAGACGCATTCTCGTGCAGTATTGGAGCAGTGGTAAACTGATATCCAGTGGTCCATAGGCATTTAAGAGGCTTCAAATGTTCAGTTCACTATGCTTACAGCACAAGGGCAATCATACTGTATATGATGAGAGTGGAGGGTAAAAAGCATTACATACAAATTGATATTTTACTATAATGATAGGTGAGTTTAGAAAAGAAAGAGTACTTTAAGGAAGAAGATAAAAGGGGTCATAGATATTTTATGAGGCATTTGAGCATTGCATAATAAAAACTAAAGGCACTCTTCATCAATACCAGCCTTGTTCATACTCATCTCGATGAGAAGATGTGCTAGAGTAGACGCTCCTTATTCAGGAAGAGGCATAAGTTTCTTCATCATTCAAGAGCGTCAGATAAGTGGCATGCACCACTTTGTGCACCTTACCACAAATCCTACTCCAGTCATTGCTAGAATAAGAAATTTGGCATAGGGAATGACACTGCTTATCATGAATTTGACAAGTGGCGGTCACTGAACTCCTGTCCTGCACCACTTTGTCTAAACTTGGTAAAAATAGTGTGAGAATGCCAAAAGACACACAATTTTAGTGCAGCCTTGAGTTGCATCAACAATATGCAACTTTACAGAATACTGATGGAAAATCTCTAATGAATCGGATCATAAGAAGACTTCAGAGGTTATAAGGATGTATTTTTCTCAAAAATGTTTGTTTACCATGTTCCTGACTGAGTTGATGTCTGCCCCTCGGTTTCAGCTTCTAGATGGTGTTGCACCATCACCACTCTTTGACACAGATAACATGGTAGTTCTGTGTAATCCATAGAAAATGTGGTGTCATTCAGAGAGCTGAGTTTAGAGAAGATGGATCACAATTTTTTGTGTTCTTAGGCTGCTTTCACATCAGCGGTAATTGCTGATCGCGGCAGTTGCGGTGAAAAAAACGCAACTGCTGCGATTACCGCATAACAGCCACGATCGCAGCACACTTGCGGCAAGCTCCATACAATGTCTATGGGGCTTGCAGTAAGTGTGCGACAGGTGCAGTTTTGGTATGCCGCGTTTTTTTCACGTCCGCACCTGCCGAAACCGCACCTGCCGCACACTTACCGCAAGCCCCATAGACATTGTATGGGGCTTGCCGCAAGTGTGCCGTGATCGCGGCCGTTATGCGGTAATCGCGGCAGTTGCTTTTTTTTCACCGCAACTGCCGCGATCAGCGTTTACCGCTGATGTGAAAGGGGCCTTAGACATTTACGTTTCCTACATAACAATGATACAAAACATACATTATTTGCATTTCTGAAGAAGAACAGGATGAAAGTGATTCAGTAGCCTAGGATGCCTCCTAATTTGAACCCAACCAAAACATCTACAGGAAATTCTAAAATTCTAAAGAGTCAATTGGGGCATCACTCTCCATTCAGCATTGAGGCTCCAAAAAGGTTGTTCTTGAAGATTAGAAAAAGAAAGATGTTGCAATTTGTTGCTAAATTGTTAATTCCATGCCTAGATCAAATGGTGCTGTCATTAAAAATCATGGCGTTTATGCAAAATATTAAATGTTAACATTGTTTCATGGAGGTCATTTTTCAATACATCTCTATACAAGCTTTGTTCTGCCTCTAATAGAGATGAATTAAAGTCTTGTGACATAACTTCTGCCCTGTCTGAAGTAACGGGCCCACGATGGCACCACAACTGGAGTGATGCTGAAAAAATGTGAAGGCGCCAGAAGGTGAGTATATGATGGAGGGCAGGGGGCTTACACTTAAAGTTCCACTCAAGTGTTGAAATCTGCCCCCCGCTGGACTGGTGCTTTAAAATTGTATATTCATTTATGCTGAACACTGCTTATAGCACTTATAGTACAGAATACATACACACATTCTACCTATCATGAAGATCTTGTAGACATACCTATTTAGAGAGCTTGTACTTATTGACAAGTGCAAAAATAAGAGTGCCTAAAACATTACAATTGATTTGTAATGTGACATAATTCAGTAATGTTAATTTGTCATTTTATCCTATTACCCTGTCATCTCTTCTTTTAATGGGGTAAAAAAATAGTTTTTTATGTCATGCCTATTTGGCAATATGTAGCTAATCTCTCCTCGATGGCCTTTTACTCAGGCCTGTGTAGCTCTGTTAGGCTGGGGTTCCACATAAGCCCTCAGTCAGTTTTTGGCTTCAGTTTTCTCATTTTTTTTTTCTAAGTCCAAAAACTGACAGAAAAACGGATTGGATGTAATAAACACCCTGTCCATTTTTCTCTGGAGCTCCAAACATTGCCCTGTCCGTTTTTGAGTCAAAAACGTTGCTAGCAACGTTTTTGGCATCAGTTAAAAAACGCATGCGTTTTCATGCGTTTTTTTTAACATGGGGCCCTATGGGAAACGCATGCGCGAACGCATGGCATATGCGCACTTGCGTTTGCGCATGCGTTCGCGCATGCGTTTTTTTAATGAAAAGTCCAAAAACATTCAGGAGTGCAGGAGGCACAAAAAGCACCCAAAAAAAAACGGATTGGTGATGAAAATCACTTCCAAAAACGGATTTATATGTGGAACCACAGCCTAAGTATGATTACATATTCTACTTATAAGTAGAGGTTGTGAATTGCAAAGTGGCAGTTTCTTATCTGAGCTCACAGACCATGTCAGCTATTACAGTATAAATTACTTATCTTCATTGCCATTAATACTTTATAGTTACTTCAAGTGTCGGGAGATAAGTGCCTTCTATCAAATGTCTAAGGCCAGTGTGTCCTTTTTTTTCTGGACTCCTATACTACTTTCTGGAGATAATGACTTCCACTTAGTAAAACTTGCTGCTCTTTATATTGCTATGCAGAAGGTCATATACAGTGGATATAGAAAGTCTACACACCCCTGTTAAAATGCAAGGTTTTTTGTTGTGTACAAAATCATATCAAGAAGAATTGTTTCCGAACTTTTTCCTCCTTTAATTTAACTTATAATCTTAACAAAACCAATGAGAAACAAACCAAAATGGTGTTGAGGCTAAAAATAAAATTCGCAAAGCTAAAATATTGTATTTGCCTAAGTGTTAACACCCTCTTATAATTGTGAAAGTGGCTGTGTTCAGAATTAAGCAATCACAATTAGGGTTCGCCCACACAGCGTATATTCTCATGTGAGAAAATCGGGCTAATTGGTAATGACTCTGTGATCAGAATTTGAGCTCAGTGTCAGTTTACTGTGATCCGATTCTCTCGCTCATGACAATGGTAGCACAGGTGAGGAGAAGAATGAGAACTTCTACATCTTATCCCTTTCCTGTGTCGGAATATATCGGATTGCATTCGGATGACATCTGATGTTTTGCATGCTCCCATAGACGTATATGGGTATGTGCTGTCTGATATATGCTCGCAACTTGCATTATGTAGCAATTTGTTTTCTCCAAAATCAGCATAAGAAAAAAAAGCGCTGATTGGCACTGTCCGATAGTATAATATTGGGCCTAGTGCTATCCAAAAAACATTGGATAGCATTTGACCATGTTACACGCCAGTGTAAGCTAGCCCTAAGACTCATGGTAACAGTGCTCAGTACACAGTTGCCATCATTTACAGTGATTCTGATTAACCCCATATAAAGTTTAGCTGTTCGAGTAGGGTTTTGCTAACTTTTTCTTACTTTCATTTTACACCAAAAGCCATGATCTGTCAATAGCTTACAACATTGCTTACAACACAGCAAAAGGATCTCAATCTTGAACATTGGCTAGGGTCACATTTGCGTTTTTTTTTTTCATCCTGATCCGGTTTTAAGCATTAAAAATGCTTAAAACCGGATCCAGATCCGCAGCCCATAGGCTGCAATAGAAAAACAGGATTGCCCAAATGGCAATCCAGTTACCGGATCCAGTTTTGCAGCCTGCGGTAAAAATCATGCAGGCTGCGTCTGTCACAGCGGTTGCAAAACCGGATTCGTTTTTTTTAACATGGGCCCTATGGGAACTGGATCTGGTACCGCAAGGTACATTTATGCACCTGTCAGCGCTGAGCAGCTATTGAATATTCCTTCACTTTTAGTATCGGGACCACATAGTTTCCCCAGCGCCTGATCCAGCAGCGGCTGGGGAGATTGTGTCCCCGCTGCACTGGGGAGAGCAGGCAGGAGCAGGGATCGCTGCAGAGGTGCCTAGCCCAAGAATGACAGGGCCAGGCACAGCATACCTCTGGAACACAGTGCATGCTCCCATTAACTGCAGTCATCTGATCCTGCAGGCATGATACAGCACTTGTTTCACATACAGGACCTGCGATGACGTAATGAAGGGGGCAGGCTGGTGCATCACATGGCAGGCCAGAGCCCTCCTTCTTCATTACATGTGATGATGCAGCCCGCTCTCTTCATTACCTCATCGCAGGCCCTGCATGTGAGACAAGTGCTATATTGTGTCTGCAGGATCAAAGTGACAGCAGTTAATGTGAGTGTAAAACCTCAGAATGAATTGTTACTCCTAATAAAGTACTGTACATACAAGCATTCTACCACTCCTGTGGTGAACTATAACTCCCAGCATGCCAAAGGATCGGCAGGACATCCTGGGAGTTATAGTTCCCCCTTGATATGTATTGTACTTATGAGATTTTAAAGCAGCACTGGAGTGGTGCTCTAAATATAAGGCTGCTTTCACATTGGCAAATATACAATTCCATATGGATCCTTGAATTTCATGAAACCACACGGACAGGCCCGTATCTGTGCAAATGGATGGCAACTGATGTCCATGGACCATTTTTTTAATAGGTCTGTTATCAGTTAGCAGAGATAGGGGAGAGAGCTGTATCTTGCTTCTGAGCATGCTCAGCAAAGCAAAACAGATTCGTTTCACGGATCCGTTTTTTTCATAGATCGTACGGATCTGCGCTCCATAGAGCTCCATTATAATTTCATATGGAAAGATACAGATCCATGTCTGTCTGTTTGTGTCCGCTTTCTTCAAGGCAGCCCAAAATCAGAACAGTTTCTGGCTGCATGAAAAAAACGGACAAAAACGGTTCCGCGAAAAAAATGGACACACGGATGGCCATATAGGACCAACCTGTGCCCATGAGGATACATGGGAGGCCAAAACTGATCCGTGACTATCTGTTTTAAAACGGAAGGATATGGGTTGAAAATTTGCCAGTGTGAAACCAGCCTAAGCCCCCTCCCCTGGTTCTCACACGGCGCCATCTTTTCCTTATAACTTTTACCACATTTTTCGCCTAAAATGTTTTTTCCCTATTCTCCACTTCTAAAACCTGGGTGCGTCTTATGGTCCGGTGCGTCTTATAGTCCGAAAAATACGGTTAATTATGTTAATGTGGTGCAAAGTACAGGCTGTATGACAGACAACTGTAACATCTGAGCTTACTATTTGAAGAGAAATTAATAAAATCATGAGGGTATATAGAAAATTTTGGACATTTTGGAAGATGGAGGCATTTGGAGACAAGCAATTGCATTAAGTGATATTGTTTACTTACACTTTGGACTATGATCCAAGAGTTTAGACATTCCTAAGCCTTCTCTCCGTATGATACAGGCATCAGGTCAGAAATATATTGGGATGGGGTAGAGTTGTTATGTTGCTGTTTACTTAGAGACTGCTACGTATTTTACTGGAAGTTAAATATTTATGTCTTGCTGAGAGCATAGTCTAAAATTTTCGTGTATTTGATGGCATGATCTCATTAAACAAAATTGTATATAGCGTGTTAGTGAGCACTCTTTATTAAACCCCATCTGAATATGTTAAGCAAGTCATGTATATCTTGCTGGTGCTGAATGGGTGAATGAAGATCATTTCAACCTTGTAACTTATGAAGCCGCATGCAGTTGTAGATCTTGAAATAACGTTTTTCCAGGAAGAAACATTATTAATTTACATATTGAATTTGCAGTTCTTGATATGTGTAGCAAAGTGGCATAATGTGTGTTTATAGCCCACTCGCTATGAATGAGAATGTTTTATCTAGCATCTGACATGTTGCAGTTGCTGGGAGATGGGATTGGGGAATTGGGAATATTTCATGTAATATTTTACATTCTAGGTGACGTTTTGCCCTCTCATCCATCCAATACATCAGATTTGTGCTGGTGTGAATTTAGCACTTGATTTGGTGATGTGAAGGTTTCATCATTTCTGAAGAGGATTAGCTATAAAATGTGTATGTTTAATAGGGAGCTGGCGGGAAGCTTAAAGACATACAATTCTTTGTAAATTGGCTTAATACGGAATAGTGGGGTGATTAAAATATAACTTTAAAATAAATAGATAACTTTAAAATATTCTATAGCACAGTAAACAGTAGAGATATTCCTTTAACATTCTAATAGACAGGTTAAGGTGCTCACTACACCAACACACCAAATGCACTAAGATATCAAAGGGAGCTGTTTGGGTCATATATTAGAGCACAAATATAAGATAAACAGTCAACCAGATATATACCTTGGGTCAGAGGTGTAACTTTAGGCCCAGGGGCCCCCATGCGAAAGCACCAACGGGGCCCACAATTATTGCAAATCTTTGATAATATTAGTCTTTTTCTATGGGCCAAAGGGACTTTTGGGGCCCCCCTAGGCTGCAAGGCCCGGGTGCGATCGCAACCCCTGCACCTATTGTAGTTACACCCCTGCCTTGGGTCCATATAGCCAAATCCTCCAGGTATTCCCCCCGGTGAATGGGAAATAAAAAATGCTAAAGTATCCCTAAAATATACAAGGTTATATGCAGGTATCCTGCCATAATCAAATCTTCTTTAATGCAGTATTAATAATATGTGATAAAGGAGCACTCTAACCCAAAGTCTTGTGGATTTAGAGCCACAGGTTAGGAGCCCCTGCTCTATAATACTTAATTGCAGGAAACACAAACTGTTCCCTTCTGATTGTGAGATGACTATGGAATAAAAAAGGAAAAGGGGCTTAAAACATTAAGGGTGGTACTAGCAGTTAATTCACCACCAGACATTGATGTCACATCAAATTTGCATATTATTATTACTATTGTATCTGAGACCTACTTTACATATCAATTTATACGCATGTTAATGCTCCTTTAATGTTCTTGTGACTGCTGTGGAGGACACAGACAGAAATAGACCCCTGTAAAACAACAGTATATAGGCCCATTGAAGTAGAATAGTTCTGCTATGAGAGAAGCTGTTTGCTGATTTGGAGGTGGAAATGTACCCTTTTATATCATTGGTGCAGTCTGTACAGACCACAGGGGCCCTGAGCTGTCTGCCCCTGTGTGATTGACAGATGAAAACATGGTTCCCACATAACTATATACAGAATAAAACATGCTGTTTGGCATGGTCAAATATGAATTCCAGAACTGACCATAATTTATACCAAAAATTTGGTTAAATTATAGTTTTGGTGCCGGAGATGTGCACATCTTTATAAGGTGTGCACCTCCTTATAATTAGACAGTCTGCAGTGATGTTTTGATTCATTTAATAAGTGCCCCCCCCATGTGTTTTCTGACAGGGAGTTAGCGGGAAGAATTAGTTCTTAAACTTGCTATGTGTACTTATTGGAGTTATTCACATTCCTGAAAGAAGGTCTTTAATTTGAATTGTTATTCATATTCAAGCCTAATGAATTGGCTTATTAGTACTTCAGATTAGTATGCTTAGTTGGCTAAAATCTCGTTTTATTTCTCTGTGCTGTATTGGCTGGATCTAGTATGCAATTTAATTACATTGTTCTAGTATGACTGTAATATCTTATCCGGGGTGTAATAAACATTTTTGGTTATCAGGGTGTCTGAGGTGTCCTGTGACCCTTAGCCAGTAGATAAACCAAGGTAAGGTCGCTTACCATCCAGCACAGGACTACTAGCCACAGAGTGCTGGAGCAGACACACTAATGAGGTGTTTGACTGCTTTCTACTTCCCATTTAAGTTCCAGTAGAAAGGCTTTACCGAGCCTGCAGAGAAGCTGTTAACAAGCTGATGTCCCTTGTGGCAACATGGGATTGCTGGAGTTTCAAAAGTGAGCTTGGAGTCATGCTGACATGTCTTGCATTTCAGTGACAAATTGTCAGATCAACCCCCCTGTGCTGCCGAAAGGAGCAGACAATTTTCTTGATGTCTACAATGATCATAGTCATTTATCTAGAGAGTGATATATCTGAATAAGGCCATAAATGCCTGGGTTGTATTTTTCTATACCTATATTGTGTTACATTCAACACAAATGCACTGATACTGTACGAATAGCAGATTTTTATTGTAGAGTTTGACATGAATAGGTTTTGCTTGACACATAAGTGTAGAAGGATTAGTAGCATGCAGTATTCATATGCTACTCATGCACATCGTAGCACTATATAAGTCCTATATTCCCAGTTGCCAATAGAAGATGAATCACTGAAAATGTACTTCATATCGCAGAAAAAGGCCACACTTGATGCTGATACAAGGGCAATATCAGCAAGATCTTGCCAAGCTATAGATACAGCAAGTACCATCTTGGCATATACAGTCATGGCTAAAAGTTTTGAGAATGACACCAAAATGATATTTTCACATGATCTGCTGCCCTCTGGTTTTTATGTGTGTTTGTCTGATGTTTATATCACATTCAGAAATATAATTGCAATCATATTATGAGTACCAAAAGTTTATATTGACAGTTAGAATGAGTTAATGCAGCAAGTCAATATTTGCAGTGTTGACCCTTCTTCTTCAGGACCTCTGCAATTCTCCCTGGCATGCTCTCAATCAACTTCTGGACCAAATCCTGACTGATAGCAGTCCATTCTTGCATAATCAATGCTTGCATTTTGGCAGAATTCGTTGGTGTTTGTTTGTCCACCCGTCTCTTGATGATTGACCACAAGTTCTCAATGGGATTAAGATCTGGGAAGTTTCCAGGCCATGGACCCAAAATCTCATTTTTGTTCCCTGAGCCATTTAGTTATCACCTTTGCTTTATGGCAAGGTGCTTCATCATGCTGGAAAAGGGGCGCCAAACTGCTCTTGGACGGTTGGGAGAAGTTGCTCTTGGAGGACATTCTTGTACCTTTCTTTATTCATGGCTGTGTTTTTAGGCAAGACTGTGAGTGAGCCGATTCCCTTGGCTGAGAAGCAACCCCACACATGAATGGTTTCAGGATGCTTTACAGTTGGCATGAGACAAGACTGGTGGTAGCGCTCACCTCTTCTACTCCGCATAAGCTGTTTTCCAGGTGTCCCAAACAATCAAAAAGGGGATTCATCAGAGAAAATGACTTTACCCCAGTCCTCAGCAGTCCACTCCCTGTACCTTTTGCAGAATATCAGTCGGTCCCTGATGTTTTTTCTGGAGAGAAGTGGCTTCTTTGCTGCCCTCCTTGAAACCAGGCCTTGCTCAAAGAGTCTCCGCCTCACAGTGCGTGCAGAAGCACTCACACCAGCCTGCTGCCATTCCTGAGCAAGCTCGCCACTGCTGGTAGTCCGATCCCACAGCTGAAACAGTTTTAAAATACGGTCCTGGCGCTTGCTGGTCTTTCTTGGGTGCCCTGGAGTCTTTTTGACAACAATGGAAGCTCTCTCCTTGAAGTTCTTGATGATGCGATAGATTGTTGACTGAGGTGCAATCTTTCTAGCTGTGATACTCTTCGCTGTTAGGCCATTTTTGTGCAGTGCAATGATGGCTGCACGTGTTTCTTTAGAGATGACCATGGTTAACTGAAGAGAAACAATGATACCAAGCACCAGTCTCCTTTTAAAGTGTCCAGTGTTGTCATTCTTACTTAGTCATGACTGATTGATCGCCAGCCCTGTCCTCATCAACACCCACACCTGTGTTAATGGAACACTCACTAAAACAATGTTAGATGCTCCTTTTAAGGCAGGACTGCAATGATGTTGAAATGTGTTTTGGGGGCTAAAGTTCATTTTCTAGCCAAATATTGACTTTGCAAGTAATTGCTGTTAAGCTGATCACTCTTTATGACATTCTGGAGTGTATGCAAATTGCCATTTTGAACATGTTCATAAACCTGTCAACTTCAACTTGACTAATTATTGTAGTTGAATCGTTCGGTTACACAAAACGACGCACTAACGATGTTGTTTCAACATCGTTGAACACGTCACTTTTGAACGATGTTGAGCACGATGTTGAACCGTGTATCGGGGCCTTAAGTGTTTATGTGCAAAATATAGAACGTCAACCTATAAACCTCTCATTAGTGCATAGTATTTTAATTAGATACCAGTAAGGTTTATAACATACAGATGAGCAAATTGATTGATTGATGTAAATACAATTCATGCAGAATTTTTAGTAATTTGCTGAACTTGAATACCATAATTTGTGATTTGATTCACCACTTTACACACTGCAGAGGATTGTATCAATTCAATCAAAGAGCTCACATGAGCTCACACGCAGTCATCAAGGCTTTATATTAATGCCTTTCAGCTATCACATCATCTGGTTTATTGCAGCTAAATAGGAGAGCCGATCATAGCCTCTATAAGAGCATAAAACAGTCATTTTGTTGGGACCATATTTATGTTTAAGAGCTTATATGTAATATGCACATATTTTGAGGGCAAAAAGAGTACTTGCAACTCAAATTATTGAGAAAGATTCAGCAAAGTTAACATTTAAATTTAAAAAGATTCTATCATTTCTATTGATGTCATGGTTCTTCCTACTGGTGTACCTGGATGCAGTGAGGAACAGTTCAGCCGTCCAGTTTTGGACAAGAGCATACTGAGCTGTCAGTATGGTTCAGCTGTCTAATCGAAGGCAGGGTCAAGTTGAACTGTCAGTATGGTGTTAGATAGCTGAGCTGCCAGTCAGGGCTGGGGCTTGCAAGTTTTCCTCCATGTATCTCCTGTTTGGGATGATTACCTTCCCATTTAGCTGCTCTGCCTTCAATTACTTCCAGTAGTAGTTTTAGTTAGGTGGTGAATGTGGCACCCCTGCAGGGATTGCCACAGGACCCACCAGTGCAGGAGGGATGTACACCACCTTGGCATATACAGCACACAACACCTTCCACCCCAGGCCTGAAGGGGGAGCTCAACTTGCTGCCTTAAGCAAGATCCCCTATAAAGATCCAGGTTTGAGGGAGGAGTCAGTCAGTCAAGGCAGTCAGTCAGTTCAGTTAAGGTCAGTCAAGCTAGGAGTTCAGTAAGGAACTGAAAAAGCTGGTTGCTGGACCAAGCCAGGCCCAGAACCAGAAAGACTGATCAAGGTGTGCAATGCCCTTGGGAGAGGAACCAAGGCCAGTGGAAGAGTTAGGAAGAACAGAAGAAGGGAACATAGCTAGTTACCCTTAAAGTCAACCCGGACACTGGAGTCCGTACCTGCTATATCTCTAGTTGTAGCAGAGAAATCCGGACAAACCAGAAGATTTAGTCCCCCTGAGCTCAGGAGAAAGTAAAGGCTTGAGCTAGATCAAAAGAAGGATCAGGGCCTTGAGAAAACAGGGATCCCAAGAAAAGGTCCTTAATTGCAGCTTTTGGAGCAGACTCCTGAGGAGAAAGAGCGGCAGATCAGCTTCAGGCAGATCTACCCCAACCATCGCACACACTGGCAGAGGAGGTCTCACAACTCTTTAAGATGGATGTCCCAAACTGCACCGGCCACCTGGTTACCCTCCTGGACCTACCTGCTACTCTGACATCAGTAAAAAGGTACTGAAACAGAGACTATTGTGTGTGTGTGCCTGATTCACCACCGCCGCCTGCTGCGCCTACACAGAGCTGAAAACTACTACTCCTCTCATCCACCTCACTGCGCTGAGGTAAACTCCGCCTGTGGGGAGCTGTACTATCACTGCTGCATCACCATCACCTCAGCGGCCGGCTTCAGCACTGGTAACGACATTACCAGGTACCAAGGTGGCGTCACGTATCATCCCCCATCATCATCACCTCCTCAGCCATTGAGTGCCCAGGGCACGGAACTGGGAACCGACCAGCCGTGATTCCCTCCCCCGCCATCCCAATTCCGAGTAACCCTTACCTGCCAGCCCGACTCATGTTGACTTTTGTTCCTGTGTTCAATCCTCTCTATTGTTTACTTGACCATGGTCCTTTCTTCTGATGATCCATTTGCCTAGCCCCTTGCCTTGATCCTCTACCTTCCTGGAATTTTGAACTCGGACTATTACCTGACTATCCTTTGTCTCACCCTTTTTTTTATTGCTAGTCCTCCTGGTATCTCACCCTGGACCTTTGACTATCCAGCCTCATGGCTAGCCAATGAGTAGTGACTAGCATCACAATTGTATAAGGTGCCAATGGTGGGTTTTTTGTACATTACCATGTTCACTAACAGTCCGTATCGTTTGATCATCCAGACTAGCCTTTCTCAGTGCATCACACAAAGTACTAAAATGATGTTATTCTCAACATCGTAAGGGCAGTCTGCATCCTGGTGAAACTGTAAGTAAACCTGCCCTTGTATTAGTAGGTATGAACTAATTCTATATCTTGGGGATAGTTCTTAGACTTAGACACAGAACGTCTTCCAAATTTGTTGATTTTGAAGTGGTACATTTCTATAACAATAATAATAACAACAATCAGATACATGGCGTCTCTCCTGAAACCTATACTTGAGCTAGTTTAAATGATAATCGGATAGCTATGATTAGATGATCCAATGTAACATCATTATATGTATTGCTAAATATATAGGGGATCAGTGAGGCTTAAATGTAAAAAAATAAAACAAGAGGCAAGCAGTATACGGTAATCAAAAACTGTCTGGAACACAAAGAAACATCCACATTGCTAGGGTTCGCTTGTATATCTTCTCATGTGAGATAATTTGATGAATTATGCAAATGACACTCGCCTGAAACTGATCTTAGAGTGAGTCGATGTTATTTTACATGCGAGAATCAGAGCGGGTGGGAGAAGACAGAGAATGTAATTTCTCTATCTTCTCCATTGCCCAGTGTCAGTGTATATCAGACTTCACTCGGATATGTCCAACTGCAGTCTGATCTTTTGCAGTCCCCATTCACTTGAATGGGTGCATGCTGCCTGATATATGCTGTCAATCGACGAGAAAAAAAGTACTGGTCGGCACTGCCCCATAGTAAAACATTGAGTCAAGTGCTATCCAATAAAACTCAAGATAGCTCTCATTCAATGTATACACCAGTATGAGTGAGTCGGTAAAAGTAGTATTATGCTACTAGACAGTTTGTGTGCCAGAATGAAATAGCCAGAATTTCCATTATGTGATCTCCATGTTATGTTGAGTGCATACCTTCTCTTCTCTGTGTCTTCAAAGGGAATGTGACAGCTGATACATACAGGATGATTCACACACATCATATATCATACACTGGATGTATCATTTCAGCCATTTCAACCATAGACGCACTATTTAACAAGAAAAACTCCTGCTATAAAGTGTGTGCTTATTATAGTCCTGAGGCAACCTACTGTGATGGAGGGGAACACGGACACCACATCCTCCCTGTTCATAGAGAGAGCTGCCTTCTGCACCAAACTGATCTATGTGATCAGTGCAGAGCAGGAGCGGAAGATTACCGGGACATGAACAGAGGATGCAGCAGCTGAGCCACTGCAGAACCATCTTACTGTTTAACTCCAGAACCCTTCAAGTCATGTGATTGATCACATGACCTGAAAGGTTCAAGAATTAATTATGTAGAAGATCCTTAAACTCAGCTGGTGCATTCTCCATCCAGGTGCTGATCAAGAACTGCATGATGTTAAAATGTATAGTGTGTGTGTATGTATGTGTGTGTAAATGGAACTGTAACTGCAAGATGTGGTAAGGTAAAGTGTATGTTCATTTAGAAGAGCTGTATTGGTGTCTATATGTGCATGTAGCAGAGCTGTATGTTTTCCAATATGTGCATGTTGCAGAGTTGTGTATGGGTCTATATGTGCATGTAACAAGCTGTATGTATGTCTATATATGTGACGCACCCAAGGGTATGGGAACTCGGGTATCTGGGCCCTCTGCTGCGGTTGGGATGTCACTGGTGGCCTGCCCAGACCCGTGGCCCTGGTTGTCAACAAAAAGTGGACAAAGATCAAAGTTACGCTACCTGCAGATTCTGGTGATGGTCACCAGCGCCACTTCAGACCTCCGGGGGTGATGCTACGGCAGCTTGGATGGTGCAGCTCCCTGCAGGTGGCGCTGAGTCCCTGGGGCAGGACAGCACTTGTGGTGGTGGTGCTGCATATGGTGTATGGGTAGTGCAGCAACTCAGATGATGGAGACACGGAGGCTGTATGACTCTGTACGGGTGTTTACTTGTCACTGAATAACACAGTTCAACACTTGTTAACAGTCACACAGTTCTGGGTAGCTTGCCTAGGTAGTGGCCAATGAACAAGGTGTCTCTATGTGGCTTTGTTAGATGTCCCTCCTTACTACTCTTGCAGTCCTTGTTTGTGTGAAGCCTGGCTGGCTTGAAACCTGGCCTGGCCTGGCCTCCTGTACTTCTGTCACCTGTGTGTGGAAGTGGGATACCTTTGTGTGTCTTACCACTATCTCTCTTCTGTCAGTGCCTGGCTCCCTTGTTGGTGGCTACACAGATGCCCGGGAGATTGACGTCTCTACGGTAAACTGGTATTCTCTGCTTGGCTTGGAGCTCTCCTGCAGACTCGGACTCAGGTGCCTGGTGTCCTTTCTGGGGTGAGCCCAAGACGGCTCGTCGGTCCCCACTTTGCTGCTTTTCCCTGGAGGACCCCTCTCCTCACTCAGGGCTCCCTTTCCTTCTTCTCCTCAGACGTTCACTACCTCTAACTTCCTCTTGCCTTCACACTGCTTGCTCTGTACTCCTCCCACTGGGGCTGGGTCGCCTAGCAGAGGATTTAACCATGTAGCGCTTTATATCTGTCTATATGTGCATGTGACAGAGCTGTATTTGAATCTATATATACACATAACAGAGCTTTATATGTGTCTATATGTGCATGTTAGGCTAGGGTCACACTTGCGTCATGACCATAGCCTGACAGAAGCGCTGGAAACTTATAAAATTTTAGCCTAAGTGCATAGCTTTAACGGCAGGTAACGCTATGCGCTGCCAGGCTATTGCGTCCTATGACAACCCGATGTTTACCTCAGCAACCGGGTCCATTAAAAGCTCCCGGATATGCGCTTTTGCACAGTGCACAGGACACGCGGCCTGCAGCGTTTTCCCACGCGCTGTCCAAAAGCGCATATCCGGGAGATTTAAATGGAGCCGGTTGCTGAGGTATACATCAAGTTGTCATAGGGCGCAATAGCCTCACAGTGCATAGCGTTACCTGCTGTTAATGCTATGCGCTGAGGCTAAAAGTTCCTAAGTTTCCAGTGCTTCCGTCAGGCTAGGGTCATGACACAAGTGAGACCCTAGCCTAACAGAGCTGTATTTGAATCTGTATGTACATATAGCAGAGCTTTATACAGTATGTGTCTATATGTGCATGTAGCAGAGCTGAATGTGTGTTTATATGTGCAATATGTGCATGTAGTTTGCATGTAGCAAAGCTGTGTGTGTTTCTAAGTATATGGAGCAGAACTATGTGTGGCTGCATATACTTGTAGTAGTACTGAGTGTTTATATGCGTATGTAGTTTGTTTGTAGCACAGCTGTATGTGTTTACATGTTCATGTAGCATAGCTGTGGGTCTGTATGGGCATGTACAAGAACTGCTTGTTCATATGTGCATGTTTTCATATAGTAGAGCTGTGTGTGTCTATATGTGCATGTAGTAGAGCCGTGTGTATAACACACCCGGCAAAGAGACACTAAGGCTCCTTTTACATCTATGCAGCCCCTGCATATGCCTGCCCTCCCTGCTCTGCGCTAGCGCAAATGCAAGCGCATGTGCATTTACTGTTTTCTGCTGTCTAAATCTACGGTATTAAAGCAGCGTATTATAGTCCATAAAATACGGTATATCTTAAAGTTCATGAATCTGTTTCCTGGCATAAGAAAAAAAAACACTCAAGAAAAACTGGCAAGGTTATTGAAAAACTGGAGCTACAAAACAAAGTCACTGAATATTTCTTGGAGAGCAGTTAAGTTAATCATTAAAAAGCAGAAAGAATATGCCACAGCTATAAATCTGACCAGAGATCACCGTCCTCAATAATGTGATAATGCAAAGAGGGCAATGAGGGGAAAAATATCAGTCATTTTTGCTTTTTTTCTCTGTTCTTTTCTTTTCAATGTTCTCTCTATTGAAACCCAAGTAAAAAGTGATATAGAACTTCTTAGTAAAAATCTCAAGTTGTTCTTAATGCAAATCTTGTCAGAGACAAAGTGAATGTTAAAGCCATTATTGCTCAAAGCTCAGTATTGTACAAAAAATGACAGTTCAATGTTAAAGTGTTCTGAGGAGCTGAAGTTCTTAGACTCAACAAAGGTGCCCACTAAATACTTATATTGTTTGTGTGGTGCTTTAAGAGAATGAATAGCAAGTGGTGGGCTGGGAGGGAACAATGATGCTGCTGTAGTCATTTAATGTTCATTCAATTGATAAAGTGTAGCAAAATAAACCTTCAAATCATGATAACATCAGTATGTTAACATTTAAGAGTGTGGTTGTGTAGAAATACTATTTGATTTAACCATTGTCCAAGTTAAAGGAATATTTTGAATTTTGGAAAATTTCCATTATCCACTCTTAGGGTACCTTTACAAGCTGCAATTTTTGACTGCGATAGGAGGCAATCTAACGTGCGAATGCACGTTTTTCATGAAGGCGCTTTTACACGCCGCAATTTCGCCCTCAACCTAAGGCGATGTGTCATCCCGGAAGTTCCCACACCAACAGCGGGAAACATCCGGTAGAGTTCCGTCGCCGCTTCACACGACGCAATCCCAAAGGAATGTGGGTGTACATGTTCAGCGCCGCAAGAACATAGGCGTGGCAGACTGGTGTATACGGCACCCCACAAACTCTCACAGGTCAGGATCAGTGGAGGACCTAGCATTCGGACCACCAGCTATGAAGAAGAGATAACTTCAAAATTTAAGAATACTCCTTTATATCTTGTGCAATTCTACAAAAATGTGTTTGTAAAGGCCCCAGACTAACATCGGCCAAATTGTTGATTGATACCGTGATTGAACTAAGGGCACCTTGTTTTGCATAATGGCTCCATCTAGAATACCAACATAAATTTAGAATAAAATTAGCTCATGAAGGGAGTATTGAAAACCTATTTTGCAAAGTTTGAACAGGGATTAGTGTCTTTAATCATAATATGGTTTTGTGGGACCCTTCATTTTAAGGTATAACATACAATGAATAATAGATTTATTATTATCAAAATCTATGAGATTAGAGTTATTCAACATTATGTCCCTTTCTAAATTACTCTTCCCACTTTCACCATAATTATCATCTAACATGGTGATGGTTGCATCATACTGTGAGGATTATGAGGAGTTTAGTCAACACACACTTCCGGACCCTCCACCCCAACGATCGTTTTGCCCATGCTTCTTCCAGGGGGCATGATCATCAGGGTGGAGGGACCAGGAGCGTGTGTTCACTAAACTCCTCAGGTTCTTACAATAACTTATTTAGTGGCACTTTTTGCTTATTTGCACCTTGACTATAGTATTCCGTTTTTGGGAAATTGTCTCTTGTTTAGATTACGCTTGTATGTCACCCCACCTGGGTCTACACAGTGATAGAGATTAGGTCACATGTATTGATTACCCTGATTTAGATTCCTGTTGTAAGCAAGAACGGTTTACACTGTATCATTGGTAACTGTGAGAAACACAGGATTGTTTTGACTACTACAGTATAGCATTGACTGATTTAATATTGATATATGTGTAATACTATTGACTTAATTGATGTATCTAATTCTAATGGTGAACAACAGATGTACATATATATATATACAATATGTATGAGGAATTTATCTAGTTGTGTACTAATTTAGAGTTTGTTTGACTTAGCTCACTGGGTACCTCTGTGAGGAACTGTTCTAAGTTTCTACTGTCTTGTGCTCAATTTTTTTAATAAAGTAACAATTTATATCACATGGGAATCTTTCCTTTGTGATAGGGAGTATGATACCCTGTCCCGTTGAAATAAGATTAGAGTCTTGTAGGATTGGGAATCTTTGAATTGATGGTCATTGCTTTATTTTGTTGGTTTTGTAAGCCCTCAGGTGACTTATAAGATTTTGTGATCTTCTATTGTGGTCCAATGAAGTTGTTGGATTCTCATATCCAGTCTAATGTTCTTACCGGAAGAGATATTTGATCATGAAGATATAGGTTTGTATAACAATTTTGGTTAGAGCCTTACGTAATGCTATTATTAATTTTACTTTTGGAGCATTTATTTATTCCATATGTAATTGAAAATCTAATATGATCATTGCATATATGAAAAATGATTGACGGACCTGTATAAAGGAACATTTAAAAATGGTAATTTAAATGAGCCATTCAAACACATGAATATGGTTTGATCTAAACCATTGCACTGTAGCTCTGACAGTTTGTTTAGGGTTATTTACCAATAGATAGATCAGCTGCACACCACATTATTTCTTTAAAGGGAATGCCAAAATGGCTGTGTGAATTTATTGCATTATATCATAAGAAACAAAGAAATATTTATACAGCTACTGAAAGCTGGCCCTGGTCTAAAAGATAAATGTGAAAGCATTAGTTGATGTCATAGCCATGAAATCATAAGCCCAGTAACTGTTTACAGAGTTCTTTCACTAATACTGGGTCCTAATCTCACCCTCAATGTCTGCAACCTGGAAATGTGAATGGGAAAATGCCCTGTACAGTTAAAATCATGGTCTTAAAGGGAATGTGTCAAGACTATGTTAAAACCCTGCTTTTAAAGGGAGTGTGTAACACCTGTGTGAATGTTCTCACATTGGTCACTGGGCGGGGTGCTGCTCCAAAGATAAATAACTATATATATTACAGTATGGGCGTACACCTCTTATTGTGGGTGCAAGCTTCAAAAAATATAAACACTTACCAATAGATAGATCAGCTGCACACCACATTATTTCTTTAAAGGGAATGCCAAAATGGCTGTGTGAATTTATTGCATTATATCATAAGAAACAAAGAAATATTTATACAGCTACTGAAAGCTGGCCCTGGTCTAAAAGATAAATGTGAAAGCATTAGTTGATGTCATAGCCATGAAATCATAAGCCCAGTAACTGTTTACAGAGTTCTTTCACTAATACTGGGTCCTAATCTCACCCTCAATGTCTGCAACCTGGAAATGTGAATGGGAAAATGCCCTGTGCAGTTAAAATCATGGTCTTAAAGGGAATGTGTCAAGACTATGTTAAAACCCTGCTTTTAAAGGGAGTGTGTAACACCTGTGTGAATGTTCTCACATTGGTCACTGGGCGGGGTGCTGCTCCAAAGATAAATAACTATATATATTACAGTATGGGCGTACACCTCTTATTGTGGGTGCAAGCTTCAAAAAATATAAACACTTACCAATAGATAGATCAGTTGCACACCACATTATTTCTTTAAAGGGAATGCCAAAATGGCTGTGTGAATTTATTGCATTATATCATAAGAAACAAAGAAATATTTATACAGCTACTGAAAGCTGGCCCTGGTCTAAAAGATAAATGTGAAAGCATTAGTTGATGTCATAGCCATGAAATCATAAGCCCAGTAACTGTTTACAGAGTTCTTTCACTAATACTGGGTCCTAATCTCACCCTCAATGTCTGCAACCTGGAAATGTGAATGGGAAAATGCCCTGTGCAGTTAAAATCATGGTCTTAAAGGGAATGTGTCAAGACTATATTAAAACCCTGCTTTTAAAGGGAGTGTGTAACACCTGTGTGAATGTTCTCACATTGGTCACTGGGCGGGGTGCTGCTCCAAAGATAAATAACTATATATATTACAGTATGGGCGCACACCTCTTATTGTGGGTGCAAGCTTCAAAAAATATAAACACTTACCAATAGATAGATCAGCTGCACACCACATTATTTCTTTAAAGGGAATGCCAAAATGGCTGTGTGAATTTATTGCAGGGTTTTAACATAGTCTTGACACATTCCCTTTAAGACCATGATTTTAACTGCACAGGGCATTTTCCCATTCACATTTCCAGGTTGCAGACATTGAGGGTGAGATTAGGACCCAGTATTAGTAAAAGAACTCTGTAAACAGTTACTGGGCTTATGATTTCATGGCTATGACATCAACTAATGCTTTCACATTTATCTTTTAGACCAGGGCCAGCTTTCAGTAGCTGTACAAAATATTTCTTTGTTTCTTATGATATAATGCAATAAATTCACACAGCCATTTTGGCATTCCCTTTAAAGAAATAATGTGGTGTGCAGCTGATCTATCTATTGGTAAGTGTTTATATTTTTTGAAGCTTGCACCCACAATAAGAGGTGTGCGCCCATACTGTAATATATATAGTTATTTATCTTTGGAGCAGCACCCCGCCCAGTGACCAATGTGAGAACATTCACACAGGTGTTACACACTCCCTTTAAAAGCAGGGTTTTAACATAGTCTTGACACATTCCCTTTAAGACCATGATTTTAACTGCACAGGGCATTTTCCCATTCACATTTCCAGGTTGCAGACATTGAGGGTGAGATTAGGACCCAGTATTAGTGAAAGAACTCTGTAAACAGTTACTGGGCTTATGATTTCATGGCTATGACATCAACTAATGCTTTCACATTTATCTTTTAGACCAGGGCCAGCTTTCAGTAGCTGTATAAATATTTCTTTGTTTCTTATGATATAATGCAATAAATTCACACAGCCATTTTGGCATTCCCTTTAAAGAAATAATGTGGTGTGCAGCTGATCTATCTATTGGTAAGTGTTTATATTTTTTGAAGCTTGCACCCACAATAAGAGGTGTACGCCCATACTGTAATATATATAGTTATTTATCTTTGGAGCAGCACCCCGCCCAGTGACCAATGTGAGAACATTCACACAGGTGTTACACACTCCCTTTAAAAGCAGGGTTTTAACATAGTCTTGACACATTCCCTTTAAGACCATGATTTTAACTGCACAGGGCATTTTCCCATTCACATTTCCAGGTTGCAGACATTGAGGGTGAGATTAGGACCCAGTATTAGTGAAAGAACTCTGTAAACAGTTACTGGGCTTATGATTTCATGGCTATGACATCAACTAATGCTTTCACATTTATCTTTTAGACCAGGGCCAGCTTTCAGTAGCTGTATAAATATTTCTTTGTTTCTTATGATATAATGCAATAAATTCACACAGCCATTTTGGCATTCCCTTTAAAGAAATAATGTGGTGTGCAGCTGATCTATCTATTGGTAAGTGTTTATATTTTTTGAAGCTTGCACCCACAATAAGAGGTGTGCGCCCATACTGTAATATATATAGTTATTTATCTTTGGAGCAGCACCCCGCCCAGTGACCAATGTGAGAACATTCACACAGGTGTTACACACTCACTTTAAAAGCAGGGTTTTAACATAGTCTTGACACATTCCCTTTAAGACCATGATTTTAACTGCACAGGGCATTTTCCCATTCACATTTCCAGGTTGCAGACATTGAGGGTGAGATTAGGACCCAGTATTAGTGAAAGAACTCTGTAAACAGTTACTGGGCTTATGATTTCATGGCTATGACATCAACTAATGCTTTCACATTTATCTTTTAGACCAGGGCCAGCTTTCAGTAGCTGTATAAATATTTCTTTGTTTCTTATGATATAATGCAATAAATTCACACAGCCATTTTGGCATTCCCTTTAAAGAAATAATGTGGTGTGCAGCTGATCTATCTATTGGTAAGTGTTTATATTTTTTGAAGCTTGCACCCACAATAAGAGGTGTGCGCCCATACTGTAATATATAATGTTTAGGGTTATTGTCATGAACCAACACCCCGGTCTAAGGTCTTCTGCATCCTACATAGAGAGGCAAGTATACAGCTTTCGGTTTGAGTGAAATTTATTCACAAATTAAGGGGTTACATAAAAACATTTACAAGTATAACAAAAAATAAAAAGGTGCATACAGTCTAAAGGCCGGGTTCCACATAATGATGTGCCAGCGACCCAACCAATGATCGGGATTGCTGGCACATCGCTATGTGATCGCTGGTGAGCTGTCAGACAGGCAGATCTCACCAGCGACCAGTGACCCATATACCTACCTATTGTTTTCCACGATGTCGAGGTCCCACTACTGTATTTAGCAGAAGAACGCTGGTAACCAGGGTACACATCGGGTTACTAAGCACAGCGCGCTGTGCTTAGTAACCCGATGTGTACCCTGGTTACCAGGGAACACATCGGTTTAGAAAGGAGTCACACACACCGATGTCTGCTGCTCAGCGGTAGACCAATGACCATCAAACGGTCCTGGCCATTCCGCAGTGATCAGTGAGCTGATCGCTGGTCGCTGCGGCATGTCACACGCAGCAAGGTCGCTGCAACGTCACAAAACCTGTGACGTTGCAGCGATATCATTAGCGATATCGCTGCATGTAACGAGGCCTTTACTCAGAGAGCCCGGAGATGTTAGCTGATACGGCATACCGCGGTGACGCATTTCCGACGCAAGTTGCGTCCTTTGTCAAGCCTGTACTGCATGGTCTGAACTGTTCCTTTATGCTGGAACAGAGCCCTGGCAATTGAACATAGCACATATGAGTGCAAGAATGATTAGATTCCAAATCCAAACAAGGAGAGAAATAAAAAACCATGAAAGAAACAGATAAACTCATGAAAAGAAAAAAAACAAGTGAAAAAATACAATATAAAATATTAATTATGGTACATCACGCCTTAGGTTTAACCCTAATGGTACCTTTACACGCAGCCACAGGAAGATAGAAACCGCCAGGCATGGACACAATTGTGCCTGTTTCCATGAAAACACCACAAAGTGGCGGCGTGTAATTCAGGAATTTCCTTCATGTGTCTTGCAGATACCTGAATTACACGCCGCCACTTCGTGGTGTTATCATGGCAACAGGCACAATTGTGTCCGATGCCTGGCGGTTTCTACCTTCCTGTGGCTGCGTGTAAAGGTACCATAAGGGAAACCTGGTCTCAAGCATAAATATCCAAAATGTTAGCTAGCATCTCCGGGATCTTTGACTAAGACTTTATGCACCTTTCTATTTTTTGCTGTACATGGAAATGTTTTTATGGAATCATTTAATTTGTGAATAAATTTCACTTGAACCGGATGCTGGATCCTCGTCTTACTATGTTGATGTATAGCACTGCCAGTGTGCTGATCCGTGCATGCTGGACTTGTGTTGGTGAGCTGGATTTATCACTTCATTACTTCTGCACACTACAACAGGTTTTCCACTATTTAACGCCATACATTTTCCCATCAACTCTTACCAACTTCGTAGTCCCTACTGAAGAAAAGAGTCCTCACAGCATGATGCAGCCACCACCATATTAGATTATAAGGATGGTGTTTTCAGGGTGATGAGCAGTGTTAGTTTTCCATCATACATAGCGTTTTGCATTCAGCCCTTTAGGTCAACTTTGGTCTCAGCTGCCCAGAGCACTTTGTTCCAGGTGCTAGCTGTGTTCTTTACATGACATGTGTAAGAAGATGCTCTGGTCAGATGAGAACAAAGTAGAACTAAAGGTCTAAATGCAAAACACCATGTGTGGCAGAAGACTAATGCACATTACCCTGAAAATACCATGCCCACTGTCAAACATGGTGGTGGTGGTAAATTAGATGGTGCTAAATAAGATGAAAACCTATTAGAGACTGCAAAATACTTGAGACTGGAGCATAGGTTCAGACACAAATTCGATTGAAAATCTGTGGCAAGACTTGAAGCTTGCTGTTTACTGACACTTTCTATCCAGTCTCACTGAGCATGAGTTATTTTACAGAGAAGAATGGGCAAAAATACCAGCCTTTAGATGGCATACCCCTTTAAAGGCATACCTCAAAATACTTGCAGTAGTAATTGTAGCAAAAGAGTGTTAAATATAAATGTGCCTCCGTTTTCAGATTTAAAGTTTTAAAATATTTAGAAAATAATGTATAATTTTCTTTACACTTCGCAAATCTGTCTTTCTATTGGTATATCACATAAAATCCCAATAAAATAATGTTAAGCCTATGGGTGTATCATGAAAAAATGTGGTAAAGTTCATGGGTTATGAATACTTTTTCAAGACACTGTATGTATTGTATGCATATAATTTCTATGCTTTTAACACATACAGTGTGTCATTGTTTCCATTACTTACATAGAGTGATTAGCATCTATTGTGTAAGTATATATTCAATAAGTGTAGTACAGTGAGTTCATAGTGACTCATATCTCCTTCCCACCACCTAAATGAGAATTCAGGGGCTATCCATTGGAATATTATGGATATTATAATATTATGAATAATTAATATGGGACAATTCCTTTAACAAAGATCATATTAGCATTAAGAACATGCATTTAATATTCCTTTATTTAATGTAAAAAAAATAAAATAATTATCACATGGCTTGTGTAAGTGGCCTTGTGCCATTTGATTCTTGATTTTTGCAGGTATAATACAGACTGCAAAGGAGCAGCAAATTTAAGCAATGCAATACAGCAGTGCTATGTGAATGTGCCATTATTTATTTGTGCTTCACCTTTCTTCTTATAGGAGGTGCCCTAAACAAGTGCTACATTTTGTCATATTCCCACCAGAGCCTGTGCCTGTGACTTCTGCTTCGGCCACTAGGTACCACTGTATTCACTCTATGGTGGTGGTAGTGATAGAGAAAAGTCTGTGCAGTAAATTCTAGTGAGCGTAGGCGCCGCTCATCCACTAGGGTTAGAGTGGCTGGGACCTGTATTTCACAGTCTGACAATATTAATGTGTGGGCGGTCCAGGTGATGTCAATAGCTCCTAATCTTCTTCCTATTGGAGAGTACCACATCCTACATATACAGGGTTGTTCATTTATATGGATGCATCTAATTAAAATGGGAATGGTTGGTGATATCAACTTCCTGTTTGTGGCACATTAGTATATAGGAGGGGGAAAACTTTTCCAGATGGGTGGAGAGAGACCATGGTGGCCATTTTAAAGTTGGCCATTTTGGATCCAACTTTATTTTTTTTTAATGGGAAGAGGGTCATGTGATACATCAAACGTATTGAGAATTTCATAAGAAAATCAATGGCGTGCTTGGTTTTAACATAACTTTATTCTTTCATGAGTTATTTACAAGTTTATGACCACTTATAAAATGTGATCAAAGTGCTGCCCATTATGTTGGATTATCAATGCAACCCTCTTCTCCTCTTCAACAAATGTTATTGTTTCAGCCTCCAAGAAGTTTCAGAGAGGTCTGCCTTCTGCTATATAAGGCTGCATTTTTGTTATATTATTGATGGCATATTACCTACTCTATCCTACAATCTGTTGAGTATGTTAAGGTTACATGAGCAATGGATAATAAATGAATTTTCAAATGTTACAATAGGTCCTGTGATTACCTCTTCTACCATCATCCTTCCTTCTAAAGCCATCCCTTATGTTCTTTATCTGCAGGATTCTTCTTCATTCGGCACCGCGGCTGCTGCGAGTGTTTCTAGTCCAAAAGCAAGCACACTCAATGGAGAACAAGCAAATTCGCCAAAAGTTCAAATACCTCTTAATGTGTAAGTTGAAATATTGCATGTTTTATGTGTTCATGTTCACTAATGCAAAATTGAATTCAGTAAATCTTCTTTATGTGTAGAAATCAATTGACTTTGTATAGGTACAGTTCAATATTTGCATGAAAATCAATACATATACTTATGAACATCATAAATAAAAGTTGGTTCACTTAAAGAGGACATTTTATTAGTTTAACATGTTAAACTTGCCGCATGATGGACTACAGGCTGCAGAGAGTAGTTGTATTTTTTATTTATCATCTCCGTTATGGAAATATTACCTAGTAAAATTTACATGCTAATTTTTGCTAAGACTCTAGACCTAGGGTGCATTAGAGATTTGCCTTTTGGGCCAGATAATTTTTTCCCAGCATTATGTTGACCATTCATTAGCAGGAGGTGTCATGCCTGAAGAAGAAAGGCCACACCTACAGAGAGGGGTAGACCTGGCTTTCTCAGTTTGAGCTTTGCTCCCCTCATTCATCTCACTGGGGTGAAACTCTGATGGGTGCAATGTGTGATTTTATCGCAGTGCAGTCAGTTAATCAACGTCTGAAACACATTGACGAGTGTCGGACGCTTTTTTCTCATCCAGATTCTGGATGGGAAAAAAGTCACAACATGCTGCGACAGTCTGCGATTCATGTGCGAGACTCGCCAATGCAAGTCTATGGGTCTGACAAAATCACATACCGCACACGGACCATCCGAGAAGCATCTGTTTTTTTCATTGATACATTATCATTCTTCAGCTGAGACAACTGTAAAATGCTCCTGTAAATAGCAGTAATAGCTGCTGAGAAACAAAACAGATTGCACATGGATGTGATCTAAGAAAACTGTCGGACACTCGCACAGCATTTGGATGTCCCAGTGGCCAGCCACACAGACAGCCCGCCACAGCCACACACAGAGACACAACCACACAAAAACAGTCAGCCACATAGACAGCCAGCCACATAGACAGCTACACAGACGCAGAGAGCCACACAGAGAGACACAGCCACATAGACAGCCACACATATAGCCACAGCCAGCAACATAGACAGCCATAGCCAGCCACACACAGGCACAGCCAGCCAAACAGAGACACAGCCAGCTACACACACAATATCAGCCACATACATACAGCCACACACATAGCTAGCCACACAAACACAGCCACACACAGCCAAAGCTAGCCAGCCAGCCACACATACAGCCACACACATACAGCCAGCCACATAGACAACCACACACGCAGCCAAAGCCAGCCACACACAGGCGCAGCTACCCACACACACAGACACAGCCAGTCACACAGCGCGCAATATAGACAGCTATAGCCAGCCACACACAGCCAAGCAGCCCCAGCCACACACACACAGTCAGCCACACACAGCCAAACAGCCCCAGCCACACACAGCCAGCCACGCAGCCTCAGCCACAGCCATGCAGCCACAGAAAACCCCAGCCAGCCACAACCACGCAGCCCCAGCCACACACAGACAGTTAGGCACACACAGCCAGCCACATAGCCCCAGCCACATAAAGACACAGTCAGACACACAGACAGCCACATGCAGCCACGCAGCCCTAGCCACACATAGACACATTTTGCCACACACAAAGACACAGTCAGACACACAGACACATTTTGCCACACACAGAGACCCAGCCACACACACATAGACACATTTTGCCACACACAGAGACCCAGCCACACACACAGAGACCCAGCCACACACACAGAGACCCAGCCACACACACATAGACACATTGTGCCACACACAGAGACCCAGTCTGCCACACACAGAGACCCAGTCTGCCACACACAGAGACCCAGCCAGCCACACACAGAGACCCAGCCAGCCACACACAGAGACCCAGCCTGCCACACACAGAGACCCAGCCTGCCACACACAGAGACCCAGCCACATCAGGGCTAGAGAAGCACAGCACACATCGCTCACCTTTCCCCTTTGCTTGTCTGCCATTCAGCTCCTCTGTAGCAGGGCCGTCTGCTGGCAGGGAGGGGTCGGCCCAGCACACAGTGTTATTAGCTGCAGCGTCGGCCTCATAAGTGAAAGGTCTGGACTGGAGGCCATCAACTGCTGGGTGAGCATACAGGCAGGAACCGGCCAGCTTGTAATGGTGCCCGCCACCTCTCCCTATAAGCGCTTTGCCGCGCTCCGCCCTGGGGGGCCGCAGGACCTGGTGCTGCCTCAGCCTTAAAGGTACATCACCCTGCTCCAGCCGCCGGGTGAATTAGCTCTGTCACCCTTTATGCAAATTTACTTGTGTCCATATCCTGCACTAAGAATAGCTGCGGCTAGCAGTGAATTAACTTTGCGGGGGTGGGGTGGCCCTGAACTGTTGCTGAGTGACCAGCCCAGGGGGCACTTGCCCCCCAGCCACCTGGGCCAGTCCGCCCCTGCTGTCAATAGAAGTGAATACAGCAGAGTTGTGTGTCATTACAAACACTTCTTGCACCTTTCAGTCATGGCAGTAAGTGCTGATAGCGCTGAGAGTAGATCTGAGTGAAGTGTTTATAATGACACATAGCTCTCCTGTACTCTTCTGCCCGTAACCTTAGTAGATGCCAGCAGTGAGATCAGCCAGAAGATCAAGGCTGTATTTCATTACATGTCTCACACAGAGAAAGTCAGGGCTGACCATCTATGAGTCATGGACTTTTTTCTTCCTGCTTGACACCTATTGCTATAATTGGTTGGCATTATGTGTTAGGTCCCCTGGCATCGCTCCCCAGCTCACCACTCCCGGGTCGGCATCCTCTGCTGACCAGGCATCCGCCGTCCAGGTGTGCGGTGTCTCGGAGCCGTCGCCGGGTTCCCTTCCTGTCAGCTGACCACCAGGCTCACACATGAGCACATTGCAATGGTCGTATTCATGTGACCAAACAGCAGTGCACTAGATGCACTCCTCCCCTGTGAGTCTAGGGACCGGCATGGTCCAACCTGACACTCCCCTTGACCAATAGCTGCTCTTCCTCTGGTATATCAGGCCACCTCTACTGATGGGAGGTGCCTGATTATTGAGTTAGTTGAGGTTCTGCTTTGCTGGCTGTTGGTCAGGCCCTCTTTGTGCTCTGTTACTGGGAATCCTTAGCTGTGCTCTTCCCCGGTAGTACCATTCCTGCACTCTTAGCCTTGTACCCAGTTGCCTGGAATCCTTAGCTGTGCTCTTCCCCGGTAGCACCCTTCCTGCATTCCTAGCCTTGTACTCTGTTACCTGGAATCCTTCGCTGTGCCTTAGTATAGGCTAACCTTACGAGTCGCCCACCTGATACTAGCTGCTGTGGTACTTAGACCCCCTGGGCTTGCCCCTGACAATCCCTGTATAGGGGTTGGGTAAACTAGGATCAGCTCACCCAGGGGAGTTCAGTCCCACGGCCCATGGGTCCACTCTAGGGGCACCTTCACCCAGAAGCGTGATAGAATAATCAGGCCACGGACCCCACTGGTACCTCGTTTTCAGCGCAAATGGAGCTGGCTTACCTTCGTGAGAATCAGAACTGTATTATGGCTTTTCTTCAGTCCATGGATACCCAGTTAGCCTCCCTTCAGACCTCCGACCAAGCATCTGCCACTCAGCTTGTGAGCCTACAGCAGGAGCTGTCAGTGCAACGAGACACGCAGTCTCGCATGCTGTCTTACATATTCGCGATGAACGATCGTCTGGTCTCCTTGCAATCGGCAACAAAGATTTCGGGCTCGGGTCAGTTCGTTTCCTATGACCTGTCCCCGGGTCGCGTTCCGACCCCTCCGCCCCACATTGGACAACCACCTAGATACAGCGGAGACCCTAAGACGTGCTGCGGATTCCTCAACCAATGTACCCTACACTTCGAACTGCTGCCACAGCAGTATCCCTCCAATCGGGCCAGGGTGGCCTTTGCTATTCGCTTCCGCACACTCTCCTCCGAGTTGAGATGGAATAACGAAGCGCTGACTGGAGCCTTCTTGCGTGGCCTGTCCAGCAGGATATAGGACGAACTCACGGGTCGGGATATCCCAGCGAAGCTGAAGGCCTTGATCTCACTACCTACTCTCATCGATTTGCAGTTCCAGGAGCGCTCCCGAGAGTCCGCCAGGGAGAGGAGATCCGTCCATTCGCTTCCCTCTGAACGCAGTCTGCCCTGTACACGGACCATGGTGTCTGCCGCCGCCCCCCTTTCTGAACCTATGCAGGTGGATTGGGTTAGAATGGCCGATCGACGCCGAGAAGAGAGGATGGCTCGCGGCCTATGCATGTATTATGGAGACGCATCCCATCAGCGCCGGTATTGTCCCGAAAGGCCGGGAAACCCCTCTGCCTAGGTCAAGTACGAGAAGTCATTCTAGGCGAGAGCAATGCCTCTCAACCCCTCACACTGCCCGTGCAGGTGATACGTCTTCAGAGACGCTACTCTGAGCTAGCCTACGTGTATTCGGGGGCAGCAGGAAACTTCATTCAGCAAGAGGCAGTGACTCGGCTTGAAATCCCCGTAATACCTCTATTGATGCCTCATGTAATCGCAATGGTGGATAGCAGGCCGCTGCAGGAAACCGGCACCAAGGTGACAGAGGAGGTGGAGGTGCAGATTGGGGCCCTACACCGTGAAAAGATAGCATTCTACATCCTGCCTGGCCTCTCCCATGCCCTGCTCCTCGGGCTTCCCTGGCTCTGAGCTCATGAAATTGTCCTGGACTGGCGCTCAGGGGTCGTTCTGCGATGGGGCCCTCTCTGCCACGAGTCCATTCTGCCACCCCGGTTCCCCGCAACCGGCTTCTATTCTTCCTGGTTTACCGGATGCGTATTGGCAGTACACGGATGTCTTCAACAAAATGGAGGCAGAGGTCCTCCCGCCTCATAGTGCTTATGATTGCCCTATTGATCTGGTACCGGGTGCTACACCACCCAGGGGACGTGTCTACCCGTTGTCCCCGGCTGAGTCACAAGCCATGTCCGAGTACATCATGGACAATTTGGCCAGGGGCTTCATCCGAAAATCCACGTCCCCTGCTGGCACAGGATTTTTCTTTGTGAAGAAAAAGGAGGGCACCCTTCGACCCTGTATAGATTACAGAGGCTTGAATGCCATCACTGTCAAGAACAAATACCCCCTGCCGCTGATTCCGGAGTTCTTTGACATGCTCAAAGGGGCTCATATCTTTACAAAATTGGACCTACGAGGAGCCTACAACCTGGTTCGCATACGTACCGGAGACGAATGGAAGACGGCTTTCAACACCTGGGACGGCCATTATGAGTATTTGGTCATGCCGTACGGGTTGTGTAATGCTCCCGCAGTGTTTCAAGAGTTCGTCAATGACATCTTCCGTGATTTGTTGTACACCTGTGTGGTGGTGTATTTGGACGACATCCTCATCTTCTCTCCCAGATTTATCCCCTCATAGATAGCACGTACGGCAAGTCCTCCTGTGACTGAGGAGGAATCGGTTGTACGCCAAGATGGAGAAATGTGTCTTTGAGCAGACCTCTTTTACCTTCCTTGGATACATCATCTTTGATTCCGGATTACAGATGGTTCCTGAGAAGCTCTCTGCTGTTCTGAAGTGGCCCCGTCCTGTGGGGACCAAGGCCATTCAGTGGTTCCTTGGCTTTGCGAATCATTACAGGCAATTTATTCCACATTTTTCATCCTTGATCAAGCCCATCACGGCTCTCATCTGTAAGGGAGCAAAAGCCTGCAACTGGACCCAGAGGCTGAAAACGCCTTTTCCTCCTTAAAGCGCTCCTTCTCCGAGTCTCCTACCTTGCACCGACCAGAGGTAAACAGACAGTTTATTGTAGAGGTAGACGCATCCTCCATAGGAGCTGGAGCTGTCCTCTCCCAGAAATCCTCTTCGGGTCGGTTAGTCACCTGCAGGTTTTTCTCCAAGGCCTTTACCACATCAGAGCGCAATTACTCAATCGGGTATCGTGAATTGCTGGCCATCAAATTGGCACTGGAGGAGTGTTGACACCACCTCGAGGGTGCCGTCCATCTATTCATTATCTTCACCCAACACAAGAACCTGGCTTATCGCCAGTCTGCCCAGAGGCTCAACCCCCCAACCCCCGGCAGTACCAGTGGTCCCTGTTCTTTGCCCGTTTCAATTTTGAACTGCACTTCCGACCTGGCAGCAAAAATGTCAAGGCTGATGCCCTGTCACGGTCCTTCCAGCCGTCGGATGTGGAAGATGAGCCCTTCCATATTGTCGACCTTACCAAAATAATCACTGTGGCTCCCTTACGTGTAGCTGGACTTCCACCGGGTAAGACATTTATCGCCCAGGATCAGAGGAAGACGGTCCTGTCATGGGGACACTCGTCGAGAATTGTTGGTCACGTTGGAGTTGAAAAGTCTCTGTTTCTGATCATCTGTCACTATTGGTGGCTTACTATCCATCAAGATGTCCAGGACTTCATTGCTTCATGTCCGTCTTGTGCTAGAAATAAGGTGTCCAGAAAGTTGCCTCTTCCGGTCCCGTTGGCTCCTTGGCGACATATAGCGATGGATTTCATTACAGATCTCCCTTGCTCCTCTGCCTGTATGGTCATATGAGAGTAAAAAAATCCCTGGTCTGTGGAGCGCTAGGACTCGAGATAAAATGGCACTAGGGTTATTTTTAGAAAATTATTTCTTTATTAACCTCTTACAGGCCACTACGCGTTTCTGCAGCAAAGCGCTGCCTTCATCAGGTGATGCATGACCTGATGAAGGCAGCGCTTTGCTGCAGAAATGCGTAGTGGCCTGTAAGAGGTTAATAAAAAAATAATTTTCTAAAAATAACCCTAGTGCCATTTTATCTCGAGTCCTAGCGCTCCACAGACCAGGGATTTTTTTACTCTCAGCTTCTTGCACTTGTGCACACCTGGCAAGAGCAGCTCTGGACAAGAGATTCCTGAGCTCCATGATCTAGCAATACAACACGGTCACCGTTGAAGGACCTGTGGTGACATCAATCCGGTCACATGACCGCAGCAGGAGCTGGAGCTCCCGGAGCAAATTTCGGTGCCTCCACTATATCTCCAAGCGGAGGTGGATTCACAGGCGTAAGACCACAGTTGTGCAGGGTTGCACAACCACCTCTGGTGAGTGGCCACACAGCCCTGGGCCTAAATCCACTTCAAAAACTTTCTTCACATGCGCTCCCACCCCCTCCCCCCTTTTTGTCTTGTATGGTCATATGGGTAGTCGAGGATCGCTTCTCCAAAATGGCTCACTTCGTTCTTTTACCCGGTCTACCATCCGCTCCTGAGTTGGCCAAGATATTCATTGAACACATCTACATGGATTTTCTCGCCATACCGTGTCCGATAGGGAAGTCCAGTTCACTTCCTGGTTCTGGAGGGTGCTGCGCAAGTATATGGACATCATGTTGGACTTCTCCTCTGCCTATCATCCTCAGTCCAATGGGCAAGTGGAGCGCATTAACCAAGTCCTCACCACCTATCTTCGGCACTTCACCAGCGCTTATCACGATAACTGGACCTGTCTCCTTCCTTGGGCAGAATTTGCATACAACAATCACTCTAGTAAGTCGTCAGCTAAATTCCCCTTTTACGTGGTATTCGGGCAACACCCTGGTTTATCTCTTTCGATCTCCTTAGCGTCCGGCAACCCGGCGGCTGATGCATTGTACATGGACTTCTCCAGGATCTGGAGTGAGACCAGAGATGCTCTTACACAAGCCTCCAGCAGGATGAAGAGACATGCCGATAAGAGACATCTGGATTCGCCATCTTTTCTCCCGGGCGATAAAGTGTGGCTTTCTTCCAGATACGTCAGGCTAAAGGTGCCATCCTACAAGTTGGGGCCGCGTTTTATCAGTCCCTTCGAAGTCCTGGGACGCATCAACGACGTTGCCTACAAGCTGAGACTACCTGCCTTGCTTTGCATCCCTAACTCCTTCCCATGTCTCGTTGTTGAAATCCGTGGTGCTTAATCGCTATCATCCCTCCTCCAGTACTGTGCCACAGCCTCTCAGCTCTGAGGATGTGTATGAAGTCAGGGACATCATTGCCATGAAGAAAAGTAGAGGCAAGACCCTCTTCCTAATTGACTGGGTTGGCTTCGGTCCTGAGGAGCGGACCTGGGAGCCACAGGAGAACATTGATGCGCCACGCATTCTGGCGACGTTCTTAGCGCGCCTTCAGAAGAGGGGGTGTGAGGTAGGGGTACTGTTATGTCCCCTGGCACTGCTCCCAGCTAACCTCTCCCATCATATCGGCATCCTCTGCTCCTCTGCCGACTGGGCGTCCAGGCATGCGGTGTCTCGAGCCGTCGCCAGGTTCCCTTCCTGTCAGCTGACCACCGGGCTCCCACATGAGCACATTGCAATGGTCGTATTCATGTGACCAATCAGCGGTGCACTAAATGCACTCCTCCCCTGTGACTCTAGGGCAGCACGGTCCAACCTGACACTCCCCTTGACCAATAGCTGCTCTTCCCAGGTATATCAGACCACCTACCACTGATGGGAGGTGCCTGATTATTGAGTTAGTTGAGCTGCTTTGCTGGCTGTTGGTCAGGCCCTCTTTGTGCTCTGTTACTGGGAATCCTTAGCTGTGCTCTTCCCCGGTAGCACCATTCCTGCACTCCTAGCCTTGTACCCAGTTACCGGAATCCTTAGCTGTGCTCTTCCCCGTAGCACCCTTCCTGCACTCCTAGCCTTGTACTCTGTTACCTGGAATCCTTCGCTGTGCCTTAGCATAGGCTAACCTTACGAGCCACCCCCCTGGTACTAGCTGGTGTGGTACTTAGACCCCCTGGGCTTGCCCCTCACAATCCCTGTATAGGGGTTGGGTAAGCTAGTATCAGCTCACCCAGGGGAGTTCGGTACCACAGCCCACTGGGTCCACTCTAGGGCGCCTTTCCCCGGAAGCGTGACATTATGCATGGGGAAAAGGTAAAAATTTCCAGAAGCGAATCTCTGCTAACGCTCCCTTGGTCTTAGTTAAAATCAGCATTTATAAGAAATTTAAAAATTAAAACTACATTGTATTCTGCTCTACAGGCAGTGTTCCATAATTTGGCTAATTTAACATGCTAAGACTGGTGAAAGGTTTTCTTCAAATTGTTGCAGACTATCCCTATGTCATACAGTAACATTTTGAAGGCTTTTTTGAGCTTAGAATGGTTTAAAACAGCAAACTAAAGAATAGTCACCTTGCCCCTTCTGTTCCATGGATTCCTGGATGCTCCACTGGTCCCTACAGACTTCAGCGATACCATTTGGACGTGAATGTGTGACTGTTTACACTGCAATGGACACTACAAAATTCATTTCTGCATCTAATAGCTGGTCTCAAAGGTCCCATATTCTTTGTCGAAACCTCATCACTGAAGGCCAGGATACCTAGGCCTTGGGTTTTAGCATTTTCCAGACACAAAAAGAAATTATTTTCGAGCAAAGATCTTTAAAAAGAAAGGTGCCAGGTGGGTTTGGGAGGAGTGTTGCTTTGTTTACAAAAGCCAAAAGCTACTAATGCTTCCAGGTGCTTATTTATATGCCAACTAACAAGGCATTTTCAGTGCTTAAAGCATCACTCCAGCATTTTTTTTTATTTTAGTGGTGGTGCTTCTAACTAAGTTCCCTGACCATGGTTTTATACTCCGTGTTCACTTTTTATCTGCGCCTCTCCAGTCAGTCTTCTGCTGGCTGCTTCGGTGTTTCCTCGAATATTGATGTCATGCAGCACACGTCAATCACCTACTGCACTGATTTACAGGTGGTTAAATCCCGGTGATTGGTTCCCTTTAATATACGATTCTGCACATTTTATTGCATATATAATGATAACTTAAAAGCAATATTCTGTGAAATTTATTTTGTCCTAGCTCAGTTCCATCCATATATTTTCTCCCATTCATTACTTTATATGCAGATTAGTCAGATGGTGTCCAGTGTCTAATTAATACTGTCCTATGTAGACAGAAAGTCAGTCTCTGACTTTCTGTGAACTTCCAAATTACAGTATCACCTATCAAATGTTATCAAATTCTTCTGGCTGCTCTTCAATTCCACCTAGCCTCACCCATCTCCCATCAGTGCTCCCTCCCCATGCAGCAGAAGAGTGTAATGATGTTCCTGCTTCTAAGAGCTGACAGGGAGAAGCCTATCATAAGCAGGGGACAGCAAAAGTGCTGATATATTATTGCCGTAAATAGGACTCAGACCTTAGTAACTGCATGAGCTTGATGAGAATTTACTGTAAATTTCTGAAAAGCCACAGGCATCATGGGAGATGTAGTCTTTATTAAGTGAATTATATCAGAGGGGAAGAAGAATCAACATGGAAGACAAACAAGAAATGGCAAGGTTATATGTAAAATGAAAACATTAATTCCTATTAGCTTTAAGCCCCTGTCACACATAGCGAGATCGTTAACGATATTGTTGTAACATCACAGATTTTGTGACGCAACAACGATCCCGCTAACGATGTCGTTATGTGTGACACACACCAACGATCTGGCCCCTGCTGTAAGATCGTTGATCGTTACATACTGCTCTGGGTCATTTCTACGCCGTTGCGCTCCTGCTGGGAGCGCTACATCGTTGTGTTTGACAGGGACAATGACCAACGATCTCAATGCTACGCTATGGAGTGACAATTCCCAACAACCTCAGTATAATTCTGGGTCATTGCTGAAGTCGTTGGTGACATCGCTGGTGAGATACCTGTTTGACATCTTACCAGCGATGTGAAAAATGATGCACCAGCGATCTCTGCACATCGTTATCAGGATCGCTGGTGTGTCGTTATGTGTGACGGGGTCTTAAGCTACATAATATAGACAAAGAAAAACATTTTTTTGTTCTAATTTAAAGGGGTTTTCACATGAGAAAAGAGAATATATACTCTGTTCAATTGCGTAAAATATAACAGAGTCTTTTTTAAAAATGGTTTGGTATCTAGACCAGAAGTTGGTTAACTCCGGACTAAGGGTTGCAAATAATATAATCTGGTCCAATCCTCTGGCACATTCCTCAAGAATCGCATTGCTTAGGCCATCAGCCTCAATTTTTTAGCTGCTGTCCCACTAAATATTGCATATAGTGTGCACATGAAGTGCATACATTGCTGGACTACATCGTGCACAAGATATTCTTTGTGGATGGAGTTAGAGTGCTGTGTTCTCCTGCACTGCTCCTATCTCAAGCTCCTCCTCCTATCATGATTGTGATGTATCCAGCATTTCAGTGTATTCTATGTGATTTATACAGCAGTTTTAATGTATCCTATGTGATGTATACAGCAGTTTAAGTCAATCATACGGAATGTGCACAGCAGTCTCAGTGTATCCTATATAATGTGTACAGCATAATGTTGTGAGAACGAATTAACAAAAAAGCTCTAGCCCAACACAAGCTCACCAGCGCACATAGAGATGATTTCCATTCCAGTAAGGATATAATCGGTATAATTGGAAATAACTAAGCCAGCAAGGAAAATCATCAATACAGCACAACCTTTTTGTTATCCAGTACATTTCCTAAAAGTAGGAATTGAGAATATAATAGGGCCATTCCATGTTAAGTGAACCAATGATTATTACCTCTATATTTTTAATTCTTTTGAGATTTTGATAATAGCATGTCAGACAATGCAAAATGTGAAGAGAAATTTAAAAAAAAAAATTTTTTTTTAATGATTTTCAAAGTTCGAAAAAAGTGCGAATTTCGGTGTTGCCTGCCTTTACATTTCTCCTCATAACTCAGGCTAGAAATAAGATAAAGAGACAAAATAAACACCATTCTACTCAGAACTATACAGGCTTTCACTAGATATGTCACAAGAGTATCTTTGATAATATTTTACCCATGCGATCGCAAACGCAAAATTTTAAAATGCATTTACGAAAAATCGGCATCATTTAAATATTTCAAAAACTGCTCATATGTGTGCTGCGCTCTTAGCCACATCTGTACCAAATTTCAAGTTGGGATCACGATGGGATCATATTTTAAAATATTTTACTATTAATAGCGTCAATGGGTCATTCCATATCAAGTGATCTAAATATGAATATTTTTTGTCACCTGACGTCTTTAGATTTTTAAAAAAAAAATTCTATTTGAAGTACTACTTTAGTTAATTACAAATAAAAAGTTTTGAATTTTTTTCTTAATCAGTTAATTTTTTACAGATATTTAAAGTTTTAAAAAAGCTGCGAATTTTGGCCTGGTATGGATTTACATTTTTTTTTATCTCGGGCTAGAAATAAGATAATGAAGCGGGAGAGGCATAATTTTACTCATAATGGTAACAGCTTTCATTTGATATGTCACAAGACTGTATGTTTTTATATTTTGTTTGGGAAAAATCAAATTCAAAGTTTTGATGCGCAATTGTGAAATAAATGTAAGATAGAGATAGAGATTCAACTTGGGACCTGTCAAATTTATATATTTTTAATTTTATGGTTGTATGAGTTATTACAACTTATTGAATTTTTATTCAATAAGTTGTAATAACTCATACTACCATAAAATAAAAAATATATAAATTTGACAGGTCCCAAGTTGAACATCTGCACAAATATACATTTACATGCAACAAAAAAGAAACACAAAACACAAATCCCGTAAATTCCAGGATAAATACATCTTAATAATCAGAACACAACGCTCAGAATTGTCAACCTGAATGCATTGAACAAACCAAAAGAAAAAAGGTGATCATATCCTCAAGTTTGATTAAACAAGATTAAAAGAACCAAAAATGTTAACCCCTATTTATACATGTAAATTTCTTTTCTATTATATCACTAAACATGTCATTTATTAAGTGTTTAATAAGAATAGTACAGTAGTTAAATCATCATTCTATAAAACATGAACTAATCAAACAATTAATAGTACATTTTTAAAGTGGCATTTTATCATCAATTTGTCCCTTCTTGTGGGTGAAATGTAATCTTGTCCATAAGCGCTTACTAGCAATCTCCATTCCTTTTGTGTCACAGTATGTACGGCCTGTCACTGTGTTCGGCTCCACCTGAGTTATTAACTGACATTTTTGCACTTTTAAAATGTCGGGCTTTCTTGGATACACAAATGATGGCGCTGGACCAGAAGGATGCAATAAAGTCAATTCTACTTTTTCATTTTCACAGTCTTTGGAGAGTACAGTAGCCAGCCACCAGCGCCAACCATATTCACAGGTCACATAGCCAGTTATGTCATCCATTGCCAATCTTGTGCCGTCTTCTACCACTTCATGAACTTCACTGTCTTTACTGAATGTAAACATCCTTGTTTGGTATTGCTGAGTCCCTTTGATGGGTTCTGCTTCCTGTAACCGATGTTTTAACAAACTCTCCTCCTCTTCATAGTCCTGGTTTGTACAATATTCAATACAATATTGTTCATTCTCAGGTTGAGCCCTAACAAAGCTTTCTCCTATATGTCCTCTCCTGCTTCTAAGCTGTAACATATCAAAGTAATACAGTAATGTCTAAAAATCATGGATTATTTGGTGAATATAGACCCCACACTTTTAGAACACAGGCTGAACAGATCTGAATTCAAGATTTTCGAATTGACACTATGATAGTTAAATATTTTAAAATATGATCCCATCGCAATCCCAACTTGAAATTTGGTACAGATGTGGGTAAGAGCATAGCAGACACATGGGCAGTTTTGGAAAATTTTAAATTATGAAAATTTTTCGGAAATGTGTTTTAAAATTTTGAGTTTACGATCGCATGGGTAAAAAATTAACAAAGATACTCTTGTTACATATCTGGAGAAAGCCTTGACAGTTCTGAGTAGAATGCTGTTTATTTTGTTTCTCTATCTTATTTCTAGCCCAAGATATGATAGAAAATGTAAAGCCATACCAGGCCAAAATTCACGCTTTTTTAAACCTTTAAAAATCTGTAAAAAATTAACTGATGAAGAAAAAAATTCCAAACTTTTTATTAGTAATTAACTAAAGTTGTACTTCATATAGAACACTTCATAAATGTCATGTTTAGTGATATAATAGAAAACAAATTTACATGTATAAATAGGGGTTAACATTTTTGGTTCTTTTAATTTTGTTTAATCACACTGGAGGATATGATCACCTTTTTTCTTTTGGTTTGTTCAATGCATTCAGGTTGAAAATGCTGAGCATTGTATTATGATGATTAAGATTTATTTATCCTGGCACTTACTTGAATTGTGTTTTGTGTTTCTTTTTTGTTGCATATAAATGTTTTATTCAATAAGTTGTAATAACTCATACAACCATAAAATAAAAAATATATACATTTGACAGGTCCCAAGTTGAATCTCTGCACAAATATAACCAAGAACACAAGTAACACACAGGCATTTTTTCACAATTTTCAAACTAACATTTATTTCACAATTGCACATCAAAATTTTGAATTTGATTTTTCCCAAACAAAATATTAAAAAAATTGTCTTGGGACATATCAAATGAAAGCTGTTACCGTTCTGAGTAAAATGATGCCTCTCCCGCTTCATTATCTTATTTCTAGCCCGAGATAAAAAAATTTAAAGCTATACCAGGCCAAAATTCGCACTTTTTTAAAACTTTAATAAATATCTGTAAAAAATTAACTGATTAAGAAAAAAATTCAAAACTTTTAATTTGTAATTAACTAAAGTAGTACTTGAAATAGAAAAAAAATCTAAAGACGTCAGGTAAAAAAAAATATTCATATTTAGATCACTTGATATGGAATGACCCATTGACGCTATTAATAGTAAAATATTTTAAAATATGATCCCATCGTGATCCCAACTTGAAATTTGGTACAGATGTGGCTAAGAGCACAGCAGATATATGGGCAGTTTTTGAAATATTTAAATTATGCCAATTTTTCGTAAATGTGTTTTAAAATTTTGCGTTTGCGATCGCATGGGTAAAATATTAACAAAGATACTCTTGTGACATATCTAGTGAAAACCTGTACAATTCTGAGTACAACAGTGTTTATTTTGTCTCTCTATCTTATTTCTAGCCCGAGATATGATAGAAAATGTAAAGTCATACCAGGCCAAAATTCACACTTTTTTAAAGGGATCCTGTCACCTCCAAAACGCCTCCTAAGCTATCAAAACATGTTTTGATAGCTTAGGAGGCGTTTTGGAGGTGACAGGATCCCTTTAAAACTTTAAAAATCTGTAAAAAATTAACTGATGAAGAATAAAATTCAAAACTTTTTTTTTGTAATTAACTAAAGTTGTACTTCATATAGAAAAAAAAAAAAATCTGAAGACGTCAGGGAAAAAAAAATATTCATTTTTGGATCACTTGACATGGAATGACCCAATAGCATTATATTCATATTAATTTAAATGTTACCGTACTTTAATCCCTTTACAACATTTGACGTACCAATGTCATGGTTGTCAAGGGGTACCCAACCAATGATGTATAGGTACGTCATGGTCATCATGTGGTTACATAATCTACATGATTGTCGCTATGAGCTCGGCGGAAGTGATATCAGATCTCCGGTGGTCTCAATCAGATATGTTGCCAGTTCTGTCCCTGTCTTTTTAACCTCCTAAATTATGTAATTAATATCGGTCATTGTCATGGCAACTCAAGGTCTGAGTTTCCCAGATTCGGTGGTCTGTTAGACAATACCAGGAATATGGTCTAAAAAGTGTTCTGTCAGAGTCACACTGACAAGTGTAATGCATTGCAATGCATGGGCACTGCAATGCACAGTGCAATTGATCAAAATAATAAAAATGAAGGTACCATATCTGGAGTAAGTGAAAAAGTTAAAAAAATTGTATGGAAAAACAAAAAAAAAGTACAAATATTTGACATTGCCATGTCTGAAATGACACAATATATAAAAATGCCACACTATTTAACTCCTTCAGTGAACAGCATAAAAAAATAAATAATGTGGCAATAATATGCTTTGTCATAATGCCCCAAAAAATGGTTGAATAATTAGAGATCAAAAAGTTGCATGTAAATAAAAACTGTATACCTGAAAATGTCTTCAGACAAAAAACAAGCCCCCACTCTGCTAAGTCGGAGGAAAAGTAAAAACCCAATAGCTTTTAGCAATGCAAAAACAATTCTTATTTTACTATAAAATTATTTTTCTTGTGTAAAAGTGACAAAACATGAAAAAAATGCTGAATGCTGGATTTCTAAGGTTTGACCAATTTGACACCCTGTAATCAGTGAGAGATGTAAGTTCCTTTGAATATGGCCGAAATGTCAAACTTTATAATGATAATTATATAATACAAAATGTATGCCTGGTGCTATTGAATCAGGAGGGCAGTGATGTCATGATGGAGGCGGGGCTCTGTGGCTCTTGGGCTCTCCCCCCTATCTGCTCTCTCTCTCCCCTGTGTTCGATTTCTCTCTCCCTGTGCTGTCTTCTCCCCTCTGTGCTCTCTCCTTTGAGGTGTGACCCAATGTGCATGCACTCTCCCCCTGTGCACTGTCTCTCTCCTCCAGTATGCTGTCTTATATCTTCATGTGCTCTCTCCTTTGAGCTGTCTCTCCCTTGTGCATTCTTTCTTCCCCCTGTGCGCTCTCTTCCCGCTGTGCGCTCTATTTTCCCCTGTGCACTCTCCCTTCCCCCTGTGTGCTTTCTTTCCACTTGTGCTGTCTCTGCCCTTATGCTCTCTCTCCCCCTTTGCTGTCTCTACCTCTGTGTGCTGTTTCCCCATTGTTGGATGTCTCTTCCCCCTGAGCACTCTCACTCCCCTTGTGCTCTCTCCCCACTGTGTACTCTCTCCTCCCTGTGTGCTTTGTCTTTCCTCCCTTGTGCGTTCCCTCCACTATGTGCTGTCTCTCTTCCCCTGTGGGCTCTTTTTTCCCCCTGTGTGCTGTCTCCCCTTGTGCTGTCTCTTCCCCGTGCACTCCCTCTCCCTCTGTACACTCTCTCCCCCTGTGGGCTGTCTCTTCCCATTGTGCGCTCTTTCATCCTCTTGTGCTGTCTTTTCCCCATGCACACTCTCTCCCCTGTGTGCTGTCATCTCCCTTCTATGCTCTCTCCTTTGAGGTGTCTCCCCCTGTGCTCTCACTCTATCCCCTGTGTGCTGTCTCTCGCCTTCAGTATGCTGTATTATCCCTTCAAGGGCTCTCTCCTTTGAGCTGTCTCTCCCCTGTGCACTCTCTGTTCCCCCTGTGTGCTATCTGTCTTCCCCTATGTGCTCTCTCTTCCCTCTGTGTGCTCTATTTCCCCATGTGCACTCTCTCTTCCCCTGTGTGCTCTCTTTCTCCTTGTGCTCTCTCTCCCCCTGTGCTGTCTCTCCCTCCTGTGTGCTGTTTCCCCCCTGTGGGATGTCTCTTCTCCCTGAGTACTCTCTCTTCCCTTGTGCTGTCTTTTCCCTGTGCGCTCTCTCTCCCATCTGTGGGTTGTCTCTCCCACCTATGCACTTTCTCTCTTGTGCTGTCTCTCCCCTGTGGGCACTTTCTCTTACCCCTGTGTGTTTACTCTCCCCTTGTGCTGTCTCTCCTCTTTGCGCTCTCTCTCTGCACTGTGCACTGTCTCTGCCCCCATGTACTTCGTCTCCCTTCCCTTGTGCGCTCCCCCTCTGTGTGCTGTGTCTCTCCCCCAGTGCACTCTCTCTTCCCCCTGTGTGATTCTCGTGTGCTGTCTCTTCCCAATGCACTCCCTCTGCTCCTGTGTGCTCTCTCTTCTCCCTGTGTGCTCTTTCTGTGTGCTCCTGTACTGTCTCTCCCCTATGCACTCTCTCTCACCCCTGTGTGCTGTCCTCTCCCCTCTGCTCTCTCCTTTGAGGTGTCTCCCTCTGTGCACTCACTCTTCGCCCTGTACGCTGTCTCTGTCCTCCATTATTATGTCTTATCCTTTAATGTGGTCTCTACTTTGAGCCACAGATCCAAAGGGTCGCAATCAAAACGATCTGCACTGCTGTATGAATGGAAATGGACCAAAACCTTTATGGAGACGGTGTTTATTTCAACACGCTCAAAGTCTGTCCCAGCCTCTTCCTCAGGGATCTGTAGCACCCCAGGGTATGGGAACTCAGATGTCTGGGCCTCTTTCTCTCCAAACGGGGAATGTCGCAGGTGGCCCGCCCAGATCCGTGGCCCAGGGGACAGCCCTGAAATAAGGGGGAATGTTGTTGGGTATTTACAAGGGATTACAGTCTTTGTTTCATGACGCCACCTGTTGTACCTGGTGACTGGACACCAGCGCCGCCACAGCCCTCCGGAGGGTGGTGGTATTGCGGCTAGGGTGAAGCAGCTCTCTACAGGTAGAGCTAAACCTCCGGGCCAGTGATGATTGTGAGGAATGGAGTAGGGGTTTGGCCAGGTTATGGATTAATGGGATAGTCTCTGCAGGTAGTGGAGATAGGGGGTGAAGAACGCACACACACGATGTTGAATGTCTCCTTACCTTTTACTGGTGGTATAGCAGGTAAAAGTCCGTAACACTGTCGGGTGACCAGGAAACACAGTTGAATCTCCACAGCAAGTGGGTGTAAGGCCTCTGTGTCCTCTTTTCCCCATGTTGAAGCCCCTGCCCCGTGTAGAACTTGGCTGACCTCCTCTACTCTCTCTTCACCTGCACTGTCAGCGGGACACCTCTGATGACTACCGCTGTTTTTCTATCCACGGTTGTCTGACTCCCTGAATGGTGATTATGCATGTGACCAGGTGAATGGAGTATCCACGGTTTTCCGGGTTCTCTGCTGGGTGTGTAGCTCTCCCGCAGACGCAGACCCCGGTGTCCGGTGTGTAGTTTGGGCAAAGCTATTCTGGCTCCTTGGTTCCCACTTCTCCTCCTCTTTCCTCTCCTTGTCTTCCGTCCCCACTCTTGGGACTGATAGTACTCCTCAGAGGCTGTTCAGGGTCACCGGTTCGGGCCTAACATGGCACCGATCACCAGGACGTATTCGCAGCTCTCCTAGCGTCTGCATACTCTGACTAACTCCTCCCCAGCATCAGTATTTATAGGGGATCTTGCCTAAGGGCAGCAAGTTGGGCTCCCCCTACTGTTCTGGGGTGGAAGGTGTTGGTTGTACTCCTATACCTGCTGTGGATTTTCATCTGTGTTCTAGGAAGCCCTGTGGGTACATTCCCCCCTAGGTAAGATCAGTACTCCTGGACTGAGAATATTTTTGTTTTAAACATGAAAAATAAAATTTTCAACAGTAATAACAGGTAACATGTGAACAGACCTCGCGCATGCGCAATCGGCAACGCGAGGTCGGCAGTACACCCTAATGGGTGTACTGACGTGGTAAAGCCGGATATGACGCAATTTGCATCATATCGGCTTTACCGCCCCTTGCAGCCCAACCACAGCCTCTCTGCTCTATAGCACGCCCATCTGGACATGAATAATTTACCAGCAGGCGGTGGGGAGAAGCACAAAAGACCGCCTTTTGCGGCTTCTGAAATAATGAGAAGCCGCAGATCTACAGGTATTAAAACAACTTTTAGAAACTTTACTATAGCGCATTAATAACACAAAGGGATGCCTAGAAATGTATTAACATGGTGCAGGGACAGGTTAAAAGAGCCTGGGGGCTCATTTTTAGAGGTCAGGCTCCCTTTAAGGGGAAATAAGGGGAAAAGTTCCAGGGAAAGATGTTCGTTCAAAGAGTCTATACAGTAAAGTCTCTGTACGCTCCGGGTAAAAAGGGGTAAAGTTTTTCAAAAGTTCAATAAGTCCTTACAGGTATAGTCTTTGTAAGCCTCAAAGTTCAGAATACACAACAACATTTACTACGGGTGCTTCGGCGTAGGAGTCCTAGGTACTATAGGGTCCTCTACTGAACATAAGTGCTGTAGGTCTTCTGGCCCTGGGGTCACCTTTTGGCCAAGATTTTGCTCTCCCTAGACAGCTCCTTACACCAACTCCACTCACCCCTCTTTTGGTGTTGTGTACCTGGTGTGACCTGTTTTTGGCCTACTCTTCACCCTTCTGTACATTACCATATACATTTGCTTACATTTTTACAAGAGTTGCTACCATTTACATGTTACTTAATTTTTACTTCTTATTACACCTCTATTGTGCCCACTCTCCGTACCTGGATGGTGATTGCCCTTGTGTGCTACGACTGGACTTTCGCACTACAGGTGTGGGTATCTCAGGGGATGTGTCTAAGGAAGAGTGTGATGGGGGCTCCATCCTGTTGGGGCCAATCTTCTGTAAAGTCTCCGAGTATTGTTGAGATGACTCTTTCCTTTGGTTTTGGACATGGAATTGGCGATATGAATGACTCTGGTTCTTCATTTTCTGGGGAATCAATAAAGTCTTGGGTTTTCCAATCTTTTGGACATTTCTTTAAATGATCCCGAGATACTGTCTGTGTGGTCTTTCCTCCATTTTTGCTGATGAGGCAAATCTTAGTATTATCAAAGTTGGATTCTAAAACAGTATAGGGCTCTCGCTCCCATTGGTCATCTAATTTATGTCTTCTTCGTTTTCTTTTTAAGAAAATGTTTCTGGGTGATATGGGTTCTGCTGGTGCACTTTTGTTGAAGTTCCTTTCTTGCTTTTCCCGAGCTTTTTCAAGATTATCTTCAACGCAAGCTTGAACTTGCCTGTACTGTTCTAAACGGTTGGTATTCCAATCAGAATTGGAAGCTCCTGCTTTGAGTTCAACAACTCCAAGTTCCAGATCTACAGGTAATCTTCCCGTACGCACTCTCATGATATAGGCGGGTGTACAGTTCGTAGAACTCACTGGGATGTGATTATACATGTCTACCAGATCAGGCAATTTTTCTGGCCATCAGTTCCTTCAAAAGGTAGTATCTTGAGCATGTCTATCACAATGTTGTTCATCTTTTCACAAAACACATTGGATTGGGGATGATATAGCATAGTTCTTACTTTCTTACAACCATACAGATGACAAAACTCTTGGAAGATTTCGGCTTCAAAAGCTGAACCTCTATCAGTTAGAACTTGTTCTGGGTAGCCTAGTGGTCTACAGAAGATAATCTGAAAAGTTTTTGCAGCTGTTGCAGCAGTTAGATCTTTTACAGATGCGACCATCAGAATTGGGAGTAATGATCCACCATTGTCAAAGAATAAGTGTAGCCAGTCCGACTTGGAGTCAACTTCACGTGGTCTAAGGCTACAATCTGGAGAGGTGGCGTGATTACAATTGATTGGAGTGGTGCTCTTTGACTCTGCTGATTTTTTCTGTGTAGGCTACAGGGTCCACAATCTTTACACCATCTCTCTATGGATCCCCTCATGCCAACCCAGTAGAACCGATCTTTTTGTAGCATTTCTAGCTTTTTCCACCCCAAGTGTCCAGTCTGATTGTGGTAAGCATTTAGTATCATTTAGATTTCTGTTTTGGGTACTACGATCTGCCATACGATTTCATTGGTTCTGGGGTTAATGTATCTTCTACAGAGCTTCTCCTGGTAAATGAACAACTTGCTTCTCTGGTTCCACAGGTGTTTAGCTTCTGGTGAAGAATTTGAAGGTAACTTTGCAGACTCCTGCGTTTTCAGTCCTTAACTGATAGCCGGGTCACTGTCTTGAGATTCCTTCTAACCAAAGTGTGGTAACGGGTTCACTATTCTCTCAGGAGGTTCTGCATGGACCTGTTGGCACTCTGATGTCCTCAGCTGATGGAAGTCGGGTAGCTCCACTTCTTCTAGCTCATCCTCATTCGCTCCCATATCTGATAGGTGAGGCATCCTGGATAAGGCATCAGCTTTGCCGTTGCTTTGCACAGCCCGGTACTTGATGGCAAACTTTTAATTGGATAATCTGGCCTTCCATCTCTGTTCCATGGCTCCCAATTTCACAGTTTCCAGGTGGGTTCAAGGGTTGTTATCAGTAAAAGCTGTGAACTTGCTAGACGCCAGGTAGTGTTTAAATCTTTCAGTAACGGCCCAGGTCAATGCCAGGATCTCCAGCTTGAAAGAACTGTAGTTTTCGGGGTTCCTTTCTGTGGGGCGCAGCTTCCTACTAGCATAGGCAATCACTCTTTCTTTGCCTTCTTGCTTCTGGGCGAGTACAGCTCCTAATCCCATGTTGCTGGCATCTGTATATAACAGGAATGGTCGGTTGTAGTCAGGGTAAGCCAGGATCTCCTCACCAGTTAGGGCCTCTTTCATCAACTGAAACGATTCTTCTTGTTCCTTGCCCCACTCCAAGGGAGGATCTCTAGGCTTGCCTTTCTTGGGTTGGCCGACCAAGAAATTCTGTAGTGGAGCAGCCTTCTTCGTGTACTCCTTAATGAACCTCTGGTAGTATCCCACCAATCCCAGGAACTGACGTACTTCCCATTTCCGGATGACGGTTACTTTGTCTGGGTCAGGGGCCACCTCTTTGGAACTGACTATGTGCCCCAGGTACTGAACTTTCGGTTTTAACAAGTGGCATTTGGATGGTTTTAGCTTCATCCCAAACTTGGACAAGGCTTCAAATACCTCGGCTAGATGAGTTAGGTGTTCTTCATAGGACTTAAGGTACCGTCACACGCGGCAATATTGCTAGGCAATTTCACTGGCAATTTGCTGGTTGCAGTGAAATCATGGACACATTGTTCCATTTGTACACAGCAACAAAATAGAACAATGTGTCCATGATTTCACTGCAACCAGCAAATTGCCAGTGAAATTGCCTAGCAATATTTCCGCTTATGACAGTACCTTTAGAGTACACTATGACATCATCCAGGTAAAGCAGTACTGTCTCAAAGTTCTTATGCCCCAGACAACACTCCATCAACCTCTGGAACGTTCCGGGGCATTGCATAGTCCGAATGGCATGCTGTTAAATTCGCACAGACCCATGGGCGTTGTAAATGCCGTCTTCTCGCGGTCTTCCTCTGCAACGGACACCTGCTAATACCTGCTAGTAAGATCTAGGGTTGAAAATTAATTGGCAGACTTCAATGCAGCCAGTGATTCTTCAATGCGAGGTAACAGGTAAGCATCCTTGTGTGTTATGCGATTTATTTGCCTGTAATCTACACATGTTGTCATACTGTCATCTTTCTTTCTGACGAGGACAAGTGGGCTGCCCAGGGACTACAACTATCTCTTATAACCCCTGTCTCCTTCATGTCCTGGAACATCTCTTTGGCTTTTTGATAGTGTGCGGGTGGAATAGGCTAGGCCTGTATTGGTCTTTGATTGGTGGACGTGTACCTGTGGGGATGTGGTGTTGTACCCCTTTAATCCTACCAAAGTCAAGTGAATGCTTACAGAATACCTGTTCAAATTCTTGGACTACCCGGTAGACACCTTGATTTTTATACACAGGAGTGGTATCATTTCCTACATGGAGTTGCTGACACCAGTCCTCCAGTGGCCCTGTGGTATTATCATCCTCTACCTCCTCGGGTTGAGGTAAGGGTTCCACTGCTTGAATCTTGACTCACCGTTGCCGGGGTTCTCAGGTCTCAGGCGATGCTTCCCTTGTCACGGTTCCGCGCCTGAGGCTGTGGGGCCTGGTGGTCAAATAAAAAGGGATTACGGGATGGGGGTAGTTCTTGATTGTCGTGACGCCACCTGTGGGTATCCAGTGATGGCGCTGGCGCTGCTTGGGCCTCCGGGGATGTGCGGCAGCTAGATGGAATGCTCCCCACAGGATGAGCAGGGGTCCCCGGGGCCAGGAGCTGCACTGGATGGAATACGGCAGCTCGGGTAGTTTGATGAGCAAGGTTAATACCAGTTTTGGAAGAAATGCACTGACGCATAAAGTCTTTTCTGTACCTTTTACTGATGACAACAGGTGCACTCGACCGGGTGCTGAAGTAGACACTCCTGGAGGTTCCACAGCAAGCAGTGGTATAGGCTTCCATATGTACACAGTTCTAACAGGGTCTGGTGGATATGGAATCCTACCGAACCGGGGTTGCACGTTCTGGTGGGACGTGTTTCACCTGAGTTTTCTGCACGAGGGCACTATCAAGGAATAACAGAAGGGGCCACTCCTTCTTTCCAGGCTCTCATTTGGTGGTGCTTCAAGTGTCCAGGGAGCTAAATTCCCTTGTTGGGGTGCTGGTTTCTCTGCAGCCTGCGCTATGGCTCCTGCAGCTCGGACCCAGTGACCGGATTGTTAGGGCGAGGTGAAGTAACTCCTCTGTCCCTGTGAGGTATTTGCCTCCTGTTCCTATGACCCTGATTGCGAGGGTCCCTCACTCTCCGGGTGTGCTGGTATGGGCCTAGTGTGGCTCCAGTACCAGGTCAGCTCTCCTAGCTGTTCACAGTTATAAAGTGACTGCACACTCCGCCGTTTCTCCCTCCAGGACCCGTATTTATAGGGGGAACTGGCTTAAGGTAACCAGTGGAGCTCTCCCTAGAGACCTGGGGTGAAAGGGGTGTTAAATGTTGTGTTAGGAAGTGAGGTCTGCTTACTGTGTACCTTCCATTTGTGTCCTAAGAGTTCTGTGGTGCCTCAACCAGGGTGCCACAATCTCATTGTTATGTACAGTGTACAGCTTAGCAACAGTGGAATACCTGGGTAGTTTGACTTCTTCACTGCCACAGTTTAAGATGCGAACTGGTACCCTTCCCTTGTGTACATCAGCTACCCCAATGGGCTGTCAAGAGTGTAGGCCTATGCTCTGAGCTGACAGGCTCCACTACTGCCTGGTAGTCCTGTCCTCTTAGACCTATGGCTGCTCGACACCAAATCATCATTTCACTCATAGGAGATATGACAATAGGGAATGGATCTGTTACCCGTGCAGTACCAATTTCACCACCTGTAAGCTTTACCTGTTGCTGGTGCAGAAGGGCTCTTATCTCTTGCTGAAGAACCTTCTTCTGCCCAGGTTTGGCAGTGTCTGCGATTTGTTGAAGCAAGAACAACACTTCACCCATGCAATTGCTAATAACATTTGTACCCAGAATAATATATGGATCACGATTGTTAGGATTTTCTTTTACCACAGTAATCCCCTTGTTCGGGCAATTCTACCTTCCCCACCTTTATTGGTACAGTATTAACCCCCACTATTGTAAGTGGTTCACCATTGGAAGCATAAAGGTTAAGGTTTAAGACGGGTGGTTGGAGTTCCTTATCTGACCAGAATTGTTTGTAAAAGGATATGTGCTATGGTGGTTACTTGTGACCTGGTATCCAATAAAGCAGGTACTGATATGCCATCTAGTATGATGGACAGGAATGGTTGTTGTCCAATGAAGGTGTTATACCAGTCGGCTGGGTCCTGTTGAGTTACTCCTGAGGTTTGGCCCCAGCCCCCAGGGACTGCTCGTTTAAAGGACAGTGTCGGGTGATATGGACCGGTCCTGTGGCAGCGATGGCAAATGGGTTCCCCTGTGGAGCTGTAACAGTCGGTGGTCCTCCCTCTGTACGACGAAGTTTGCCTTGCTCTCATCCACCGGACATCCTCTGGACTGTCAGCAAGCTGGATTAAAGGTTGAGGTTTTCGCTGTGGCTTTGGCGTGGGCTGTGGCCCCTGCTGCAGATGCAGGGCTTCCATGACTCGAATTAAGTTCTTGCCCATCTGGCGCTCTTCAGAGCGTAAAGAGTCATATTTATCAGGGTTAGCAGTTTGTACACTGTTCTCAGCTGCAGGCACAGGTACCGGTGTTGTGGTAGCCTGCACCTCACCACTGCACCACTCTCTCTTCCATGTGTGCTCTCTTACCCCTGTGTACTCTCTCTTCCCCCCGTGCTGTCTCTCTCCAGTGTAGACTGTCTCTCCCCCTTGTGGGTGCTCTCTCTTCCTCCTGCGTGCTCTTGCTCCCCTTGTGCTCTGTCTCCCCCATCCACTCTCTCCCCACTAGGCACTGTCTCTACCCATGTGAATTGTCTCTCCCTCCTTGTGCTCTCTTCCCATTGCGTGCTATCTCTCTCCCCCTTGTGTGCTCTCTTTTCCACCCTTTGTGTGCTCTCTCTTCTCCCTGTATGCTCTCTCCCCTTGTGCTGTTTCTCCCACGTGCACTTTGTCTCCCCCTGTGGGCAGTCTCTCTCCTGTTGGCATTCTCTCCCCCCTGTATGCTGTCTGATCCCTTTTGCTCTCTCTTCCCCCTGTGTGCAGTCTGTCCACTTGTGCCATCTTTCCCCCATGTGCTCTCTCTTCCCCCTGTGGGCAATCTGGTCCCTTGTGCCTTCTCTCCCCGGTGTGTTCTCTCTTCTCCCTGTGTGCTGTCTGCCCCCTTGTGCAGCCTCACCCCCCATGCACGCTCTCTTCCCCCTGTGTGCAGTCTATCCCCTTGTGCTGTCTCCCTCCCCCTTGTGCCTCCCACCCCACCTGGTTTACAAAAATGGCGGTGGAGTGAGTGAACATGGGCACCGGGCCACGCCGTTGCCATCTTTGTATACCCAGATGTCACTCACCACCGAATGACTCACTGGGCAGGGGCAGTTAGTCATTCAGAAGTGACATCCAGTAGGCTGCATGTGCAATGGGCTGTGTGTGCGGTGGGTTCAATGTCGGGTTCAGGTGTTGTTGAGTGCAGATGTCTATAGCACTGCTGGTTGTATTGCGTGAGGGGCCATTACCACCAGTGGGCTCCATTTGCACCCTGTCACTTGGGTGTGCAAATCTGTCTGCCACCGCCGTATAATGTGAGGACATTGCGACGCCGGAAGTGGATGTTGGATGACACTTCATGATTATGTAAGTAGATGGGTGATTTTCAGGTTCATTTGTATGCGACTCAACAACAGTCTATCAAGAAAACGTAAAATATTGTTTAGATTTTATTTATTTTTTTTGTAAAAAAAATAATGAAGTAACACTCGTTATCCTGCAGACTATATATAAAGGATATTTGGATATAGCTTTAATGCTGCAGTTGAGACATTAGGGTTATAAGAGTGAGAAATCACAATGCCTTCTTCTTTTATGTACTGGAACATTGTGTACTTGTTATCAGCATCCATTCACATAGGGGAGAGCGCTAAAGTGAAGGATTTCATTATACTATAGTCTAGGATAGTAATATAATTAAGATGGCAATATGAGATAGTAAAGAAAATGAATGGTATCTAATAAGACTGCTCATGTGTGAAAAATGTATGCAGGTGCTCACTTTGGAAAAAGAACAGCAAAAAAGGACAGAAAGGTTTAGATATTCAATCAGCTCCATTTTCTTCTTGAATTCATTTAACCCTTCCATAATATTCATCATGTAATAATAGTGAATTAAAGAATATCTAACATCTTGAGACAGTGGAACATTGACCTGCAGCCACTCTTGTGATAAGTAAGCGTAAGGTATCCACCTGTTCTTCAACATGGACCCATGTAAGGCCCCTTTCACACTGGTGTTTTTATGAAAATGCGGCAGATCCGGACAAAACGCATCTGCCGCATTTTACGCCTCACAGCCGCACTTGCGACACAATTGCGGCAAGCCCCATGCATTGTCTATGGGGCTTGCGGTAAGTGTGTGGCAGGTGCGGCAAGGGCAGTTCCGGCAGTTGTGGCCACGAAAAAAACCCTGCAGACCGTGGTTTCTTTTGCTGCCGCAACTGCCGGAACCACACCTGCCGCACACTTACCACAAGTCCCATAGACGATGCATAGGGCTTGCCGCAATTGTGCCGAAAGTGCGGCCATTAGTCGGAAAATGCGGCAGATGCATTTTTTTGTCCGGATCTGACGCATTTTCATAAAAACGCCAGTGTGAAAGCACCCTAAGAAAGTTTAAAATTCAGGGAGACTCTTAAGGCCATTTTACAATGTACGATTCCTGATAATCTTGCAGTCTAAACAGATTCCTGATCACCATATGAACGAGCAAAATGCTTATTCATGAGTTAAAATAATCTTTTGTTCTGCACAACAAATTATCATTCTGGACAGTGAGCCATTCCATGTATACAGGACTTGCCCTGCTGTGGACAATGACAGTCTATGTGCACTAAATTGTCTACTGCAGCTCATCCAGTGTTACTTAATCCAGTGTTCCTCAACTCCAGTCCTCAGGATCCACCAACAGTTCATGTTTTCAGGGTTTTATAAGTATTGCACAGGTGACAATTTAATCACCTGCACAGGGGATAATTCCCACACATGTGCAATGCTAAGGAAATCCTGAAAACAGGACCTGTTGGTGGCTCCTGAGGACTGGAGTTGAGGAACACTGTCTTAAACGACCGCCAGCCAACAAGCATGGTGCTGGTCAGAGTTCATTTTGGGCCACTTCACACTGCGGCATGATCCGGTCCAGTTCTGTACGGGAGGACCCAGACAGCTGTGGACCGGATCAGCACACAGGACTGGGGGGCTATTATGCCCTCCGGTCCTGTGTGCAGCGCATGCAGCTGCAGCCGCTGACATGTCGGGACCGCGGGCGCCGCGGTCCTGACCTGTCAGCGGCTGCAGCTGCGTGCACTGCACACAGGACCGGAGGGCATAATAGCCCCCCAGTCCTGTGTGCTGATCCGGTCCGCAGCTGTCAGGGTCCTCCCGGACAGAACCAGACCGGACCATGCCGCAGTGTGAAGCGGCCCTTTACCAGGCCTTTAGTCAGTCCAAATGGACCCTAAAATGTGCATAAGTGCATAATTACACAGAGAAATTTTCAATTTCAAGTGCAGCATCTGTGTTCAGATTCGCATTCACATTGAATAATGACCTATTAAAGTCAATGATCCAATTTTCATGGTGCCATTCTCTTCATGGGCCTCCTTTTGCTTTATTCTTGGACAAGTCTCCCCCTAAGGCTGGCTTCACATTAGCGTTCCCCTCCGCAGCGTTCTGCGGAGGGGAATCGCCATGTGTGCGCAGCGGCCGCCCGCTCCTATCATTATAATGGGAGCGCACGGTGCTGCGCTTGACAGCGCAGGACCGTGCGCACCCATTCACTCCCATATGTGATTTGTGTGCAGGCAGATGCCTGCGCACAGATCACACAGTCTCGTCCGCACCAGGGACGCGACATGTTGCGTCCCTGGTGCGGGCGGGAGTGTGTGATCTGTACGCAGGCATCTGCCTGCACACAGATCACATATGGGAGTGAATGGGTGCGCACGGTCCTGCGCTGTCAAGCGCAGCACCGTGCGCTCCCATTATAAAGATAGGAGCGGGCGGCCACTGCGGTCACATTGCGGACCCCTCCGCAGAACGCTGCGGAGGGGTCCGCAAATGTGAAGGCAGCCTAAGCCTGCTCAATCGGTCTGCAAAGAAAGACAACATAGGGCTACAAAACTGATTCAACTCATATATAAACTTCTGGTGAAAAACAGAAAAAAATGGATAATTTCTTCGAATATGTCACTGGAAAAATCACTTTCTGACAGCTAAACTTGTCAGCAATAAGACACATGAGACAAACTTAACTGTGATAAATCAAAAGGATGAGGCAAGAAGCAAAGTCAAGGAACAGAGTAGAGTCTAATAACAAGAATTATTATGAAATAATGCATTATAGAGGCAATACCTTATGGGAACATAGACAATGAGTGAGAGACCTAGCGGGGTTGAGAAGAAAACCCCTGATGACATCTTCAGAAGCAGCCCAGGAGTACAGATTTTATTTCATTGCACAACAAGAAGAAATAATTTTTATTTTTCAGCAGAAATAGAGTGAGGTCATGCACCAGGGATAAAGTGACGTACATATATCACCTATAAAATGCATTTTCACTTCTCAGGAATGTTATCAACATATTTTGTAACATCATTGAATTGCATAAGATTTTATTTGAATACTTTTTAAAAAAAAGAAATCTTTAACTTCAAAGTAAAAATACTTCTGTACTAAGATCAATCAACAGTGATTAAGTACATTCACATATGGCTGTAATGGTGCAGCAGAAAACCGAAACATACCTGCAACAAAGAATTGCGTGTACTGTATATATTATTAGGATTACTATCATTCCTAAGGCTACTTTCACATGGGCGTTTGTGAACGCTGCAGATCAACTGCATACCAAAACGTGTTGATTATCTACATGCGTTGACAGAATCATCTTCCATAGGAATGTATTACTGGCCATTGAAACCCATTGTATAGCGGTCCGGAGGAGAGAGAGAGAGACCAGACAGGGAAATAGGCTGTGAGGAGCTGTGGATATTGTCACAAAAAAAAAATGCTACGTGCCTGCGGTAGCATACAGATAGCAGTTTGTCTCTATTCACCTCCATGCATTGCTTGTGCGCTTCAGGATGCTTGCATATGAAGCAGGTATCCTTTAGTCTGCAGTAGCGGATAGTGTTAACAGCAAGAGCTGACAGGCAATGCTGCTCCATAGTAATCCACAGTTTACCTTGGATGCGGCCACACACAGAGCCCCAGGAAGTGCACATTAGCTGAGCGCACAGGAAAACATTGTCTATAACGTTTTCCGGTGCGCTCAACTAAAGCGCACTTCCTGGGGCTCTGTGTGTGGCCGCATCCAAGGTAAACTGTGGATTACTATGGAGCAGCATTGCCTGTCAGCTCTTGCTGGTAGCGCTATCCACTACTGCAGACTCTGCTCAGCGTTTAGCACTCACGTTAAACGTGGGTCACCCTCCAAATGTGACCCTAGCCTAAGTTGTGTTTGGAGGGTGCTTTGAAAAAGCGCATGCGAACGCAAACCATGCGAACGCAGCCAAACGCAGGTACCATGCGTCCCCATGTTAAACATATGGACGAAGTACGCATGTGTTTGACTGCGTTCGCATATGCTGTGTCCCGAATGCAAATGTAAAACTGGCCTAATGCCTACTTAAACATTTCTGGGATTTATTTTATGGACAGTGAAACTAAGAAATGCGCAGCTTGTGAGTTCTAACAATCTCCAAAAAGCAATGTGCAATGAGGACAGCGGACACACAGTGTCCGTGTCTCCTAAGTACCAGTGCTGGCATGATCATATCTCATGTAAAGTGCTTGGAACCTAATGGCGCTATAAAAATAAGTAATAATAATAATCTCGAATAAGGCTAGGGTCACACTTAGGAGCTTGCATCTGTTGCAGAATGCAGTAAAGGTTCGTTTTTCCCTTGCCATTTTCATGGCATGTATCCTACTTGTCCTAAACTAATGAAGCGTTGTATGTAACATGCGTTGACGCTTCTGTTAACGCATGCATTAACGCATGGTACACACGTGTACCATGCGTTAACGCATGCATTGCCCATAGAACCCCATGTTAAAAAAACAAATGCATTTTTGCTAAAGCACCAAAAAACATTGGAGACCACATTTTTAGCGGAACTAGCAAAAACGCAAAGCGTCAAACACATTGCACTTTTGCTATGTGTTTTTTGCATTGGAGTCAATGGGTGCATTACTGCATGCATTTTTAAATATTTGCACATGTAAAAAATGCATGCTTTTAGCGGATGCATATTGCAAATGTGACCTGTGACCCTAGCCTAACTGTAATGAAATGACACTTTTAATTCGGTTTTGTGTTTTACCTTCGACGGCTAGAAAATTGGCATTTTTATGTACTTTTTTTTTTTGTTTTTTTTAAAAGATCCACTGAAAAGTATAATAAATCTTTTTCTTTTACTAGACAGAATAAGAGCTGCATTATTTTTTGTTAGCCAAAAACAACAGAAACTTTGTAGATTGAAGGGTAACTGCTGCCAACTATTAATTACTATTTACTAAAAAAAACAAGTCGGAAAATATTGTGCATTGAACAGTATGAATGAAAATGCATATATATTGCCTAATGCATTCACTTTATTGTGAACTCTGAAATTGCATTACAATGGTATTTTCTTTCTGCAGGTATTTAGCCTTGTATGCCTACAAGCCACAAAAGAATGATGAGCTCGAACTGCGCAAAGGCGAGATGTACAGAGTCACAGAAAAATGTCAAGATGGTTGGTTTAAAGGCACGTCGCTCCGCACTGGGGCATCAGGAGTTTTCCCTGGCAATTATGTTACTCCAGTTTCCAGGTGACTGGCTTTACAGTAGTCCCATAGATAACCAAAGTCACTGACAGTGCTTGTACAATAATGTAACTGTCCTATGTGTCTCCAGGGTAACACACTACAATCAAATCCTGTGTAGTCTCATCCCGCCACCATACTACCATCTATAACTATATTACATCTTATTAACCTAAAGAGAATATCAAAAAGTAGACGACAGGTATAAGCAGGAATGAAATATCAGAGTATATGGAGTTTAATTGGGGTCTATATACACAAAACGTAACATTATGACTATATGTGAATGCATTTAAACTGGTTCTCCATCTCTTTTCAAAAGTGACCAAAGGCTAGGGTCAGACTTGATTTAGGACCCAAGTTTCCAGGCAGCACTAATACCGGACAGCGTTAATGGCAAGCGCTGCCTGGAAACGTGGGTCCATAGCAAACCGTTGTGTACCTTAGTAGCAGCTGCACACAGAGCTGATGGGCGGCCGCTTTTGCTCCGTGCACAGGAAACACTGCCTGCAGCGTTTTCCTGTGCTTACTGAAAAGCGGCCGTCATGTAGCTCTGTGTGCAGTTGCTACTAAGGTACACAACGGTTTGCTATGGACCCACGTTTCCAGGCAGCGCTTGCCATTAACGCTGTCCAGTTTCAGCGCTGGCTGGAAATGTGGGTCCATATCCAAGTCTAACCCTAGCCAAAGGGAAGGGATCATTGTAAAAAGAAGAAAAACGTGTTAGGCTAGGTTCACACTTGAGTTGTGGCATCCACTTGACGGATGCGTTAAAGGATGCGTTTTTTTTCTCCTTGTATTCACATGACATGTGTGCATTTATGTTGCCTAAATTAACAGATGCGTTAACGCATGGTACATGTATGCATCTGTGAATGCATCTGTTAACGCGTGGCATTAACGGATGCGTTTGCCATAGACTTCAATGCTAAATTAACACATCTGTTTTCCAAAACGGCCCAAACAATGCTGCAGACTGCGTTATGATGTGCGCCAGAAAAAACGCATAGCACCAAATGCATTGCAATTTGGCAATGCGTTTTTGTTTTGGAGTCTATGGGTGCATTAACGTATCAGTTTTTACACATTTGCACATGAAAATAACGCATCTTTTTGGCGGATGCATGGCGCTAGTCTGACCCTAGCCAGAAACAGTACAACATTCTGTCCATACAGTGGCCTTTGCCATGATTGAGCCTCAGTAGAATCCCTTTGTATGGAGGGTAATTAACACATTTATTTATTGTATAACTAGCTGGGTGCCCGATGCAGATGCATCGGGATTCTAGAAGAGCGAGTCTCTGACTCGCAATGGCCGCTTCGCGGCCATGCTTCGCACTGCTAAGGCGACTCGCCATGCCGCTGCGCGGGCATAGCGAGTCGCCTTAGAACTGCTCGCAATGGCCGCTGCGCGGCCAATGCTTCGGTTGTATCCACATGACGACATTGACTCGCAGCGCGAGCGGTCTCAAAAGGGGCAAAAAACCATTCGTGATTATATAATAGATAATAGATGATCTCTTCTCTCTATTCACTTTTCCAAAAGAGTAGAAAATCCCCTTTTTTTTTTTACATTTTTTAAAGTCTCATATATATGGGAGTATTTAAAACTGTAACCATAGTTTTGATCTTTATTTCATAAATCATAGCACACATGAAAACAGGAAACTTTGTAATATGTTATAACAGAGAAATATGCTTCTTTCTGGATTGTTCTGTGATATTCTATTCATTGGTAAATCTAAATTCAGTGAAAACAGATTTTCACATTACTGAGATGGGATATGACATTTGGTGCCTTTAAAATTCTTTGAAGGAGGAGCCAGAGGCCGGCACAGACATTCTGCTGCAAGTTACTCTAAAATGACTGTTATGGTGGGTTTACAGGTCCCAATATCGGCCCAATATCGTAGCCAACGACGCGGGAGCGCGCTTTTTGAGCGCGCTTTTCCCTGCATCGCATCGCCGGTTTAGACAGCCCGATATCGGGATGCAACGTCCCGACGCTGTGTACGCCCACCAACCCAGGAACGACCATTTAACATGGGAGTGAATGGGTGACGTGGCAGTACACATCGGAGTTGAGCTGTCAGACGGGACGATGCGGCAACAACCGGCATCCGATATCGGGCGGTTGAATAGCATGCTCATTCGACCCCCGATATCGGTTTGCCATCGTTCCTGCATCGTATCGGATGTTCAGACCGTACAACGCAGGAACGATATTGGCTCCAACGCCCGAACCACGTGACCTTTGGTCGGAGTTGGGTCGGAGTTGGACGCCGATATCGCGACGTGTAAACCCACCATTACTCTTCTCTATACAACTATATAAGCTCCAACTGTCTCTCCCATCTCAGTAATGGGAACATTTGTATTTACTGAATACAGATTTTACCTGTGAATTGAGAATTTTGAGAATGAAGGAGGAAAATAAAGCCGATCTTTCTGATCTAATCAGAGTTCCTCTTTTCACATGTACTAGTAATTTATGAAATAGTTCAAATAAAAGTTACTATTTAGCTATGCATTAAATAACACTTATCTTCTCATTCATTTTGCTTAAGTTGTAAAAACTCAATAAAAAGCAAAAACTTCACATAGTTGTTTTGATCTTCTTCATTTTTAATTAAGATTAATTAGGAAAACAATAAGCATATATGTTGCATGCTTTTCATGATAAATAAGTCTTTATTCTGGGAAGTACAGTGCAGTTCTATGGAAAGTATTTTCTGTTTGCAGACAATCAGGACCAGTTTAAGGTTGGGGTCACACTTGTTATGGCAATTGCGTTCACCGCATCCAGATCCGCAAGCGGTGAACGCAATTGGCTTCACACACAATTTTCAGCAAAAATGTGTGGTGGAAACCGCAATGCGGTAACCGGATTGCTGCGGATGTGTAATCCGGAGCAATGCGGTTACCGTGTACTTTGTTCATCCCCGCTGCCGCAGGGATGAACAAAGTGTTAACTGCTTAATAAAACATTAAATATTAATATTAGTTGTGGGCAACATGTCTCTAGGGGTTGCCCACCCCCTAGAGACATGCTGGCCACTCCTGTGAGCATATCACGGGTTAATAACCCATTTACAGTAAGCCGGCTATTGTCGGTTCTGTACAATTTTATCAATGAAGCCGCGGCTCTTGACAGTACTGGAGATACTGTACGTAATGTACGTATAGTATCAGCCGCTGTCCGAGGTCCTGTAGGCATTTACATTAGATCTATGGTGCTGCACTGCCCATAGATCTACTGCAACTGCTTACAGGACCTCGGACAGCAGCAGATAATATACGTACATTACGTACAGTATCTGCGCAACTGTCAGGGGAGCCGTGGCTTCATTGATAAAATTGTACAAAGCCGACAATAGCCGGCTTACTGTAAATGGGTTATTAACCCCTGACATGCCCACAGGAGTGGCCAGCATGTCTCTAGAGGAAGGTGGGCAACCCCTAGAGACATGTTTCCCACAACTAATATTAATATTTAACTAAGCAGTTAACACTTTGTTCATCCCTGCGGCAGCAGGGATGAACAAAGTACACGGTAACCGCATTGCTCAGGATTACACATCCTGAGCAATGCGGTTACCGCATTGTGGATCATAGAACCTCTCCGAAAACTGCAGCCTGCATGATTTTTCGTGCAGGCTGCAGATCCGGAACCAGTAGCGGGATTGCTTTACAAGCAATCCGGTTACTATAATGGGCTCCTATGGGGAGTGTTTCTTGCTCCGGTTTTGAGCTTTTTGAAAGCTCAAAACTGGATCAGGTTTACAAAAATGAGTCGCAAATATGACCCTAGCCTTAGACAAAGTGGAGCCCTGGACAAAAGTTTAAAGTGGGCCCTATGTGCTCACATTGCCCAGGTTACATTTATATGTGCGTAGTTCAGACTGGTGAATGGGCACCATTTACAATATTATGTCAATGTTGTTTCCGGCTTCTTTACATAGAATGAGGAAGATTGATGGGCACAGAAAGTACATCAAAGTAATAGATCAATCCTAGTAGATCAATATCCTACAGTATTACGTTATTGCAGCACATCTGCAGTTTACAGCGGGCGATGTGCTCCTGAGAGCAACGATTTTCCTTCCGCCATAAACAGTCCAATCACCTAATGAATGAGCAGCATTTTGCAGGTTCTTTGGTCGATTGCCGACATGTTTACACCTATGATCTGTTATTTACGCTGCCAGGATTTTATAAATGTGGATGCTACATATACACAGTATGCGACAAACCATATTTTACACATACATATACATAGCACACACCCATGGATACACGGAGTGCACAAACATACACATGCAAACATGGAGCACACACATGTATACACACACATAACACACACGCATGTATACACCGAGCACAGACAGGCATGCATACAAAACCAAAACATATATAATATATATATATACACACCACCAAGAGTCCATATTCTAGGCTCTACCACACACACAGACACACACACACACATCCATTCACATCATTGGGCTGCCTGTGTCATACAGGACAGGTCCTCTAGGGAGAGACGATCTTTGTAACCACCGAAAGGTTACAGGATTCTAATGCCTTAGGGCCTTTCACATCACGTTTTTGCTGCATTTTTTTCATGTGCAAAAACGGATAAAACACGGTAAAACGCATGTGTTTTTGCACCCATATAAGTATGCAAAGAACGCATGCAAAAGTGATAAAAACGCATTGTGAAACACGGGTACGTTTAAATGCATGCATTTTTACCCAGCGCAAGGAAATGGTGCCAGCAGTGTTTCCTCTGTGCTCAGTAAAAATGCATGCGTTCAAACGCACCCGTGTTTCACAATGCATTTTTACCGCTTTTGCATGCGTTTTTCTATACAAGTCTATGGGTGCAAAAATGCAGTGAAAAACGCAGCAACAACGTGATGTGAAAAAGCCCAAACACTGAGGTAAAAACCTCACCAAATACTCAACATGTGCCCATGGCCAAAAGAAAGCAGCTGATTATAAGGCCATGTCCCACACACCTCCGCTGTAAGTATTTAGCGGTTCTCCACTAAATACTTAGCTTTTTTCAGAGAAGCAGAGGTCCGTGTGCGCCGCCGCTTTCTGCTGACGCAGCCATGGTTACCCGATGTGTATCATGGTAACCATTTCACACAGCAGGCTGCCTAGTGTCCGCTTAAGCCGATGCACAGGAACGCTGCTAGCGGAAATGTCTTTCTTATCACAATGATGTAAGTTAAGGCAACGCCTCCAAGTAAGGCCAAAGACACACTGCCTGAGATGCATACGAGATACTTGCTCGAGTCCCTCATGCATCACCCAGCATGGCCACCGGCTCTCTGGACAGGAGTGTGGAGCTGCATAGAAATACATGTAGCTGACATGCTCCTATCCAGAGAGCTGGCTGCCATGCCAGGTGAGGCATGCAGGATTTGTGCGAGTAGCTCGCATGCGTCTCACGCATTGTGTCTCTGGCAAAAGTTTAGGAACCCAAACGAAAATCCCTCAAACAAGAATTGAAAGACTCTTGGCCGGCTACAAAAGGCATTTACAAGCTGTGATACTTGCAAAAGGGGTTGCTGCAAGGTAGTAACCATGCAGGGTGCTCAAACTTTTGCTTAGGCCCATTTTCCTTTTTGTAATTTTTAAAATCTTAAAGATCAAAATATTTTTTATTGCCTAAAAAAATTAAAAAAAAATACATTTCATAATTTCATCTTCAACTTGCTTAACTGTTCGCAATAACAGTAATTTTGACCAGGGATTCCCAAACTTTACGTGCCATTTGCCACTGCAACTTTGTTGTAAAGAAAGACATCGTGAACATTGAGGAGGCTTATTTCTAAAATCTTTAGTCTGCTTATACTGTATTTCCTTAGAGAATCTACCATTTATACTTTGGCGTTTGTAAGGAAATATGAGTAAATGTAGGAGACCCAAGAAAACAAGGATCCTAATTCTGCAAAGCAAAAGTCCTAATTCCTACAAATAAATACATTTTTAGACATCCCGACTATCACTGTGATAACTAGAGTTAGGCCCCTTTCACATCAGCGTTTTACGCTGATCGCGGCAGTTACAGTGAAAAAAACGCAACTGCCGCGATTACCGCATAACGGCCGCACTTGCGGTTCACTTGCGGCAAGCCTCATACAATGTCTATGGGGCTTGCGGTAAGTGTGCGGCAGGTGCGGCAAGTGCAGTATCGGCACCTGCGGCAGGTGCGGCTGCGAAAAAAACGCGGTATACCACGTTTTTTTTGCGGTCGCACCTGCCGCAAGTCCCGATACCGCACTTGCCACACCTGCCGCAAGCCCCATAGACATTGTATGGGGCTTGCTGCAAGTGAACCACAAGTGCGGCCGTTATGCAGTAATCGTGGCAGTTGCTTTTTTTTCACCGCAACTGCCGCGATCAGCGTAAAACGCTGATGTGAAAGGGGCCTAACGCGGTCAGCCGCGTTTTTTTTCGCTGCCGCACCTGCCGCAAGTACAAAACTGCACTTGCCGCACCTGCCGCAAGTACGCCTATACTTTGCATTGCGTTTACCGCAACCGCGCCGCAAGTGGAGCCGTATGCGGTAATTGCGGCAGATGCAGTTTTTTTCACCGCATCTGCCGCAAATTTCAAAAAACGCTGATGTGAAAGGGCCCTTAGAGTGCTTTCACATCAGCGTTTTTTTTCAATCGCGGCAGATACGGTGAAAAAACTGCATCTGCCGCGATTACCGCATACCGGCTGCACTTGCGGCACAGTTGCGGCAAGCCCCATACAATGTATATGCGGGCTTGCGGCAGGTGCGGCAAGTGCGGTTTTGGCACTTGTGACAGGTGCGGCCGCGAAAAATAACGCGGTCAGCCGTGTTTTTTTCGCAGCCGCACCTGCCGCAAGTGCCAAAACCGCACTTGCCGCACCTGCCGCAAGCCCGCATATACAGTGTATGTGGCTTGCCGCAACTGTGCCGCAACTGTGCCGCAAGTGCAGCCGGTATGCGGTAATCCCGGCAGATGCGGTTTTTTCACCGCATCTGCCGCGATTTAAAAAAAACGCTGATGTGAAAGTACCCTTAGACTTAATATTTTCATGTAAGAAATACAATGAAATTGTCATGGTCATGCAGCTGTAAGAAATATGGCAAGTTGCAGTACAACTCATTAAGGGTATGTGCACATTAGACGTTTTCTGGGCTGCTTTGTCCCGGTTTCCGTCGGCGTTTTCCGCGCCGTTTTATGTTAATTTATGTTAATCCTAACCAGCGGTTGGATTAACATGCTAGTCAATGGATTTTAGAAAACTCTGTCTTCACTAGAACGGTTTTCTGCTGGTCGTTTTCAGTCAAAACTGAGTTTTCTCAGTCAAAACTGAGTTTTTCCACCGGTTTTCCAAAAATAGAGCAAGTGACTTCTTTCCACCGTTTTTCCAGCGGTTTCAGCTGAACAAGTGCACAAAAAACTCAGTTTTCAAAACCGCCGAGAAAACCGCCGAGAAAAACGCTGTAAAACCGGGCGGAAAACGAGCAAAAAACGAGGGACACTGCTGAGCACAGAAAACTCAGTTTCTGCTAAAAAAACCCAGGTTTTTGGACGGTCTGCAGAGATGCACAAACGTCAGATGTGCACATAGCCTTACTGTTTCTTAACAAACATAGCTGTGTTTTTAACACTATAGAAATCATCCTATATACATAGCCCCTACTTTGCAGCTGTACAGACCAAATTTTAAAAAACAACAGTTTTATAATATATTAAATTTAATATTTAAAATATTTTATAGTGAAACAATGGCCAGAATTTTATCCTTTTTCTATTAACACACCATCAGAGAGAGACTGTCAAAGGAAAAACTGCAGCTATTACTATTTTGTGGCTATCATATATACACTTCTGTTTTCTACATGTCATATCTAGTGGCGGCTCTCTCATAGAGAACGCAGGATCGCTCGGCTGGAGAAGCGCCATTTTCTATCAGAGAGACAACCGAGATGGCGGCCCATCAATCCATTGTCCGGTCGATGGCCATGTAAGGTGTTCGGTGGGCTTTAGTTTGTTTATCTGTAAATTACTGTAAAGTTGGATTCACACATATATGTTTTGCAATCTGACTATAGAACATGATGAATGGATTGGCAATGGATACCTTGACTCAAGCTAGACAGCTTGATATACACTTTAGTTTTAGAGACAGGGTTGGCAGACTATGAAGTATGGCGATATTGGTACGGATCTGAGTTTCTTGACACCTGTTATAGTCTAGGCCACCGTGATGCCTTCTACACAGTGCTAATTATAAGTCTCCCTATACGATGTAAGTCAGTGTCCTCAGAAAGCGCTAATCAGAGTACTTCATGCTTTGTAATAACCACATCTTGGAGCGCCTGTGCTCGGGTATAATTGGCAGGTTCTAATAATTCAATGTGCAGTATATGGTATATATAAACATTAATTTAAAGAATCAATTTCAGTTTTACATAATAATGATTAAAAATTATTTGTATAATAATACTATCATGTTGATATATTTTTTATACTGTAATATGTAACTATACCTGGCTCATGTCCATTCATTTGTTATTCAGTGCTATAGAGCAATGTTTTTGGCATCTCCTCCATATGTTTGTGTTGTCCTAGTAACAGATTGTCCCGGGGATTTATATGCAGCTCTTAACGGTCGGCAATAGTGAAAACATGGCAAACAAAATTAATTCCAAGGGACCCGTCTTGAACCAACGCTGTTATTATGTAAACCGCTGCAGTAGCTCAAGTCCAGCTTGTTACAAGTTCATATGTAATATTTATCTGTGCTTTCTGGTAAGAATAGCACAGACCTTACTGGAAATAATTTGCAGATCTGAATGGCTTTTTGCACAATCAATACTTCAGTCAATTGCCTGCCGACTTTCTTATGTTTAACCATTTGCTTTCAAAGCCAATTTTGACTATGGGACTGGGTGATTATTTTTCATCCACACCTTTTGAGAGTTATAGCTTTTTTAGTTTTTGATTTGTCTTTTGTAATCTTGCAGGTGATTGTTTTTTGGAAGGAAGGGTTGTATTTTTAATGGTATGATTTTGGGTACAAAAACCTTTTGATTAAACGTTTATATTTTTTGGGGTGGGAAACAACAAAAAAAAGTAATTCTACAATATTTGGATTGTTGGGATTGTTGTTGTGAACTCCTCTGTACGAATATACCAGAATTCTAAATCATTTTACTCTTTGTGTTATAAAAACACCTTTGTCATATTCTGAGAGCCATATCTTGTTTTCTTGTTCTGTTTACTGAGTTGTATATGGACTTGTTGTTTGCAGGGTGAATTGATATTTTCATTGGTATCATTTAGGGGAGTGTCCAACTTTGCAATCTCTTTATTGGGGATTTTGGCAGATTGGTGAACATAAAACAGCTATTCTGAAATTTATCAACATCTGCTGAAAGCACTGTTTATATAATATATAATTTTCCTATCTTTTATACGTTACATATTCGGCGGCACGGTGGCTTAGGGCGGCTTCACACTGTGGTGTGATCCAGTCTGGGGCTGTCAGGGATGAACCTGACAGCCCCGGACTGGATCAGCACACAGAACTGGAGGGCTAATTTGCCCTCTGGTCCGGTGTGCAGCGCACGCAGCTGCCGCCGCTGATGGGTCAGAACTGCGGCTAGCTCGTGAGCTGCAGTCCCAACCTATCAGCGGCGGCAGCTGCGTGTGCTACACACCGGACTAGAGGGCAAATAAGCCCTCCAGTTCTGTGTTCTGATCCGGTCGGGGCTGGCAGGTTCATCCCTGACAGCTCCGGACCAGATCACACCGCAGTGTGAAGCAACCCTTAGTGGTTAGTACTGCAGACTTGCAGTGCTGGGGTCAAATTCCACCAAGGACAATATCTGTAAGGAGTTTGTATGTTCTCCCATGTTTACGTGGGTTTTCTTTGGGTTCTCCAGATTCCCTGCACACTCCAAAGACATACTGATAGGGAGTATAGATTGTGAGCCCCAATGAGAACAGTGTTACAAATGTATGTAAAGTGCTATGGAATTAATAGTGCTATATAAATGAATAAATGTTATAATATATTGTGTTTTAATTTCTCATAATTTTTAAAGTGAACCTGTCACCCCCTTTGGGCGTTATAACCTGTACACAGCACCTTAAATGTAGTGTAATTGGGGTGCCGGTACCCCTAGACTGGCCCCTGGTTACCTCAGAAGTTAACTTTAAATGCGTCCCGTGCCGTATGGTAATGAGCTAATTGCCGTCTGTAAAACCCATCCCACTGACTGTAATATGCCACCTCTCCTGTGTATTTATGTAATCAGTGACTGCATTTGCACCTGCGTAGTGGTACAGGTCTGTCGTAGCCACACAAAATCTCGCAAGACTTCACAAATCTCACAAGACTTTAGATACTGCACAGCTTCAATAGAGCACAGTGACCTGTCCCACTGTGCAAGTGCGAATGCAGTCGCTGATTTGCATACATACACAGGAGCATATTACAGGCAGTGGGACAGGTTTTATAGGCGGTGGGGCGGCTCGGACTGAAGTGAGCCGCATCCCACAAGACCATGTAGAGGTCATTACCAAACGGCGCAAGACACATTCAAAGTTAACTTCTGAGCTAACCAGGGGCCAGTCTGGGTGTATAAAGGGGTTACAGGAACCTAATTACACTACATTTAAGGTGCTAGGCACAGACTATAACGCCCAAAAGGGGTGACAGGTTCACTTTAAGCCCTGTGCATGCTGCTACTTGTAATTTACCACTTCTGGACTGCCCATGGACTTTAAATGTCTGGGTGGTCCCGCTTCTACTCTGCAGTGACTTTCTAAAATATTACTGGATAGGAGCACAGCTGCACGTGATCATGTAGTTACAAGAGCAAGGTTACTGCTGTCAGATACAGTTGGAGTCCCCACAGAAAAGGCAGAAATGGTTTGCTACCATCTGTGTCTTCTCCTTAAACAGCACTAAAAAAGTGTTCTGCACACAGTAATAGGAAGCTCTTTCACATACACAGCAGTCATACAATCGCTGTGCATAGAAGGGAGCAAGAGCTGCTGGGTCAGAGGATCCTGACAGCTCTGCTATGCAGCCAGGAGGCTGAATTACTGGGGCTAATATTCCAGTCCCCATTACAAAGCAAACAAGGTGAAAATATAAAATATTAAAATGATCTCTAAAGATCTTTTATGAATCATGGGGACTAAATGTGCAAAATAAATGAAAAATAAATAAAAAAATAGCTGGTAAAAATAAATGAATAAAAATGACACTGTTACTAGCGGTGTCCTTGTAACAAAAAAATGTGTCTGATATATATAAAATAATTACTACAGAATATGAAATAAAATTTTAAATGTATTTTAGTGGTGCTTTGTGGTCATCAAAATAATAATTATTTTCCTAATATATGTACAAGAAAAAACAAAAATGTGCAAAGTCAAGAACTTCTTAAACTGGTTACTAAAAACATTTGTTTTCATCACTTGTCCTAATTATATCAAGCAGAAAGTGGTGCATGGCATATTGAATTGAATGTATATCTGATTACCTGAGATAAAGATAAAAAAAAAAAAAAAAAAACACCAAGACAGGGGCATAGATACAGACGTTTTAGGTTCAACTGGTGAGGAGGATCCTCTAAGCCTAAAATCCAGGTGGCCACATGGGCCACGGGCAATGGTGCAGCAGGCAGATGAAGCACATGGGAAATGGATAGCAGAGGTACTTGAAGCCACAGGCAGACAGGAGGCTGGTTCAGAGGTATGGGTGCCACAAGCAGAAGGGAGGCAGGTAGCAGAGGTAATGGAGGCCACAGACAATTGTTCCAGTTATCAGAGGCACTGAAAGCTGCAGGCAGACAGGAGACGTCCTGGAGACCGCAGACAAACAAAAAGTCTTAAAGTGAACCTGTCACCAGATTTTTCCCATATAAACTGCAGCCGCTACCAGTAAGCCCTCATATACAGCATTCTAAAATTCTGTATATAATTTCCTATACCGATCTGTCTGACATAAAATATATCTTTTGCAGGATATCAGGAAAAAATGGTATAAAATCCATGCTGCCAAATAATCCAATTAAAAGCGGTTATTGTAGCATATAGTGGTTTATTCCATGCATTTCAAAGTGCTTTCATTTGGTTGTGGGTCACAATCATACAAGGTGAGCAATACACACCGCTTCCCTGCTAATCCTTCCTCTCCCTGGGTAAGACACTATTGCGCTTTTCTTCTCCACAGTTAATTGCTAAAAAATACCTTTTATTATATTCGCCTAAGGGAAACTACAGTCTGATGGGCATTGCTAGTCTTCATCTTGCGCCTCCTGTCTGCTTGCAATCATCGTCCTCTTTCCATTTTTCATGCGGATATCTAACTCATCCATACAGTGTCCTCCACTGCACTTCTGTAATACGCAAGTGTGAGGAAAGGTGACAAACTACCTGCACAAGTGCACTACAATATTTGGCTATGCCCTTGGCAGGGCAGAGAAGAGCCGATGCACAGGTACGCGGAAATTGTGTGGATGAACGCAGGACGCCCCATTCACATGAAGCAGGGAAGAAGGAAGGCAATTGCAAGCAGAGAAGAGGCACTGAGCCAAGATCAGCAGCACCCATCTGACCGGACCTCCACATAGGTGAGAATAATAAGGCCTCGTGCACACGCTGAGTATTTGATGAGTTTTTTACCTCAGGATTTGTAGACGAAATCAGGAGTGGAGCAATCAGAGGAAAGGTATAATAGAAACACTGCACCACTTCTGTATTTAATCATCCACCCCTGGTTTTGGCTACAAATCCTGAGGTAAAAAACTCATCAAATACTCAGCGTGTGCACGTGGCCTAAAAGGTTTTTTATATTATGCAGATCGGCTTGGGGATATATATACAGTATTCTAGAATGCAGTACATAAGGTCTTGCAGGTGGTGGCTGCAGTTAATAAGGGGAACATTTGTTTACAGGTTCCCTTTAATTAATACAATGTATGTTTGATGTGTGTTTTGGTGAGCTTTATTAACTCTCAGGTAGATGATCACACAGATCACACTGGGCATCTGCACAGCCCACCATGGAGCACAGCATAGTTTATGCAGACTGAGGTGAGGGAAGCACAGCCCCTATCTGAGACAGCTTTGTAGCAAAAAGTATCAGTTGCACATAAGGGTAGCGTAAAAACATTTGTAACTAAAGATTCTTAGTGTAACAGCAATAGTAAAAGGGAGCTAATGAGCACAATCTGCAAGATGATATTGCACCTAAGCAACCCACTAGAAAGGACATATAATTCAATAAACATCACAGGAAAGAGGCATCCATATCTACCAGAATACAATATTAATACACTTAAGGATGCAGCAGGCCCCCATAATACGGTAATAATCTAGTATAATAAATGCACATGGATCAGGCTTCTATAGGGCGCCAGGCACACTGATATGTGTGCAAGTGTCTGACCTACAGCCTATTAATGATTCCCATACTATTAGATCATTTAGGCTGCCCAGCACTGTATAAGGGACCCCATAAGATAGACACCCCAAGTTCAATCAGCCAATACTAAAGGTCCCCCACTGCACCGTACATAAAATGAAAAAATGTGTAATAAAAAAATACATGTAAAAAATTAACTACGTAGGTATTTGTCAAAATTTGGCCAAAATATGCAAACTCATAACCCACATTGGGGATCCTCATTGTCTTGTGAGTTACAATACTGAAATTCAACACAGTTCCCCAAACAGAATATAAAATGAAACAATTATCGCAAAAAAATTGCAGCTGTATTTACCAACACCAGGTCACGATAGAAAATGCACTGCAGGATGAAGTAGGCCCTCATGATCAAGTTGGAGGCAGCCCAGGTGTAAAATATTGATGAATAAAATACTCACATGTCTACCTTTAATAACAGGGATGGTTGCCTAATATTATAAAGGCACACGGAAAAATCTAACAGTATAGCCGATCACAAATAGGTTGTAAACTGGACACTGTGCATTACACTGAAATATGATTGGCATCCTGTACAAGTCTTTTCCGTGTGCATGTATAATATTAAACAACCACCAACCCATCCGTGACTGGTAGGTGTGTGAGTTGCTGTTTCATCAGTATTTTACACCTGAGCTGCCTCCGCCTTTATCATGGGGGTCTACTGCACCCTGCAGTGCTTTAATATTGTGTTTTTTATATTGGTAAATAGCCTTTTTTCTGTTAAAGAGAAACCTTCATCACAATTTAGCATGCTAAAATATATACATGGCCATAAATATTAACCCTCAATGTAGGGCTAGGGGGGGATTGACATGATGCTGGGAAGGAGGAAGTGAAAGAAGGCAAGAAAGGGGGTGGAATGAGAAGGATGAAAGACGATCCAGGGGCAGTAGTCTTAAGGTAGGGAGGAAGTGACATATAGTTACAGGTGAGGACTTCAGGAAAAACCTAAATAGTATTGACCTAGGTGGGGTGGCCTTCTTTGACCTCAGATAACTGGACTGCAAAGTCACACCCATCCTCCCTAATAAGAAATTCCGGGTCATGGTGGTGATCATCAATGACATTGATGGGTCATCAAAGTTGGTTAAAATTCAGAATTGGGGATTCATTAAATATGTGAATCCTTTTTATTGGATGATTATTTGACGGGGGTCTGGTGAAATTTTGGGTTATACCTGGCGATGGAACGTCTGGGTCATCTTAACGGTATTCGAGGACAACCTCTTCCTTCAGTTTCATGGTGCTCCTGAACAGGTGATCATGGCTAGGAGTAAGTCTGGGTAGAGGAAGGGGAGGGGCAATGTCATGAGAAATCACCAGATTTTTGTAGCTTTGAGAACCTCATTAATTGTTTATATTTGATGTTTTTCTTATGTTGTCAATAAAATGGCTATTTTTGTCCGAAGACAAATGGATCGTTGTCCCAGCTTTTTTTCATGGGCTTAGTGTTAGGTGGGGAACTGATGAGAAAAGTAGGATCGGTGTTAGTGGCCAGGTCACAAGAATCGACATGACCAGAGTCATAGTACTGTTATATAGATTCAATAGGTACCTTTACTGAAGAAATCTGAATCTTGATTCTTTAATCCACATTTGAAGGTTGTGTGTAATAAGTTTTCGATGCATTGGGGCAGGACTGTGGGTACAGTCTTCAGCCCTGTCTGCCTCTGGTGTCTCCATGTGCCTCCTTTTCTAAAGTTTGAGCTGGGTGCATGGGCGATGCGTGCACCGATTCATATCCTGTCGGTCTTCAATAGTTCAGTGACAGTGTAAGTGCAGATTTAGATCTTGACTTGTCGTTGAGCTGAGATCTCAATTTGTGCATGGGCCACCGCTGACTCAATTTTACTGAACACTGTCGGGAGATTAATCTGCACAAGCAGCGCCTGCGGTAATAATGGCGCCAGCGTGAACTTTCAAAAATTTGGCTCATACAGACACCAGAGGTGAGTGGAGGGGCTAGGACAGAGCTGAAAACTCTTCCTATGGTCCAGATCCACAGTCTTGTACCAATGCAATGAAAGCTTATTACGCTCAAGCTTCAAATGTGAATTAAAGAACAGCCAGGATGCAGGTTTCTTCATAGCCAATGACTGTACTTTAACATGCTAAATCATGATGACAGGTTCTTTTAAAGTTTATTTTATTTTATTTACCAACATCAAGACAAAATATGGCTGCCTTTCTTATATTACTCTTCTACTTCTCTTATCCCTTGTTAGTGCTGTCCTATGGTTGCATTCGTCATACACAGCAACAGTGACAGCTGGGGTGAATCAGTGTCATGGTAGATCTTCATTAACTAGAAAGTTTCCTCTACAACATAGTTTTTAAGTCCATGTTTGTGCAATGGTTGCTGTAATTCAATTTTCCCGTTTTACTCCATATTGAAATGAATTAAGTGTGAAGCCTGCAAGCGAATAAAGATGATAGAGCATTTAATTATAATTCACACAATGATCTATATATTCTAAGAGGTATTTAAGTGCATTTCCATAGGTATGCCCAAAGTAAATGGGCAACACTCCTGATAAAATAAGAGGTAAGAAGTTGGATATGACACTTGATAGGGATAAAATGATACAAAAATTGTTGGAATTATGTTCTGCCGTAAATGTGAAATATTGTCTATTTAATGCTATCCGATTGAAGGGAAAACAGCTGCTTCTTCATCCAGGCATCGCCTTTATAGGATGTTTGATGCAATAACATGTTTTTGCCCAATAAATAGAGAACATTGAGAACAAAGATTGCCAAACAGCCCAGAAGCTGAATATAGAACATCTGCTTTTGTTTTCTTTTTCTCTTTTCAAACTTTTTGTTCCACCTCTTTTGCTATATGAATGAGATGGTGATTTGTATAGTTAGTATATTGATAGCATGAAAAAAAAAGCTATTGTGAATATATTAGTTTCCATTGAACATAATCTGGATGTTTGGCAATATTTAGAGCCTAGAGAAAAGGTGGCATTGTTCATTAGAAATATATATATAACTAGATGGGTGCCCGATGCACAATGCATCGGATTCTAGCAGAGCGAGTCTCTGACTCGCAATGGCCGCTTCGCGGCCAATGCTTCGCGCTGCTAAGGCGACTCGCCATGCCCGCTGCGCGGGCATAGCGAGTCGCCTTAGAACTGCTCGCAATGGCCGCTTCGCGGCCAATGCTTCGCGCCGCTAAGGCGACTCGCCATGCCCGCTGCCGGGCATAGCGAGTCGCCTTAGAGCTGCTCGCAATGGCCGCTGCGCGGCCAATGCTTCGTTCGTATCCACATGACCACGCGAGTCGCATGCGAGTGTGGTGCGCGAAATCCATTCGTGATTATATAATAGATATACAGCAGTTGTGTTGTTGCTGGGATTGTCATTATACTGTGTATTATAGTGGAATTTAATGAAGTAGAAAAGAGAAAAGAGAAGCAGTGGAATACAATAAAAGAACATAAACTGTCCGCTTTGACCTGGTGACATACTCTAAAGCAGGGGTGTGGAACTCCAAGCCTTATGGGCCTCCAACAGGTCATGTTTTCAGGATTTCCTTAGCATTGTACAGGGGTTGAAATCATCACCAGTGCAGGTGATTATATTATCACCTGCGCAATACTAAGAAAATCCTGAAAATCTGAACTGTTGGAGGCCTATGAGGCCTGGAGTTCCACACCCCTGTTCTGAAGAAACATAATGTCCCCAATTCATCAAAGTGTTCTCGTCAGAATTCTCTAAAGGGAAGCCAAGCGCAATAGGTCTTTACTAGGAGAAAATCAGAAGCAGAAAAAGATAGCAGGAGATAAAGGGTCAAAATGTGCGCTACCGATGGTCTAGATGCAAAGGATTTGAAGAGAACAAGCAAAGTACGGTAAGTATAATCCAAGTAGTTTAATAGGTCTACACGTTTTGAAATACAGACTTCTTCTTCAGGACAGTAATAGTAGTTTCAGTCCTGAATACATTTCTACTTTGAAATGCATAGACCTATTACACTACTTGGGTTATACTTACCTGGCTTGTTCTCTTCAGACCCTGTGCATCTTGTCCACCGGCGACGTAGATTCTCTTTATCTCCTACTGTCTATTTTGGCAGAATTCTAACATAAACCACTTTCAGAAGTTGCAAAATTGTTGCATAACTTGAGGTTGTGGAAACATTTTGTGAAATTTAGCACTTTCATATCAGTTTCACGAAACTTCATACAATGCAGTGCTGGGCAGAACAGGGGCAGAATGAGAACATGGTGCCACAGGTGCTAATTCATGACAAGCTGTGACATACCTTGCACAACAAGTCTTAGGCCCTTTTCATATCAAATGCATTGCCTTGTGTTTGCATGCATTGCGTTTTCACTTCATTAATGCTAACAAACACTAGCGTTAACGCATCTGAATGCATCCCATCGAATTATATGGGAAACGCAGTGCAAACGCAATGCCAAACGCATTAGCGGTTGAAACGCATTGCATTTTCACCCAGTGCACAGGAAACGTTGCCAGCAACGTTTCCTATGTGCTTGGACAAAAGTAAGAGTTCAAACGCAACCCTACTTTGCAGTTGTGTTTGGCATTGTGTTTGACTGCATTCACCCATAGGAAACAATGGGTGCATTAACACTTGCGTTTCAATTGTGTTTGCATTGCGTTTCATTGCATTTGCAAGCGATAAATGCAATGCAAGCAAACGCAAACCCCCATAGATTTGAACTCGGCCTTACTCCAGCCACTGCAGGTTCCCTTATTTGCAGAATCATACCTATTCAGAAAACCTATTAGGCCACGTGCACACGTTCAGTATTTGATGAGTTTTTTACCTCAGAATTTGTAGCCAAAACCATGAGTGGTGATTAAATACAGAAGTGGTGCAGGTGTTTCTATTAGGCCACATGCACAGTTCAGTATTTGATACGTTTTACCTCAGGATTTGTATCCAAAACCAGGAGTGGTGATAAATACAGAAGTGGTGATGTGTTTTATAGACTTTCTCTGATTGCTTCACTCCTGTTTGTCTACAAATTTAGGTAAAAAACTATCAAATACTCAGCGTGTGCACGTGGCCTTAGGGTGCGTGCACACGATCAGGAAACACAGCGTTTTGGACGCAGCGTCTTCGCGCTGCGTCCAAAATGCTGCGTAGTACAGTACAGGCATAGTGGATGGGATTTCAAGAAATCCCATCCTTACCAAGCGTAGCCCGCCCGCAGCGTCTTTGGAGCTGCGGTGCGGGTTGCCGGGAGTCCGCTCCTCCGCAGCATGTTTATTTCATCGGGTGACAGCAGAGAGAAGCCGCCCCACACCTGCCACACAAGGTGAGTACAGGGCGGCTGCGGTCTCCCTGTGGCCACCCGCAGCTTTCCTCAGGTCCGGAGGAGCTGCGTCCAACACGCAGCTCCTCCGGACCGTGTGCACATACCCTTAGACACAAAAGTTGTCTAGAACAGAAATATAATTTCATCGGCCCCTTTCACATCTAAGGCTAGGGTCACACTTGGCTGCGTTTTTGAGGATGTTTTTGGCAGCCTGCGTTTTTGGGCTGCGTTTTTGCTGTTAGGTCTGGAGCAGCCTTTAAAAACGCAAGCAAAAACGCATGGAAAAACGCATGGTACCATTTAGTGCCATGGGTTTTTGCATGCGTTTCCCATAGGGCCCCATGTTACAAAAACGCACCAAAAAATGCAGCATGATGCATTTTTTGGTGCTGCGGCAAAAAACGCATACAAAAAACGCATGGCACTTTGCCCATGCGTTTTTTGCATTGGGGCCTATGGATGCGTTTTTCCATGCGTTTTTCTCAAAAGACAAGTGTGAAAAACACATGGGAAAAACGCATCCATGACGCCAGTGTGACCCTAGCCTAATGCAGGGCTGCGTTTTGGTTCATTTGCGTTTCTATGCATTTTTAAAGCTAAAAACGCATCAAAATGCATGCGTTTTTGGCCCCATTGATTTTAATGGAAACACATGTAAAAACGCATGCAAAAACGCATATGCGTTTTCAAAAATGCAAAACCATTCGTTTTTGAAAAAGCAGACGAAAACGTTGCTTGTGATGTTTTGGTCTGCGTTTTTGCATGCGTTTTTACATGTGTTTCCATTAAAATCAATGGGCCAAAAACGCATGCACTTTATTGCGTTTTTAGCGGTAAAAACACAGAGAAATGCAAATGAACCAAAATGCAGCCCTGCATTAGATATGCAACAAGCCATCCCTCTTTATAGTGATAAGTGGGGATCCCAGCACTTATATTTCCAGCAATCGTGCAATTTTCACTTAGAAGATAAATGTTGTCCATGGGTAAGCTGCTTTAAAAAGTGACCCTCCTGCGTTTGTATATGTGTGTATAAATGACTTCTTTACAACCACTTATACCCAGACACATTTTTTTAGAAATACGCGTATATATACAAGATATACGGACAATGACTTTTAACTAACCTTCAGTTAGTTGCACCAAATTACAATATTAGTCACTGTAGCACATGTAGTAGCAGCGTCTCTTCACCTGAGATAGGAAGATACCAAAGTAGATAGTTAGCTACCTTCCATAATTACAGAAACGTGACAAAATCACTCATTTGGGATCCAATGGACTGCACATAACTAATTAACATTAAGAAGATAAAGTGGTACTTTACAAGACAACCTGAACAAGCTCCTATAAATGACAACTCTTTTACCAACAATGGTTTATTAACCATATACATATCTAGGATTAGCACTTTCTATGTCAGATATTGGTATTGAATAACAATAGTAAATCAGAATACTGGATTTATCAGCAGCACAATTATACAGATTGCAATCACAGTATTACCGTATTTTTCAGACTATAAGACGCATTGGACCATAAAACGCACCCAGGTTTTAGAGGAGGAAAGTAGAGGGAAAAAAATGAACCAAAAAAGTGGTTATGATGCACTATTATAGGAGGTATCTTCTACTGACACTGTTTTGGGGTAATGTCCCCATTCTGAGCCCCTTCAAGTTATATATGTCCTCAATTCTTGTATATGTCCCTCATCAGGAGCGAACTGGCCCAGGTGGCAGGGGGGCAAGTGCCCCCTGGGCTGTTGGTATAGCCCACACGTAGGGACACCCCCCCACAGGAATGGGCCGGCCGGCGGCCGCGACTTGCGGCCGGCGCGGCGATGCAGACTGCGGCTGACATGGTGAGTGAGCGGTTCGAAAACTCTGATAGCACCTCCCCTTCCCCCGGTCATCGAAAATTTCTGACAGCACCCACCAAAACCCCCAACCCCCCCCCCCCTCCTGGTCCTCAAATCAGGGCTGGATGGCCGGACCTGCCACCCAGGGCCAGAGGCTCCAGCCAGCCCCTGTCCCTCATTCTCGTTTGTATATGACCCATATTCTGGTATATGTCCATCAGCATGATATGTGGCCTAAATAAGGGTATTTGTTCCTCATATGATGGTATATGTCGCCATCCTGTTATATGATCACCCATCCTGGTATGTGATCCCCCATCCTGGTATATGTCCCCTGTCTGGTCTATGATCTCCCATTATGGTATATGATCCTCCATTATGGTACATGATTTCCTATCATGGAATATGGCCCCATCCTGGTATATCATCTCCCATCATGTCATATGATCCCCCATCCTGGTATATGATCACCCATCATGGTATATGACCCCATTCTGGTATATGATCCCCCATTATTGCTTATGACCCTCCATCATGGTATATTGCCCTCCATCATGCTATATGACCCCCCATCCTGGTATATGGCCACCATCATGGTATATATCCCCATCCTGTGATATGATCACTCATCCTGGTATATGGCCCCCCCATCCTCATATATATCCTCCATTCTGGTATATTGGCCTGACAGGCACACTAAAGCCAGCAACTGCTTCTGTTGAACTGCTTCTGCCCCCCTACAGCCAGACCATACATTTGGACTATAAGACACACCCACTACTTTTCTCCCCAATTTTTTGGGGAATTAAGTGCGTCTTATAGTCCAAAAAATACGATATTTACTAAACACAGTATAATCTTACCACTACGGTTACCATCAGTGAAATGTCATTGCCACTCTATTCGATACATGTCGTCTACTTATCTAAACAATACTAAACAGAGTAAAGGTCCTAGTGTGGTTAGAGATGCTACTCACTAGGTTGCAAGTCCAAATTAATGTATTTTTGTACACCCTGCACTGGCTGGTCTTCATGCTCTGTAGCGCAGACTAGGTCCCCACTTAATTCCATATTTCTGAGCGGAAAGCAACAACCCACAGACACAGTCCTCTGCTACTGCAGGGTTCTCTATCGGGCTTAGTGCGAATTGGTTCATAGTCTTGTACTCTTCCATCGAGGAAACACACACTGAACTCTTTAGTTCCTGTTTGCTCTTATTAACTTTGGCCAGCAGATAACAATGTTTATTTGCATTTACTTCTGTATCCCCTTTAATGCAGTGGCAACACATGTATATTGTACAGTAAAATTTGTTAAAGTTTTTTTAAACCAGAGACAAGTTTCTAATGTTTTGGTGCAGACCTTAGGATTCACGCTGCCACCTATCTTCAAGTTATCACCTATCCCGTAAATGAGTCATAAAGTATTGCAGCTGAAATACCCTTTAATGCTGTTTTTTCTTCTATAAAAGCTTTTAACTTCATATGCTTTACTTACAACCATATCAAATTAGCCTTGAGTGCAGGTTTTGCTTTAATTGGTTTATTACAGCATATACTTTCATGCTGCGCAGTTAGATTACCACTGTGAGCAGGCAACAGCATTTGCATATAAACTGCATCAAACATTAGGCATACCTGCTACCAAATCTACATTGTAGAGTGCACAATATGTCTGCTATATGGCTCAAGATTTGTAATTAGAATTTAGGTCAAGTTCTTATTCATGTAAAAATATTGTAGAATTAAATACAAATATGTTTTGTTTGTATCATCATAAAATAAAGTTGATTGTCTATTTCTTTAATATTTTGATGTTTATAAAAGTTGCAAATATTTGCTGTCTTGTTGCGCAGATTCAGCCAGTCCTTTAGTACTGACAATAATAAACATAGGACTTAATGTGTTCTTTTTTACTTAAATGTAGGATTAGTGTCAGTCCAAATACCTGCCCCAAACTTCAACAGGTGATTAAATGGATGCTCCAGCAAGCACTACATCCCATTATTGTTTATCAGGCAGTAGCTTCATATACAGGGTGAGCCATTTATATGGATGCACCTAAATAAAATGGAAATAATTGGTGATATCAACCTGTTTGTGGCACATTAGTATATGGAAGGGGGAAACTTTTCCAGATGGATGGTGGACCATGGCGGTCATTTTGAAGTCAGCCAATTTGGATCCAACTTTATTTTTTTCAATGGGAAGAGGGTCATGTGCCACATCAAACTATTGAGAATTTCATAAGAAAAACAATGATGTGCTTGGTTTTAATATAACTTTATTCTTTCATGAGCTATTTACAAGTTTATGACCACTTATAAAATGTGTTCAAAGTGCTGCCATTGTGTTGGATTGTCAATGCAACCCTCTTCTCCCACTCTTGACACACTGATAGCAACACCACAGAAGAATTGCTAGCACAGGCTTCCAGTATCCGTTGTTTCCGATGCTGCACATCTCGTATCTTCACAGCATAGACAATTCCTTCAGATGAGGGATGAGGCAAACTTTCATGTGAATGATGAAGTTTACAAACAAAACCACCGCTATTGGTCTGACACTACCCACAGTGGATAGATCCCTCCAAGACTGTTGGAAAACACAAAAATTGATGGTATGGTGTGGCATATGCGGTACAAAGATAGTGGGGCCATTCTTCATCAATGGAACCTCAATGCCACTGGAAATCTGAAATTGCTATATGATTCAGATATCCAGTCACTGCAATAAGCTGAATCCTAATGATTTTATATTAGTGGTTAATATAATCTTAAAGGGGTTGTCCACTATTTGAACAACCCTTTGTCATTAGTCATGTTGGCCCATTAAGATACAAAAAGCTTACACTCACCCCCCATGCCAAAGCCGTTCCAGCAACGTCAGAGCTCGTGTTCCCAGGTCTCATGTGAGGTTGTGATGTCACTTGAGCTCTGATCCCAAGCACTGCCGTCTTCTCCCTCCCCACCTTCGGAATTATGAGTAATCAACAGAGAGTTAGAGCTGTATCTGACTGTTCACTTTCTGTCAATTACATATACTTACAAAGGCGGGGAGAGAGAAGACGACGGTGATTTGATGTGGGATTTGCGTGACATCTCAACCTCAAGTGAGCACCAACACCACCGGAACAGTGACAACAGGGAGGTTTATATATACTTTTATATTTTAATTGGGCCTAACATGGGGAATGCGAAGGTGTCCTAGTAGTGGACAACCTCTTTAAAATAGACCATAAATACTAAAGTCCCAGAAAAATTCTTTCTTCACTCACTAATGGTATCCTTTTGTGTTCTCTTATCCCATTAATTTATATGTCCATCTGTAGGTTAAAAACTAGTAATAAGACAAAGCATACACCATTCTTGTGCGTACATTGACAGACTTTTGTTAGCCTAGCAGCATGAATGTATCTATCATGATAAAACAATTTCCCATCTTCCTATTAATAAACATTATTCATATTTAAAAGTAAAAAAAATATATAAATAAAATTTAGAAACTTGACCAAATAAGTAGAAACACTGTAGGAAAAATAGTTTGGTTTTAAAATGAATCTGGAGTGAATATAATAGTATAGAAATACTGCATTACCAGAGGCTTAGGACTGCAGAATTTTATGTCATGTTGCTTGTTTTTGTTTTATTGCTTTAGGATGCCTGCTGGACTTGCCCAGTCACGAAACTGCACCATGGGAGTCCCACTAACAAGCAGAAGTTCTCCACTAGCTACACATGCATCTCCTGGTGGGATGACAAATTGTACCAATGTTGTCAGACCTGTTCTCCCTATTACTGTACCTCAGATACATGCTCACCAGTCTCCAACATCCTCGCAAAACAATTCAACCAAGATCTCCAACCAGCAAGCTATTAACCACACGCGCACCTCTGTGCCGATGGGTAAGTAGACGAAAAAGAAAATGAAATGCTTGACCTGTTTGGCTGCACAAATATATAACGTTTGCAAATTGGATTGTATGTTATTGTAAAATACAGAATTGGTAAGAACAGCGTGAACCTGACAAGTCCATGTTCCTTTCAGAACCACCAACAGTTTTTTCTACATATTGAAATTCCCTTCCTAACGGTTCCTTTGTTACATTGTACAAATAAACAAACCTTCAGAAAAGGTATTTCTAAAATCTGTTTATGATATGCCAATTAACCCTTTTATTTTTCCATGGACTGTAAAGCCCCATCACACTAAGCGAGATCGCTGCTGAGTCACAAATTTTGTGACGCAACAGCGATCTCAACAGCGATCTCGCTTTGTGACACGTAGCAGCGATCAGGTCCCTGCTGTGAGATCACTGATCGTTACAAACCGTTCTGGACCATTTTTTGGTCATTGCGCTTCCGCTGGGCAGCATGCATCGCTGTGTTTGACAGGGACAACGACCAATGATCTCAACACTATGCCCGAGGAGTGACAGATTCCCAAATACCGCTGTATCGTTTCTGCGTCGCTGGTGAGATCTGACTGTTTGACATCTCACCAGCGATCACATAGTGACGCACCAGCGATCCCGACAACGATCCGACCTAGTAGGTAAGTGTGACGGTACCCTAAGCTTCCCCAGACTACTCAGCCTACATAGCATGTTTTTTTTTTAAACCAATTCTTTTTATTGCACATATAAAATCAGGTAAAGGCCAAAGCGGCAGGTACAAATACAATGCAAGTTATAAATGTGCATCCATTTTCAAACACAAGAAAAGAAAACTATATCTATTATATAATCACGAATGGGTTTTTTGCCCCTTTTGAGACCGCTCTCGCTGCGAGTCAGCGTGGTCATGTGGATACGAACGAAGCATTGGCCGCGCAGCGGCCATTGCGAGCAGCTCTAAGGCGACTCGCTATGCCCGCGCAGCGGGCATGGCGAGTCGCCTTAGCAGCGCGAAGCATTGGCCGCGAAGCGGCCATTGCGAGTCAGAGACTCGCTCTGCTAGAATCCCGATGCATTGTGCATCGGGCACCCATCTAGTACCTCATAGGAGGATTAGAGATTTAACCAAAACAACAGGGGCAGGGAGCAACAAGAAGAGCAGGGAAGGAGGGGAGGGGAAAGTATAGGGGACAGGGTCGGGGTTATGCAGCATATTTACTTATATATATAACACATCATCAGAAATGTCACAATGTCAGTTTAGGAGAGGGTAGCATAATAGAGGAACTCATCTGCTGTCAAGTAATCCGTGAGTCAGGAATTACATAGCATGTTATCACTCCCCTGTGAGCATGATAACATGACTTACATGTCCCCATTTTAAAGAGACACAATGCGCATGATCAGAAGTGCAAAGACAGCTCACAAAAAAAGAGAAGCTGATGAACAGCCATCTTCTACACTTCTGGTCATCAGCAGTTTGCCTCTTTGAAGGCATGTGAACGCCCGACTTCAGAGGCTCAATGTTGTAAGGGAAAACAGCGGCGCACGCGCACAAGATCTGTATAGTGCTGGAAATGATGTCGGTTCTTATAAATCATGTTATCACTCTGATAGGGGAGTGATAACATGCTAAGTGGGCTGACTAGTTTGGGGAAACGGACACCCCTACGACTAGTCAACATCAGAAGTACTTTCTAAGACCTGTTTGTGTCCAGTTAAACAGACTGTTAGATAGGGAATTAGATATGAAACACCACTGCTGGTGGTTCTGTGGGCATGGGTGACCTGTTAGGTTCCCTTAAATGTAAATCTGATTACATTTCTTCTTTACCCTACAACTGAACAGGAATTGAAGGGTAGCCCCTCAGCCCTTTTTGTCCTATGAGTCTTGAAGCAGGGCACATTAGTACATACACATTACAACTGTTTGCATACAAATATATTGTTTAGTTACTAAAGGAATCCTATATCAGGATCTTATGTTGCTCTATGTCCCTAGGGTCTGATTGTAGACTGATCCTGAGGTCATGCGATTGAGAATAGTGTTCTTTATTTGTAATACTCTATAGTTTACTCTACCTTAACTATACCTAGAGAAGCAAACAGATTGCAACACTCAACTGAGAGATCCAGCTAAACATGAACAAATCTATAGTGGTTTCACCTAAGCATCAGTGATCATGAAGGTGGAACCAGAATCATAGTTGGGAGGTCGGCAAAAATAAAGTAAATCCATGTAGCAATAGAGGACAAGAGAAAGTAGGATTAAAAAACAAATGAGTAGCAGATTAGCATCATACATAACAAAGATGGCACCAATAGAGACGTCCCTTAGGACAAGGGACAATGGACTCTACCTGTATATACAGTACATATACTGTAGTCTTATCATGGACTATCAACTGTAGTACTTTAGTTATACATCTTTGGCATATGGTCCCCATTTTTTGGCATTTCTTGGGCAATGTATATTGTTGCCATTTATGCGCTTGCATTTTTGGATAATTGGTGTTTTTTGAACAGGGGAGTTTATGTACAAGAGTTTCATAGGATCACTTTATGTCGAGTGAAGGCACCATATCAATCTTAGAATGACAACCTCTGCAGCAATAAAAAAGAAAACAGAGGCGCAATGAGTGTACCCGTATGAGTATTTTTAGCCTGACTAGTGTGGTAGCGCTCACCTTACAGGGTTGTGCAGTCCTTGCACAACCCAGGTGTTCACGTTAGTGGTGGGGAGCTTCACTCCTTACAGGCTATAATGGCTGCCGGCTTCCTTATTCCCAGCGTGGCACTGCTTTCCTTGGCTCCAGGCGCAATCACGTGACCGGCCCAGCCGGAAATACATCACCACAGGTCCTGTTCAGTTTGTATCCTCCAAGCTGCTCCTGCCACTGAACCTCATAAGAGGACTTTAAATGGAAAGCAGCACAAGAAAGCAGTTTGTAGGAGCGCTAAAGGAGGACCAGGAATCTTAACAGGATATATAACTTAACTTTATTCTTACTCCGTATCCCACCGTGAGATACGGAGGGAGAATAAAGTTAAGTTATATATCTTATTAAGATTCCTGGTCCTCCTTTAGCGCTCCTACAGACCACTTTCTTGTGCGGCTTTCCAACCTCTGCAGCAAGGCAGGGACAAGTTAGGGGTATTTATAGAATTTTTTTTCTATCACCTTTCCTCTTTCTGTGCTAAAAGCCCTGGGATAAAATCCCCTTAGGTATATGTACTCTCTTTTATCTACCTGTCTACTTTTATTCTCCTTCTCTGTAGTGTTCTTTTTCATAAAATTGTAATGCTTATCTAACAAAATGTATCCTTTCAAATGGATTTTTTGGACTAGTGGGTTTATTCACCAATAGACAAGTCATAAGAATGTTCAGACAATATGAGAAATGTATTCTTATGCGAATGTGTCATCAAAACTTTTGTCATCAAATCTTTATTCCTTAACATTATTTATTGTTTGTGCGCCCCCTCATTATAAAGTTGCTCCCCTCCTCTCTGTTTATAAAGTAACTGTCAGGAACAGAACAAGATATTTTGGAGTCAAAGACAGAAGAGGCCACTTTTCACAACCTGTCAAAGGAATGAGTTACAGAGTAAGCAAACAGGTCTCTAACACACCCCTCTTCCCCAAATGGGCAAGTGACAAGCTCTACCGACCAATTACACTAGGAGTGTCATCTTTTTTACAACAAAATGCCATCAAAAGAAAAAAAAGGATGTCCGTTAGTTTCATGGCTCAACAGGGATTCCGATTTCACAGTTACATATAGGAATTACCCATTGTTTACAGGCTGATTACAGTCACTTTACACAATACAAGGAATATATATATATCATTCTCCATCCCTGATCTCCTATATTACAAATGACAAATCCAAAGAGAGTCATAGAAACTAATATAGCTTAAATATAATTTGGTCTGCTCAGGTTCATTTATGTGTCCAGCATAGAAACCAAACAGATCCCATTATGGTTAAATGAATCAGTCTGATGGCATTTGCACCTATCATGGGGCAAATACAGCTTGCAACAAGATTTGCTTACTGAGGCTCAAGTTCACAGAATCTTATTGTGTATGATTTTGCATAAACACTATACTTAAGCCTGTTTCTGCTCTCTGATAGCTGATAACAAACATTAACCATTTTAATGCCTACAACAATTAATACCTATCGTTTCATAGTCTCTGAATATATCTAAAACACCAGAACCATCATATCAGTACATAAATACAGCCCCAGAACCACATGAATACATCATAAGTAACATCAGTACACGATTTAATCACCAGAGAAACTATCAGAACATACATATGTCACCAAAGCTACAATCAGTACATAAATAAAGCACCAGAACCACCATCAGTCCATAAATACAATATCTGAACCATCATCAGTACATAAGTACATTACTGTAACGACCATCAGTAAATGAGTACATTACTTAAACCACAATCAGTAAATTACATTAGTACATCACCAAAACCACTATCAGTTCATAAGTAGATCACCTGAACTACTATCCATAGATACGTAAATTCAGTGGCGGACACAGACAGAAGAGGACCCAAATGGAAGAACAATAAATGGGCCCCTCTTTTTGTCCATTACAAAACCTGCTTGCTTATTTGAAAGTGAAAGTAGGCCCCTTTATCTCTTGGGCCTATGCATGGCTGCAAACATTAACCCCATGATATGTACTGACAGTACATTAACACAGTACTGGACTGTGAGCCCTCGTGGACAGGGTCCTCTCTCCTCCTGTGTCTGCAAGACTGGATTGTCCTTATTCACTGGATTTGTCCTCGTTCTGCCCTACTTCACATGTAAAGTGCCATGGCACCTAATGGCGCTATTTAAATAAATAAATAATAGTAATAATAACAACCATCCAAAATTATTACATCACCAGAACCATTATTAATGCATTAGTATATCACCAGAGCTATCAGTAAATCAATACAGCACCAGGATCATTATCAGTATATAACTACAAGAACAAAGTTTACTACAGTGATCAATTGCAATTTCATGTTGTATTGCATGAACCTGCAACTCCCAGCATGCCCTTAATAATGGTAAAAATATGCTAGGAGTTGCCTGCAGACCATAAATGAACCACAGTACTAATTAAGACACAGTCAGGCTCTCAAAAAAACATTTACAACCACAATTCCAAACAAGTTTGGCTCAAGTCTAAAGGTGGGTTTACACGCTTCAATCTCGTTCCGATATCGCAGTTCAATGGCGCGGGAGCGCGCATTTAGTGCACGTTTCTCCTGCATCGCATTGAATGTTTACACGCTGCGATATCGGAATACAACGTCCGTGCAATGTCTACGCCCCCCAACCCTGGATCGCACACTTAACATAGGAGTCAATGGGTGACGTTTCAAATCGCATCGTAGTTGTGCGTTTACACAGCACGATCCGGCTTCAATCTTCCTTCAATATTGGGGCATTGAATAGCACGCTCATTCAATCCCCGATATCGCATTGACATCGTTCCTGCATCGTATTGGACGTTCACACCATACAACGCAGGCACGATGTCGGGTCCAACGATTGAACCACGTGACTTTTCATTGAAATCGTACTACGATATCGCGACGTGTAAACCCGCCATAAGGCCTTCACAAGTGCCTGATTTACTTATTTGCCAAATTCAGTGTTAAATGACCCAGGTGTTTGGCTTTGCATAAAGAATAGATATTAGACAAAAGATGGCAGAAATTAATTTTTACATGTGAAAAGATGTAGCATTATTACCTTGCTTAAAACGGGTCTAGTTGGTTTCACTGTTTGTGGGTGGTTTAAAACTGCAATTGCTACTGATATGAAGCCAACATATTGGTCCTAGACAGATGAAACCCAGTGTAAAACCTTCCAAAGTGCCTGATTTACATGTGAGACAAATGTGGGGCAAATTGATCTATTCTTTTGCCTGCATATACATTTTTAGGTTAGTCTCTTTTTTTTAGGGGGTGGAAAATATTTAAAGAAACGGTAGGTCAGATAGGGCGGAATCACAATGTACTGTAAATGTTTCCGAAGTGTCTCAGATGCCTGTTTTTGTCTGAAATGTGTATGGTAGCCTTGCTTGTTTTTATGAGTGGCTTATTATGAATTTTATTTTTACACTCTTTGGTGCTGGAAAAAACAACAAGAAAAACAACAAGTGAGCAAATATCCTAAAAATGCAAAAACCAAAAATGCAAAGTGCAAAAAAATAAATAGGGTACTTGGTGATATTGATGTGATCATATAAATGCGTAAGCTGTCCCACCAGCGACAAGGTGACCCCATGGGGACATTCCCTGCCTAACAATAGTACTAATACCTTGCCATCTGTCAGCGACGTGAAATGACAAGGACATGATCAAGCAGGACCGGGCCCCAACAGAGCACACCATACTATGCTGCACATTATATCATGTCCAGCTCAAAGGCAGGCCACATAGATGGGACAGCTTACATATTTATATGATCATATCAATGTTACCAAGTACCCTATTAATTTTTTTGCACTTTGCATTTTTACTTTTATAATTTTTAGGGTATTTGCTCACTTGTTGTTTTTCTTGTTCTTCTTTTCCATTATGAGGCCAGTGTGAACATGCACCACTGCAGAGTTTCACCTTAGTTCCAGCTCTGGTTTTATTTCTTTATGTTTTGTTGCCGTCATGCAAATATAGGTGTGGCCTCAGGTGAGCACTGTTTTCAAGCAGTTAGCGCGGATCGAAAAAACACTGTCCTTTGGATATACAACCATGGGTGGGAAATCTGTGATTAGTCAGATCCGCCTAGCACTTTGACTAACCTGTAGCCCTTAATATACTTACAAATCTTGTGGAACCACAAGACCCTGCCTCTGCCATACATAACGGCCATTTACAATATAACTGGTCACTGCCTCACTATATACCAATAGATAGATAGATATGCAATACTGTTATTATTGTAGATGATAGACAAATTTATTGATTCACTCTATTTATATATATACTGATTGTTGTATTTTTTATCCCTTGTAGCACATCCTTTGGCACAACCTCAAGAACGTCCCACAGCTACTGTATCCCCTATAAGGACTCACAATTCACCATGTCGACTTCCTGCTAGCCCACACAGGCCGCAAACAACCGTTTCTCCACAACACATACCCCAGCACCAGTCCTGCATACAGACTACTATTGCAGTACACTGCACCCGGCCAGTTATCCCTCTCACTTCAGCAGCAGCAGCCATCACGCCGCCAAATGTTACTGCAGCCAGCATTAATGCTGAAGCTTGTAATGGCCCAGTCAACTGTATGCCAACTGCCAGCCCCACAAACACAGGCTGCAAGACAGAAGAGAGGAAGATTGAGAAAGTAAGTGCCTTTTTGTGTTTAGGAACAGTAACTTGACTCCATTTTGTTCAGTCCTCTAAGCTGGTGTAGATGTTCAGTGTTTTTTTCTGTACTGTTACTTTAAAAGCCTCAGATTTCAACCTGAAGCATGTAGAGATATCTTCTGACATGCTCCTATAGCATCTCGTGGAATACATACACAACTTATAATTCCATCATTGCTTTACAGGCCCTGCCGGTTGTAAGAGGTCATATGGGAATGAAATCATTCCATACTTTTGAACAATGATCCCAACAAAAGACCGAATTGTTAGAATGAAATTGCTTATAGATAAATGTATTGTACTTAGTGCTGAGAGTTTCCAGCTCTGTCTAACTGTCTATGTGCTATGATGAAAAAAAGGAAACCTGTTGCTTATTATAAAGAGGTTGTCTCTAGCAAGCATTTTCAGCCTTGGCTGAATTTAATAGTTTAATATAAGTTCATTCTCTCTGGATAACTAATTCTTTATTTTTATTGCATTTGTTCCATGCCACACTCTTCCCATTGATTTATTATTTACTTGTGGATAAGAATTCATATGCAGATGGAATGTATCCATAGATATGTAGTGTTTTATCTATAGAGCACAAATGGATAATTAAATACATGATGAGCATAGGATAGTAAAGGATTATAAAATCCTCATATAAATAAGATGTGTCTTGAGAGGGGGTAATTTATATAAATCTCTAGTTGCACATAATACATTTTTACATTTTCATATCCTTTTTCAAGGAATTTTGTATAAAATCTGTTATTTGTGATCAATATAGAATTATGTATAATGAATAGTGACACAACATTTGGGCTCAAATCATATTTTTGGCATACAACAGTGCTTCTTGCAGTGCTTCCATCTGAAGTCCTGAAAAATAGGATTAAGGCAGATCTGCTGAAGAGGGTCATTGAGTTTTGGGGAAGCAGACGGATTTGCATCGTGATGTCTGACTTTATTTTTGCAGTGTTGTACTTTTTCAGGTGGGCACAAAAACGTGGTTGAATGCAGTTTTGTCCCCACCTCTAATTGGCAGACACTGCAGAAAATAAGGTGAGACAGGGTACGAAGTGAGTCCATCTGCTTCATTAACGTCAATGACTTTGTCTCAAGATAAGCCTGAATCCCATTTTTGTAGAGTTTTTAAAAACCCCAAAAAGCTACTTACGTAGCTAAGATAGAAGATTTATGGATACTATAAGGACTTTTTGGAGTGCTAAGTTCCAAAAACTACATAGAAAATATACTGTTCAGGGTGAGCCATTTATATGAATGCACCCAAATAAAATGGGAATGGTTGGTGATATCAACTTCCTGTTTGTGGCACATTAGTGTGTGGGATGGGAAAACTTTTCCAGATGGGTGGTGACCATGGCGGCCATTTTGAAGTCAGACATTTTGGATCCAACTTTATTTTTTTCAATGGAAAGAGGGTCATGTGACATCAAACCTATTGAGAATTTCATAAGAAAAACTATGGTGTGATTGGTTTTAATGTAACTTTATTCTTTCATTAGTTATTTACAAGTATATTATAACTTATAAAATGTGTTCAAAGTGCTGCCTATTGTGTTGTATTGTCAATGCAACCCTCTTCTCTCACTCTTGACACACTGATAGTAACACCGCAGAAGAATGATAGCACCCGGCTTCCAGTATCTGTTGTTTCAGATGCTGCACATCTCTATCTTCACAGCATAGACAATTGCCTTCAGATGAGTGATGAGGCAAACTTTTTTGTGCATGGTGATGTTACCAAAGAAAACTACCGCTATTGGTCTGACACTACCCCACAGTGGATAGATCCCTCCAAGCCTGTTGGAACACAAAAATTGATGGTATGTGTGTGGTATGGGGTACAAACATAGTGGGGCCATTCTTCATCAATGAAACCTCAATGCACTGGATATCTGAAATTGCTACATGATTCAGATGGGTGAAGCATGGGAGTGATAAGCTTTGTTATTCCTTACACCAGAAAATCGACAGCTTGATGAATCAGAGCCTTATTGGGCACTTTTGATTCATAGTTTATATGCAAATAATTATGTATATTATGATTGTTTTTTAGTTGAATCGGTTGTCCATCACTGGACAACCAATTTTTATTGTTAAATTTTTAAAACACTTTAACATTTAAATATACAATTATAGTAATCAACGAATTATAATTTAGTTAAAAATGGAGTCGAGAAGAAGAGGGAAAGGGAAGGGGGAAGGGACTAGAAGGAAATAAAGAAGGGAGGTCAACTATTTATACCATAGTGAAATTAAATTAAGGAGGAGGGACATAGGAGATGAACAAAGTTAAAAAAAAACTTACATAATGATAAGTTATATATATATATATATATATATATATATATATATATATATATAATCCATCCAAAGAAGAAATGCAGCACTGAAGTTCTTAAGTGAAAAAAGAACTTTTAATCTGTAATCCCTATATTATATGTATATTATTATATATGTGTGTGTGTGTGGTGGCGTTTTTATACAGCTCTGGAGGAAATTAAGAAACCACTGCAAAATTTTCAGTTTCACTGATCTTTCTCTTTATAAGTACGGTATGTTTTTGAGTAAAATGTACATTGTTCTTTTATTCTATAAACTACTGACAACATGTCCTCGAAATTCAATGCTAAAAAGTTTATATTTATTTGCAGCAAATGAGAAATTGTCAAAATAATAAAAAGAAACAGTGCTTTCAGACCTCAAATAATGCAAAGAAAACAAGTTCTTATTCATTACAAATAACAATACTAATGTTTTACCTCAGGAAGAGTTCAGAAATCAATATTTTTTGGAATAACCATGATTTGTAATCAGAGCTTTCATGTGTCTTGGCTGCTTTCCACTAGTCTTTCACACTGCTTTTGGGTGACCTTATGCCACTCTTGTCACAAACATTTAAGCAGTTCCTCTGTGTTTAATGGCTTGTGACCATCCATCTTCCTCGTGATTACTTTCCAGAGGTTTTCAATTGGGTCCAGTTCTGGAGATTGGGCTGGCCATGACTGGGTCTTGATGTGGTGATCCTTCAGCCACACATTGATTGACCTAGCTGTGTGGCATGGGGCATTGCCCTGCTGGAAAAACCAGCCCTCAGAGTTGAGGAACATTGTCTGAGCAGAAGGAAGCAAGTGTTTTTCATGGATAACGTTGTATGTGGCTTGAGTCATACGTCCTTCACAAAGATTAACCTGCCCAATTCCAGCCTTGCTGAATAATCCCCAGATCATCACTGATCCTCTCCCCCTTTTACTGGCATGGTTCCTTCCAATCATCGCTAGCTTCCTTCTTCCCATCTTCGAACAGTTAACTATTTGCCAGCAGGTGAGTGCAGTGACTGCCACTCTCTTCCTGTTAATTACATAAATGTTCGAAAACAATGATTTGCATTAACCTATAGACTTGCATGGAGGTGCATGATCCAAATATCGGTGCCACTCACAAGCTGTTGCAATTATTTTCTAATGCCCCAAAAAATGTATATATCAAAAATTGTCTATCCTCAGTATTAGGGTTCGCTTATCTGGCGTATATTCTCTCATGTGAGAGAATCAGATGAAATATGCAAATAATACTCTCCTCAAACTCTGACTGAGTTTGAGCCGATTGTCATTGTACTTTGATCCCATTCTCTTGCATGCGAGAATTGAAGTACAGGGGTGAAAAATGACAGAGAACTTAATTTCTCCGTCTTCTCCATCTCTGAGTCAGTGTATATCACACTATACTCCGATGACATCCGAGTGCAGTCTGATGATTTGCAATCGCCCATAGACTTGTATGGGTGCACATGATCCAAACATTGGAGCCATTCACAGCATGTTGGGATTCTTTTCTCATGCCAAATGGCATGAGAAAGACATTACAGATCTGTTCTGCCTTATAGTATAACATTGAACCGGGGCTATCCAATTAAACATTAGATTGCACCCAGGTGTGTTATACGCCATTGTGAGTGAACCGTAAAAAGTAAGCTACAACCAAAAGCAGCACACCAACTGTAATATAAAAAGAGACAAATTTAAAAAAGATAGCGATAACTACTTCTTCTAAGTGTTAACGTAAAAGAAAGTCTAAGACTGAATTAATATGTTTGAGCTCCTGTTATAAGAAATTGTATGTGCATGATCAGAATTTTATCCATAAGAAAAATCCAACAAAATATCAACATTAACAATGTTAGTAAAAAAAGTGTTGTTATGCCTTAACCTTTCAGTCTTAGTAGTAATGCGTCAACATTATGTTTTATTATGCTGCCATGCTGATAAGCTAATGGATTTTGAATAAAGGAACTGCTTTATTGAAATCTCCAGTTGTGTCTTCTTATGGATCTGTTTGCATACTTTAGCCAACAGGCTTCTTGGAGGTCCTGTGCAATATGGTGGAGGAACTGAATTGGTGAGCAGTCTTTTATGATTGGAATTAGTTATTGACTACACAGGAAGATTATATATTGAACTACAAAATAGGTTATTGACTATACAAGAATTCCGAGGTTCTGTTTTGTAGAAACTCATTCTCCACGTTATTCATGACAATATTGATCAGAGCTCTTAACATGACTACGACAGGGGATATATGTGGTTTTCTCAGTGCCCATCTGGGACCTAATATTCTTGATTTACAATTTACACCTTATGTGCCTTTTAGAGCTTGGGTTAAAAGTCTTTGATAAAGAGTATAATGTAAAACATTCAGAATAAATCAGAATCTATCTCCCACATAACACTATGTTCGCTATAAATTTGCAGCAAGAAGCAGCTGTATCCTTATGATTAATGTTCATTTTATACATTATTGTTTTGACATTTTGATGAGTTTTTACTGCAGGGAAATATTGCATCCCTTTGCTTTGTCTAGACAACATGTTTATGAATTAAAAACTTGTGAACGACACAAGAGTTCAGTCCATCTTTCTATGTGCAAAAATCTAATAGAAATGACTGATGTTTTCCATGTAAGATCAAAATCCAGTCCACATATTGTTTGTACCGTATGTGGACCCCACTGGGACGGGGTACTTGGTACGGAACGGGGTACTGCTGGGAATATCACGCGGTCTTGGTCGGACCGTGTCCCGGGTTCCGCAATAAATGGGGGGATATTCCCATGGAAGTTTGTCATGACGCCACCGAGGGTTATGGTCAGTGAGGGGACCACCGCTACTTCAGAACCTCCGGGGATGATGTTTGGCAGCTGGAGATGTAACGGCTCTCCGCAGGTAGACCTTGGTTCCCCGGGGCAGTGAAAGTTATATTCTATGATTGAGGCTATGGATGTTGTAGGATAGGGGCAGTAGTAGAGATGATGGTAGTTTGTGAGGGCACGCAGGGTTTGAGCACAAGGATCACACACACTCACGGTTTGAAGTTTTCCAAAGCTTTACTGCAGATTTTGGTAGCAGAGTACTGTCCACGGAGTCTGTACCGGGGCCGGGTTGCTCCCACCCTGACCGGGTCCTCAGCTTCGTACTCCTGCACCTTGTGTGTGGCCCTGCTGCTGTTTTAGCTAGGCTACTGGCCCTGTTTCTCCTCACAGGTACCCCCTTTGCTAGGCAACTTGAGTCTTTCTGTGTGATTCTGACCCTGCTGTTTTGCTTCGCTGAGGTACAGTGTAGATCTACAACCTCCACGATCCGATGTTTTCTGTGCTGCATGTTTAATGTCACAGATTCGGATCTGGTATCCGTCTCCGCGCTCCTCTGGGACGAGTGTATGAGGTAACTCAGTCTCCCAGATATGTTCCTCTATTTATTGTACTCCTCTCCTCAGACCCTGGCTTCAGGCCCGAAAGTAGTCAGTGGTCCCTGTCAGGAGCTCAGCACTGCCTCCCATTTGCAGGTCCTTCTCCTAGTGCTCCCTGCACCAAACTGAACTGTCAACTGTTAACTATCAACTAACTACTTCCTCCTCAGACCAGAATATATCAGGGAGCTGCTTGAGCTTCCCCTTCTGGCCTAGAGGTGTTAGTGCAGTGTCCAGTGTTGTATGGGGAGTTAACCTTTGTGATGTTACTGTGGCACATTAACCCCTGGGGTGCCACATTTCCCTTAGTGAAAGACAGTACTCTGGGACTGTAGAAAATCAAACAAACAGTTAATAATTCAATTAATATTTACAGAGTCTTAAAAAAAAAATACAAAAATCACTAAGATTCAAAAAGAGTCCAAAAGTTCAAAATAGCAGTCTTTCCGGGGGTTTAGTCCATTGCCTCCGGGCTGATGAATATATACAAAAGAGTTTTTAGCACAACCAGTTCCGTGGTAGTTATGGTTCATTTAATATATAAAGCTGAATGTGTGTGTGTATGTATGTGTGTATGTGTGTGTATGTATGTATGTATATATGTATGTCCAGGATTGGCATCTACACCATCGCAACTACAGCCACAAAATTTTGCACAGTCACACGTCTGGACCCCGAGAGCAGTCATAGGCTATGTTGTGAGGCGAAATTTTAACCCCACGCGTTCCAGTTCACCAAACAATTTTGCCCCTATCTACATAATGGGGAAAAAGTGAATGGAAAAGTGTTGAGGAAAATCGACAGCTGTCAGCTATAGCCACAAAATTTTCCACAATCACACGTCTGGACCGGGAGTGTTATAGGCTATGTTGTAAGGCGAAATTTTAACCCCGCGCATTCCAATTCACCAAACAATTTTGCCCCTATCTACATAATGGGGACAAAGTGACAGTTACCAGTTGACAGTTGTGAATGAGAGGGGCTTAATGATAGCGCCAAAGACTAACAGCACATACCAGCATATAGTCACTAAGGTGGGGCCCCAACATGAGATATTCACCACGCACGGGGACATGTATACACACCACACGCACACAAAGAGTAACAGCAAGTGTATAGTCCTAAGGTGCAGCCCCTAATTGGATACTCACCACGCACCCGAACAAACACACACACACCACAAAGAGACACACACAACACAGAGACATACACACACACCCCCACGGGGACACACACACACCCTATAGCGACACAATGCACTCACCCCACAGGGACACACACACACAACACAGACACACACATACCACACAGACCCCCCCCACAGGTACACACACACATAAACACCCTATAGGGACACAAAGCACTCACCCCACAGACACACACACACACCACAAAGAGACACACACACACCAACAGACCCCCCCACAGGGACACACACATACACACCCTATAGGGACACATGCACTCACCCCACAGAGACACACACACACCACAAAGAGAGATACACAACACAGAGACACACACACCCCACACAGACACCCCCCCACAGGGGCATACACACATACACACCCTATAGGGACACATGCACTCACCCCACAGGGACACACACACCACAATGAGACACACACAACACAGATACACACACACACCACACAGACCCACCCCCACAGGGACACACAACATACACACCCTATAGGGACACATGCACTCACCCCAAAGGGACACACACCACAAAGAGACACACACAACAGAAACACACACCACACAGACCCCCCACAGGGACATACACACCCTATAGGGACACATGCACTCACCCCACAGGGACACACACATACACACACCCCAGGGACACACACACCACACAGACAGACACAGATGTGCACAAATCACCTCACACAACTCGCCTCATACGTCTGCTATCTATAATTTCCAAATATAAACATCTGATTAAAAACAGCCAATGTGCAACTCATGTGCCATATAGGGAATTAAGGCAGATGTCAGTCACATGAGCTGTCTATTATGTGCATGTGTGAGGTAACATATACTGCCCGGCCAGGGGGAGGGTTTACTGTTGGCTGGAGATTTATTAGGCTGCCTATAGCAACCAATCACAGCTCAGCTTCTATTTTCTTACAGGTCATTAATATGACATATTCAAATTCTATTTTGTTATAGCTAACATCAGTTATTTATTAACCCGGGCTAGCCGGGTAGTACAGCTAGGAATAAATAAAAAGAAAATGTCCAAGAATATGTAAGTAGTTCATACAGGATAGTTCTGTAGGTACTGGGCTTTCTTAACGTTGCAAAACAAATATAAACACGTATGGGTTTCTCTGGTTACAAGTGCAGTAGGCCTCTAGGCCCTCGGGTCACCGCATAAGAGGCCAAGTTCTTACTCTCCGTGGCTGCCACATACACCAGGCTACTATCACCCTTTCTATACACTTTATACAGTAACAGGTTCAATTTACATTTACACAAACATATTTACATCTCACAGTTTATTTTACATTTCAATCTCTGTACCTAGCCGGTATCTGACCCTTGGTACTACGCTCTGATCTGTGTAACGCTGGTGTACTGGATGTACTTAGCTTGATGGTGTGGGTGGACGTGTACCTACTTAGGGTGTCTGGTACTATTGAGGGTGGAGATCTGACAGTAGGACTGGCAATGTCACTGGGACCAGAAATGGGTTCTTCCTCTTCAGGCTCTACTTCCAGTTCGTAAGGTCTTGAGACTTCTGGTTGTACAGGTTCTGGTGTTGGTTCAACCATTGAAGGAAAGCAATCATTGGGACTACAACTGATCCATAGTAATTTGGCCATGTTTTAGGGAAATGTCCTAAGATGGTATGGAATACTTCTTCTTCTTTAACAGGTTGGACCTGTACAGGTTCGATTACTTCTGGTGTCTTCAGGGCTTCAGGACACGGTTTGATGGCCTCTTGACACAACTGCTGACGTTCTTCCTTCGTCTTTGCTGATTAGACACACTATGGCATTGTCTAAGTTTGATGGTAAGACGGTATATGAGGTGGTTTCCCACTGATTATCCAATTTGTTGGTGCGTCTCTTTCTCTTGAGAACTTGCTCACGAGGTTGTAATGGGGTTGCTTGAGCATGTTGTTTAAAGTTTCTCTCTTGTCTCGCTCTAGCTTGCTAAAGACTTTTCTCTACGCATTCCTGTACTTGGCGATACTGCTGTTGAAGTAGGGTATCCCAATTGGATTCTTCAACTTCTGCGTCTGGCTTCAGAATTCCCATAGCTAAATAAATTGCCAGCTTACCGGGTCTTGCACGCATGAGGTAGGCTGGGTGTAGTTTGTAGAACTCACCGGGACATGGTTGTACAAGTATGCCAAGTCGGGTAATTTCTCTGGCCATTGATTTCTCTCTGACTCTGGCAATGTTTTCAACAGGTCAATCAGAATATGGTTCATCTTTTCGCATAAGCCATTGGTTTGGGGATGATAGGCTGTTGTACGGATTTTCTTACAGTCGTACATGTTGCAGAACTCCTGGAAAATCTCTGACTCAAAAGCTGGACCTTGATTTGCAAGGACTTGTTCCGGATAGCCATGAGGTCTACAGAAATGTGTCTGAAACGCTCTTGCAGCCGTATTCGCTGTTAGGTCCTTGATGGGTACCACCACTAAGAAGCGTGAGTAATGGTCGACGATGGTTTAGGCATAGACATAGCCTGACCGGTTTGGTGACAACTTAACATGGTCTAATGCAACTAACTCAAGTGTTTGCTTGGTTACTATGGACTGGAGTGGGGTTCTCTGTTGATCCTTCCTTCTGAGGTTGCATGGGCCACATTTTCTGCACCAATCCTCAATTGATTTTCTCATGCCAACCCAGTAGAATCTCTCTATTAGGAGCACTTCCAACTTCTTCCATCCAAATGACCTGCACCGCCGTGATAGGCTTCTAAGACCATTGTGACGTCTCGCTTGGGTACGATTATCTGCCAGACCAGTTCATGTATTTTAGGGTTGGTGTGCCTTCTGCAGAGCTTCCCTTGATACAGGAACAACTTACTTCTCTCTTTCCAGAGTTGTTGAGTCTCAGCTGGAGTGTTCTGATTAGGGTACGCACCTTGTTGTGTAAGCAGTTCTTTCACTAACTTCACAGCCGGGTCGCTCTCTTGGGTGTCAGCCCATCCATGGTGAGCTAACGGATTGAGATTTGCCTGTTGTTCTCTTTGGTAGATGTCGGGTTGATACTTTTCTACCTTAGAATGATGAAAGGCTGGTAGCTCAATTTCTTCCAGCTCCTCCGGTTCCTCTTGGACGTCTTTCAGGTGTGGCATCCGGGATAAGGAATCTGCGTTTCCATTCTTGTGGCCTGCCCTATATTTGATGACAAAATTGTAGTTAGAAAGCCGGGCTATCCATCGCTGCTCCAACGCACCTAATTTTGCTGAGTCTAGGTGGGTTAACGGGTTGTTATCTGTATAGATGGTGAATTCTGCAGCTGCCAGGTAGTGCTTGAAATGTTCGGTTACAGCCCAAACTACTGCCAGTAGTTCTAACTTGAAGGAACTGTAATTCTCGGCGTTTCTTTCCGTAGGCCGGAGTTTCCTGCTTGTAAAGGCAATAAACTCTCTCTTTGCCTCCTTGCTTCTGTGATAGTACTGCTCCCAGTCCCACGTTGCTGGCATCCGTGTACAGAATGAAGGGTTGATGGTAATCCGGATACGCCAGGATCTCTTCTCCTGTCAGCGCCGACTTTAGCTTTTTAAAGGACTCTTCCCTCTCGTCACTCCACTGGAATGGGGGATTACGGGTTGAAGACCTTTTTGACTGTCCTACCAGGATGTTTGTAGGGGAGCTGCTAACTTTGTGAACCCTCTGATAAATCTTCTATAGTAGCCCACCAGTCCCAGGAATTGCCTCACCTCTTTCACGTTGGTGGGTCTTGGCTAATCCCTTATCACGGTGACTTTATCAGGATCCGGTGCTACCCCCTCTGCACTCACGACATGTCCTAGGTACTGCACCTTTTGCTTGAGAAGGTGGCACTTGGATGGTTTGATCTTCATGCCATATCCGGACAAGGCTTCAAACACTTCTGCCAGGTCTTGTAGATGTTGCTCATACATCTTGGAGTAGACTATGACGTCACCTAGGTACTGTGGCACATTAACCCCTGGGGTGCCACACGTACATCAGTTGACTATAGTTTGGTATGCAAAGGGAAGAAACTAAGCGGTAATCAAAGACCCCCTTGAAGCAAATGTAACATATATATTCAAAACATTGAACAGGCAAACCTGAGGTATGAGCTGTCATGTTATGTTCTGTTTCTTACTGTTTAAGAGAAGTGATATGTCACTGACCTAAGAAAATAGCCACCGTATGAAGAAAACCTATACATTGTTCTAGCATATAAAGGTGAAGAAGAGAGACGGCAAAGTGTCCTCTATAACTACCTGCACTAGTGAGTTAACTGAGGCCTAAGACAGTGAGTGAAGCTATGGCCTGCACTATTGGATCTTCAGTGAGTGAAGCTGGCTTCGCACCAATGGGTTTACTTGTTGCTTAAGACTATGAATGAAACTGTTACCTGTAGCGGTAAATTGTGGGGTATTGGTTTGTCTTTTGGTCCAAAACACGTAAGCTTGTGAGCCCCTACACGGCTCCCCACACATCACAAGTCCTATCCACTAAGGCTGGGGTCACAGTACCATTTTCACATGCATTTTTGGAGACCTGCGTTTTCAAAAACGCATGTAAAAAACGCACCCATAGGCCCCCATGTTAAAAAACGCATGCCCTAATAGCCAAAAAGCATGTGTGACTGTCCCATGCGTTTTTGGAGCATATCCAAAAACGCATGCGTTTCTGTAGAAAACGCATGCGTTTTTGTAGAAAACGCATGCATTTTTATAACATGGGTTCCTATGGAAAACGCATGCAAAAACACATGTACAGTTAGTACCTTTTAGTGCCATTCAAAAACGCATGCGTTTCCCATAGGAGCCCATGTTAACAAAAACGCATGCGTTTCCGGAAACGCATGCGTTTTTGTTAACATGGGCTCCTATGGGAAACGCATGCGTTTTTGAATGGCACTAAAAGGTACTAACTGTACATGCGTTTTTGCATGCGTTTTCCATAGGAACCCATGTTATAAAAACGCATGCGTTTTCTACAAAAACGCATGCGTTTTCAAAACGCTCAAAAAAATACTACAAGCACTATTTTTAGGTGCAGATTCAAAAACGCACCCAAAAATGCAGGGAGCCATCACACACCTTACAAAACTCATGCTGACATGAAAAAAGCATGAGTTTTGTTAAATCACTTAAAAAACGCATGGCAACTGTGACCCCAGCCTAAATTCTCATCTAAAGTGAGCAAAGGACACAAATAGAAATTAAATTTCTTACCAGCAGATTCAGGTCAGACGACCATTACACTCAGTGCTGTGTGCAGCCTTGCCCAGGTTATAACTGAAGGCATTATGAATGCAAGACACCAGCCCAATCACTAACAACCTCCTTTCTCACAGAGGGAGTGACCACTGGTTGTCCTGCAAACACAATGGGTTCCACATAGGGCGCAGTTCACACAGGTTTGCACAGTGTATGCCCAGCCTCTTACATTAACCCCCATCTCAGTAGGCGGGCTGTTACGGCATTCAACACTGCTACCTGCGCCGGAACATGCGCTAACATATGGCCCAGCTACACACAGCAACAAAAGAGTGCAAGAAAAAAACACAATGACAAGTGCTAAAATTGTGGAATATTAGTTAGTTTTAAAGTGTAGCAAATTGTGGGTATTGGTTTGTCTTTTGGTCCAAAACACTTTTGTTGCTGTGAGGGAGCAGCAGACAGCCCCGCCTATACAGACAAGCACACTACACGTAATTATATCTTGTATTCTTTACTTTTAGGCCATGTGCACACGTTCAGTATTTGCTGAGTTTTTTACCTCAGGATTTGTAGACAAAACCAGGAGTGGAGCAATGATAGGGAAAGTCTAATAGAAACACCTGCACCACTTCTGTATTTAATCATCCACTCCTGGTTTTGGCTACAAATCCTGAGGTAAAAAACTCATCAAATATTCAGCGTGTGCACTAGGCCTAATACATGGTTTTATTCAGCAAAAGGAATAGATAGAAAAGATAAGAGGGGGTGCAGATACAGGTCTACCGACACGGGGGGTCAGTTTGTGGGGTCATGCGCGCAGCTCTGAGGAGCCCGGCGCTTTTGTACATTACAGATTAAAGCAGGATAAGCCCACCTGAGTGGGTGTAAGGTCTCTAGGGGGACTAGGCACCCCCTAGAGACATTAATCAATCATTTATTTATTAAATTGATCGATTTAAGATATATAGAACAGTTTGCTCATCCCTGCAGCAGCAGGGATGAGCAAACTAACCGGTAACCGTATTGCTCAGGATTACACATCCTGAGCAATCCTGTTACCGGATTGCGGTTTTCTGCACACGTTTTTGCTTAAAAATGTGTGTAAAGGCAATTGTGTTCACCGCATCCAGATCTGGATGCAGTGAACGCAATTGCCTGGCCAAATGTGACCCTAGCCTTAGTCCATTGTCTATTCAGACTGGAATCGCTTCTATACTCAAATGAATGAAAAAGCATAAACATTAACTTAGGCTGTGGTCACAGTACCATTTTTCACATGCGTTTTTGGAGACCTGCGTTTTCAAAAACGCATGTAAAAAACGCACCCATAGGCCCCCATGTTAAAAAACGCATGCCCTAATAGCCAAAAAGCATGTGTGACTGTCCCATGCGTTTTTGGAGCATATCCAAAAACGCATGCGTTTTTTAATAAGGGGCCTTATGGGAAACGCATGCAAAAACGCATGTACAATTAGGCTACGTTCACACATCGCGTATATTGCGCGTTTTTTTACGCGCGTATTTGCTCCAAAAACGCATGTGCGTCTGCGTTTTACAGCAAAGTGAATGGACATTCACTTTGTGCCTTGCAGACATCGCGTAATTAAACGCAGCGTTTTTGGAGCAAAAAACGCGCGTGTAAAAAAGAATGAACATGTCAATTCTTTGCGTTTTTTTACGCGCGCGTTTCCATAGGCCCCATTATAAAAACGCGCGTCTAAATGCGCGATTGAAGTAGAAGCGAGTTGTTCTCTCGCGTATTCTTATCGCGTTTTTCCCTTGAAAAGACGCGCGTAAAAAAAACGCGATAAAATACGCGAATGTGTGAACGCAGCCTTAGTGCCATTCAAAAACGCATGCGTTTCCCATAGGAACCCATGTTATAAAAACGCATGCGTTTTCTACAAAAACGCATGCGTTTTTCAAAACGCTCCAAAAAATACTACAAGCACTATTTTTAGGTGCAGATTCAAAAAACGCACCCAAAAACGCAGGGAGCATCACACACCTTACAAAACTCATGCTGACATGAAAAAATGCATGAGTTTTGTAAAATCACTAAAAAAAACGCATGGCAACTGTGACCACAGCCTTAATCAGATTTTATAGTGGTAGCACAAAAAAATCCCATTGACTTCTCTTGGGTTCTAATGTATTTGACTGAATGAATATTGCTGAATTCTTTCTGTCAAAAATACTGAAACCCTGATGAAAAAGGAAAAACACAGACATGAAAAGAGCTGTATCTGGACATAAGACACTTTAAAGACTAATCATTGATATGATTACTGACTTTCCTTGACTTGCTTTACTATTTATTATTATGCATTGTGTCAGGCGGAGATGTTATCAAGCAACCCACAAACCCTGCATTTCCTATTCGTTTGCGCAAGATGAATAAATGGGTATTGACCATACACATTCTGGAATATTTACCATGTAAATGGATTATAGTCTCAAAAGAAACCAGGTTAACCCTGTCAGGTCCACAGCTAAATAATTACTGCTGTCAGTCTGTGGGTCTTCAAGGCCACTGATGATTTATTTGCTTTGTCTGTTCATGTTTACGCCAAATAAATAGATAGTTGACATTGCTGTAGGGGTAAATTACAATCCAGCCTTGGCTGCACTGATGTCTTGCATTATCTTGTGGTCATACTTTGTATACTGTAATGGAATTGTAATGCGTTTCAACTCGCTGGCTGTCAGAAGGACCAGCAACATGTTGTGTGCATAGGCAATTATTGACCTCCGTGTCTGCTGAACCGGAGAAGCTGAAATCTGTATTCTGAATGGTATTGTCAATTCCTTCCTTTATTTTTGTAATGTAAAGCAATGGAACAGATTTATTGTGATGGTTTAAATGGAAATGTAAACTTACAAAGTGGAGCGTTCAGACCAAGCCAAAACCATCTGTAGTGATTTGTTGTGGAATAAGTGCATATTCCTATAATCATCTATAATACAGGCAACATTGCTTATCAGGGCTAGTATATTAAAACTATTGCAAAGAAAAAAAGTGGCTCAGATTCCAGGTCTTGTTACGTATTGACTGCTTTGTAGTATGGAAGTGCTGCTGCAGTCGTTTAAATAAAACCTTTTTTTTCCCTGCTCAGTGTGAAGAGAGGAAACTCATGAGCGGGAGCAGGTTGTAGCAGGTGTGTGATGAATATAACTCATGCTTAGGTGAGCTGAGGGGCGTGCCTGGGCTGGCTGCTTCCCACCCCACGGCCATAAATGAGTCAGATCACATCCACCTGTTGTTGCTGATTCAGTTCACTTCTGGACTGTGACCTGGTGTGAGCAGACGCTGATCTGAAGTTGCTGTGTTTTTTTTCCCTTCGAAATTGCTGGGCTCTGTGTTCCGTGGGTGGAGGTAGGGGCTTATTCCTAGGGCTTCTCAGGAGCTTTAGGGACTTAGGCTGGCAGCTCAAACCTCCTTACTTTTAGAGGTACCTTCGAGATCAGGGCAAGCCAGGGACCCCAGTATCAGGGCCAGAGCAGGCTCCCCTGATCCCCTTCGTCCAGTTCCTGGCTACCCCAACCCCTCCCAGCATGACATAATCAGCAACTCACTATTTTTTCCCCGAAACTGCTATGTTAACTCGAGCTTTTGCGCACTTGGTGGAGGAACTCTCAGGAAGTGTCTACCCTGCAAAACCAGGTGGTGCATCAGCTTCGAGGAGTGGTTGCGTATCTTGCTGCAGTTCACACGCTGGCTGTACCAGAACCGAATATCTCCCTTCCTGACCAATTTTCAGGAGGGAGAGATACATTTTTTGTGTTTAGAGAAGCCTGCAAATGATATGTTAGGCTGCGTCCTCGTTCTTCGGGGTGCGAGGAACAGCACGTGTGGATTATACTCTCCCTTCTTAAGCGGGATCCCCAGGTCTGGGCCTTCTCTCTGCTGACCGATTCTCCTTCCATGCAGTTGGTGGACAAATTTTTTGCAGCGCTTTCCCTGGTGTATGGCGACCCTGATGCCGTCTCCCTTGCTGAGTCTAAACTATGTAAGCTCAGGCAGGGACCACGACCGGCCGAGGAGTATTGCTCAGAGTTCAGGAGGTGGGCCACTGACACTCAATGGAAGGACCCTGCTCTGAAGAGTCAGTTCTGTCTAGGGTTGTCAGATCAGTTACAAGACACCATGACTCAGTACGCTGCTCCGGAGATGCTGGAAGCTGCAATAACACTTGCTATCAGGTTGGACAGATGCCTAAGAGAGAGACCAAATCCGACCCTGGCCCCGGTAACCATCCCTGCTGTGGAGGTTACATATGTGGGTTCTGATCTTCCTGAGCAGTTGGGATCTGCGGAGTCTTGTACTAACTCATCTGCAGGTCATCAGGTTGGGCGGTCTTGTTTCTTTTGCGGTCAACATGATCACTTCATTAGGGTCTGTCCATACCGTGTTAACCCTTCTCAGCTGCAGACATCCCATCTGGATAAGTACGTGAGTGCTGTTGTGTCTACCGTGTTGGTCAGGCCTACTCCTATGTCTCCATCGGTGGTGGTTAATCACCCACTGAAGGATAGGAGTGTAACCCTGCCTGCAACTCAGATCGACGCCAAACTCAGGTGTTTTCTGAAGAAGCGTGTTAGGAGGAAGGCGGTTACCCCCACTAAACCCTTGGTGAGGAAGGTCCCTGAGACAAAACCGGGAACCATTTCTGCCATTTGCCCCCTGAGAGTGAACCTTCGTTCTGTGACTGCGTGCATGGCAATAAACGGTCAGGTCCAGACCTGAGTGTGCATGACTATGTGTGGGTGCTGTCAAAGCACGTAAGGTGGAAGTGTGCAGCTGGAGCTCCTACTACGGGAGTTATTGGTCCATTCAGGATAGTGGCCATTGTTCCAGTTGGCCATCCCCCCAGTGCTCTGTACCCGTAATATCTTCCATAGGTCATTGCTCAGGAAGTTCAGACCATTGCCGGACGTGTCTGGTTTAGAGTCCGGAGGCCTCTCATAAAAGGGGGGTACTGTTACGTATTGACTGCCTTGTAGTATGGAAGTGCTGCTGCTGTGGTTTAAATGCAGCCTTTTTTTTCCCCTGCTCAGTGTGGAGAGAGGAAGCTCATGAGCTGGAGCAGGTTGTAGCAGGTGTGTGTGATGAATATGACTCATGCTTAGGTGAGCTGAGGGGCATGCCTGGGCTGGCTGCTCCACACCCCTCGGCCATAAATGGGTCAGATCACATCCACCTGTTGTTGCTGATTCAGTTCACTTCTGGACTGTGACCTGGTGTGAGCAGACGCTGATCTGAAGTTGCTGTGTTTTATTTCCCTTGGAAGTTGCTGGGCTCCGTGGTTGGTGGGTGGAGGTAGGGGCTTATGCCTAGGGCTTCTCAGGAGCTTTAGGGACTTAGGCTGATGGCTCGAACCTCCTTGCCTTTAGAGGTACGTTCGAGATCAGGGCGAACCAGGGACCCCAGTATCAGGGCCAGAGCAGGCTCCCCTGATCCTCTTCATCCAGCTCCTGACTACCCCGACCCCTCCCAGCATGACAGGTCTCGTCTACTGTAAAGTCGGAGCATAAAAGCAGTGCTTGACAGTTTCTCTGTTCTTGTTAGTGCTTGTTTTGGTACAAGAAACCCAATAAGTTTAATGAACTGGCAAACACATAGGGAACTTGTCACTATATAGATATAAGGTTATTTTGCAGGTAAATAACATTAGAGAGGTGTCCAACAACTATACTGACATTTTTTCTCCCAGGAGTTTTTGGCTTTGAGTAATACAGTGTCAACACAGCTATAGTCTCTGATCACAGGACAGAGAGTTGGCTCCTTGGAGGAATAAAATTAATCCCAGGTACCACGCTTTCAGTATGGTGGGAGGGTTCCCATTAAAGGCCTTCATATACATTAAACTAAAGTTGACTGAGCCCAACAGTACTGTCCAATATGTTTCAGGGTCTTCCAAATCCCTCCTGACAGTTTATGTCATGGGAGAGAAGCAGTCAGATTGTTTGATTTCCACAATTAATTTTTTGTTTTCCCTGGAGATAAGCCATGGAGGCAGCTCTGCTGTAAAGTACATGGAAACACTTGGCTGAGCCGAGCATTACTGTGGGAGTCGGGATATGTCAGCTAAACAATCATTCAGTGAAAGCCATCTAAAATGTATGGGGCCCTTTAAAATAAATTGTACTTTGTTTAGAAATGGCAATTCTACTGCTCATTTTCTGTGTGGAAATTTGTGACAATTTGCATTACTAGATATAAGCATTTATAAGCCTTTAAAGACTATGCAACATTAAAGGTTACTTGGCCTCAACATAAGCTTCTGCAGATTGCCAAATACAGTGTAAAATATGTACAATGTCAGGATTCCTCTCTGTTTCCAGCTTGAGTGGGTTTGTCACATATCCATACATATGATATTTGTATACTTGCGATCATTGGCTACTTTCTCATCACTTCTCTCAGCATTGAGAAAAGCAGAAGAAGGGTGCGTTCACACACTGTGTATTTGCTGCATATTTTTACGCGAGTGCTCTTGCAGTTTTTGCAGCCAAAACCAGGAGTGGCTGATTAAATCTAGGAGTGGGTGATTAAATACAGAACTGGAGCACTTGTTTCTATTAGACTTTTTCCTCTGATTGTTCCATTACTGTTTTGGCTACAAAAACTGCAACAGCACTCGCGTAAAAATACACAGCAAATAAGCAGCGTGTGAACGCACCCGAAGAGCTACTTATCCTGCATGAGATGGAAATAGAAGGGAATCCACACAGTGTGCAGGTTACATGATGCCAGGACTTATCAATCTGCATGCACCTAGATTAATTGCATATATTTGAATAATAACAGCTGAGCCAGAGCACAATGTGAATAGGTCTGTAGAACCAAGAATCTATACCACAAAACCAGTTCACATTGTGCTCTAGCTCAGCTTTAGGATTCTATTAGTCTTATGTTATGAAAGATGGGAAGTGCCCCATCCCTTCCTCACTGAGCCAGACACAAAAGTGCCGTTTCTGCCCTGTGCCCATATTGGACTCTGGCCCAGTGCTGCTTCAGACCTCCAGGGATGATAGTAGGCAGCCAGATGGTAATGTTCCCTCACAGGTGGAGCAGGATCCCTGGGGCAGTGATGGAAATGGAGAACACACACAGGAAGGTAGCTTCGCAGGTGGAGGCTTGATGCAGTCTGCTTGAGGAGACTGGAATGCAGCTTTCCCCAGCACAATGTAATAAGACAGCACACATTGATTAGGCTATGCACAGGTTTACTGGTAACCTTCAGGCAGCTTACAGGTATATAGTCACGAGTAGCTGGCCTGGGTAGTCACCAGAGGATGGAATGTCCCTTTGAAGCCCTCAGTGATGTTTCCTCAGGATTCTCCCTCTGTCCTCGCACTGCGCTGTTACTCCTGTCCTTCCTAACGCTTCTCCCCAAGCACAGAGCTCTTCGCCGGTCCCCACTGGTTGTACTACAGTTATCCATTAACTGAGGGGCTCATAACCCTATACGGGGGCCTTTGTGGGATGTATGCAGGGCACGGCTCCCTTGAGGTTGCTCGTGTTTTCCGGTTTGGTGGCTCAGGGCTGAACTCCTGCAGCAGTTGGTGGACTGGGTCTTTCTGACTGGGTACTGTACCGGACAAGATTAGGGTGTTAGCTGACACCCGAGGATCCCCCTTCAGTCCGGGTCACAGTCCTTTAGGTGCCCTCCCTTTGCGTCATTCGCAGGGTTCCGCTTCTTCTCTCTCCTGACGAACTGCTCTAACTTCTTCCTGCTCTTCACTATTCACCTAACTCTGTCCACCGGGATCGGTTCCCTTAGCAACAGGTTAACCAATTGATCTCCTGGCTCTAGGTGTGTGAATTCATAGGGTGAAGGCCTCAAATTAACATTCCAGTCCCCTGGTCACAGGGATACTACACGCGCTGGTCTGGGTGCAGTACCTCTCCGTGGTGCACCGACCAGTGGGGCGCCACAATTGACTCCTTTTTTTTTCTTTATGTGTGACTTGCCTATTAATGTACTTTTTGGCCATGGTGTTTTCTCTTTTTGACTGACCCTGTTATTGTCACATTTCTAAGCAATTACATATTTGTGTTATAGAAACTCTCAATGTAAAAATACTTAGGTACTGCAGCAAGTATTGACCGCAAGGTCATAGGTTTCAATAACCAGAACAACTTTAGTCTGCTATCAATGATGTAGACACAGCTCTCAAACACACACCAGTCCTGTGTAAAGCACTTATGGCAGAATGGTTTAGCGCTAAACAGCTGACATGTGTAGCTAACAGGACTGTTGGATCAGTGATCCAATTGACACTATTAACTCTTTAGATCGCAGGTTCAATCATGACTGTTCTCCACCGGATACAATGCGTTTCCATGAAGCGCTGGGTTAGCTGATGACCAGAATGCTTCATGACTCACTTTTGCCAGCTGATGCCCGAGCGGGTTCACAGGCCAAAATGATCTTTTGTGCTGGTGTAGATGGATGCAGAAGCACTCTCTGCATAGCACATGCGATTCGAACACTGCAGTGCTGAGGTGCCTAAGAGGCCATGTAAAATAAAGGAAAGTAAGAAAAAAAGTTTTTAAAACTATGAAAGAAGGAAACATAAAAGTTCAAATCACCCCCCTTTGCCCCATTGAAAATAAAACTATAAACCAAAAACATCATATTTGGTATACCACATTCAGAAATGCCCGATCTTTCAAAATATAAAATAATGAATTAGATCTGTAAACTGCATAAAGGAAAAAAGGTCAAAAGCCAAACTTTCATTAGTTTGGTTGCCCAGCATGTCAATAAAATGCAATAATGGGCGATCAAAACAGTGATCTACCCAAAAATGGTATCATTAGAAACATCAGCTTCAAGGACACAAAAAATAAGCCCTCAAACAGCCCCAAACCCAAAAAAGAGCGATAGGTAGCTCAAGATAATTATTTTCTTGAAAAACTTCTGAATTTTTTTACCAATTAGATAACAGTAAAAGTATACATGTTTGGTATCTATGAACTCATACTGACAGTAAGTGTTACCATATAGTGAACATGATGAATAGCCCCCCCTTACCCACACACACAAATCGAGTAATTGCACACTTTTTTACAATTTCACCACAGTTGCAATCTTTTTCCCATTTCCCAGTACACTATATGGTAAAATAAATGATGTCATTCAAAAGTACAACTCGTCCTGCAAAAAAAAGCTCTTTTATTTCTATACTGATGGAAAAATAAAAGGTTATGGCTCTTGGAAGAAGGGAAGGAAAAAACGAAGACTGAAAATTGGAAAATTCGGCCATGGGGTGAAAGGGTTGTCCAGGCTTTTTATGAGAGTCTGTAGTCACTCTTTGGGACTTCAGATTTGTGGACTCACATAGTGGACACCATTGAGATTTTTCCTAGACTCTTAATTCACTTTTATTGAGTGACACATTCTGACTACACGTCCGCAGCCTTGCTGAATTCCCTACTATTGAGTGAGGTGTGCACATCTAGTCAGAATGTACCCGGTCTCACTTTTGGCACTGGAGGATTTATCCGCGGCACATAGTGTGACTCATTTTGTAAAATGCCTTGACTAGCCCTTTAAGTTATAGAATGTCATGTAAGTGATTTCCCAACACTTTCTGATTCATGTATTGTTGCAGAGTATAGTAAATACAGTAGTTTGTTATGAACGGACATACAAATGTATATACTGTCATTAATGTATGTATGTAAAAATATCCATTCTGCAGTTCTAAAATATTCATGAGGTGTTAATATCTTTTTTATGCACCAAACTGGAGTACACAATATTTTGTAATATAATTATGTCTTGTAAGCCCTACTTAATTCTAATATATGTTTGATGTATCCTTTAAAACCTCTTACAGTTTCTCAGAGTGCTGCTTGTTTCCTATTTAGCATCCAATGACTCATGTCTCAATGATGTTGTCTTCTGGCTTCACCTGCTGCAAGCTTCACATTTGATGGATGGTCGGTCTGACAGCTGCCACTACTGTCAAGCACTTCAAGTAGATTGCAGAGTTACGTAGGTTAGGATGATGAGAATTCCCCAGAATACTTTTTCATCATCCAGATATAATATAATATTGTAGAATAAGTTTTCGTAAAGATGAGGCTGTCCACGTTACCATATGTTGAGCACGGATCACAAACATAAGTCCATTCAACTCTGTTCTCCAACCTAACATGAACTTGGAGGTAAAGATGAAATTATATAGAAGGTTTGCAAGAAATGATAATTTTTTAACTATTGACCCCCTCTTTATTATGAATGTCCCAACATTTCATAATGAAATTTCAGAAAACATTTCTTCTCTGCTTGACTTTGGAAGCCATCAAAGCAGGGGGGACCTACCGTGGTGCAGCTAGTTCAGCTGCACCAGGGCCCCTACCGGGTAGGAGGCCCCTCAAACCTGCAGGGGGGCCCCCAGCCGACCCCCATGTCCCTGTGTCAGAGGAGAGGGGGTTAACTGTGGGAAGCTTCCTGCTTCCATGGGCTGATCCTGCCCCTCCTCTCCTCTCCAGATCTACAATGCGGCGCAGGTAAGAGCCGCACGCTCCCCCTGCCAGCACCCTCCCCTCGCTCCTCGACCTGATGCCGCCAGCACCCCCCTGGTCCTCACCCAAGGCTGCACCAGGGCCCTACAGGCTGACGGTCCGCCACTGCATCAAAGATTTACCTGCTGCAATATATTACAGAGGATCAATTAAGGATTAGGGAAATTAAGGATTCCTACACTTTTTTTCCCAATTGTGGGTACCTGGGTCCTGAAAGCACCCCCGAAACAAACTTTGCTGAACATGCGTTGCTCATGAAGCCGGAACGTTCTGCTCTTGCATGGCTACTCTCACAGGACAGTGTATGGGCTAAGAGAACCTGTCAAATACAAGAACAAAATATATGTTCTTTAAATTTAGTTAGAATTCATTAGGTCTCAAAAAAAAATAAAGTGTGCAATGATTGACAATACATTTGTCACGTGAAAACCCAACCAACTGTTGGATTTAATGAAGAAAGCAGATAACATTCGAAGCTCTGGTGTAAAAATTGGAGTGTGGAGCTTGCACGTTTTATCAATGTTCACATGGCATTTCTCTGTGCATACTGCACGTTTCAAATACATAATTAGGTTAATTAGAAATTGGCTGTGATATGCAAAGTTTAATGTTTGCCTGATATATGGCTACTGAATTGTGATGATAAAGAAATATGTGTGTAACACATGATATTTACAGCAATGCAGAGTATGTCCGCACTGTGTAACAGCAGATAATGACTAAATAAGCATCGCGCGGTGGCCAACTGGCAAAACAGCACAAATCTAATTCTATATCTGGATCTTCACATTAAAAAACCCTTCAGCAGAGAGATAACACCAAACTACACTTTTGTGAATAGTGAAAAGAGTTGTCCATAGCAATTGCCTATTTTAGATATCATTTTGGAAAAGAAAAGGTAACATAACATGAAACATAATTAACTGGTTCTGACAATGTCTAAATATCATTGTTTTTAGCTCTGAGAATTATGGTGGATACACGCACGATCGTACTTCGAAAATTCAATTGACCGAATTCTTCTCGCAAATTGTACTTTAGAAGGTACAAATTCTGAACGATCCAAAACTGAAATCGTTGTAATGATTGTGAAATAACCGGGAAGATGGGGAGAGGTTCTTGCTGACCATGAGAGTTACACTTTAACTAGCAGTTAAAAGGTCGTTACTGGGTTGGTGGGCGTACACATCGTAGTGACGTTGTTTCCCGATATCGCAACGTGTAAACCGCCGATGCGATATCGGGAAAAGTGTCAAAAAATGCGCGCTCCCGCGCCGTTGTATACCGATATCGTCCCGATCTCGGGACGTGTAAACCCACCATTAGAGATGAGCAGATCTTTTGAAATTCAAATTCACAGAATTTTCTCCAAAAATGTGATATACAGAAAACAAATTTGCATCAATCTCAATACTTGAAGTCTTGTAAATCATTGGAAAATACACATGGAGGAGAGGGGAGAGGTTCCTGCTGACCATGAGAGCTTACACTTTACAGGCGAGATAGAGTGAGGACCTTGCTGACCATAAGAGCCCACACTCTATAGAAGAGCGGAGAGAGAGCCTCAGTGATCATAACAGCTTACACATCATAGGAGTAAGAGAGAAATAGAGAGCACTCTGCTGATAACACTGTTCTAGTGCCAAATTGGTTCAGAAACAATAACAGTTGAACTCAACTAAGGCTAGGGTCACATTTGCGATGTGCCCTAGCCTGCCGGATTCCGGTATTATCTTAGAACTTTTTCCAGCGCCGCATAGCGTTTCCGCTATGCGGTGCTGGAAACCGCTGCCTTAGTTACCCGCTGTTTACCTGCACGACCTGTCACACAGGCAGCGGCTCGGAGGGCGTTTTACAGCGCCGCACAGGAAATCGTGTCTGCAACGGTTTCCTGTGCGGCGCTGTAAAACGCCCTCCGAGCCGCTGCCTGTGTGACAGGTCGTGCAGGTAAACAGCGGGTAACTAAGGGCAGCGGTTTCCAGCACCGCATAGCGGAAACGCTATGCGGCGCTGGAAAAAGTTCTAAGATAATACCGGATTCCGGCAGGCCAGGGTCAAAACGCAAATGTGACCTGGCCTAATTGTGAGCTATTATGAATATGTTGCTTAAATGTGCTGATTAGCTCTAATTTTCAATATTCAGAGGAAATTGTAATTACTTATGACACTTCTTATACAGTAGAATGGGGAATGTACATACCAGGATGGGGTACATATATACCAGGATGGGCGACATATATACTTGGAAGGGGGCCAGGATGGAGGACATATCTACCAGGATGATGCCCAAGAAGAGGGATACATGTACCAGGATGGAGGACATAAATACTTGAAAGAGGGTAAAAGATATGGTAAATATATTTCAGGATGGGGGGATATATATGCCTGGAAGGGACCAGGATAAGGAACATTAATACAGGATGGGGGACATGATTGCATTATTGGGGGATGCAATACACATGTCTTTATAGGATTTAGAATGCTACAACAGCCCATACATCTGACTGACATGCAGGGATTGGGGTGAGAGGGGGCACAGATCCAAAAGTTGCACTCGGGGCTATCAGACTCTAGTTACGTCACTGGTTAAAAAGGTTATTCCCATCTCCAAGATTACAACCCAATATGTATTAGGTGTAATAATAATAATACAGGTTCATCTCAATGAATTAAAATATCATCAAAAAGTTAATTTTTTTCAGGAATTCAATACAAAAAGTAAATCTCATCTAATATGTAAAGCTGAGTGTATGTATATGTGTATGTGGCATAGCCTCGCCCACTCCACATAGCCATGCCAACTCTATATAGCCACACCCACTCATAGCCACACCTGCTCACAGTCCCACCTCCTCCACATAGCCCACCTCCTCCACATAGCTTCAAACCTGGAACCCTGGGACTATGTGGAGGGGTGAGGCTATGCATAGGGGTGTTGCTACTGGGAGGGGCATGGCTACTGGGAGGGGGCAGGGCTATGATATATACACACACATCCATACATTTCCATATATGGGCAATATTACCATATATGAGCAATTACGACCATATATTGGCACTACACCCAGGCAACGCTGGGCTGTACAGCTAGTATATTATATAAAGTCATTACAAACAGAGTGATCTGTTTATTATGTAAATGTTGATGATGGTCTTACAACCAATGAAAACCCAAAGGTCATTATCTCAGGAAAATAAAGTAGGGAGGATGAAGGGTCTGAGAGATAAAATATTACCTAAATAGGTATCAAAGGCTTCACCTGGTGTGATTGTGAGAGTCACAACCACTATAAAAGCATATCACGACTGCTGCAGTCCCCAGCGTGGTGCATATAGAATAGGGAGGGTGAAAGGTTAAAAACCACGCTGCCATATTCCACGAGACATCTATGGGTGAATATAATATTGATTTATTAGTCAATGCATTTCAGGGCTCCCTGGCCCCTTCCTCAAGACAAATCAATATCATATTATCATGTTTTAGGGTTTTCTGGGAACCCTGAAACGCGTGGACTAATAAATCAATATTGTATTCATCCTTTAATGTCTCGTGGAATACAGCAAAGTGTTTTTTAATCCTTCATCCTCCCTACTTTAATTTTCTGAGATATTGACTTTTGGGTTTTCATAGGCTGTAAGCCATAATCATCAACATGAACAGAAATGATCACTTGAAATATATCATTCTGTTTGTAATGACTCTATATAATTATGTGTTTCACTTAATGTATTGAATTACAGAAAAAATTTAATTTTTTGATGATATTCTAATTCATTGAGATGCATCTGTACTACTGCATGTTACCGGCCTATAGAGTAACTTACCATTTGGCTGAAATTCTACCTCACAGACTTTCCGCAATGTCCATCAGCATACACTCCCTATATTCCACTTGTAATGATAAGGGCTTTCTGTTCCATTATAGCAGCATTATTAGTTATTAATAATAATAATTAATTATGAGCGAGTGTAGTTGTTACTATTCGCTACTCGCTTAGATAGTATTCTTGATACTCGTTACTCTGCGAGTATCGCTGGTGCTCCTGAGTGATGTGTCAATCGTTATTGATCTGACACATATCGCTGCCTCCCTTCAGTACACAAAGAGAGTCAGCACCTCAGTGAGAGCAGATTGAATGGTAGGCTCTCTCTGGGGGTACAGCAAGGTGTTTTAGGCATTGAAATCGTAAAAACCCACCCTCCTGCCCTGTCCCAGAAATGCTCGTTTTATGGCCTTATTTGTGTGGGCGGAGCATATCACTAATTGACTAACATTATACTTACTACTTGGACGAATATGTAAGTATTAAAAACTACTCATTACGAGAAAAGTGAATGCAAGTATTTTGCCACTCGCTGATCACTAATAATAATATTTATTCACTTATTTAGCACCATTAGGTCCACACCACTTTTCATATATCAGCAACACTGTCCCCATTGGGGCTCAAACTCTAGGCTCCCTATCAGTCTGTCTTTGGAGTGTGGGAGGAAACCGCACAAACACAGGGAGAACATACAACCTTCTTGCAGATGTTTCCTTGGTGAGATTTGAACCCAGAATCCCAGTGCTGCAAAGTTGCAGAGCTAACCACTGTTATTATAAAACATGGTAGTTTATTTTCAATGTTATGGATGTCTATTAATACTTTCAATGACACACTATATGCTATAATTTTCTCTACACTTTCATTCCTGGAAAATGGTTTAGAATTAGAAATTACAAAAGAATAGAATAATTGCGTGAATAGATGATTTTATCAGACTTTACTAACTGATAATTGCTGGGGAACAATTTAAATTCAATAATAAAATTACATGAGTGGGTGTTTCCTTTGACTAAAACAATGAATATCTATTATTTTCTGAATTGTTGCTTTTTACAAATATTGCTTTTTACAAGATTTTTTTCCAATAGATTTTTGTCACTGTGTAGGAAATCTAAATGTTTAAAAAAAAGACAGCAATAAATTAAATAGATTTATTAAAGAGACCAAGACTTATTTTTCACTATTCTGCTCCTTGAGAGCTGCCACTTCTTTATACGTACACAGTAGGGATGGGCGAGCATGCTTGCCGGTACTCGGTGCTTGCCTGAGCATCTCAGTACTCGAGATGCTCGGCACGCACCGAGTACAGGTGAGATGCTCGTGCACATGCTCAGCTCCCCTCCCTGCATGTTGGTGCCCTTTACAGAGCCAGCCCACATGCAGGGATTGGCTGCCACACACTGTAATGCCACAGCTTTGTTGGTTGTGGCATTACAGTAATTGGCTGGCCACACAGCATCATCAGGTCTATATCAGTCCTGACGGCACTGTGCTCGCCACTCTGACTCATAGTCAGCTAGTGTAGGGAGAGGTGCTGCTGAGCTAGGGACAGATTTAGTTTGTGTCTTAGGTAGTGTAGGTACTAGACAGTGTCAGCTGTTGGTTTGAATCTCCCGCCACTGGCGGGCGACCAATCAGCTGACCGGCTAGCGACCAATCACATCAGCTGAGCAGTTTTGGCGGGTGGTTTAAACCATTCAGCTGATGCTGTCATGTTACCCATCAACTGATCAGTTGTCGCCGGTCAGCTGATTGAGGTCCTTGCAGCGATCGAACGTGGACGCCTTCCCCAGGACACTCTTCGGAGAGGTGAGTATTCCTTTTTTTATTTTTATCACCATTTCTTTCATTTATGTTGCTATAGCAGTGCTAACACTGCTAACACTGCTATAGATAAATGTCACACATGTCACACGGGGGGAGAGACACAGGATTCTTCCTCCCCTCGTGTGACATCGCTTCCCCCTGAACCTGCAATTATAGGCACTGGAATAGGTATTGTCTGAAAGGCGATGCATATTCTAGCTCCTTATACTCAGACAACATTGTTCACAGCAGTGACCTGGGAGTCAGAAATGCTTACAGGGGTCTTCCGCATGCTGTTCCCATGTCATTTGACCACTGTTCTTACACATTTGTGACATTTTTAGACATTCTGCAGACCGCCGGGAGTGCCGCCGGAAAAATGCTTGAGTTTCCCATAGGTTAACATTGGGCTCGGTGCTCGGGTCGAACACCCGAGCATTTCGATATGCTCGATCTGAGCATCGAGCTGTAATGACCGGAGGTCCTATTAAGATCCAGTGAGTCACAGACTGGGACAGAGGCAGAAATAAACAACAGTATTTTTACTGATATGGGGATCAAGGTATGGTTCAGTAAGGAATGTAAAAATCTCAAAATCCCCTTAAAATATAACCAATAACAGTTTCACACACTCAGCGTTAGCCGACATCAATGCACCGATCTCAGAGTTCCCAGGGTATGTAAATCACACTCAGAACCAGGAACAAATTTACCTACACGTTAGACTTATCAAGAATTTAACTTAACTAAAGGCTATGTACATCAACTGTGGGCGATCTGATGGGACCTCTGAGATGGCACACTGAGTATAACTTATCACAGCTAATAACAATACATTACACTATATCAATGCTGGCTATACACTTAGCACAGGGATACCCGGGTATCTCAAAACTATGGTACCATAAACCTCAAATGTAGCTTTACACCGGTGTATATTCCACGTGGGCTGCAGCAAGTCCAGAAAAAGAAAAAGAAAAGAAAAACCTTTGTAAAACAGCAGAATTTGGCAGCTTACCAGCCAATGCCAGATTCACATGTCCAGCACTTTAGTTCTGTAAGCTTGGGGTGCAATCTGTGGAGCAATCTTTTCCAGCCTCCTTGTCAGGATCCTCCCAATGTGGATGGCACCGGACGCTGACTCTCCTTTCGCAGTCACTCACGGCCTTCCTGGACGCCAATGACTCGCTCCATCAGGGGGAACATCTCCTCAGCCTCTCCTCAGATGCTGGACACTTGCTCAGTTTAAGATAAAGTCTTTAGTCCACACAACAGGGCTTGCAAACAACTTTAAAGGCCCATATAGCTTGCACTGGCTTTGCTGTAATCCTTACACTAGTAATGGCCACCGCAGAGAGAGATCAACCACAACAGGAGCAACTGACAGAACCGTCACCCGGCAACCAGCGATCGTGCTTTCACTTTCCTAGACACAGAGCAGTCACCATGGCAACCAGAGACTGTTTTCTCTTTCCTGGGCCACTACAAAATGGCAGTCTGCTTGGTTTTAGCAGCTTATTAGTTTACCCTCTTACATGCCACCCCACTAGAGGTTGGCGTCCTCGACATACCTCCCCACTCAAAGTCGTCCTGTGCATACCGCTGAGGGGGTATTCCTGCTGTAGTTCGAGTGGTTCTCCGAAGGCCCACCCCAACGCACTCTGTCCCCGAGGGGGCAGGAGTTCCTTCAGAGGTTCATCAGAGGAAAGGCGTGACGCTGCTCCTTCCTGAAGTGCGACACCCCATGACCCATCATTCATGTCAGTTGGCTGACCTAAGCCCCCACCCTCGGAAGGACATACCACAGGCTCAACACTCTCTCCACACAGAAGCAGATCATTCATAGGGGGCAGATAAACAGGCGCAGAGGAGGGCTCATCATCAAACACAAAAGCACCAGGAGTACCCGCCCCTTGGGACACAGCCTCTAGTTCTGTGGAAATGGGAGCTGCATCCTCAAACCAGCACCGTTGTAGCATGTTACGGTGAAGATTACGAGTGGGCCCCCCTGACCCCACCGGCTCAACCTCATAGACTGGAATATCAGAGTTCACCCGTCTCTTTATCAGGTATGGTGTCGCCTCCCACCGGTCGCTCAGTTTCCCTGTCGGCCGTTTAACCCTCACCAACACTCTATCCCCCGGGGAGAAAGGTTCCGTCTGCACAGGCCGCGTGTCCCTATGAGACACCTGACTGAGTCGATTTCCCACCACCTGATGCACCACTCTCAGTCGCCGCCGATGTTCTCGAACCCATTCAGATGCAGTCCGAGGGGAATCAGAGGAGGGATCTGGCATATTCAAATCTTCAATATCCCTCCCGGGTCTCCCAAACATCAACATGTGTGGCGAATAGCCCGTAGTGCTGTGCACTCGATTGTTATAGGCCCACATTAGTTCAGGGAGGTACTCAGGCCAGCGGGCCTGCTGCCCGTCCTCTAATGTTCTCAACATCTGTATCAAGGTACGATTGAAACGCTCACAGGCCCCATTTCCTTGGGGATGGTAAGGTGTCGTTCTCGAATATGCTATACCATACAACCGGCGCAGCTCCTGCATTAGCGTCCCCTGAAAACATGCCCCCTGATCTGAGTGTATTCTTTGCGGACACCCAAACACTTGGAGAAAATGACGACACACGGCCTTAGCTGCCGACTCTGCTGTCTGATCTCTCGTCGGCACCGCCACAGCATATTTAGTGAAGTGGTCTGTCATCACCAAGCAATAGGAGCACCCCGACGTTGAGTACCCTATCAAGACATAATCAATCATGAGCAATTCCAAGGGGCAGACGTTTTAATTGTTTGCGTAGGGGCCCGCTGCTCAGGGCTCTTACTGAGCCCACAGACCCGACATTGCCGACACGCCTCCGCTACCATCCCTCCCAGGTCAGGGCAATAGAGGACTCGCTGTAGCCACTGGAGTGTCTTTTCACTACCAAAGTGGGCTCCTTTCTCATGTGCTTCGCAGGCGACCACTGGACCCATCCCCACAGGGATTACCAGTTGGTACCGGTGCTGTAGCTCAGATGGCAGATAGACCTTACGATACAAAAGACCCTGTTCCACACACAACTTATCCCACTGTCGCAATAGTTTAATTCCTTCTGCGGATAGTTGGGCTTTGTCCTCTGCACTCGGCCAAATCCCATTTTGTACCCAGGTGCGCACTCGCGAGATGTCAGGGCACTCGTTCTGATCTTTTGCCCAATCTGTTGGCGTTTTTCCCAGGACACACGGCATCCCTGATGCCACCCCACTTGAATGTACCACACTGCGGAAGATAGGCATCTGCCCCAAGTCAGGGGTCTCTGTGTCCTCGAGCTGGTCATCAATGCTTTCTCCCCCAAACCCAAGGGGTACCCTTGACAGTGCATCCGCATTTCCGTTTTCTCGCCCAGAGCGGAACTTAATCTGATAGTTAAACTTAGCAAGGCGGGCGACCCACCGCTGCTCCAACGCTCCCAGTTTCGCATTCTCTATGTGAGCAAGAGGGTTATTATCGGTCATGACCAGTACCTCAGCTCCTGTTAGATACTCAGCAAAGCGCTCCGTCATTGCCCACACCAGGGCCAGCAGCTCTAGGCGAAACGAACTATAGTTAGCCGGATTGCGCTCAGTGTCCCTTAAAGACCTGCTGCCATAGGCGATGACCCGCTCCCGGCCATCCTGAATTTGGGCCAGTACCCGCCCCCAACCCGTGAAGACTACCGTCAGTGTACAACAGGAAAGGGGTATCAAACCGGGCATATGCCAACAACGGGGCACTCGTTAGGGCAGTTTTTACCTCATCAAAAGCCTTTTGCTGCTGAGGCCCCCATTGAATAGGGCGGTTGCGAGGACCAAGTGCCGTCCCTCTTAAAAGTTCATTCAGGGGACCCACTACTTGTGAAAATCTGGGCACAAATCGTCGATAGTACCCCGCCAATCCCAAGAAAGCCCGAACCTCCCGCAGCGTCTGGGGAGGTGGCCACTCCTGTACCGCTAAGATCTTACTGGCTGAGGGTAACACCCCGTCGGGAGTCACCACATGGCCTAGATACTCTATGCGACTCTTGAACAGTTGACATTTCTTCGGTTTTATTTTCAATCCATGGCGGCTGAGCCGTTGGAGCACTTGGCGTAACTTCTCAAGATGATCTTCAAATGATGTCCCGAACACCACGATGTCATCTAGATATATCAGTACCGATTCGAAATTCATGTCGCCTAAGCAGTGTTCCATAAGGCGTTGAAAGGTCCCCGGGGCATTACTGAGTCCGAATGGCATCCGATTGAATTCGTAGAGCCCCATTGGCAGAATAAATGCTGTCTTTGCCCGATCTTTCTCAGCCATTGGTACCTGCCAATATCCACTCGCCAAGTCCAACGTTGAGAAGTATTTGGCCCGTCCTAATGCAGACAGGGACTCCTCAATCCGAGGCAACGGGTATGCGTCTCGCACCGTGTGCGCATTTAATTTCCGATAATCCACACAAAATCGGAGGGTCCCATCCTTCTTTCGCACCAGGACCACGGGGGCAGCCCAGGGACTTTGGCTCTCTCGTATCACTTGATTGTCCAGCATACTGGCCACCATGCCCTTCACCTCTTGATAAAGTGTCGGGGGAATCTGACGATAACGTTCTCTAATGGGAGGGGTGTCCCCCGTGGGAATCTCATGCTCAATCGTCGGAGAGCACCCGAAGTCTTCTCCATGTCTCGAGAAGGCCTCTTCATGTTCCCACACGACCCTCTCCAACTGCTCTAGTTGCACGGAAGTCAGTTCCTCCCGATCCACTCACATCTGATCCACGATCACACGACCATTCCAGTCTTCAGTAGGAGATTCAGCCCCCCCTACTTCGACCGCATATGTCCAGGATGACTGTGGGTCTGGCCGCAATTCAAACACCGCCTTATCAGGCATCTTCCCCTCTGGCACGAACAGTTCAGCCAGGATGGTCCCAGCAGGAATGGTAACAGCCTCCTCCAACACGTTAATGCATCTGACTGGCACCCGTCCATTCTTCACAATCGCCAAAGACCGGGCCACATGCACCTTGGCAAGAGAGGACTTCTCTGGGGCTGGCTCAAGTAATACCTCAAGTCCATTCAGCCTCTGCGCCACCCCCACTGGCAACATTAAGAGTTCCTCCTGTCGGGGTGCCAGTGAAATCGTGGTCCGTGATGGCGCTCGGACTAGGCCCACCCGGCCCCCAGGGACTGCACTTTTCAGCAGGTCACAGTTCAACACTAGGCGGTGTAACATTCTCTGAGTTGGTCGATGACTTGTAACATGAGTCCAGTATCGGGGTCCCTCGCGGGCATACATCTGATGATTTAGATCTCGCAGAATGTTCATTCCAAGTGTCACCTCCATCCCTCTCCTAGGGGGGTGGTCCACCAGCACTACCCCTTTCTGACCCAGCTCTTGACCAAACATTTTCAGCCTCATCCACACGATCCCTTTCAACCGTCAGCTGGCCATTGTTAGCAGCGGTAAGTCTTATCATTCGGCCATCTTCAGGGACCACTAGTTGACTGAAGTATTCCTCGAACACTTCTAGAGGCATAATGGTACATTCAGATCCTGTGTCAACCAAACAACTCATCTTCCGCCCTTCAAATTCTGCTTCTAAAACTGGACTGCATGCGAACAAATCTTGCTCATCCCGTTGAGGGCTTTGTGGGGAGTGGGCCGCTGCGATTTGCCCCCTCAAGGCAGCGGCTGGGAGTTTAACATCGGCGAAGGAGTCTCGGGGACTGTGGACATCCGGCAGTATCGTGAGATGTGTCCCTGGCGCCCGCACCTCCAGCAGGTGACTGCTCTTCGTGGACGGGGGCTCGAGTCATTCAAAGAGGGTGGTCTGGCTATCGGTGCAACCACCATCCCAGAGGGTGTGGCTGGTGGCCTCTCCAGGGGAGTAGGAGACGACCCAGCTCTGATCTTAGACACTTCCAGCTTTAGCTCCTTCAACTCGGCACGCAGAGCTTGCACAATGTTTACCAGTCCCTCCGCTCCTGACACTGGCATTCGGCTTTTTTCCATCCGTGTACTGTCTACAGCCCCTTGAACTACCAGGGTGGACTCCGCCTCTCTTTCCACCGCGGCCTGGTAAATCTGCCAAAAAGATATTTCTGGGGTAGCCCGGGCCACCTCCAACAGTTTATCCCGAAGGGGCCTATTGGCTAGTCCTGTGATGAATTGGTCCCGGAGCAAGCGGTCTACCTCCCGGAACGCTCCCATGGCCCCTGGGTCTAGTCGCTGCACTTCGTTCAATGTCTCCTGTAGCGTATTAGAGTACTGCATCAGAGACTCACTTTCCTTTTGAGGGCGATTAAAAAAAAAAGATCGAAGCTGGGTCACACGGGCCCGGCCTCCCAAACTCCCCTCTAACAGTACCAAAATTTTCTCTAACGTACTCCTCTCAGCCTCAGGTCGTACCATCACCATCCGCCTAGCATCGCCCTCTAGTGCATTTAATGCCAGTTCTGCTCGTACTGCGGGAGCCAGATTACACATCCGCAGAATACTCCGGACCCTCTCAGCCCAATCCTGCAATGCCATGTTATGCCCGTCGTATTTCGGCATGTGCTGGAGTAAAGCTCCTACCGGCACATACCCTCCCACATTCGCCGCGGCTGCCAAAGGATCCGCACCCAGCAGCATGGCTGCTGGTGTGGTGGGGTCATTTCTTCCCTCGCCGCCTCCGTCCATGACAAACACTGGATCCTGCCGACTACGCCAAAAATGTAATGACCGGAGGTCCTATTAAGATCCAGTGAGTCACAGACTGGGACAGAGGCAGAAATAAACAACAGTATTTTTACTGATATGGGGATCAAGGTATGGTTCAGTAAGGAATGTAAAAATCTCAAAATCCCCTTAAAATATAACCAATAACAGTTTCACACACTCAGCGTTAGCCGACATCAATGCACCGATCTCAGAGTTCCCAGGGTATGTAAATCACACTCAGAACCAGGAACAAATTTACCTACACGTTAGACTTATCAAGAATTTAACTTAACTAAAGGCTATGTATATCAACTGTGGGCGATCTGATGGGACCTCTGAGATGGCACACTGAGTATAACTTATCACAGCTAATAACAATACATTACACTATATCAATGCTGGCTATACACTTAGCACAGGGATACCCGGGTATCTCAAAACTATGGTACCATAAACCTCAAATGTAGCTTTACACCGGTGTATATTCCACGTGGGCTGCAGCAAGTCCAGAAAAAGAAAAAGAAAAGAAAAACCTTTGTAAAACAGCAGAATTTGGCAGCTTACCAGCCAATGCCAGATTCACATGTCCAGCACTTTAGTTCTGTAAGCTTGGGGTGCAATCTGTGGAGCAATCTTTTCCAGCCTCCTTGTCAGGATCCTCCCAATGTGGATGGCACCGGACGCCGGCTCTCCTTTTGCAGTCACTCACGGCCTTCCTGGACGCCAATGACTCGCTCCATCAGGGGAACATCTCCTCAGCCTCCTTGTCAGGATCCTCCCAATGTGGATGGCACCGGACGCCGGCTCTCCTTTTGCAGTCACTCACGGCCTTCCTGGACGCCAATGACTCGCTCCATCAGGGGGGACATCTCCTCAGCCTCCTTGTCAGGATCCTCCCAATGTGGATGGCACCGGACGCTGACTCTCCTTTCGCAGTCACTCACGGCCTTCCTGGACGCCAATGACTCGCTCCATCAGGGGGAACATCTCCTCAGCCTCTCCTCAGATGCTGGACACTTGCTCAGTTTAAGATAAAGTCTTTAGTCCACACAACAGGGCTTGCAAACAACTTTAAAGGCCCATATAGCTTGCACTGGCTTTGCTGTAATCCTTACACTAGTAATGGCCACCGCAGAGAGAGATCAACCACAACAGGAGCAACTGACAGAACCGTCACCCGGCAACCAGCGATCGTGCTTTCACTTTCCTAGACACAGAGCAGTCACCATGGCAACCAGAGACTGTTTTCTCTTTCCTGGGCCACTACAAAATGGCAGTCTGCTTGGTTTTAGCAGCTTATTAGTTTACCCTCTTACAGAGCACCCGAGCATTTTACTGCTCGCCCATCACTAGTATACAGTAATGATAGCACCCTTTAAATTGATTCATAAAATGAAGTATTTCTCCCAGAACATCATTGCAGTTCCACATGTTTTGTGATACACATGTAAATGTCATTTGTATGTATTGGAACAACACAAATGAACTGGGAAAAAAAGGCAAATTGGACATACCGTATTTTTCAGACTATGAAATGCACCAGACTAAAGACGCAGCTAAATTTTAGAGGAGGTAAATGGAGAAAAAAAATGATGCAAAAAATGTGATTATAATGCACTGTTATGGGAGATGTCCTGCTCACACTTATGGGGTAATGTTCCCATCCTGGGCCCCTTCAAGATAATATATGGCACCCCCATATGGGTATATAATCCCTATCCTGGATATAGCCTCCAATCAAGGTATATAGCCCATCATTCTGGAATATAGCCCCCATCTGGAATATAGTCCCCCATTCCGGTATATAGCATCCCCCATCCGGAATACAGCTCTCTATCATGGGATATGGCCCCCCATCTTGGATATGGCCCCCATCCTGGGATATATCCCCCATCCTGGATATGACCCCCCCATCCTGGGATATAGTCCCCCATTTCTGGTATATAGCCCTCATCCTGAATATGGCTGCCCATTCTGGAGAATAGCCCACCTTCTGATATGGCCCCCATCCTAGGCTATAACCCCCCAATGCTGGTATATAGCCCCCACCACCCAGGTACATTAACCCCCATCCTGGATATTGCCCTCCCCCATCATAGTTCATGGTCCTCTCATCCTAAATATGCCCCCACCATGCCACCACCATGTTTCACTGTAGGCAACATGTAGTGAAACATGGGCTGGCATTGTCCCTTATGCAAAGCTGCATGTCGGGGAGCTACATTTCTTTGAAGGTATCATGAATTATAAGATGTAATGCTCTATGTTAAAAAGAAGAAGCTATCATCACTCTGTGCCCTTAGTAGATGTACATTTTTTCTAAATTTGTTGCACCTATGGTGAAACATGGGAATTCTGTAGAGGCAAGTTGAGTATAACTTTGCATTGAACATCCAGGCCCTAAAATTTGTGTCCAACTTGTTCATTACATGTCTAGAAGAACTGGGGTGTCCTTACAAATCATGGAGGTCATACAAATTGCTAGTTGTAGTTGTTCTGGATGTAGGCTTTGTTATCGCATAAACTAATTTGAATTAAACTGAAGATTTTGCAATAAATGTTTAATTGTTCATTTTACTTTCATATTGTGGGTAAAAAATGTTCTATGTAACTCAGTCTTGTCAAAGATTTTGGCAATTGTTCTTGTATTCAATGAGCTATTGATTAAAATCTTACTTTTCAAAGAGGGTGTATTCATTCATGCTGAGCACTCCATATATAAATAAATTGTAGTGACAAAGACCAAAATGAGTATACTATTGTGTTGTTGTTTTTTTATGCCTTGCTACTGTATAATTAAATTAAAAGCATGTATTATCTTCCAGAGAGAAAAAAAGGGTGGATTGCTCAAACTTCTAGCTGGAGCCTCTGCAAAAAAGAAATCCCGTTCTCCACCTTCCATCTCACCAACACATGATCCCCAGACTATGGTGGAAGGAGTAATTCAAGGGGCTATTGGACTTGAGTTCTCAATAAACAACCATGGAAGAGCGGGGTCATGTCCCATCGAAAGTGAAATGCAGGGAGCAATGGGAATGCACCCGCTACACAGAAAAACTGGTTCTTTAGATCTAAATTTTTCAATTCCATCTCCAGTAAGACAGCCTGCCTGTGCAATGGTAGCTGTCCGCCCAGAACCTAAATCACTGTCCAGAGAAAGGTAAGAGGATTTAAAAAGAAAAAACAAATTATGACTATGATTTTGTTAGTTTGAGTAATAAAGATAAAATATAAAGTTAACATCTATAAATCTTAAAGTGATCCTAAACCCAGAAGACAACCCCACATCCCCTTCATACCTATCCATGCAACTTGTGAACCTGCTGCCATCCATCCCTGTATCTTCCAAAACCGCTGTGGCATTCTTCATAAATCATACTTTTATTATCTCATTTCTGGGCGCTTCCCTGCAATGAGCAAGGCGCAACAGGCGGGCCTGTGTGCCGCTCTCCCCGCCTTGTCCGTAATTATGCACGCCCCCATGGGCGCGCTAAACAACAGAGAGGCGGCTCGCCTCATAGTATGGGCGTTGTAGCCGGTTATGACGTAATACGCGTCATATCCGGTTTCACGTCAGTCAGTACACTCATTTGGGTGTACTGCTGACTTCAAGAAGCTACTGCGCATGCGCGGAGTTCATGGCAGCTTATCTCTAATAAGCTGCAGTGAACCGGTTTGCAGATTCCTACCCCCAGCGGAGCAGGAGTACAGATCATCATCTCTTACAAAAGTTATCTGGAGTCAGGAAGGAATTTTTTCCCCCAATGTGGAGATTAGTGTTGCCACATGGGGTTTTTTTTGCCTTCCTCTGGATCAACATGTTAGGCTATGGGTTGAACTAGATGGACTTAAAGTCTTCCTTCAACCTTAAAAACTATGTTACTATGTTACTATGTTACAATAAAGGCTGTTTTCACAGCCCACCATTGTCCCACCAACGATAAGGAGGAAGAATTAATACAAAGTATGTTTAATAACATCTGTATCACCTTTTTTGTTTTTACAGACAAGGCAAAAATTAATTGGATTACTGTGTATATATATATCTATATATACACAGATTTTAAGATATACTTACATCTATTTTACAATAAAATGATAGCTGAATTGTACTGTGTGTATACATATATATGTATACAAACACACATACTCTGTTGGTATCCCTGTATATGTTGGCTGTCTGGCTAATACAGTATATACAGGGTCAGTGTTAGTCACTGTATACACAGCCTCTGTGGTTTGCACTGTATACACAGGCTCTGTGGTTGGCACTGTATACACCGTGTCTGTGGTTGGCACTGTTTACACAGGTTCTGTGGTTGGTCCTGTGTATACAGTGCCAACCACAGAGGCTGTGTATACAGTGCCAACCACAGAGCCTGTGTATACAGTGCCAACCACAGACACGGTGTATACAGTGCCAACCACAGAGCCTGTGTATACAGTGCCAACCACAGAGCCTGTGTATACAGTGCCAACCACAGAACCTGTGTAAACAGTGGCAACCACAGACACAGTGTATACAGTGCCAACCACAGAACCTGTGTAAACAGTGCCAACCACAGACACGGTGTATACAGTGCCAACACAGAGCCTGTGTATACAGTGCTAACTACAGAGCCTGTGTATACAGAGCCAACCACAGACACGGTGTATACAGTGCCAACCACAGAACCTGTGTATACAGTGCAAACCGGTTCACTGCAGCTTATTAGAGATAAGCTGCCATGAACTCCGCGCATGCGCAGTAGCTTCTTGAAGTCAGCAGTACACCCAAATGAGTGTACTGACTGACGTGAAACCGGATATGACGCGTATTACGTCATACCGGCTACAACGCCCATACTATGAGGCGAGCCGCCTCTCTGTTGTTTAGCGCGCCCATGGGGGCGTGCATAATTACGGACAAGGCGGGGGAGAGCGGCACACAGGCCCGCCTTTTGCGGCTTGCTCATTGCAGGGAAGCGCCCAGAAATGAGATAATAAAAGTATGATTTATGAAGAATGCCACAGCGGTTTTGGAAGATACAGGGATGGATGGCAGCAGGTTCACAAGCTGCATGGATAGGTATGAAGGGGATGTGGGGTTGTCTTCTGGGTTTAGGATCACTTTAAGGATATAGCCACCTACTATATATAGTGTTAGCATATTCTGCTGTATTATACAAATATTGTCATCCCTCACATCAGTCCCTTTTCTCAATGAAGATCTGCTGTGAGCACTGTGGATTTTGGAAATTTTTAATAGGGCTTCCATGAACAATTTTCATGCTAGTCACTCAGCTAAGGCTGCTTTCACACAGCGTTTTTGTGATCCGTTGCTGTCCGAGGGGTGCTGCAAAAAGTCTGATCCCCTCGGACAGCAACGGATCCAAACTGATGCCTGCAATCGGATGCCAAATAGGCATCCGATTCCGATATTTTGCAGCATCAGTTTGGATCCTCTCTCCTCTCCCTGCTCCTCCTGTCATCTCGTCCCCCTCCTCTCTCCCTCCTGTCACCTTTCTCCCCTCTGTCTCCCCTGTTTGTCCCCTCTGTCTACCCTCTTGGAGCCCTCTTTGTCCCCCTCTTTGTCCTCTTCTTGGACCCCTTTGTCCCCTCTTTGTCCCCCCTCTTTGGACCCCCTCTTTGTCCCCCTCTTTGCACCCCCTCTTTGCAGACCTTAAAAAATAAAAAAATCTTTATTCTCACCTCTCCACGACTCCCGCGGTGCTTCCAGCTTCTCTTCTTCTGATGCACAGGACCTGGCGTGATGTCACAGTCACATGACCGGTTACCGCGGTAACCGGTCATGTGACTGCACTGTGACGTCAGGCCAGGTCCTAGAAGCACAGAGCGCTGGAGGCATTGCTGGATCGTGGGAGAGGTGAGAATAAAGATTTTTTTATTTTTAACCCTTTCATTTCACTTGCTATCACTTCTGCAATGTATGAATATACATTGCAGAAGTGATATTAGATGGCACAGAGCGATTTTAGTGTACTGAGCATGCTCAGTACACTAAAATCGGGTCCGAGGCGACATCAGCTGTTTCCTCGGATCCGCGCTCCATAGGCCCCATGTTATTTGTAACGGATCAGGTCGGATCCAATTCGGTTCGACTTGACCCGCTGTGCCAAAAATCGCAGCAGGCTGCATTTTTGGGCACAGCAAAAAATCGTCCAGAGTCGGATCCGATAAAAAGCGGATGCCATTAAGGGCAAATTCGATGTGATCCGTGCCCATAGACTAACATGGGGCCAAAATCTGATACGTGGCTGTCCGTTTTACAACGGACAGCCACGGATCACAGAAAAGCGCAGTGTGAAAGCACCCTAAGCAGGTCCAATGAAATGGTTTGGTATTCAGCCTTTCACCACTATATAGGGATCTGGAATTCTGCAAAGGCCACTGGACTGCATTGTATCCTCAGGTAGTTACTGGCTCATGAAGCAAGTTGGCAGTGGGGAAGTTGACAAGGTCAAAACTGGAGGTAAACATGGGCTGGTAGGGAGTAGGATGGGGCTAATTTAATCCAGAGTCACAAGTAAGGGTATTTTCACATAACGATTTTTAAGGGAGCCGATGCTGTCCGATAAAATCGGACAGCATCGGCTCCCTTCTAATGCCAGGAATCGGATGCCAAATAGGCATCTGACTCCAACACAAAATTGCTCCCTCCGGGCTGAGAAAAAAAAAAAAACAATGTATGCTCACCTGTCCCCGAGGTCCCCGCCATCTCCCGCAGGCTCCCGGTGTCCTCCCGGTGTCTCCAGAGGTCTTCTTCTTAACAGGACCTGCCGTGATGTCACAATCACGTGACCGCCTGTAAACATGGTGTAACCGACGGTCACGTGACTGTGACATCACGGCAGGTCCTGTTCAGAAGAAGAAGACCTCTGGAGACACCGGAAGGACATCGGAAGCCTGCGAGAAACGGCGGGGGCCTTGGGGACAGATGAGCATACATTTTTTTTTTTAACCCCTGCTTAACCAGTAGGAGCAGTTTTACTGTACTGAGCATGCTCAATACAGTAAAATCGGGTCCGAGGACACATCAGATGCATCCTCGGACCCTGCTCCATAGGTCCCCAAAAAATCGGACCGAATCGGATTGGACCAAATCGGATGCCATTTAGTGCACATCCGATTCGGTCCGATGCCCATGGGGGCCAAAATCGGTCCGATGCTGTCCGATTTTTATCGGACAGCATCGGAATTGAAAAATTCGTAGTGTGAAACCAGCCTAAGACAGCAGAGTGGTATTTATACCAAGGTTAGTGAGAGTGGTGGTTCATTGATAGCTGAAGCAGATGATGTGGGAAAGGGCAAATTATGCTTATTACAGGCTTTCAGTGTGCATGTTTAAAATACACATTAGGGATACATTCATTGAAAGCCAAATACCCTAATAGCATGTGTTTGGAGTGTGAGAATAAAACAGCCTGCAGGAAAGCAACTCAAACACCAGATAAATTACATATAGAGATGGGCAAACCCATTTATGTTCGGGATCAGCTGACTCAGATGAACTTTTAAAAAGTCCAGGTTTGGGACTGATTTTAGTCAGAAAATAAACAGCTAGCTGCCCCCTCAGCTTCAGTTGAGAACTTGTTTCTGTGAGGAGTGGTTTAGTGTACTTTTTCTCTCAGTGTGATTCCTGCCTGTAAAAATGGATGTTACTCCACAGAAGAGGTCTAGAATTATTACTCTTAAGGCCACTTTACACACACCAACATATCTGTCCAACTTCTGAACAACTTACTGGTTGCAGTGAAATCATGGACACATTGTTCCATTGTACACAGCCACAAAATGGAGCAATGTGTCCATGATTTCACTGCAACCAGTAAGTTGTTCAGAAGTTGGACAGATAAGTTGGTGTGTGTAAAGTGGCCCTTAATGAAGATACAAGTCTGAATGTAAGAGAAATCGCTTCCACCGTTGGTATTGTAAAATCTACCGTTTCAAGGATGATTCGCACACACAATGAAACTGGATCGTTTTCTCTAAAATGAAAAGGGAAATGTGGAAGAAAAAGGAAAATGACACCAAGAACTGATAAAACACTTATTAGCAATAGTAAAACTACTGCAAGAAAACAAGTAAAGACTTGCTTTGTCCCAATTAAATTGCACAGCACTGTATGTGTCTTCAGAATTTATGTCATTACCAGCCTGATGAAGGGGCCACAGTGTCCTGAAAGCGTGCTATGTTTACCATCTTTTCAGTTAGCCATTAAAAGGTATCAACCACTGAGGACTCTAAGATTGCAATATATTTTTCATTGGTTTCTGAGACACTGGAGCACAAGTAACTCTGTTATGTCCCGAAATGGTGACCCCTGCAGATATCACACCAGGAAAGACTATGTCTATCACGGGGTTGGAGGGGTCAGCCCTGCCATGCCCATGGCCCGTGTGTATTTGGACTGGGGAGCAGGGAAAGAACTGAGGGAAGTGGGAGTATCAGAGGCTATTCCCACCAATGTGCTGCTAGGCACAGACCTGGGGAGGATGGTGTCACAATATATACCTCCCTTGCAAGTAAATGCTACTGAAAATGTCGAAGCCAGTGACCCACCTGAGACCTTGAGCAAGGAACAAGAATGTATCAATACACAATAATGTACCCATGCACAAAAATGTACCCATGAATAGGACTGTACCTATGTGTCCGCTGTGGCCTGGAGTCAGGCTGCGGCTCAGACTTAACCCCAGAGAATAGAGGATGAGAACTGCCAGAACAGGAGGGCCCTACTCAGGTCCAGGAGCCCCCTCACATGGCAGATCCACTGTGGTCCATGACCACAGACTCTGAAGACTCAGCTTCAAACCAGAGACTGATATTGACACTAAGCCAGGGCCTGCAGACTGATAGTCAAAGCTACCGGGAGGCCCTGCTGACAGATGTCAGTCTGGAGAAACTCAGATGTCTTGCCCACCAACCCCCTACTGTTTCTGACAAAGAGAAAATATACTGGGACCAGGGCAGACTGTATAAAGAGACTCTCCCCACTGATACCACAGAACTTTCGGACTGTGAAAAGTGGCTGGTGGTTCCTTATCTGTTTATGAAAGAATTATTGAGAATTGCTTACAAAATTCCTCTGGCTGGACACCTTGGAGTACAAAAGACTAAAGCTCGCCTTACACATAACTTTTATTGGCCAAAGATGTGGATGGACATAGCAAACTACTGTCGATCCTGTGTAGTGTGTCAGAGGGTTGGAAAGTTTGGGAATATACAGAAAGCCCCACTGATATCCCTGCTGTCCGAAAGCTGTGGCCCTCTCCTCCATCCGAGCGGACAAAGTGGCAGATGCTTTACTGACTGTGTTTTCTCGTGTGGGTTTCCCCAGGGAGATGTTAACCAATCAGAGAACCCAATTCATGTCCAACCTGATGGAAAGTGTCTGCAAAAAAATACAAGTGCAGCATGTTGTGGCCAGCGGTTATCATCCACAAACAAATGGACTCTGCGATCGTTTCAAGGAGACGTTAAAGCAAATGCTGAGAATGCTTGTGGAGACTGAAGGAAGGGACTGGGAGCATTACCTTCCTCATCTGTTGTTTGCATACAGAGAGGTACCACAGGCCTCCACAAGATTCTTCCCTTCAAACTGATTTATGGGAGGAGGGTCAGGGGACCCCTGAATTTGATTAAGGACTGTTGGGAGGGTGATCCCAAAACTACGGAGTCTCAGTGGTTGAGTATATACTGCGACTCCGGGACAGAATGCACAAACTGAGCAACCTTGCCCATGAGAACGTGACCCAGGCCCAAACCAACGAGAAGGTCTGGTATGATTGTAATGCCAGACTGAGGGCCTATGAGGAGGGGCAAAAGGTTTGGGTGTTGGTCCCTAAGTTACAGAATAAACTACAAGCTGCATGGGAGGGACCATACACTGTGCACAAGCGGCTAAGTGATGTTAACTATGTGGTGACTCTAGATGAACGTGTAAAGCGTCGCAAAGTATTTTATGTAAATATGTTGAAGGCTCATCATGACAGGGAGACTTGTGTCTTACCTGTCTATAGCATGCCTGAAAAGCGGGAGACTTATGTGTTACTTGATATGGGGGCTGGGGCTCAATATATGGAGACCATGGAGTCTGCAGAGCTTAACCCTAAGCTAACCAACAATCGGAGGTCTGAGCTGATGGGGGTGCTCAGCAAGGTCACAGGAGTCTTCACAGAGAAGCCTGAGAAGACTCACTTAGCAACTCACCTTGTGGACACTAGTACCAATTTCCCCCGTAAGGCAATCTACATACTGGGTGTCAGCAGAGGTGAAAGCACACATGAAGGAGCAGGTAGAAGAGATGCTGAACCTTGAGGTAATACAAAAATCCCAGAGTGCCTGGGCCTCACCTGTGGTTCTTGTCCCATAAAAAAAACGCACTATTAGGTTCTGTGTAGACTATAGGAAGTTAAATCTCCTTACTACATCTACTTAATACCCCATGCTGAGGATAGAAGAGCTGTTAGAGCAACTAGCTGCATCGTACCTCACTATCATGGACTTGAGTAGGGTATATTGGCAGATACCCATGACCAAAGAAGCTCAGGAGAGGTCAGCCTTTATAACGCCATTTGGGGTGTTTGAATTTTTGGTGATGCCATTCGGTATGAAAAATGCCCCTGCCACCTTCCAGGGGTTGGTTAATCACTTATTGGAAGGATTTGAGGGTTTTGCCATTGCTTATCCAGATGATATAGCCATTTTTTAAAATTCTTGGGAGGAACATCTTGCACAACTATCTTAGGGATTGCAGAGGCTTCACACTGCAGGTCTGACTGTCAAGCCAGAGAAGTGTCAGTTAGCCATGAGGGTAGTACAATACCTCAGACATCGGGTAGGGGGAGGTCTTCTAAAACCTGAACCAGGGAAGGTAGAAGCCATTACAGCCAGGCTCACCCACGAACCAAGAAGCAGGTACTGTCCTTCCTGGGTACGGCCGGCTATTATAGGAAGTTTGTGCCAAGCTACAGTGCTCTGGCTAAGCCATTAACTGACCTGACCAAGAGGAAGCTTCCCCAAATTGTATCCTGGACTCCTCAGTGTGAGGAATCATTATCTGCCCTAAAGTCAGCATTGGCCAGTTCACCTGTCCTTCATGCCCCAGATTTCACTTCCAGGTTTGTGGTGCAGACAAATGCCAGCATTTATGGACTAGGTGCTGTTCTCAGCCAGGTGAACCAGCAAGGTGAGGAGCACCCAATTCTGTACTTAAGCAGGAAACTCCTGCCCAGAGAGGTGGCGTATGCCACAGTTGAAAAAGAGTGTTCAGCCATTGTGTGGGCTCTGCAGAAACTTACCATCATTGCCAAAAGCAGAATCAAAATGCACTTTCAGGAAGCAGTCAGAGCCCAATTGTAAAGCAAGCCCAGCTGCAGGCTAATAAACCACCTCTACCAGCTATGTGTGGGAGGCAGACTGCCATGCATACACTGGGCCTGCTTAAGGCACCATTCACACTGATACAAATGATGCAGAGTGTCTGAAAGCGACCCAACCGCTCCGCTGCTTAGCATTGGGCCACACAGTACGATACCTCTGCACCACTAGATGAATGGCGCCCCTAAGGCAATGATGGTAAGTTTTTTGATGCTGCTTTTTTCTAGTAGTTTTTCTCTGCAGAAACTGCAACCATGCCTCTATGGGCGCAACTTCACCGTGATAACAGATCATAACCCACTGAGCAGGCTTAACAGAGTGGTTGCGACAATGAGAAATTGTTTAGATGGAGCCTGATATTACAGACTTTACCATTCAACATAAGAAAGGAATTGACCACAGCAACGCTTATCACGCCAAGAAAGGCTGGAACTACATACATGCTAGGGAGCTGACCTGTGAGTCAGCCCCCATGCACGTTCATAAGGAGGGAGGTGTAGTGAAATATGTATCTCAGGGGATGGACACATGCAGTTAAGGGTTAACTCTACAACTCTACACCAGGGTTAAAGACTACAGTGCACTGAAGGTCATTTTATCTAACCACAAAGCAAACTTCCCAAAGAGTCCACTACCTCCCCAGGGTGCCATCCTGGGAAAAGTGGAATTCTTCACACCTCTAGCAGCTTCAAAATGACCCAGTACAGACCAATAGAAAGAGAATTGGTTTAGACAAAAGAGCATTTGAAAAATAATGTATGCATAACTAAATTAGTGAGAGTCCAATCATAAACCCAGAATTAGAATGTTAAAATGGAAGGCTGGTCTTGAAATCTGACCTCCGGTCTGAGCCTATAACTGGACTCTCCAAGCTAAAGTCCTTTGTCACAGAGATGGGGCTGCTAAACACTGCTGTGCTCATCATTCCACTTTTCCACCCTCCCATCGCGCTACAGAAGGCAAAGTTTAGGGTTCTGTAAGTTTTCTTTTTATTTTATAACTGTTTTGGATATGTGTATGTCACAAGCACTGTACCTTTTTATATTAAAGGTTAAAACTTTAATAGGTCTGAACCTTGTATTCCTTAAAGAACCCATAACACTAGAAAGGGTGTGTGATTCTGTTGATTGTTTGATAGTCTTAGTTTAGGGGGACTTATCGGCCCCAAATCCAATGGGTGATGGCAGCATGTGTGAAGCGGAGTGCACAGTCTGAGTCGGGCTGTGATTGATGCTCCCTTTCTGCATAGGACAGAGGTTGAGTGTGAGGAGATAAATTAACCCGTGCAGGCGCAACCCCAAGTCACATGCTGGAAAGCTGGTACATGACACTATGCCTGTTACAATCTATACCAGTGTCTATGATTGGTTGCCATATACATTAGTGTATGGCAACGAAACTGCCATCATATGTATGTAAAAATAAATAATTAAAAAAAAAAATGCATATGGGTCGTCGGTTTTAGTCTCTGCAGTGATAAAGCGGACAGCTGCTGCCTGCAGCCCCAGCTGTGCACTTTATACTGTCTATCAAATACGGAGACCCCCATATGGTTGTTTTAAATTATTTAAATACATAATTTAAAAAAAAAACAGTGGTGTTGGGTCCCCACCAATTTGATACTTAACCAAAATAAAGCACAGGGCTGGGGGTTGATATGATCACCCTTGGGAGGAACATAGTTATTGCCCCCATCTCTCCAGAGTAAGAATAGCAACCTGGAGCCGACCCAGAATTTGATGCATTCATTAGAAGTGCCATATCCTGGGACTTTACACTATTCTTCCCAATTGCCCTGGTGCGGTGGCAGTCGGAGTAATGTAAGGGATTAATGACAGCTGAAAATTGACAGCTGTCATCAAACCCTGAACTGGTAAAGTTTAGGTCTCTATGAGACCCTTACATTACCAATACAGTAAGTAAATTGTTAAAAAAACACAGACACATAAAAATCCTTTATTTGAAATAAAACACACAGACAGGGCTGCCACTAGGTATTTCGGGGCCCCTTACTGCCAAAATTTTGGGGCCCCCTGAGACTCTGCCCTCCACCCATGCTCCGCCCTCCACCCAAACATACTTTATCTTTATAGTGAAAAATTGGAGCCGCACCAAAAATTACCTCAATTTATGTACAAAGCTTTCCCAACCAGCAATCCAGATGGTTCCTTACAAAAGAGTAAAAAAAGGAAAAACAGCACAAAAAAATAGAAAAAGGTGGACTTTATTGCCCAATGTGTGGCCATGCCATTGGGCAATAAAGTCCACTTTTAGCTATATTTTTGTGCTGTTTTTCCTTTTTTTTTTTTTTTTCTTTTACACGCTCTCTCTCTCTATTATATATTACCCACATACACACTTGAGACTTATGTGGGCTGAATACACAATAACTTTATACACAATAGAGAATACACAATAGAGATGGCTGCTAGCTGTATAAACAATAGAGATGACTGCGGGCCCTATAGACAATGGAGATGGCTTTTGGCCATATAGACAACGGAGATGGCTGCGGGCTATACACACAATGGAGAATACACAATAGAGACTGCTGCTGCCCGTATACACAATGGAGATGGCTGCGGGACAAATGCACAATGGAGGCAGGTGTAGGACAAATGAACATTGGAGACAGCTGGGAGACATATGCACATTAAATGGTGTTGCGGGTTGTATACACATTAGTGACTGCTGCGGGATGTATACACATTGGAGACTGTGCACAGCATGAAGGCTTTCAGCAGACTCACTTTCTCTCACCGTCTGACTCTAAGTGACTCCTGTTGCCACTTCTCCCTACAACTAAGCCCTCCCTCCAACCAGTGTCTGTCACAACCCTAAAAAGGATATTTGTGCCCAGCCCACTGATCAGAGTTTGGGAAGTTTGCACACACATGCACACTCAGGCAGGTACATACACACACACCCAGCCAGGCATGCACATGCACACCCAGCCAGGAACACACACACATGCACACTCAGCCAGGAACACACTCAAGCACACTCAGCCAGGCACACACACACATGCACACCCAGCCAGGCACACATATGCACACTCAGCCAGGAACACACACACACATGCACACTCAGCCAGGTACACAAACATGTGCACACTCAGCCAGGCACACACACACACATGCACACTCAGCCAGGTACACACACATATGCACACTCAGCCAGGCACACACACACATGCACACCCAGCCAGGCACACACACATGCACACCCAGCCAAGCATACACACATGCACACCCAGCCAGGCACACACACACAAACGCACACCCAGCCAGGTACACACACATGCAAACTCAGCCAAGCACACACACATGCACACCCAGCTAGGCACACACACACATGTACACTCAGCCAGGCGCACACACATGCACACCCAGCCAGGCACGCCACACACACGCACTCAGACAAGCACACACACATGCACACTCAGCCAAGCACACACTCACATGCACACTCAGCCAGGCACACACACATGCACACTCAGCCAGGCACGCACACACACACACACATGCACACATATCCACACTCAGTCAGGCACACACATGCACACCCATGCACACACAGCTAGTGACATACAGACTAGATATGGATGGAGGACTTACAGGCAGGGACTCAGACTTGTGCCCCTCCCCCATTTACCCTGCTTCTCCCCTCTTGTAGCCCCCATTCTCCCAGTTTCTCCTCTCTCATAGACCCCCATTCACCCTGTTTCTTCCCACTTGTGGCCCCCAATAATCCCCGCTTCTCCCCTCTTGTGGCCCCCTATTCTCCCTGTTTCTCTTCTCTTCTGGCCCCCCATTCACTCTGCTTCTTCCCTCTTGTGGCCCCCATAATCCCCGCTTCTCCCCTCTTGTGGCCCCCCATTCTCCCTGTTTCTCTTCTCTTATGGCCCCCCATTCACCCTGCTTCTTCCCTCTTGTAGCCCCCATAATCCCCGCTTCTCCCCTCTTGTGGCCCCCCCATTCTCCCTGTTTCTCTTCTCTTATGGCCCCCCATTCACCCTGATTCTTCCCTCTTGTGGCCCCCCCATAATCCCCGCTTCTCCAATCTTGGGGCCCTCCATTCTCCCTGTTTCTCTTCTCTTATGGCCCCCCATTCACCCTGCTTCTTCCCTCTTGTGGCCCCCCATAATCCCTGCTTCTGCCCTCTTGTGGTCCCCCATTCTCCCTGTTTCTCCCCTCTAATTGTGACCCCCCATTCACCCTGCTTCTTCCTCTTGTGGCCCCTTTTATGTGGCCCCTGTTCCCCCACCCCAGCTCTCTTCAGCTCATTGGCGCTTACCTTATCCTGCTCCCAGACGGTCCTCACTCAGCGGCATCTCTGCAGCATCAGCGCTTCCGGGTCAGGAGGAGCTCAGCTGCTCTGATATCCAAGCTGAGCTCACTCACTGATCCCGGAAGTGCCAGCACACAGGGGGATCAATGCAGCGGCAGTGTCCCAGCAGTATTCAATAAATCCTGGGACACTGCTGCCACTCTGACACCTCCCTGCATTGGCCTGGCCCGCCGGGTGCGGAGGAGAGAAGTCAGGAGGCGGGGCCAGGCAGCGGCGATTCCTCACAGGTGAGGGGGGCCCGCCGCCCGTGCAACAAAACAAGAGGGGGTGGGGCCCGCTCCAAACAACCACGCCCCCCGCCAGCATGCCCGGGCCCCCCTGCCCCTATTTAAATGGCCACGCCCCCTCTAAAACCCGGCGGGCCCCTTAATCATTACGGCCAGTAAGGCCGTAATGGCGGCCCTGCACACAGACACCTGTTTTTGCTGAGGCATCTCTCTGCATAGCAGAAGCAATCAGACTGTGCAGCACTGTGGCGCCTTAGGGAGCAGTGTAAAATAAAGAAAGTTTTTAAAAATATGAAAAAACAAACATAAATGTTCAAATCACCCCCTTTTGCCACATTGAAAATAAAACTATTAAAAAAAAATAATAATAATAAATACTTATATTTGGTATCATCGCTTTCAGAAATGTCCAATCTATCAAAATATAAGATCAATTAATCAGATCAGTAAACTGCGTAACAGTAAAACAAAGTCCACTGCCAAAATTATGCTTTTTGGTCGTTGCAACATTGCAATAAAATGCAATAATGGGCAATCAAAACAATGTATCTACCCAAAAATGGTATCATTACAAGTGTCAGCTCAAGCCGCAAAAGATAAGGTTCCACACAACCCCAGATGCTGAAAAATGAGAATACTTGGGTCACGAAATATTGCACAAAAGTGCAATACTTTTTCTTAAAATCTTCTGAATTATTTTTTCACCACTTAGATAAAAGTAAAAGTATACATGTTTGGTATCTACGAACTTGTACCGACCCAAGGCATCATACTAACAGGTCAGTTTTACCATACAGTGAACATGATGAACAAAATACACAAAAACAAACGAGTAATTGCTCTTACTTTGCAATTTCACCGCAGTTTAATTTTTTTCCCATTTTGCTGTACTATAATGTGGGAAAATAAATTATTTAATTGAAAAGTACAACTTCTTCCGCAAAAAACAAGCCCTCATATGTCTATATTGACAGAAAAGTAAAAAAGTTATGGCTTTTGGAAGAAGGGGAAGGAAAAATGAAAAATGGTGAGTATAATTGTGCTTTAATCATCAGAGTGCTTAATTTTACAGGCCTGACTAGCTGAACCCAAGCAGTAACACTGACTTCTAAGGGAAATCTGTGCTCTGGGGTCCATCAATGAACACAAGATGTTCAGTACAGACCCGGAACTTTATAGCTCAGGTTCATCCATTATTACAGTCAGGGACGGACTGGCCCAGGTGGCAGGGGGGCAAGTGCCCCCCAGGCTGGTGGAAATGTCCTCATTTAGGGCCACCCCCATAGTAAAACGGGCCGGCGGCTCTGATTTGCAGCCGCGGCTGCTTGTATCTCAGCAGCTGCCACTGGACATGGCCGCCGGGAAGCCCCCCCCCCCCTGCTCCTCACTTCAACTGCTAGCACCCCCCCTTCCCCGCTCCTGGAAGAAAATGTTGCCACTCGGGAAAAGTGCACCAGCCCGCCTCTGATTACAGTACTTACAGATTCATGATTCCAGCCCAAGTAGGTACCAAAGATCAGCTGTTTCAAACAATATATTGGTCAAATGGATGAGCTGAGATTTTTCCTGGAACGATACATTATTAAATATTTTTTACCTGGAGACTCCAAGGGAATATTTTCCCATCACCTCTAGTACATCTGAATCCTAACAAGTTTTTACAGTAACATCTCTACACAGGTCAAGGACATTTTCTTTTTAGCACAAGAAAATTCATTCCAAAGACTCAAAATGAATTTACATAAATTAAAAAATGAATTCCCAAGAAACACGTAGAACTCTTTTTGAGTTAAAATTAGTATGTTCAAATGTGATTTCGGTCTTTTGTGAAAGTAGCCATTGAAGTGATTTTCTGCTGTCAATGCAGAATGATTACTCTCTTCATTCACTTAGAAAGATATCGCCAGACCCCAAAACCGTCTAAGAAAATTCACGTTAACTGGTTCCTTCTTATGTATTCATATCACGATGACACTTCCAAGCTAAACTAATAAACTCATCTGCAGCACACAATGATTTTCTTGGACTAATTTTACTTTTTGCTGCCACAAGCTGACATCTGGAAGGCAGGGGCTTGAGAAGGTGTCTAAGAGGGCTCTTAGAGTCATGCTTTCCTGAGAAATTGAAATACTCCTTAATTAACACAGCCTCAAACTCACATGCGATACCATCTTTAAACAGCCCTGTTATCTAAAATATACAGGAAAATATAATTTAATTTGCAAATGTTCTTTACAAAATGTAAAATCAATTTTACTTTCGTTCCTGAAAATTGTTAAGTACACGAAGATAGTTGGCGATTAAAGGGAGTATGTCAGCACAGAATGACTGTTCAAACCAAGTATAGGCGCATGGTGCATCCTTCACATACCAAACATTTACGTGCACCTTCCACCTACTTGTTTTCCATCTGTACACCTTCTTCTTTGATTGAATGCTCTGGCTTTGTAGAGCCATAGTATAGTGGAGATGGATGCAACTCAAGTAGGTAGAACGAGACACTTATACTGTATATGTTTGGCAACGCCAAGAATGCACCAAACGCCTGTACTTGGTTTTACAGTCATTCAGTACTGACAGAATCCCTTAAAGATGCTGAAATATTGCAAATAATTTTAAAATATGTTATCAATTTCATCATATTAGTTCCAAGACATATGTGTCTTACTGTCATTAGGTCACATAGACTTCTTTTAAAGCAACCCTGTCAGGTCCCCTATTTATTCCAACCACAACCAGCAGCATTCACATCTTTATGACTAAATTCCTTGCCTAACCAGCACTATACAATGTTATACACCTAACTTAATGTTTTTAAAAAAATATTTACAAGCTCTTTTTTTCCTATGCTAATTAGGGTTTTGATTAGTCAATGGGGCGTCAGTTTCTCCAATCTAGTTGGTCCTCTTTCTATGTTATTCCATCCATGTGGACGTGATAACACAGCTCTGGAATATTCTCGCACATGCATGCCTCTCATTTTGGCTGCCTCTGAAGACAGGTGTACGTGACTCGGCTTAGAGAAGCACACTACACATGATCGGAAGTGCAGAAGCTGTTCTTCTAATTATGCATTTTTACCCAGCGCACAGGGAAACGTTGCAGCACGATTTTGCAATGCTTTACCCGTTTCCAAATGTCAGGTGCATTGCGCATGTGTTTACCACTTTTATGCTTTTGCACTAAATCCATTGATCAAGGGAGCAATGATATGCACTTATCCTTAGCTAGGGTCAGACTTGCGTCTGCCCTAGCCTGCGCCCTTTAATCTATGCTCTCTCGCTGCTGCCCTGTGCTAGCGCAAATGCAAGTGCCGGTGCATTTAGAGGCTAGTGCAGGCAAGTGCAGAGGCGCATGGATGCACTGCTCTTTCACTTGCCTGCGCTTGGTGCCCCCATTACGTTCTATGGCCGAGTGCAGCTGAGCGCTGGAGCCAAAATCCCGGAAGCGCGAGTGAGAATAAGCTGATGTCACCGTGCATGCGCTTCTGCAGACACATTCAGAAAGAGTAATGCGACGTTTCCGGCGCGTCCTGAGTGACGCATGTGCTCACACCACACTCACCCCCTCTGTAGATCTGTGCTCCAGGCATTTCATGTTCTGCGCTCGCCATAGAAGGTAATGACGGCGGGAACGCAGAGAAAGTGCAAGAGCTGTGCTTGCCTGCGTTTGCCTGAAAATGCACCTGCGCTTGCATTTGTGCTAGCGCAGGCCAGATAAACGCAGGCAAAAGCACAAACGCATAGATGTGAAAGGGGCCTTACTAAAATGTATGTGCGTCATATAGTCCATAGTCATAAGAACAGCAGTACCAGATGTTCCTAAGGCTAGGTGCACACCACTATTTTTGGCTGTCAGGGTGGATCCCGTTTTTTGCAGGATCATCCGGACAGAACCTGACAGGACAGGATGTGCTGAAAGTGTGGCCAAATATGGTCCTAGATCCTGTGTTTAACAGGATTCGTTTGCTGCTGCTGTCCATGTGTGAAGTTACAGCCTGTGTCTGCAATACTGCTGTCCATGTGGCTGAATTTGCACGGCAGAATTTCTGAGCATGCTCAGTGCTTAAAATCGGATCTGGGAAATCATCCGATTATTTCCCGGATCTGGCACCCACAGAGTCCCATGTTATGTGCGTCAGATCGCCCCGGATCAGTTTCTGTCTGGTTTTGTCCTATTTTTTCACCGGAGCCCAAAAATGCTGCAGGCTCTGCTTTTGGGGACGGTAAAAAACTGGACAGAAACAAATCCTGTGCTGAATACACAAAACCTGATGGCCATATATGACCAATCCGGCACCATAAGGATACATGGGAGGCAAGACAGGACAGAACGGGATCCCAAAAACCGTGGTGGGAAGCTAGCTTTACTGTTTCCTTAAATCTTAGGGTAGAGCATTCATAAGCATTGTGCTAATATCGCTGAGTTAACGAAGGGGCTGAATGTTCTCTCTCTCTCATTTATGCTGAGCTTGTTGCAGGTGGGGTAAAGTTGTCTCCACAAGAGGATTAATACCGTATATACTCGTGTATAAGCCGACCCGTGTATAAGCCGACCCCCCTACTTTTGCCCCCAAAACCTGGGAAAACGTATTGACTTGCGTATAAGCCGAGGGTGGACCCCAGCACATGTATACAGCCCCAGCATTGTGGTATACAGCAGGTCCCCAGCACAGTATACAGCCCCAGCAGAGTGGTATACAGGTCCCCAGCACAGTATACAGCCCCAGCAGTGTGGTATACAGGTCCCCAGCACAGTATACAGCCCCAGCAGAGAGGTATACAGGTCCCCAGCACAGTATACAGCCCCAGCAGAGTGGTATACAGGTCCCCTGCACAGTATACTGCCCCAGCAGTGTGCCATTACACAGGCCCCCCTCACAGTTTGGCGCCCCCACCTCACAGGATGGCCCCCCGCATGCAGCGCTGCGCACATACATTACCAGGCTCAGCTGTCACCCTCCGGTGGCGGATCGCGGCTCCTCGGCTCCATCTTCCTCTGTGTCTTCCTGCTTGTCACGTGACCGGCCGGCGTCGCGATGACGTCATCGCGATGAGCCCCGGCCACAAAGCAGGAAGACACAGAGGAAGATGGAGCCCGGAGCCAGGAGCCGCGATCCGCCACCGGAGGGTGACAAGCTGATAGCCTGGTAATGTAAGTGCGCAGCGCTGCCTGCGGGGGGGCCCATCCTGTGAGGGGGGGCGCCAAACTGTGAGGGGGGCCTGTATGACTCGCGTATAAGCAGAGGGGAGGACTTTTTAGCCCAATTTTTGGGCTGAAAAACTCGGCTTATACGCAAGTATATACGGTAGAATGGATCTTTGGAACACAGTCTGAAGAAAAATAAAACTGTCAAATGTAGATGAACTCTAATGCCACCTATTGGAAGTAGCAATCATAAAAGTCAAACTCGACCCTTTAACAAGCCTTGCAATATGACTTAGGATTTATCAGAATCCCAGTCTGCAGATACTGGGTTTTGGGGTGATTGCCACTCATCAGTGCAAAGTATGAGGCCTGATCTGGCTGTATGGGAAGCTGATACAGCTTCTAAGGCTAGGGCCACACTAGCGTTGTGGCCTCCGTCCTGGGGTGTCCACCAAAAAGCAGGATTCTGGCAGCATTAGCACAGCATTACCGAAGTGTAACACTTCACTATCGCTGCCAATAGAATCCTATGGATAACGGGACCCAAAGCGCATTCAAATGCCGGCATGAAAGTGCCTGAGTTTTGAAATCTCACGCTGTTTCGTAGCACACAGGAAAACGCAGAAAGTCGCGTTTACCTGTCTGCTATGAAAAAGCACGAGATTTCAGCCTCCGGTACTTATGTGTCAGCGTTTTACTGCACTTGGGAGTCCGTCACCCATAGGATTCTATTGGTAGCGTTAAGGCAGCGTTATACTATGGTAACGCTACATTAATTCTGACGGAATCCTGCTTTTTGGCGGACCCCCTGGACGAAGGGCACAACGCTAGTGTGGCCCTAGCCTAAGGAAAAAGCTATTCTCCTTGTTCAGACTGACACACAAATCTGGCTGGCATGCCAGCAGTGACAAAGTGTGCAATCTGATCTGGCAGTATAAGAGGCTAAGGCTAGGGTCACACTTGCAATATTCTAAGTTTGCATAAAACTTAGAAAATTTTTCTCACTCTTGATGCGTTCCCCTGTGCGTGGTGCGAATTGCACTTCCCGCAGCCCGCTGTGTAGCGGGTATCCATGGAACACAGCGGGTTGCTAGGGGCCTCAGTCACCAGCGTACTGAAGCGGCCTCATTAAGTTCAATGCATTGTTTTGCCGCATTGTGCCGCATCCGGACGCATTAGAATTTTTCAAGCATAGGAAAAATGCAACATGATGCGGCCGGGGGTGCAGATAAAATGCTGCCCTCGTCTGCATCTGTCAAAAACGTGATGCCACCTAATGTTCCTGCGGCCATATGTTAAGTATAGGGAGGCAAACCTGATCAGGATGTATCAGAATTTCCATAGATACAGGCGCAAAACTGAAAAATGCCAGTGTGAAATCACCATAAGACATCTGGCATTTAGTAGTAGTATTTCACAACAAATGGACTTATGTTTTTATGAGCTTTGATGGTATATAACAACCAAAGGAAATTGAACGAGCCCTTGGTATGTTACTGTTGAGGACAGTATATATATATATATATATATATATATATCTTATACATAAAACCCAAAGGCCACTTCCGCCCAAAATCCGCTCAACTTCCGTGATGGCCTCCGTCCTGTGTCAAACACCGGAACCGGAAGCACCAGACCCACAGAGCCCCAGCCACCGGCCTTGCACAGAGCCCCGTCTGCGCCCACCCACATCCGGCCCACAGCCCTGCAGCTCACCGCCCACTCTCCATCAGGGACCGCCATGCCGCCACTGGGTCCGCACACAGCCTGGTGTGCGCCCATCAACATGAGGGAACCGGCCCGGACCGGCCCACACTCCGGTGTGCGGCCTCCGCCGGCAACGCTCCCCCGCCACCTCGGGGGGCCACACAACCTCTGGGGGTACCCGCGCGCCTGGAGAGGAGGGAGGGTGGGACTTTCTGTCCTGCAGCTCTGCCCGCCCCTCCTCTCCTCCTACACCCGACGCGCGGCGCGGTGAGTCTGCCCTCCAGCCTCCGCCTCAGCCTGTGCTCCCTCCAGCCTGTGCCCCCTCCAGCCTGTGCCCCCTCCAGCCTGTGCCCCCTCCAGCCTGTGCCCCTTCCAGCCTGTGCCCCTTCCAGCCTGTGCCCCCTCCAGCCTGTGCCCCCTCCAGCCTGTCCTCCCTTTAGCCTCTGCCCCCTCCAGCCTCTGCCCCCTCCAGCCTGTGCTCCCTCCAGCCTGTGCCCTCTGCCCCCTTCAGCCTGTGCCCCCTTCAGCCTGTGCCCCCTTCAGCCTGTGCCCCCTCCAGCCTGTCCTCCCTTTAGCCTCTGCCCCCTCCAGCCTCTGCCCCCTCCTGCCTGTGCCCCCGCCTGCCTCTGCCCCCTCCAGCCTGTGCCCCTTCCAGCCTGTGCCCCCTCCAGCCTGTGCCCCTTCCAGCCTGTGCCCCTTCCAGCCTGTGCCCCCTCCAGCCTGTGCCCCCTCCAGCCTGTGCCCCCTCCAGCCTGTGCCTCCTCCAGCCTGTGCCTCCTCCAGCCTGTGCCCCCTCCAGCCTGTGCCCTGTGCCCCCTCCAGCCTGTGTCCTGTGCCCCCTCCAGCCTGTGCCCCCTCCAGCCTGTGCCCCCTCCAGCCTGTGCCCCCTCCAGCCTGTCCTCCCTTTAGCCTCTGCCCCCTCCAGCCTCTGCCCCCTCCAGCCTGTGCTCCCTCCAGCCTGTGCCCTCTGCCCCCTTCAGCCTGTGCCCCCTTCAGCCTGTGCCCCCTTCAGCCTGTGCCCCCTCCAGCCTGTCCTCCCTTTAGCCTCTGCCCCCTCCAGCCTCTGCCCCTCCAGCCTGTGCCCTGTGCCCCCTCCAGCCTGTGCCCCCTCCTGCCTGTGCCCCCGCCTGCCTGTGCCCCTGCCTGCCTCTGCCCCTTCCAGCCTGTGCCCCCTCCAGCCTGTGCCCCTTCCAGCCTGTGCCCCCTCCAGCCTGTGCCCCCTCCAGCCTGTGCTCCCTCCAGCCTGTGCCCCCTCCAGCCTGTGCCTCCTCCAGCCTGTGCCTCCTCCAGCCTGTGCCCCCTCCAGCCTGTGCCCCCTCCAGCCTGTGCCCCCTCCAGCCTGTGTCCTGTGCCCCCTCCAGCCTGTGCCCCCTCCAGCCTGTGTCCTGTGCCCCCTCCAGCCTGTGCCCTGTGCTCCCTCCAGCCTGTGCCCTGTGCCCTCTGCCCCCTTCAGCCTGTGCCCCCTTCAGCCTGTGCCCCCTTCAGCCTGTGCCCCCTCCAGCCTGTCCTCCCTTTAGCCTCTGCCCCCTCCAGCCTCTGCCCCCTCCAGCCTGTGCCCTGTGCCCCCTCCAGCCTGTGCCCCCTCCTGCCTGTGCCCCCGCCTGCCTCTGCCCCCGCCTGCCTCTGCCCCCTCCAGCCTGTGCCCCTTCCAGCCTGTGCCCCCTCCAGCCTGTGCCCCTTCCAGCCTGTGCCCCTTCCAGCCTGTGCCCCTTCCAGCCTGTGCCCCCTCCAGCCTGTGCCCCCTCCAGCCTCTGCCCCCTCCAGCCTGTGCCCCCTCCAGCCTCTGCCCCCTCCAGCCTCTGCCCCCTCCAGCCTGTGTCCCCTCCAGCCTGTGTCCCCTCCAGCCTGTGTCCCCTCCAGCCTGTGTCCCCTCCAGCCTGTGTAACCTCCAGCCTGTGTCCCCTCCAGCCTGTGTCCCCTCCAGCCTGTGCCCCCTCCAGCCTCCAGCCGTCCTCTGCCCCCTCCAGCCGTCCTCTGCCCCCTCCAGCCGTCCTCTGCCCCCTCCAGCCGTCCTCTGACCCCTCCAGCCGTCCTCTGACCCCTCCAGCCGTCCTCTGCCCCCTCCAGCCGTCCTCTGCCCTCTCCAGCCTCTAGCCGTCCTCTGCCCTCTCCAGCCTCCAGCCGTCCTCTGCCCTCTCCAGCCTCCAGCCGTCCTCTGCCCTCTCCAGCCGTCCTCTGCCCTCTCCAGCCGTCCTCTGCCCTCTCCAGCCTCCAGCCGTCCTCTGCCCTCTCCAGCCTCCAGCCGTCCTCTGCCCTCTCCAGCCTCCAGCCGTCCTCTGCCCTCTCCAGCCTCCAGCCGTCCTCTGCCCTCTCCAGCCTCCAGCCGTCCTCTGCCCTCTCCAGCCTCCAGCCGTCCTCTGCCCTCTCCAGCCTCCAGCGTCCTCTGCCCTCTCCAGCCTCCAGCCGTCCTCTGCCCTCTCCAGCCTCCAGCCGTCCTCTGCCCTCTCCAGCCTCCAGCCGTCCTCTGCCCTCTCCAGCCTCCAGCCGTCCTCTGCCCTCTCCAGCCTCCAGCCGTCCTCTGCCCTCTCCAGCCGTCCTCTGCCCCCTCCAGCCGTCCTCTGCCCCTCCAGCCGTCCTCTGACCCCTCCAGCCGTCCTCTGACCCCTCCAGCCGTCCTCTGCCCCCTCCAGCCGTCCTCTGCCCTCTCCAGCCTCCAGCCGTCCTCTGCCCTCTCCAGCCTCCAGCCGTCCTCTGCCCTCTCCAGCCTCCATCCGTCCTCTGCCCTCTCCAGCCGTCCTCTGCCCTCTCCAGCCGTCCTCTGCCCTCTCCAGCCTCCAGCCGTCCTCTGCCCTCTCCAGCCTCCAGCCGTCCTCTGCCCTCTCCAGCCTCCAGCCGTCCTCTGCCCTCTCCAGCCTCCAGCCGTCCTCTGCCCTCTCCAGCCTCCAGCCGTCCTCTGCCCTCTCCAGCCTCCAGCCGTCCTCTGCCCTCTCCAGCCTCCAGCATCCTCTGCCCTCTCCAGCCTCCAGCCGTCCTCTGCCCTCTCCAGCCTCCAGCCGTCCTCTGCCCTCTCCAGCCTCCAGCCGTCCTCTGCCCTCTCCAGCCTCCAGCCGTCCTCTGCCCTCTCCAGCCTCCAGCCGTCCTCTGCCCTCTCCAGCCGTCCTCTGCCCCCTCCAGCCGTCCTCTGCCCCCTCCAGCCGTCCTCTGCCCCCTCCAGCCGTCCTCTGCCCCCTCCAGCCGTCCTCTGCCCCCTCCAGCCGTCCTCTGCCCCCTCCAGCCGTCCTCTGCCCTCTCCAGCCGTCCTCTGCCCTCTCCAGCCGTCCCCTGCCCTCTCCAGCCGTCCCCTGCCCTCTCCAGCCGTCCCCTGCCCTCTCCAGTCGTCCGGGGGTGGCCACATGTTGACTCAGGATCCAGGCGCCGGAGAAGACGCAGGGTCGGTGGTAAGTATAGCGGTATGTGTGTGTGTGTGTTGTGTGTGCGTGTGTGTGTGTTGTATGTATGTGCCACTCTGCCCACGGCGCTGCGCTGACCACTCTGCCCACGCCGCTGCGCTGACCAATCTCACCGCACTCACTGCTAACCACTGAGCCACCGCACTCACTGCTAACCACAGAGCCACCGCGCACAGTGCTAGCCATTGAGCCACCATATACTCTGCTACCCACAGAGCCGCCTGTATACACACAATTAATTTCACCGCACTACCCTAACTATTCGTAAATAAACTATATATGGATTCTAGACTACCCGATTCTTTAGAATCGGGCTGCCATCTAGTATATATATATATGTGTATATGTACAGATATTTTTCAATTTTTTATGCATTTTATATTTTTAGTGTTCCATTCATAACTTACCGGTAGTTTCAAATAGACCAGAAATGAGACATTCAAATCTAATTTTGCAACATTGCACACAGTCTGCATGGTCATCTTATCAATCTTGGCCTGATACAACAGTTTTAATATACTGACAGAAACGCTTAATGCAAACATTGTAGTCAAATTTCTGCAATTTTTTAAAAATATTCTAACATATACTTTGAATTTCAGATATCGAGTTGTTGTACCATATCCACCACAAAGTGAGGCAGAAATTGAACTAAAAGAAGGTGACATTGTATTTGTTCACAAGAAGCGGGAAGATGGATGGTATAAGGGCACATTGCAAAGAAATGGAAGGACAGGGCTTTTCCCTGGAAGCTTTGTGGAAAGTTTCTAAATCTGTCGTGGGCCATTTCTGTACAATGAAGGAGCATCCAGCAAATTACCATAGGTTATGTGGAAACATGGTGGTTGAAAACACACAATAAGCACAACACATCAAAGAAAGAAAATGGATGCCAAAACAAAATGAGTTGCCCTTTTGACTTCCAAAGATACCCTTGGACCATCAGTCTATGATCTAAAGATAAAAGTATGTTGGATGTCCATCACTGAGAAATGGCTGACTAGAAGATCCCTCGGTATGTTGGAGTAGTGCCTTCTGCTTGAAACCATGAACTGAGAAGATGCACATTTTGACCATATTTGCTAATTGTGATATATGATAACTGAAATTACTTTCAAATGAATCTTTTATTCTATGCTAACTTATTTGTATACACTGCAGTGTTCTTATTACTTGCCTATGCAAGAGGAAGAATTATATGAATCGGCCAATGGGCTTTGCACATTGAACAGTATATCTGGCGTACTGGATTATGGTATATGCTTCTACAGTAATACCTGCACAATAAAAGGCACAAGCTCACCATTGGTTAAAAAATATATCAAAATGTGGGAATATTTAGCAAACCAGTGAATGTTGGTCTTTCTTTTACTTTTCAGATGAGTTTTAGGTAAAAAGGTTTCAAGTTTACATTTTTGCTTATTAACTGTAATAGTCACATTGAATTTTGCTGAATGGTTTTGCTCAATTACCTGTCAGTCTGATTATAACTGCCCATCGAGAACCAGCGTAATAAAAGAAAGCACAATGGCAGAGAAGGGAAGGTGAGGCTTGACAAGGCATTACATTGGGAAAACAAAGCTGCTGCCATGAACAGTACCACTCATGTCCATGGGCAATGTTTGCTATTACAGCTCCACTTTATTCAAGTGAATTAATCTGTGATTCAAACCCAGAAGCATCCGATGGACAAGACTGGCATGTTTTTGGAAAGTAGTCGCCGTGTTTTTCTAATCTCCTACCATTTTAAATTCTGATAAAGGAAACTATATGTAAATGCAGTTGTAAGTTATTTGTGAAATGAAAAAAAGCAGTATTTAAAATATATTGAAAAAATTCAGAATCATATATTTATTAATGACACATTTTGGGGGACAAGAATTTAGTTTAAATACATGTTAAAATGACATAGTGAAATGTGCTTGTAAAAAGAACACTGCAAACCCCGTATGGAAAATGTATATGTACAGATTGTAAAGTCGTGTCCTCATTTAGATAATGTGTTAATGAAAAACGATGTCTGGCTGGTCTTCATCTACTCTATACCATAAAATGAAACAACCAGCAACAACATGTCGATTTCTAGGGACATATCAGTGCAATAAATGATTGTTAAAGGGATTCTGTCACCCCCAAAACACCTCTAAACTATTAAAAGCTGTCCCTAGAGCATAGTAACACTTACCCTACACTCCTTTTAGCTCTAAATGACAGTGAATGAAGATAATGTTATTACAGTACCTCATTAGGGATGATAATTAGTGACTATGGTATTCATAGTCACCCTTGGCAGGCTCTCCCTCTTCATGATATCATGCCTCAATAGGCGTGATCTTCAAATCACATTAAAATGCGCCCCTCCCCGCTGTGTCCTGTGTCGGCCGGCCTGTAGTGTGGCTGGGTGACGCGAATCGCGTCATTTCCGGCGCCGGTGACGTAGTACACCCGCGCCGCTCTGTTAGCTTCAAAACGCGCACTGCGCATGCGCATGCGCAGTGCGGGTCTTGAAGTTAACAGCGGCGCGGGTGTACATACGTCACCCGGCGCCGGAAATGACGCGGTTCGCGTCATACAGCCGCATAATGCAGCGGTCCGGCTGCCATGGAGAGAGGGGAGGCGCGCATTTTAATGTGATTTGAAGATCACGCCTATTGAGGCGTGATATCATGAAGAGGAGCGCTGCCAGGGTGACTATGAATAGCATAGTCACTAATTATCATCCCTAATGAGGTACTGTAATAACATTTATCTTCATTTTCACTTGCTGCATTTAGGAGCTAAAAGGAGTGTAGGGTAAGTGTTACTATGCTCTAGGGACAGCTTTTAATAGCTTTAGAGGTGTTTTGGGGGTGACAGGATCCCTTTAAAGAGAATCTGTCAGCATGATTTTTCTATGTAATCTGAGAGCACCATCATGTAGAAGCCGAGACCCTGATTACAGCAATGCCACTTACTAGGCTGTGTTTTGTTTCTTCATAACAATAGTGTTTTATCAGTAGTAGGTTATCACTGTAGGACAAGCTGCCTTGTGCCTCCTAGTCCAACCAGGTCCCCAGAACTGCTTAGCAGCTTTCTGTCACTATACAATGTATCTAAGGCTGTGATGTGGATGGGGATATTGTGTATAACAATAAAAAATAAACACTGCTAGATCTGCAGCAGAGAGAACTGTGACTCTACCATAACTGTTGTACCCAGTAAAGTAAATGATACATCACTGGATCAGGGTCTCTGTCCTTACCTTATGATGCCATAAGAATACATAGCAAAAAACTGCCCAACGCCTTCCCTTTAATACAAGAAAGAGGGTGAATATAAGACTGTGTGTGTTTTCAGCAGTGTGACCATATGACAAAATGTCTGAGCCATCAATATGAATTTTTAAAAATAGGTAAGAAAAAATGATGACCGAGAGAGGGGCATATTTACCAATGCTGTTTAAGTCCGTGTAGCGTAGACTAGAGAGCCTTAAATCTAACATATTTAGCAGGAGTTACGGTATGCAGTTTGGTAAATTTGGCACATCCGTACTGTCTAGTTAAGTTTACAACACCTATTGCCAGAAATTTCTGCAACAATTTTGTTACATTTTGACACATGTCACATATGGACTATGCCCCTTCTCTAATGAACCACACCCTTTTCCTGTGAAACCACATCCTTTTTTGGACAAAGGACAGAAAGTGTCTGAAAACACATAATCATATAATAATGGAATAAAGATTCACTAAATCATCCCAGACAGATGATAAATGGTGCAAATCATAAAACAGTTTTTGGCACATATCACACTACAATTTTGGTGCATTTAGCATAATCAATATCCCTAAATATCTTAATTTTAAGACAGTGCTAACATGAACCCACAGGTGATAAATGCAGATCTCTCTATGGAGCTATACAGTATCTTCACACTGTTATTTCTATTAAATAAGACTTCACCTATACAGAGATGTTCTTCCTTAGAAGCAATTGTTCTAGATGAGCATATTTATGTATTCGGTGCATGTTAGGATTTTTTTATTGAATTCGTTTAGATTATTGATAAAGCAGAAAAAGAGAATGCCTATGTGTAAAATCAGAGACGCATGAAGGTACAATACAAGACTCAGAGACCTCAAGAATATCCTTTTACCGCCCCATAAATAAGCACCATGCTCATCAGGCCCTTAGGCCAAAAAGGTCTAGATATGGCAGAAAATCTATAAATGTCATATTATGTATATTCATTCCACCTGAGGGCATGATAACACATGTATTCCTCAAAATTAGGCTTCACAAATCAGAATCATGTACAGAATAATGGGTATTTGCATTAGTTGTAATAGAAAACAATGAGGTAAAAGGCTTGTTCATGTTTAATACTGTGCATTGAAATATAGGGCAGTGGCATAACTTGAAGCTCATGGGCCCCGATGCGAAAGCTCCAACGGGGCCCCCAATCATTGCAAATTTTTAATAGCATTAGTCTTTTTCTATAGGCCAAAGGCACTTTTGGGGCCCCCTATGCTCCACTGCCCGGGTGCAATTGCAACCCCTGCACCTATTGTAGTTACGCCCCTGGTAGTGTCATATAATCAATGTATGAAATCTAAGATGTTAATATATATAATGATACTGTGCATTAAAGTATAATTTCACCCAAGACACATCAACTAAATTTGCTGAGACTCGATATACAGGGTGGGCCATTTATATGGGTGACCATAATAAAATGGAATGGTTGGTGATATCAACTTCCTGTTTGTGTCACATTAGTATATGGGAGGGGGAAAACTTTTCAAGATGGGTGGTGACCATGGCGGCCAAACTGAAGTCAGCCACTTAGGATCCCACTTTATTTTTTTCAGTGGGAAGAGGGTATGTGACACATCAAACTTATTGAAAATTTCATAATGAAAACAATGGTGTGCTTGGTTTTAATGTAACTTTATTCTTTCATGAGTTATTTCAAGTTTCTCTGTGTTTAAAGCCATTGACATGTCTCAGAGGTTAACATGTGAGGAGCGGATAGAAATAGTGTTGATGTCTGGTGAAAGCAGTAACTGGGTCATTGCAGCAGATTTCAATACAAGACACCCTACAAGACCACCTATCTCCCACCCTGTATAATTGAAAAAGTTATCCATGGAATCCAGCACCGCCTGATTACTTGAGTTTTACTGCAACATTTTTGCCTGAAGGCATTTTCCAAGTTTATAAAAAATTTCATCAGTGGAGGTCTGAAACCCATTGAAGGCCTGACACCCATTAAGTCCTCCAATCAGGTGCTTTCACCTTAATTGGTGGCTTGATGTAGACCGTATACAGATCTGGAACAGGGCAGTTCCATACGCTGTGTAGTTTTCAGCCTCATTTTCTTCATTACATTTGCACCAGTTTCGATAAACTTTTTCAAATTCTACATTCTGCTTGTTTACGCAGTGAGAAAAGGCTAATGTTTTCTGCTGACATTTCATGAAGATATGTTCTGCTATAATCTTTCATTTGACTGCAATCTAAGAGAATCTGAAAAATTACATAGAACACTGCAGTACTTTACTAATTAATAATGCCACTTTACAGTGCCGAAATCATGCTGCAATAAAATGGTAACCTGAATGCCCTGGATAACAGCACCATGTAAGGACCCCAGATAATTGTGTCATCAAAGCCAGCAGAGTGTTCCTTTAATCATAGTGCCAATAGAGTGTCCCCTATTAAGAGTACCAGCAGAATGCCCCCTTATACACAATAATGCCAGCAGAGTATTTCCTGTAAACAATAGTTCTGAAGTGTTAAGGTATTATTGAGGTTCTCTAGTGCAATAAATTGGTTACATTTTCACTATAATTTACATTTTAGTTAATTAATTTAATAATATATTTTTTAGGGGTTGGAACTTTATTTTCTGGGATTTAGAGATTTAAATGGTAAAGAAGGCTCACTGTATGAAAACTTATACAGCCCCTCTAAAATGAAGAGTAACAGGATACATCTGTTATAGGATCTCTATGGTGGTGGTTGCAAGCCAATAGACTGTATCAGAAAAATGGGACTTATGACAATTTAACAGCCTCATCCTGCTTTTGTGTATACCCCTATGGATGACATGAGTTAAAGTCTTACTCCAATTTTATATCTATTTAAAAAAATGTAATTGTGGAATTAAATTCTTTCTAGCTGTAAAATGTCATCTATCAAGTTTGGAAGTTGTCCACAAAATAGGAGATAACTTTCTGATTGCTGGGGATCCAACCTTTGGGACCCAATGGATCCCAAAAACTGAAGAGTTTGGAGTTGAAGTTGATCATACATACTGCTAATCCATTCATTCTTAGGGAAATGCTGAAGATACTCTGAGTGCCTCACATAGCGTATAGTGGATAACTTCCAAACTTGAGAATACTCCTTTAAGTAGTCTTAGTGTAGGTAGTACGGGTCACTTGTATTTGTTATGTACTTCCTCAGACTGGTAGGAAACACCAAAAGAAAAAACCTGTGATATTTATAGTATATTATCTATTATGATACATCTTCTATAATAAAATAGATAAGTATACAAGAACACCCCTTGGAGAAGACCACACCTGCTCCTGATCAGATTTTCTCTGTGATGTATCTAAATTTCCTATATAAGCTTCTGTATATTTACCCTCCTTTTTGAGATACGCAGCCCTCTAATAGATAGATTTTTCTGAATTCTAATTGATTTGTCCTAACAGTTTTAACTGTATAGCAAACCTTGAATATTTATGCTGTGACACTAACCCATAAGGCTCCCTCCTATATAGCAAAATGAATCCAACAGCCAAAAGAGTACTTCCATTTACAGGTGTAGTATTGTCATAAAACATTAAGAGATATTTTCTCAGAATGTTGTTGGTCTATTTATGATGTAAATGAGAGTTTGGCATGAAGGGCACTTTTATTGTTAATGACATTATGTTAATAGATGTCCATTCATGCTTGCACAAGTGTCGGAGTACTGATTTAATAATTTTTTTCCATTTCATTCAGTTTACGTAAGATTTTAGAGCCAAATTCAACATTTTAATTTCTAATACATAAAGTTCAGTTTGGCTAAAATAAAGTGTAACCTTAAACATAAACATTAATTTGAGTATTAGTATTATTATAGAAGTGCAAACATTTTCTATTTGATTGGTGGTTTTGACCTAAAGGTTCAACATTTCTAATGAATACATTTTCAGCCTCCAAACATTTTCTATAGTTTGCTACACCTTTCTGTTTTCATAATTTATTAATTTCCCATTTAATAATTTTTTAACACCACTACTGTGCTAAAATCTACATTATTTCCCCAAATGTAATAGCTCTATAATGCACACACTTCATGGCATCAAGAATATCATTAAAGTTAAGTAAACTCCATTAAAGTTGGCACACTTCTATTGACCTTCTCTAAAAGCTTATTACAATTGACATTAATTCTAAAGTTTACCCATAATTTCTGCTGATTAAACAAATTATTTAGAATTATAGGGTTATCCTACAAATATTCAAATATGCAGTAGATAAAGTAATAAAATAAAATACATTATCTTTATCTCTTCTCTCCCCTCTACAAATCAAGCGCTGGTGATCCGGTGATTCGCCCACTCTGTGTTTACAAGAAGTTGGCACATGACCTCAATAGGCGATCACTGGTCTCAACAGTCTCATGCAATATTACTGCCATCACTTCTCAGCAATGGGAGTCATAACAGTAGTTATACATCACATTCCAATCCCTGGTAAACAAAGACCAGGTGCATAACTGGAGCTTCTGCGCTGAATCTCCAGAGTAAAGAAGAGGTGAATATAGTTTATTTTGCTATTTTATCATACTGAAGTTTTAGAGTTTTTCCTTTAAGGCTGAATAACTCCTTTGAGGCTAACGTTGAAGATCAGTTTTGGCTGCAAAAATAACCCTATCGAAAACTAAACTTAGAAAGGACAAAATCACAAAACAAAAAATGCAACACTAGGCTGCTAACAAACTAAACTTCACCTATACATTAAAAGTATATATCTGTTTACATAGAACGAAATATGAAGATAAACTTTCCAGTACCCTAGGTCTGTTTTGTGGAGACATGTACTAAACATTTGTCCTTTTGGCTGGCTTGCAAAAGAGTTACCAAGTTTACCATCAATAGTAGGCAGGTGGCATGTGTTTGTATGAGACATATTTAGATTGAACCAGAATCAAAAAGTGCAAAAAAAAGGATTAAAATTGTATTATCTATATGTAAAGTTGATCTAGCCCTATCTGCATAGTGCAGGTACTATCTCTTGGGTATAGGTGTTTGTGTTGATGATTTTGTACTTGGAAACGTTGCACTTCAAACATTGATGGCATTCCCTCCTACTATAGGGTTTTACATCTATGACTTCCAAATGTCATCACTAATATTAAATTAAATTTAAATTCGTTAACAGTAAGACTAATTTATTCCTTAGCTTTACACATAAAGTATTAGCATGTGGAAAGAATAGGTCAAGCGTTAGTGGGTCTTATACTAGGCAGAACTTACGCAGGACTCTCGTGTCTGCAGGGACTTGATTGTTAAAAGCAAGCTCTTTGGGAATCAACCCAAAGAGAATGGAAAGGGATTCCATCTTATATAGATTATGAACACTTACCATAAAATTAACATTTCATATTATGATGAACTCCATTTGATACAATGTGTGCTTCAAAGCTATACAGTGGCTTGAAAAGGTATTTATAACCGTGAACATTTCCACATTTTTTTCCCATTACACAACTTAAATATATTTTGAGGGGGTTTTATGTGCTATACCAACCAAGTAGAAAGTGTTTGTGAATTTTAAAGGGATTGACTTATGATTTTCTAAATGGTTTAAAAATCTAAATCTGAAAAGTGTGCGGTGCATTTGTGTTCAGCCTCACAGTCAGTGAGTAGTTTTTGGCTACATTTACATAACCTAACCCTGCTTTACTCTTGTTCGCATTTTTATCTTTACTTTGTAGGACCACCTTTTTGCAGCAATACCTGCTGCATGTCTCTTGGGGTATGTCTCTACCAGCTTTGCACATCCAAAGACTCACATTTTTACCCATTCTTCATTGCAAAATAGCTGTATCATAGTGAGATTGGATGGAGAGCATCTGTGTACAGCAATTTTGAAGTCTTGCCACAGATTCTTAATGTGATTTAGGCGTAGACTTTGACGGAGCCATTCAAACACATGGATATGTCTTGATTTAAATTATTCCATTATAGCTCTGTTTGTTTAGGGTTGTCACGCCACCACAGGTGGAGGTGACTAGTGGACCCACTAGACCACGGAGATACTAGTGAACTTACTAGACCACGGAGATAGAATTAATAGCGCTATATAAATGAATAAATATTATCATTATTAAATATTATATCGTGGAGGCTGATACCAGAAACAAGCCGGACAAGTATGTCAGATACTGAACAGGGTTTATGAAGTACAATAAAGGGTAGATCCCCAAGGGAAGTTCACAGGGCCAGAGCACCATGGTCCCCCTAAGGGAGTACAAGAATGGTTACCCCTATACAGAGATTCCTCCCAAGCGCAACCAGAGAGGGTCCAATGAACCAGTCAACCTGTGGGTCTGACCCAAGGCCAAACAGGAAAAGGAAACCAGGCAACCAGAGGAGAAGGCAGGGAAAGGGATTGGTGCAGCCGAAGAGGTTCGGGAGGTAGCCAGGGACCAGCGAGAGAGGTACGGGTCCCTCCGGCTGCAGGGATACAAGGGTCATTGCCAGCTGGAAGGTTACAACTAACAGGCTTTTTTCAAGGATTGCCCTGTATTTGGCTTCATATATCTTCCCATCAACTCTTACCAGTTTCCCTGTCTTTTCTGAAGAAAAGCATCCCCACAGCATGATGCTGCCACCACCATTGTGTTTTCAGTGTAATATGCAGTATTAACTTTTTTCATTTAGCCCCAAAAGGTTTACTTTCATCACATCTGGCCAAAGTACCTTCTGTCACTTGCTTTCTGTCTCCTCCATATGGCTTTTTGCAACTGCAAGCAGGACTTCTTATGGCTTGCTACCAACATTGGCTTTCTTCTTGCCATTGTTCCATAAATGTCAGATTTGTGGAGTATATGATTTAATAGTTATCCAGTGGATAGATTTTCACACCAAGGCTGTGGATGTCTGCAGCTTCATCAGAGTGACCATAGACCTCCTGGCTGATTTTCTAATCAGTGCACTCCTTGCTTGGGATTTCAGTTTAGGTCTTGGTAGATTTGCAGTTGTGTCATGCTACTTCTATTTTTGGCTTCTATTCTTATTATGCATACTGTGCATTTCGGAATGAATGTAACGCATTTTATCATGTTAAATAAAAGTTTAATTCTAGGCCTAAGACTGTTTTCTGTATTTGTGAAATATCGTATAATACTCCTTATATGGCCTCCATATATTTTTAAGAGGGTATTCTGTATTAATATTCTACTTTTGGATGATGGATTAAACATTGCTCCGTGAGATGTTCAGAGCTTTAGTTACTTTTTCATAACCTAACCCTGCTTTACTCTTGTTCGCAACTTTACCCTGACTTCTCTGGTGTGTTTCTTTTTATTTATGATGCTGTGTGATCCCTAATGTTGTTAAAAAAACCTCTGAGGCGTTCAAAGAACAGCCATAGTTGTACTGAGATTAAATTACAGGCAGGTGGACTTAATTTACTAATTAGGTGACTCCTGGAGGCAATTGGTCACTCAGGATTTTTAGGGGTACCAGACTATGGCTGAATATGGCTGAATACGGCTGAATACAAATACATGTCACAATTTTTAGATTCATATTTTTAAAATATGTAGAAAACTTTGTATCATTTCCTTTATACTTCACCAATACTTGCTACTTTGTGCTGGTAAATCACTTAAAATCCAAACAAAATACATTTACACTTGTGGGTGTAACCTTTGAAAATGTGGAAAATTTCACAAGGTATGAATACTTTTTCAAGTCCCTCTGTGTTAAGTTCCATACAGTTACTGCTACAGATGGAATATGACGGATCAGGGTGTTTGTTGGTTCATTTTAAAGTTTTCTATTAGATGTAATTTATATAAAATAATTAGATCTAAATACCATTAGAAAGTAAGAAATCTCCCTTCCTCAAATTGTCTTATCCTAACTAGAAGCAGTAAACATGAAATCAATTTGCAGTTTATTCTCAATGATTGCAATAAATGACTATCAATCACCATGTTAATCACCACATTTGCTTCTAAACATAATTTGGTCATATCTGACTTGATGAATGATGCACTTATCAGAGGAGATGACAAAATGAATGACAATTTTCATTCACAAAATTACTTCCAATTTTTTAGATTGGCTTAAAAGTGATCTTCCTGAGAAGACGACCTTCTGAAATGGTGGGAAATTAGGAAAGCTTTATAACTTTACAAACAAAATTATGAATTGATCCAAGCAGTATGAGTACATTTTTCACCATGTTGGCTTTTTGGTTTCAAGGCGACATGGTGAAAAATTTACTCATATTGTTTGGATCAATTCATAATTTTGTTTGTAAAGTTTTCAAAATATTTCTAATTTTCTACATGATTCATAAATGTAATTAGTAAACTGAGATTGAAACAAATATACAAGTACATACATACTATAAAGATCACCCATGTGTGTGCCACATAGCACAATTTTCTATTAATTATAGACTTGTCCAAATCATCATGGCCAAAGGCCAAAAAGGGTGAAAATAAATTCCTAAATTCCAGGCATTTGTAAACCAACTATCACATAAATATCAGTATACAGTTAGAGATATACCGTATATACTCGTGTATAAGCCGACCCGTGTATAAGCCGACCCCCCTACTTTTGCCCCCAAAACCTGGGAAAATCTATTGACTCGTGTATAAGCCTAGCACAAGTATACAGCCCCCAGCAGTGTGGTATACACCAGTCCCAGAGGTAGATACAGCAGCCCCAGTGGTAGTATACACGCAGCCCCAGTAGTATATACAGCCCCAGTGGTAGTATATACAGCCCCAGTGGTAGTATACAGGGCCCCAGAGGTATATACAGCCCCAGTGGTAGTATATACAGCCCCAGTGGTAGTATATACAGCCCCAGTGGTAGTATATACAGCCCCAGTGGTAGTATACAGGGCCCCAGAGGTATATAGCAGCCCCAGTGGTAGTATACAGGGCCCCAGAGGTATATAGCAGCCCCAGTGGTAGTATACAGGGCCCCAGAGGTATATAGCAGCCCCAGTGGTAGTATACAGGGCCCCAGAGGTATATACAGCCCCAGTGGTAGTATATACAGCCCCAGTGTTAGTATACAGGGCCCCAGAGGTATATAGCAGCCCCAGTGGTAGTATACAGGGCCCCAGAGGTATATAGCAGCCCCAGTGGTAGTATACAGGGCCCCAGAGGTATATAGCAGCCCCAGTGGTAGTATACAGGGCCCCAGAGGTATATAGCAGCCCCAGTGGTAGTATACAGGGCCCCAGAGGTATATAGCAGCCCCAGTGGTAGTATACAGGGCCCCAGAGGTATATAGCAGCCCCAGTGGTAGTATACAGGGCCCCAGAGGTATATAGCAGCCCCAGTGGTAGTATACATGGCCCCAGAGGTATATAGCAGCCCCAGCGGTAGTATACAGGCAGCCCCAGTGATGCAGGGCCCCCCCAGCGTCTCTCCGGTCACCTGTAAAGCAAACTATACTTATCAGTGTCCCGCTCGCACCCGCCGCTGCCGACATCCGCGATCCTCCATCTTCATGCGACTCCTTCCTGTTTCCTGTGCGCGTCGCCGGGAATGACGTCATTGCCGGCGACGCGCACAGAAACAGGAAGAGGAGTCGCATGAAGATGGAGGATCGCGGATGTCGGCAGCGGCTGGTGCGAGCGGGACACTGATAAGTATAGTTTGCTTTACAGGTGACCGGAGAGACGCTGGGGGAGCCCTGCATTACTGGGGATGCGGGGGCTGCTGTATACCGATGTATACATCGGTATGTACCGATGTATACATCGGTATACAGCACTGACTCGCGTATAAGCCGAGGGGGGTACTTTTCAGCCCAATTTTTGGGCTGAAAAACTCGGCTTATACGCAAGTATATACGGTATACAGATTTGGTAACACCCATTGGCATTTTTTCACTTTTTTTTCCTGTTCTGGCATCCCTCAAAAACATCGTACTGAGAAGGATAATTCAGCAAAGCGCTAGTTAATGTGAGCTATAACCATAATACTTACACAGGATTGATTATGCAGCTATTTTCACACATACAATACTTTTGTACTTGATACAACATAAATGGGTTACATTATTGACTAATCCTGTATTAGGATCCAGCCTTGAGAATTGTGTTCTGTAACATAATAAATATCTGCCAAGATCACCTGAAAGAGGGATAATTGACAATCTAAGGCCCCTTTCACATCAGCGTTTTTTTTTAAATCGCGGCAGATGCGGTCACATTTCAGCACATTAGTTTGCCTATGGGGCCAGATGGCAGCTATCTGCCATCCGGTTTCCATGTGTCCGGGTGAATCCGGGAGGACTCAGATTTTTCACCCGGACACAAAAATGCTGCATGCACGATTGTGTCCGGGGAGAAAAATCTCCCCAAACCGGATCCTCCTGAATTCTCCCGGATCCTCCCGGATCCGGGGCAATCCAGTGCTCCCTAACGTGGGAGCCTATAGGGCCAGATTGCCCCAATCCAGGAGGATCCGGGAACTGGACACCTGCGGCCCGCACGCACGCCGCTGTTATTTCAGGACCGCGGCTAGCTCCCGCGAGCCGCGGTCCAGAATCATCAGCAGCTTGAGCTGTGTGCGGCTGCACACCGGACCAGAGGGCATATTAGCCCTCCGGTTCTGTGTGCTGATCCGGTCCGGGGCTGTCCGGTCCATAGCGGACAGCCCCGGATCGGATCACAACATGGTGTGAAGCTGGCCTAACAAAAGGTACTAAGCAAGGGTGTGGTGCTTTACAAATGACAACATATTACTAAGCACCTTATAGTGCTGTTCACAGACAATAGTGAAAGTTAAATTAAACTGATATTAAACATGAAGACCCCTTCATAGGGCAGAAGGTATAGCCATATGAAGTAGAACTGCAGATGTTTATGATCTAATGTCTTTTGATAAAAGTCTACTGTCACTCTATGTGACTGCAGACTAATGAATCCTGACTATGTGCAGTGCACACACTATCAGGATTCAGCAGTGACAGCAGAAATCACAGTATGCGATTTGCATACATGTGATCATGTGCCGATTGGACATTCTCGGCCTCTCTCAATTCAGTTGTATTGAGCAAAGCCAAAAATTTCTAGTTAGACTGTTGCCATAAGTATGCCAATTACATGTGGTCTGAGTCCACCATTCTCACTGGCAATTCTGGTGAATCTTGTCAGAGTGTGCACACTGTCAGGATTCAGAAATCTGATGTCACTCAACTTTTGTGTCAAGCCTAGACAACCCCTTAAAGATAATTTAATGTGCACTGGCTCATTTAGATTACTAGTCTATGGAAGCTTTATTGATAATGTCATATTCTATTCACATCTTGCAATTGAATCCTATTTTTTACATTAATTGTGTGAAATGGAATGGCAGAAAAAGTATTTTGACCATCTGTGTGACTAGAGTAGAATGCTGCTCTGTAAGGTCACTGAGGACTATGTACAGAGCTACACTCTGTACCATCCTGAACCTAATAGAGTTTTATAGAGTTTTGATAATGTTTTATGTGTATGCAAGACATACATTTTCATCCTTCAGTACAATTTACAATGATTACTCAATCACTACTAAGTATGCCACATGTATAATATTTCTATATAACACTTCGGGCAGAGATGATGACTAACCAGATTTGCATTTGAATTTTTCACTTCTGATTCTACATTGTGGAAGTACTTAACACCATGAGTCATCTGTGTAGACTTTTTTGGAAAATGTTCTGTATATTTAATGATTGCCACAGTGTTTTCTGTTTTTTAAGCTGGCATTAAATGGATGACATAATGTAAGTTAACTTGTGAAAATGTTAGATGTTCTCAAATGTCAGTGCCAATAAAGAAAGCAAGTATGATTTCATATTGTGCACCTTTACCTATGGGGTCCATGGAAGCTTGTGTAGTCACCTCTGACGGACTATTTTGTACAAAGCATAATCTGGTGTATTCAACTTGTACATGACAAATTCCTTTGTAATTTGCACAAACCTCAAAATGTTTCTACCAAGTATGAATGTTAACATTGAATCTTGGACATGCCAGCCCGCCTGGTGACCATCGAACAACGAGAGTGTGTTTTGTTCTTCAAATAAAACAAAGTATTATAATGTATTCATATGAGTGAGTGTTTTCATTTTGTACAACTAGGAATATTGTTTTCTGAGCAATTGCTTACATTTTCTTATATCATATGTTACTAGAACTTGAATTCACTGATTGCAAACATGGGAGAGGGAAATTATAAAGGTAACTTCTAAAAGTATCTCAAATTAGTATCATACAATGTCATGGGATTGGACACAAAGGGCGAAAAGTTGTAAATTCCCCTTATTCCAAATTTTATAATGTTTTCATGCCAGAAAGTTAATAAAGAAGAAATGATAAATTCCACCCAATGAGGAAGGGAGGGGACTGGGAAGCAAAGGAAGGCTGCAAAGAGGCCTAAAGGAGTTAGATCGTCCCCCATGTATGGTGCCTGCCTCATATTAATCTTTTTCTAATAGACTTTATTAGCTGTGTATATCCTCCCACTCTTGTGACTCTTGTTTGAATTCTTTTCCAACTTTACTCCTTTTGATCTGGCCCTCTTACACGTGGGGTGGTGAAGAACGACATATTGTACTGAACCTTCCTGAGACAAGTGAGGTGCTTCTTATTCCATCCAAATCCAGAGCCCTAAAAAGGGGCCTATTGAATAAACACCAGAGGAAAGAGGAGGAGGAAGAGTATACAACAGAGGGTCACATGAAAGGACTGACATGTGCACAAAAGCAGTTAGAGCAGGAGTGGGCAACTCCGGGCCTCGAGGCCGCACACAGTCCAGGTTTCTGTATATCCTTAGCATTTGACAGTTGGTAGTTTAATTTCCTGCACAGGTGATGATTCCAACTGTCAAATGCTAAGGATATCCACAAAACCTGGACTGTGTGCGGCCCTCGAGGCCTGGAGCTGCCCACCCCTGAGTTAAAGGGTTGGTCATTGTCTCTTGTTTGTGAAGCTTTCTTTACAAACTGACCAGCATGTGAACATGCGACCAGACCAGCCAATCAGCCTCCTCCAATTGTTAAACAGCTCCCTTATGACAGCTGCTTTTCTATTGGAGGAGGCTAATGGACTCGACTGGTCATATGCTTCTCCATCGGCAGCCCTTTGATGGACAGAAGGTCCTGAGAGAGTTACCAACCCCATTAAGGCACATGATTGTTGGTCCAAAAACACTAGACAGCCCTTTTAAGGTGTGGCCTACACAATGTCTACAATCAAATGTTTCAGAGATTCTCTGCCTAAAGCAGGGACCTAAAACTCCAAACCTTGAGGGCCACAAACAGTGCATGTTTTCAAGATTTCCTTAACATTGCACAGATAATAATTGAATCACCTGCATCAGTGATGATTCCAACGCCTTTGCAATGCTTAGGAAATCCTGAAAACCTGCACTGTTGGTGCCTCTTGAGGCCTGGCATTTGAGATGCCTGGCCTAAAGGATGTAAACTAAGTATTGTTTGAGGCACATGGAATGCCAGCAATCTGCAGTATCAGCTTTTCTCCTACCAATATTTTATTAATCATTCACATAACCAAAACTGATATTTTTACATTTACATATTTGAAAACAATGTAGTGCAGAATATTTTGGGGCTTACTCATCAAATCGTGTCTATGTTTTAAACAAGGCTTTAGGGCCAATTTATGTTATTATTTTTGGATTGTTTAGGTTAATTTTGGGCTAGCTTTTTCAGTTCCATCACATTTATGATTGATTTGTCTCCTTTTTTTGTTGTTACTTCACTATAGACAACTCTTCGCTGGGATATGGCATAAAAAGTGTAGTTTGACATCTAAATTGACATCGGCCAATGGCTTGGGTGATGTTGAATTAAACTAAATTTCTTAAAATCCCTTAACAATTTATAATGGATTAAGTCGATCATAAGTCGGCTCCCTTCATCTGATGTGGGATCAAAAAGTCGAGCCCACATCTTTCCCAGCAGATGATGGCTGTGATATTCACCCATCATCTACCTCTAACAGCAGCAGCTGGAGCACTGCTCTGCCTCTATAGGTTAACTTAATAAATGCCGCTGCCACTCTTTTACTTAAAGAAAGTGTCTAAAACATAAAAATGTCTATTTTAAGCTTTCCGGCAAGGTCCTGTGCTTACAGGACCTGTGGTGACGTCATGTTCTCGCGGAACTTCGGTCACGTGACCGGAGTTCCCGCGAGAACTGACGTCACCACAGGTCCTGTAAGACACAGGACCATACCGGAGGCTTCGGTGGACCGCGGACAGGCTAATCTCTAGCCACAATCCTTTGGACAAGGTACAAAAAGTAGCTAAAACACAAATGCAATGCAACAAATGAAAGACATTTTGTTGGTGCAAATTGCATCAGAATTCTGCCTCCTTTGCCTTAGTTAATTCTCTTTGTTTCTATCAGGTAAGGAGCAGAAACACAAAAACTAAGAGCAATTAGAAATTGTACTCCTGAAAAATATATCTGTACATATCTGGAGGCTTACATTGGAAATGTATTTTTTTCATTGTCTCTTGCATACTGCCAGGAAAATATTAATTCTTTTCACTGTTCTAAAATGTTTTTAAAGACAGCCAGAGCTGGCTTACTTCTCGACCCCTTTTTTGATTGTAGGGGAACTGCATAAATCTCCTCTCTGCTCCTTCGCAGTCAGGAATGTTTATGATCTGAAAGAATGCAACTTTTTACCCTGTTCAGTAGCACAACGAGATGCTTTTCTTTTCCCTCCAAGAATCCTTTGTGTGCAGTTAGTCTTTTAACGTCAAATTTAATAATGCACATTCATGTCACAATTTCATAAATAAGTTTGAAATGCTTACATTTTTGCGGATTTAATGGTATATCTTACTTTTCGTGAAACGGGTCAGAAACCTGGGAAATGAGTTCTGACCTTCCGCACATCACAGACATATCATTTTTGGAGTCAAACAGCACCAAAAGTCACGAAGGAAAACATGATGTCCATATCTTTGACGTGGGAACGTCCAAGCCAAAGATATGGAAAAATGGAGGTTTTGAGAATTTTGGAAATGGGGTAGATTTCAAAGTAACCAGCCCACACGTAAGGTAAACAAAGTGGGAGTTTTTGGTTTTATGCCTTATCACATAAAACCAAAGTGTCCATTTTTGGGTAATTCCATCCTAGGACTATGGACACAGCACGACCCTATTGCTGTGTGGAGGAATCATACACCATTTCTGGAGAGCCATCTCCCCTCCACTGAATCTGAGTTCTCACTGCGTGGCACAGGTTTTGCAATTTTCTCATTTAATCCTTTTTATTTTAATAACTGTTCATGTATATATGTAAATTGTCTATTTTGTAATATATTGCATATCTTTTTGTAATCACTGCCAATCTTCTGGAGTAAAACTTATTATTTACTAGCTTCGTTTTTCATGCTCTATGAGCGAGCAACACCACTTCCCTCTATTTCACATTAACAAACAGGTTACCGATCCACCTTGAAAGAGATTGGTGGTGGCAGCATAATTTTCATATTTATGTGATATTGTGGGCCTGAGGGTGACTGGATCGAGATATATATATATATGTGTTCCTGGCAGGAACTGATGGTATATATACAGCCTGTCACACCACGTGCCACAGTAGACAACATAAATTAGAGCAGGTGCACTACTTTTCTGATCCACTGGCAATACCGGGTTTGGCTAGCAGGATAAGAGGACGCCAGAGAGCTGCAGGTTTGGACTACGTTCGTAACACTTTTCATTTAAATATTTAACTTTTTTAGCCCATTTATTTCTTTTCTATGTGCCATGGTGAGTTTTAACCTTATTATAAAAATTCTGTTGTAGGGAATAATATCAGATGTGGTGGAAAAACCATGAATAAAATTTCAGCTAATCCTTGGGCAAGTCAACTGCAAAACCTAACTGCGCATATAACCGGAAGGAGGAGTGGACAAAGATAGAAGAGGTTCATTCAAATGGAAAGGGGGAAGGGGAAGGCCGCTCCACCGCCCATTAACCCCCTTTGCATTTCCGCACCTGGAGTAGCAGCTTTGGCAACTGCCCAAGAAGCAAATGTGAAGTAGAAAACACCGGTGCTTGTCTTCTTAATTTTCTTCATTATTTGAAGACTATGATCAAATCATTCAGCGTGCTAGCATGCGGAATGATTTTATCATAATCTTCAAATAATAAAGAAAATTAAGAAGACAAGCACCGATGTTTTCTACTTCACAAAGACAGAAGAGGGCCTTTGTGCAAAAACAGTATTTGGTCCTTTGCCGTCCAAGAGTTTGTCATTATGTCTGTGACAGAAGCTGTGTGCAGTTTAGAGTTGATGTGTGCCCCCTTTACCCTTAGGCCCCTGTGCAGATGGACGTGTTGCACCAGTGCTATTGTAGGGGGGTGACCATAAGCCCAGTCATCCCTGTCCTGGAGGATATGGTTGCTCTTTGTTTAAATTTTGCATTGGCAACCTGTATAATGTTAGGCCCCTTTCACATCAGCGTTTTTTTTAAATCGCCGCACATGCGGTGAAAAAAACGCGTCTGCCGCGATTACCGCATATCGGCTGCACTTGCGGCAGCCGCAAGCCCACCTATACATTGTATGGGGCTTGCCGCAAGTGTGCCGCAACCGTGCCGCAAGTGCAGCCGGTATGCGGTAATCGCAGCAGATGCGTTTTTTTCACCGCATCTGCCGCGATTTCAAATAAACGCTAATGTGAAAGTACCCTTAAACTGTTTGATTACTGGGACAATGTGGCCACTTAGTGGACATTGTAAAAATGACTGCTTCCCTGGTTTAACTTTGAGTTAGGGAAGAAGTTAAAGTTAAGTAGTACACCCACCTCGGGTGGAGTTTTAGAAAGCTAGAAAAACAGAATGCAGCTATCTTTGTTGCAGTGAGTGAGAGAAACAGAAAGTAATAAGGAGCAAGCGGCATATGTGAAAGGCACGGTAATGAGGAGCCCAAACAAATCAATTCAAATGGACATTCTAGGCCAAACTCTGGATCAGGGCATGTAGTGGTTCAAAATTAGAGAAACGGGCCTAGGTCAGCCAACTGTACTATGTTCATTCAGGTTTGAGTCCAACAGAAATGTCCCTGGTAGCATCTGCCTTCCTCTGGCTTAACTTAGATTCCCCCTCGTATCGAAGTCTTCTGGGCTCTCGAGAGCAGGCCTTTGTCATTTGTGGAGCAGTGCTGTAATATCGGCTATTTTAATAGCACTCGTGCTAAATCCCTGTGGGTGGGACAAAGTAGACTGTTAAGACTATTTGATTCCACTGTGAAAACATGACGTTAATATGGAAGATGAAAGACTTGCGTATCTCAGTGGAAACCCAAATGCAAGGGAATGAGCCTGCAGATCAATTATTAGCATCTGTGACTGTAAACCCTGATAAAGTAACCCCCAACATGGAAATTTCCAACCTGAAATGTGCGTGAACGTTCAATTAAAGCAGGGGGGGAAAACCTCAGGCCCCAGGGCCACATGTGGACCTTAATGACTTTTTCTGCGGCCCGCGGGCAGATTCCTGGGGACTGCAGCACTTTAGGCTAGCAGACTCTTTTTCCTGACTGCCAGCCCTTTAAATACATCTCCCCAGTAATCTTTGTGCCCCAGTCTCAGTATCCCCAGTGATGTATACTCCTCCAGCCTCTCCTGTGATGTCTTGGGCTCTAGCAAACCTGGAAAAGAAGTTGAGAAGCAACATGATCAATATCACCTAACATCACAGCCGTGCCAAAGAGAAGCCGCTGCAGCCACCACAGTAGGGTGAATTGATTGTTTAACCAAATATAACAGGGTAATTTTCAAGTTGATAATTTTGTGCTGCCCCTGAAGAATTGTAGAAATTTCCAAATGGCCCTTGGCAGAAAAAGGTTCCCCATCCGTGAATTAAAGCATCCATAACAAGAAAGAACCCTGATGTGTCCATGTCTTCTTGTTCATGTGCAAACTGTAGAACATCTCCCTTTTGCACTGGGGAGGAGGATGGGACAAGGACTTACACCAATGGCCAGTATGGCAGCTTGTCTGTGACTACAACAGCCCCACGCCGCCCTATCAAACACTTTATCCACCTCTGGATGATGGTATACATCAGTAACAGTTACATTAATGCAGGGATATCAAACTCGGCTGGGTTGGTGGGCCACACGTAGAAAAAAATTGATATCGGGGGGCCGCATTGCTTGCCTATAATAATGACTCCCATCCTGGTCCTCATCATGCTGTAATGTCCCCATCCTGATCCCCGTCTTGTAGTAATATCCTCATCTTGTAGTAATGTCCCCATCCTGGTCCTCCTCTTGTAGTAATGTCCCCGCCCTGGTCTCCATCTTGTAGTAATGTTCCTCCCTGGTCCATATGTGTCGTAATGCCCCATTCTGGTCCCCATCCTATATTTATGTCTCCCATCCTGGTCCTCATTTTGTAGTAACGTCCCCATCTTTTAGTAATGTTCCCTCCCTTGTCATCTTGTAGTAATGTCCCACATCCCAAAGCCTTTTTGTAGAGATGTCCCCAAAACCTGGTCTCTGTTCTTTTTGTTCTCTCGCTCACACACACACTCACACATATACACACCCGCACACTCACACATATACACACACACTCACATACACACTCACACATACATCCTCAGACATATTCACACGAACACATACACACTCACACATTGACACACATAGGGCATTATTTGGAGTTCCTGCCGCCCTAGGCACTTTCAGCGGTCACGTTCCCCTCCCCCAGGCTGCTATCTTCGGCTGTAACAGCGCCTTACCTGACTCCACTCTTCTCATCCCGGCAGCTTCTTCCTCTGTAGCTCCCAGTGTCCCGCTTGCCGGCACCAGTCAGCACGCGGCACCAGCATGCACCCAGCAGCTGGCAACAGGTGGCAGCTGCCAGCACCCGGCATCTGGTGGCAGCCGCCAGCACCCAGGAGGTGGCACCAGATGGCACCTGGCAGCTGCCAGCACCCGGTAGCCGCCAGCACCCGGGAGGCGGCACCAGGTGGCACCCGGCAGCTGCCAGCACCCGGCATTAGGTGGCACCCAGAAGCCGCTAGCACCCAGGAGGCAGCACCAGGCGGCACCCGTCAGCTGCCAGTACCCGGCATTAGGTGGCACTGGCAGCCGCCAGCACCCAGGAGGTGGCACCAGGTGGCACCTGGTGCCAGCACCCAGGAGGTGGCACCAGGTGGCACCTGGCAGCTGCCAGCATCCGCAGTAACCACCAGCACCTGGATTAGGCGGCACCCGGCAGCACCTGGGAGGCGGCACCAGGTGGCATCCGGCAGCTGCCAGCACCAGGCGGCAGCTGCCAGCACCCGGCATTAGACGGCACCCGACAGCCGCCAGCACCCAGTGGCCTCTAGCACCCGGCAGCTGCCAGCACCCGGCACCAGGCGGCCGCCAGCACCAGCCGCTGGCGATGTGCCGCCCAGGCGGCGCGGGAATTTAGCTCACACATATACACACACTCACACATACACTTACACACATATACACACTCACATTCAAATATACACACACTCACACCTATACACACTCACACATATACACACACATATACACACTCAGAAGTATTCACACACACACACATACACTCACACATATACACATACACACTCACATATACACACAAATACACTCACACATATACACATACACACACTCACATATACACAGAAATACACTCACACATATACACACATTCACACATATACACACTCTCTAACTCTCACTCATACACACCTTAATGATGCCCCGGGCTATGGAGCCGCCGCGGAACCCGCTTTATTGTGACTTCCGGGTACCACTCAAACAAGTGCCTTCGCACCTGTACATTCATGCATGCAGGCGGCCGGCGGACCAATCAGATGCCTGCAGCTAATGTCACAGGAAGCTTCTGATTGTTCCACCGGCTGCCTGCTTGCATGAATGTACAGGCGCGAAGGCACTTTTTTGAGCGGTAACCGGAAGTCACTATAAAGCGGGTACCGCGGCGGCTCCATGTAAAATGGCCCGGGGCATGCTTATCTTTTCATGGTGTCCCGGGCCACATGCGGCCTGGGGGCCGCGTGTTTGAGACCCCTGCATTAATGATTCCATAGGCTATCATTTACCTGAAGAAGGTCACTAGTATGTTCTTTTGAGCTCTCTTTGGTTGGTATTACAGTGCTGTCCATCGTTACTGGCACCCATGAAGTTTAAGTACGTAATGTGGAATATCTCCTGAAAAAAACAAATAAAGTGAATCAGCTTTCTTCTATAAAGCACTCGTATTAAATAGAAAAGAGCAAATCAAATGATAAACAACAAATTAAAATAAACAATGCAAAGGAAAATAGAAAGACTTAAAGCTTGTTTTGACACTGGTATTAGCACCCTTTACATTAAATTAGTATTGAAACACATTTTGACTCACCTATGGCAAATCACAAATGAGAATCACCTGTGATACATTGTCAGTGCCAATGTAACATGAATTAGCCAATGAATGAAGACATGAGGCCCTGTTAGGCCCTGTTCCTTTGTCACAATGGTTAAGACTAAGGAGCTGTCTGAGGACATCAGAACTGATATTATTAGCAAATACAAGACTTTCAAAGGGTACAAGACCATCTTTAAAGACCTTGGTATCCCAGTTTCAACAGTGCACAATGTTATTAAGAAGTTTGCCAAGAATGGAACTATCAAGAACCTCCCTGGACAGAGGGGAAAGAGGAATATTGACAATAGATGTCTTCAAATGTTGGTGTATATGGTGGAAAAAACTCCACATCAAACATCGAAAGACCCGAAGGTCAATCTGGAACAGTCTGGGGTCATGGTTTCAACAAGTACAATACGCCACACACTAAACTAAGCAGAACTTTATGGGCAAAGGCCAAAGAAGAAACCATTGCTGAAGTAAAGACATAAAAAGGAATGACTAATCTTTGCCAAAGACTACCTTGACAAACCACAATCCTTCTGGGAAAATGTTTTGTTGACAGATGAAACAAAAATAGATTCTTTTTGGCAATGCAAAGCAAGAGTTTGTTTACAGATGGAGCAATGTAGTTTATAAGGAAAAGAACACCCTACCAACAGTTAAATATGATGGAATCATAAAACCAAAGAATAATCAAGAAATTTTAGAATAAAATGTCCTAACCAGTGCATCAAAACTTGATTGAGTCAAACATCCTCGAGCAAGACAATCATAAAAAGCACACATCCAAAACTTCACAGGAATGGTTGAAAAAGAAAAAGTTGACTGTTTTAAAATGACTGGCAATGAGTCATGACCTCAAACCCATTAAAAAACTTGAAACTTGGAGTGAGCTGAAATCTGCCATTGGGAAAAGAACCCTGCAAATATTCAAGAGCTTGAACATACTGCAAAGGAAGGGTGGAGGAAAATACCAGCTGAGAAGTGCAAGAACCTTATAAATCAGTGATTGTCAACCTTTTGAGCTCGGTGTGTCAAAATTTGTCAATGCTGAGCAAAACTCGCGTGGTGTGTCACTTTGAGAAAAACCCATAATTTTCTGATATTTGTGGCTGTAATAACAACATTTTATCCTAGATATGGCCACCATTCTAGTATATACAGTGTTGGCCAAAAGTATTGACACCCCTGCAATTCTGTCAGATAATACTGAGTTTCTTCCTGAAAATGATAGCAATCACAAATTCTTTGGTATTATTATCTTCATTTAATTTGTCTTCAATGAAAAAACACAAAAGAGAATGAAGCAAAAAGCAAAACATTGATCATTTCACACAAAACTCCAAAAATGGGCCGGACAAAAGTATTGGCACCCTCAGCCTAATACTTGGTTGTACAACCTTTAGCCAAAATAACTGCGATCAACCGCTTCCGGTAACCATCAATGAGTTTCTTACAATGCTCTGCTGGAATTTTAGACCATTCTTCTTTGGTAAACTGCTCCAGGTCCCTGATATTTGAAGGGTGCCTTCTCCAAACTGCCATTTTTAGATCTCTCCACAGGTGTTCTATAGGATTCAGGTCTGGGCTCATTGCTGGCCACCTTAGAAGTCTCCAGTGCTTTCTCTCAAACCATTTTCTAGTGCTTTTTGAAGTGTGTTTTGGGTCATTGTCCTGCTGGAAGACCCATGACCTCTGAGGGAGACCCAGCTTTCTCAAACGGGGCCCTACATTATGCTGCAAAATTTGTTGGTAGTCTTCAGACTTCATAATGCCATACACACGGTCAAGCAGTCCAGTGCCAGAGGCAGCAAATCAACCCCAAAACATCAGGGAACCTCCGCCATGTGTGACTGTAGGGACCGTGTTCTTTTCTTTGAATGCCTCTTTTTTTCTCTTGTAAACTCTATGTTGATGCCTTTGCCCAAAAAGAGAGAACATTCTTCCAAAACATTTTAGGCTTTCTCAGGTAAGTTTTGGCAAACTCCAGCCTGGCTTTTTTATGTCTCGGGGTAAGAAGTGGGGTCTTCCTGGGTCTCCTACTGTACAGTCCCTTTTCATTCAGACACCGACGGATAGTACGGGTTGACACTGTTGTACCCTCGGACTGCAGGGCAGCTTGAACTTGTTTGGATGTTAGTCGAGGTTCTTTATCCACCATCCACACAATCTTGCATTGAAATCTCTCGTCAATTTTTCTTTTCCGTCCACATCTAGTGAGATTAGCCACAGTGCCATGAGCTTTAAAGTTCTTGATGACACTGCACACGGTAGACACAGGGACATTCAGGTCTTTGGAGATGGACTTGTAGCCTTGAGATTGCTCATGCTTCCTCACAATTTAGTTTCTCAAGTCCTCAGACAGTTCTTTGGTCTTCTTTCTTTTCTCCATGCTCAATGTGGTACACACAAGGACACAGGACATAGGTTGAGTCAACTTTAATCCATGTCAACTGGCTGCAAGTGTGATTTAGTTATTGCCAACACCTGTAAGTTACAGGTGCTGTTAATTACACAAATTAGAGAAGCATCACATGATTTTTCTAAGGGTGCCAATACTTTTGTCCACCCCCTTTTTTATGTTTGGTGTGGAATTATATCCAATTTGGCTTTAGGACAAATCTTTTTGTGTTTTTTCCATTGAAGACAAATTAAATGAAGATAATAATACCAAAGAATTTGTGATTGCAATCATTTTCAGGAAGAAACTGAGTATTATCTGACAAAATTGCAGGGGTGTCAATACTTTTGGCCATGACTGTAGCCCGTTATGCTGTATATAGCTCCCATCCTGGTACATTGACCCCCATTCTGGATACAGTGCCTATTCTGCTATATAGCGCCTTGTCCTGGATATAGCTCCCATTCATCCTGGTACATTACCCCGCATACTTGTATTTAGCCTCTTATGCTGGATATAGCCCCCATACTTACCTATACTAAGATATAGCACCCCTTCATCCAGGTACTTTACACCCCCATCCTGCATATTGCTCCCCTTCTGGTACATAGCCCCTTATCATGAATATAGCCCCCATAGTGGGATATAGGACCCCCCATCCTGGTACATTAGTCCCCATCTTGGATATGGCCCCCATTCTGGTATATAGCCCCTTATGCTGGATATAGCCCCCATACTTATATATACTGGGATATAGCACCCCCCCCATCCTGTTACATTACTCCCCCATCCTGGATATTGCCCCCATTCTGCTATATAGCCCCTTATCCTGGATATAGCCTACACACTGGGATATAGCAATCCCCCATCCTGGTACATTACCCCCCATTCTGAATATCGCCCTTATTCTGATATATAGCCTCTTATCCTGGATATAGCCTCCATCCTGGGATATAGCAGCCCCCCATCCTGGTACATTACCCCTAATCCTGGATATGACCCCCACTGTGGTATATAGCCCCCCTTATGCTGGATATAGCCCCCATCCTGGTACATTACCCTTCCCCACCCCCCATCCTGGATATGGCCTCCATTTTGGTACATAATCCCTTATCCTGGTATAGCCCCCACGCTGGGATATAGCTCCCCTCATCCTGGTACATTACCCCCCATCCTAGATATGGCCCCCATTGTGGTATATATCCCCTTATCCTGGATATAGCCCTCCCCCATACTGGGATATAGCACCCCCCATCCTGATACATTACCCTCATCCTGGATATGGCTCCCATCCTAGTGCACACACAAAAATAATAAACAATATAATTCACCTATCCCTCATTCCTCTTCATCGCTCAAAGTGTTAGCAGCCTGCCGCTGATAACATAATTAGCTTTGCTGCATTACTGTGCTGCCCTTGTTCCACTTTCTGATGCTCAGCTGACACTGTGATTGCATGCAGTCAGTGTCATTAAAAGGGTCAGCATCCGGAGGCGAAATCAGTGACAACTGCACTGGCAGCCACCCAAACTAAGGCTGGGTCCACACTGTGCTGGTAGACATTGTTGTGTTTATACGCTCAGTAGGTATGCACCCATTAAAGTTCATTGTCAGGATGGATCCTGGAGCATCCATCTGCCATAGGGACCCATTATAAAGAGACATATAATGCATGGTAAATGTCTCTTTGCTTTCTATTGCAATCTGCTGCACTTTCCTATGCAGTTATATAAGAACATGCCTGCCAGAAGTGGCTGAAAGTTCATACTTTTAGCCTGGTGATTACTCAGACATGGTTACAGTATACATCTGGAAAAATTTCCACTCATATACTGCAGACTTCGGGCACAGACGTAGTCTGCACCTAGCTTAAGTGATGCATGCGCTACACATAGCATGCCTGTACATTGCTTGGTAGCCACTGCCTGAATACATCAGTACACAAGTGTGCAATGCTGCTGTGTTCTGCTCATACATCACTTAGGTCCTGGTAAGATCTTGTTTTTTGCAGGATGAGATGACATTTTTATTGGTGCCATTTGGGAATACACCTTACTATTTATTTGATTTTTATTCCAATATTTGAGAAACAGAATGAACAAAAAAAAAAAGCATTCCAGGAATTTTTTACACTATTTTATTCTGTTCACCATGTGGTAAATGGGATACAACTTTATTCTTTGGTTAAGTACAATTACAGTGATTCCAGTGTTAAAAAGTATTTTCAGAATTTGCACACTAAAACAGGGGAGTAGGAGTAAAGGTACCTTTACACGCCGCGACGGCAGGCTGGATACATCCCGCTACAGGCTACAAATGTAGCTTGTAGCGCCAATGTAGCCCGTCGTAGCGGCGTCTGAAGACGTGACGATACAGCCGGCAACAGATACATCTGTTTCCTAGCTCTGCTCGAAAACTGATGGCTACAACGCCGATGGTAGCGAGCTGTATCGGCGTGTAAATAAGCAACGGAAGGGAACTCGGGACAGCCTGCGATGTAGCTGCAATGTAGCTAAGGCGTCACCTAGGCTCCGTGTTACCGCGCCCCATCTGCGATCATTGGTGGAAGATGGTGCGGTCCGATTGGTTGTCGCCGCACAGGGCGGCATATTTAAGGAGCTGACGAGTCACACTACACAATTGCTCGAGCGTCAAGTATTAATCAGCCTCCTGCGATGCCTGGCCAATCATGGTATTATTGCTTTGTCCTATCAGTGTATGGACGTCTCGTAAGCCACAATTGTAGCACGCCTATGTGCTGTCCCTGCTGCACCAGGTACGCCCATAGTAGCTGGTTGTAGCGGTGTGTAAATGAGCTACAGCTGGCTACTTGAGACACCCGGCGATGTAGCTAGCTATAGATGTAGCGTGGCGTAGCGCATCTTGTCGCTGCGTGTAAAGGTGATGCGTTGACCGTTTGTAACCGTTTGAGCGTGCTCGTGCACGTGAAGTAGCGGGATGTATCCATCCTGCCATCGCGGCGTGTAAAGGTACCTTAAGGGAGACTGGGCAACAACTCAGAAGTAGGACGAACTCTCATCGCCATACAATAAATGAAAGGAGGACAGATTTACCTGTGCCTAAACACTTTTGTAGACAAAAAAGAAGAAAAGAGAGCGCTCCCTGTGAAAGAATCTCCTGGGACAAGGTTAGGGAAGGCCACTAGGCCGCTCACTTTATGGGGTTCTGCGCCCTTATACAACTCCGGGTTAAGCCTCCTATAGGTGCTGGGCCCTCTGGATGCGGTGCTCATGTGGCGGCATCCTCCTCTCTCGGTACGGCCGCTCCTCAGCGTGGTACTTCCGGGGTTCCGGGTCACGTGAAACCTAAGGAAGACAGTAGTGTACTGTTGAAACTCGTTGTGGCTGCACAAGGGGCCAATAAAGGTCTGTTTTAATCCATCTCCCTGTATATGATTCTTCTTAGTGCTCCATAAGCTGAAAAAACTGTATCTCTTTATGAACACTTTTGTATGCCTGATGACACAATATTGCATATGAAAACACTAGTTCTGAAAGGTAACTTCAGATCACAGAGAATCAGGAGAAAGTGGGAATAAAACCTGATGATGAACTTTAACACAATTAAAGCAGGAATGAATGTCTCGCATGGATTTATATCTTTCTACATTCATTGAGGAGTTTTCAGGTCTAATCAAAAGATAATAAAGCTATCTGCGGCTCTTAACTCGGAACTCTCTTTTTACTTCTCCAGCTGATCTCCCCCCTCCCAAGATTGACCACTATTCTCTGCTTCATGTCACATGTCACATTTACTGCTTTATCCCACCCTGTATTTGTATATATATATGTGTGTGTCTTCAGAATTTGTGTCATTATTAGCCTGATGAAGAGGCCATAGTGTCTCAAAAGCTTGCTTTTTCTTACCATCTTTTCAGTTAGCCATTAAAAGATATCAACCACTGAGGACTCTCCGGTTCTAATATTTTTCACACTAAAAACACTGATTTACAAAATAAGTATGTATTGTGTTGACATATTGTGAGAGCTATAATTTTTTTTCCACTTAACGAGCTGTGTGTGGATGTGTCTGTGGGGTGTAGGAGTTTTTATTAGTACAATTTTATTCTGCATAACTTTTTTCATCACCTTTTGGTTTAGTCTTTGAGGTGGCTGTGTGAACAAAAAATAGACATTCATAAAAAAATTTTATTTTTTTATACTTTTCACTTATAAAAGTAATCAGTCAACGTTATTCTTCAGGTCGGTACAATTGCGGTGATACTACATTTATACAGGCTTTTCTTTATGTTTTTCTACTTTTGTACATTTTTTTTACAAACTATAATTTGCTCTTCTATCGTCTTAGGGTGCTTTCACATTAGCGCTCCTCTCCCCAGCGTTCTGCGGAGGGTAGCCGCAATGTAAGCGCAGCACCGCAAGTCCCTATCTTCATAATGGGAGCGCACGGTGCTGCGCTTGACTGAGCATGACCGTGCGCACCCATTCACTCCCATATGTGATCTGTGCGCAGGCGGATGCCTGCGCACAAATCACCCAGTTTCGTCGGCACAAGAAATGCAACATGTTGCATTTCTTGTGCGAACGAGACTGGGTGATTTGTGCGCAGGCATCCGCCTGCGCACAGATCACATATGGGAGTGAATGGGTGCGCACGGTCCTGCGCAGAACGCTGCGGAGGGGAACGCTAATGTGAAAGTAGCCTTACTCCGATAGCTGTAATTTTTGGATTTTTATGTTGAGCTATGTAAAAACTTGGTGTTTTTTTTGGGACTAGATGATATTTTTATTGATACTATTTTTTTGTATGTGATTTTTTGATTACTTTTTACAGTTTGTGCATTAGTATGACAAAAAAGCTATATTTTTGGCATGTTTTCCTTTTACCGTGTTTAGTAAACGGGTTGAATAATACAACAGTTTTATAGATTGGTTTGTTCTAGATGCAGCAATACCAAATATGTGTACTTTTTTTTATTTTACTTCTGTTTTTAGAGAAAAACAGCATTTTTACATACAAAACATTTTTCCATTTTTTTGTACGTTCTTTTTTAATTTTATACACATTTTCGCAAACTTTATTTAACTTTTTCTCGCTCACTTATGACTGGGTTCCAGGTGCCGGGTGATGCTGGGGTTATCTGAGTTCATGTGAACTTAATAACCTTTCACACAGCACACGGCTGTCATTCCGTGCCTGCTTGTCTCTTCCAGCCAAAGTCTTTGTTGGCAAAGATGTAGCAGAGCTGAAGAAGATATGAAGACCTGGGTTACATCGAAGCTAGGTATATATTTTTTTAATAAATATGGAGTCTCTAAATGTGTTTTGTGTTTTAGCCTAATAAAAACATTTTTTCTCTGAATTGTGTCTTTTTTTCTCTTTACTAGAAATTCTTAGTGATTGGGTCTAATTTGGCCTGACACCATAAATTTTGGGCTTAGTACCAGCTGACAATACAAGGCTGGTATTAACCCCTTTTTACCCAGCATGCCAGTCCCCACCAGGGCCACTACATGTGCTGGGTAAAGCACCTGAAAATAGAGCTACAATGAATGCACCATTTTTAGGAGTGTCTGCGGGCTGCGGTTTTCAGCGTGGGTGGCCCAGAACACGGGCCTTACCATGCTGAGAATCCTAACCCCCAGCTGCCTGGTTTTACCTGGCTGGCAATCAAAACATTGCCAGAGCCCACACATTTTATTCAAATTATTAATTTAAATAATTGGAAATAAACATTCGCCTTCCCTGCATTTTGATTGCCAGCCAAGATACAGGGGTAGCAGCCTATAGCTATTCACTTTATGTGCACTGAAAAATCAAAAATACTGTAAAGTGCTATGTCATTTATTTAAAATATTTATTTATTTTTACATTACTATGATGTCAGTCAATCTGCGAAAAACCCAACCGCCAATCACAGATGCTGTCTCTGAGAGTAGACGTCTGTGATTGGCTGCTAGAGTAACCTGAAACCAGCCCATACATTGTAGCATCTAGAATGTATGGTCAAATTTCAGTTTACTTCAAGAGCCAATCACAGATGCCCATTCTCTGTCACAGCATCTGGGATTTGATGTTGGGTCCGTCACACATATACTAGTGCAAAAATAAATAATTTTTAAAAATAACATAGCGTTCCGCAGTATTTTTGATTCTCAGCGCAGATAAAGCGGACAGCTAAGCTTTTCGACCCCCACCTGCCTGGCATTATCTTGGCTGGCATTTAAAATAAAAGGAAGCCCATTTTTTAAAAAATTATTTAAATAAGTAATTGAAAAGTAATGCGTGTGCTCCCACCATTTCAGCATAGTAAGGCCCAAGTGTTCTATGCCCCCATGTTGAAAACCACAACCCGCAGCCACCCTTAAAAATGGCGCTTTAATTATAGCACCATTTCCAGATGCTTTACCGGCTCTTTCAGCGGCCCTGGTGGGGGGTGGTATGCTGGGTAATAATTGGGTTAATACCTGCTGGCACCAAGTCTGAAATTCATGGTGTCAGGCCAAATTACATAGTAACATAGTATTTAAGGTTGAAGGAAGACCTTAAGTCCATCTAGTTCAACCCATAGCCTACCATGTTGACCCAGAGGAAGGAAAAAAAAAACCAATGTGGCAACACTAAGCTCCACATTGGGGAAAAAAAATTCTTCCTGACTCCACATATGCCAATCAGACTAGTTCCCTGGATCAACACCCTATCAAAGAATCTAGTATAAATAACCGGTAATATTATATTTTTCAAGAAAGGCATCCAGGCCACTCTTAAATTTTAGTAGTGAGTCACTCATTACAACATGAAAGTACCATAGTCTCACTACTCTTACAGTAAAGAATCCACGTCTGTAATTATGAATAAACCTTCTTTCCTCCAGACGTAGAGGATGCCCCCTTGTCCCCGTCTCAGGCCTAAGAGCTAAAAGATCATTAAAAAGGTCTCTGTACTGTCCCCTCATATATTTATACATTATTATAAGATCACCCCTAAGCCTTCGCTTTTCCAAACAAAATAACCTCAAGTTTAATAATCTGTCTTGGTATCGCATACCCCTCAGTCCTCTAATAACCTTGGTCGCTCTTCTCTGCACCAGCTCTAGTTCAGCTATGTCTTTCTTATACATCAGAGACCAGAATTGTACACAGTATTCTAAGTGTGGTCGCACTAGTGACCTGAATAGAGGTAAAGTTATGTTCACCTCATGAGCATCTATGCCTCTTTTAATGCATCCCATTATTTTATTTGCCTTTGCTGCAGCTGCCTGACACTGGGCACTAAATGTGAATTTATCATCTACCCATACACCCTAGTCTTTTTCAGTGGTAGTTTTGCCCAGTGTTTCACAATCTACTATGTAATTGCCTAATCGTGTCTGTCTGTCCAGAAAATTGTGCGCCAGCGCTCATTGGTCGCTGCCATTGGTCAGCGCACTTGTCGCTTATTTTAAAACATGCTTCACTGATTGGTCGCCACGGCTGGCGGCAACCAATCAGCAAAGCGGAGCACAACTTGGCAGGGGTTTTGAATCCCGCGTCGCTGATTGGTGAGAGCAGCAACCAATCTGCGGCGTGGGATTCATATTTCACACCAAGCCGCACCGCTTTGCTGATTGGTCGCCGCTGGCTGCGGCGACAAATCAGCAAAGCACGTTTCAAAACACGCGCCAAGTGCGATGATTGGTCACCACAGCTGGCGGTGACCAGTCAGCGAAGTGGAGCACGGCTTGGCGCGCAATTTGAACTGCCGCTCATAGTGTGACGCACTTAACTCCTGTTTACAGGCTGTCAGTCATAGTGTGACGCACTTCACTCCTGTTTACCAGGCTGTTAGTCATAGTGTGACGCACTTCATTCCTGTTTACAAGGCTGTCAGTCATAGTGTGACGCACTTCACTCCTGTTTACAAGGCTGTCAGTCATAGTGTGACACACTTCATTCCTGTTTACAAGGCTGTCAGTCATAGTGTGAAGCACTTCACTCCTGTTTACAAGGCTGTCAGTCATAGTGTGACACACTTCATTCCTGTTTACAAGGCTGTCAGTCATAGTGTGACAGACTTCATTCCTGTTTACAAGGTCTGTCAGTCATAGTGTGCTGTTCTTCAGTCACATTTAGTTCACACATTGTGTCAGTGACAGTCTGAACTACTTCAGTCACGTTTATTCAATGGGTTTAATTTGTTGTAAGCGCAAATACGCCAATGACGATGACAGAAAAGCTGCAGAAGCAGCAAGGCAACGACAATGTCGACACCAAGAGACACCACAACAAACTGCCGTGAGACAAGCCCAGGATGCGGCATCTCACAGATGTCGTCGGCAACAGGAGACACCACAACAAACTGCTGTCAGACAAGCCCAAGATGCCGAATCTCATAGACAGTTTCGGCTGAATGAATCTCCAGAAGACAGGGCAAACAGACAACAACATGTTTGCGTCATTCATACAACATGAATGCTCTACCAACTAATGCAAGCCCAGGAGAATATTCAATAGACACATAGGTAGATGATAGATAGATATCTTGTATTCATTGCATTATTCTTAAATCTTCATAAATAAGGTACATACATATTCTAGAATACCCAATGCGTTAGAATCGGGCCACCATCTACTTAAGAACATAATTATACATTTTATTCCCTCTGCCCAAGTGCATTACCCTACATTTATCCTCATTAACGCTCATTTGCCATTTATCAGTCCAAGCTTCTAGTTTACATAAATCCTCCTCTCATATAAAATTGTCCTCCTCTGTATTGATAACTCTGCAGAGTTTAGTGTCATCTCGAATATTGAGATTCTACTCTGTATGCCCCATACAAGGTCATTAATAAATATGTTAAAAAGAAGCTGAACTGTTAACTTTTGACCCATTCTGAGTGTGTTCCATTAATAACCACCCTTTGTTTCCTATCACTAAGCCAGTTCTTAACCCGCTTACAAATATTTCCCCTATCCCCATTGCTCTCATTTTATGCATCAACCTTTTGTATGGCACCATATCAAAAGCTTTTGAGAAGTCCATATACACCACGTCCACTTCATTTCTTTTGGTCCAGTCCAGAACTTACTTCTTCATAGAAGCTTATCAGATTAGTTTGACAGGAACAGTTCCCATGTTGATATTGGGTCATGAGGTTATTTTCATTCAGATACTCCAGTATAGCATCTCTTAGAAAACCCTCTAGGATTTTACCCACAGTAGAGGTTAAGCTTACTGGCCTATAATTTCCAAGTTCAGTTTTTGTCCCCTTTTTGAATATTGACACCACATTTGCTATATGCCAGTCCTGTGGTACAGACCCTGTTGTTATGGAATCTTTAATGATTAAAAATAATGGTTTATCTATGATGGTACTTAATTCCTGCAGTACTCTGGGATGTATCCCAGCTGGGCCTGGGGATTTGTCAACTTTAGTGATTTCTAGACGGTGCCATACTTCCTGGTAGATTAAGCAGGTTACATTTAATGGAGCTTTTGTTATCACTGATTATGTTGTCTGTTATGGGATATTCTTGTGTAAATACTGTTGCAAAAAAGTCATTTAGCATATTGTTTTTTTCCTCATCCACCATTTCACCCAGACTATTTTTAAGGGGGCCAACACAATCATTTTTTAGTTTCTTACTATTTTTGTAGTTAAAGAATATTTTGGGATTTTTTTAACTTTCTCTGGCAATGAGTCTCTCTGTCTCAATCTTTGTTGCCTTGATTTGCTTTTTACAGATGTTATCTAATTTTCTGTATTTATTTAATGCTTCATCACTACCTACTTGCTTTAATTCCCTAAATGCTTTCTTTTTGTCACTTATTGCGCCCCTTACAGCGTTATTTAGCCATAGTGGTTTCCTCCTATTTCTAGCATGTTTATTCCCATAGGGTATATATTGTACACAGGTCCTATTCAGGATGCTAATAAATGTCTCCCATTTGCTTTGTGTACTTTTATGTCTCAGGACATCGTCCCAGTTTATTGCTCTGAGATCATCTCTCAACCATTGGAAATTTGCCTTCCTGAAGTTTAGTGTACTTGTATGGGGGCTATATCCAGCATAAGGGGCTATATACCAGGATGGGGGCCATATCGAGGATGGGGGGTGCTATATTCCAGCATGGGGGCTATGTCTAGGATAAGGGCTATATACCACAATGGGGGCATATCCAGGATGGGGGGTAATGTACCAGGATGGGGGGGTGCTACATCCCAGTGTGGGGGCTATATCCAGGATAAGGGGCTATATACCAGAATGGGAGCCATATTCAGACTGGGCATAATGTACCAGGATGGGACTATATCCAGCATAAAGGGCTATACACCAGAATGGGGGCAATATTGAGGATTGGGGGGTAATGTACCAGGATGAGGGTGCTATATCCCGGTGTGGGGCTACATCCAGGACAAGGGGTTATATACCAGAATTGAAGACATATCCTGAATGAGGGGTATTGTACCAGGATGGGGGTGCTACATCCCAGTGTGGGGGCTATATCCAGGATAAGGGGCTATATACCATAATGGGGGCCATATCCAAACTGGGTGTAATGTACCAGGATGGGGCTGTATCCAGCATAAGGGGCTATATACAAGAATGGGGGCCACATCCAGACTGGGTGTAATGTACCAGGATGAGGCTATATCCAGCATAAGGGGCTATATACCAGAATGGGGGCAATATTGAGGATGGGGGTAATGTACCAGGATGGGGGGTGCTATATACCAGTGTGGGGCTATATCCAGGACAAGGGGTTATATACCAAAATTGAGGCCATATCCAGAATGGGGTATTGTATCAGGAAGGGGGGTTGCTAAAGCCCAGTGTGGGGGGTATATCCAACATAAGGGGTTATATACCAGAATAGGGGCCATATCCAAGATGGGGGTTAATGTATCAGGATTGGGAAGTCCTATATCCTAGTATGAGGGCTATATCTAGGTTAAGGGGCTATATACCAGTATGGGCGGTAATGTACCAGGATGGGAGGTTCTATATATCAATATATATCAGTATGGGGCTATAGCCAGCATAAGGGGCTATATACCAGTACGGGGGGGGGGGGGGTAATGTACCAGGATGGGTGGTGGCTTTATCCAGGACAAGGGGCTATATACCAAAATGGGTGCCATATCCAGGATGGAGGGTAATGTACCAGGGTGGGGGCTATATCCAGCAAAAGGGGCTATATACCAGAATGGGGGCCATATCCAGGATAACATTTTGTTATTACAGCTACAAATATCAGAAAATTATGGGTTTTTCTTGAAGTGACACACCACGCGAGTTATACTCAATTTTTCAGCGAATTTTCACACACCGAGCTCAAAAGGCTTACTTTCACTGACCTAAATGGTTTCTGAATACAATTTTGAATATTGTGAGGGGTGCTATTCTACAATGGGGTCTTTTGGGTGGGGGGAGGTTCTGACATATAGGATCCTAACAAAAAAATGTGTTTAAAAAATGATGATGACATAAAGTAAACATGTGATAAATTTTATTTATTAATTATTTTGTGTGATATGATTATTTGTTAAGGACTGGAGGGAGGTACTGCTGCCGAAGGATGGGGAGGGTGGGGGTGGGGTTGGGGTTCATATTAAAATGATTGTATTTATGCCATGCTGAATAAAAATTACTGACATGTGTTTACCCAACGTTCAATAAAAAAGTATTTGATTTAAAAAAAGGACTTCTAAATTCTAATTTTTGTCAATATTTACATATTTTCATAAATTAATGCAAATTGCATCCACCTAAATTTATTACTTTCATGAAGTACAATATGTCACAAAAAATAATCCCAGAATCACCGGGATCCGTTGAAGCGTTCAAGAGTTGTAACCTCATAAAGTGACACTGGTCAGAATTGAAAGACTTGGCCTGGTCATGAAGGTGAAAATAGACCTCGGGATGAAGGGGTGATATGAACAATTGACCATTGGGTTAGACTTCATAGTGACACAACTTCAAATGGTAAACTTTATACTTTTTGAACAGGAAAAACAAAAATCAGCATAATGCTGAATTTTTATTTCATTGGGAATATTTACTGAAACATAAATGTCAAAATTGTTGACAGGTGCTCTTTAATATGAAAGCTTTTGACATGTTTATTGTCATCTTTTTCTCTTTGGTGATTATTCATGTTGCCTATGTAGAGCAGCAGTGTGCAAATCTACTTAAGAAATTTTTCAAACCTCACGTTGCCTGTATATTGTTTTCTGCACAGATAACGCGCATATTTATGGGAGGAAATTGCTTAATGTTCCACTAAATGTGCTCGCTCTCAGCAGGAGGGGGGTCAGCATTAATGCTTCCTATAAATCGTACCTAAGACATAAACTCTTTCAGCCAGAAAATGTTCTTCCTCTACTTCCAGCAGAGCACTTTCCTGCACTTTGTTTCTAAAGGGTTTGTGGCGCTTAATATTTTAAAGCATTTTTATGAATACTTTTAACTGTGATATCAAACAGAAGCACAAGAATATTGCATGGATATAATCAAATGTTTACTGCAGTAGCAAGACAATTTAATTAAAAGCTTGGTAACGTGTGATCTTCTATTTAAAGTGAGCCTGACACAGGGAAAAATGCTATTAACAATCATATGTGGGGTTAATTGCAGCTTAATAGCATTCTGAACCTGCTTGGTGCCTGCACATGGAACCCCGTTGCCGCGTGAGATCCGGTTTCGGTCATTAGGGAGGCATTGGAATGGGCTCAGTCACCGCTCTGTGTATGAGAGCGGTGGTTTTAACCATGCCCCCAGCACTGACTGACAGCAGGTTCTAATGCTGGGAGGTTGTTACTAAGTGCACGGGGCGTGGTTACAGCTGACGCTCTCCATACACAGGGGGGACTGAACCCGTTCCGATGCCTCCCTAATGGACCGAAACCAGAACACTGTCAGCAGAATTAAAGTTCTTTTCCCCATGCAGCGGGGTTTAATGTGCAGGTACTGGGCAGGTTCAGAATGCTATTAACCTGCAGATTAACCCCATATCTGAAGGTTAATAGTATTTTTTCACAACAGGTTCCCTTTAAAGAAGATCATTAGTGTTGTCAACTGTCCAGAAATTCCAGGACAATCTATAAAGATAGGGCATTTTTTTGCCCTTCCTGTCTGTAAAAGAATTGCACTGTCTGTGATTTTTGTTTTTGCTAAACAAACTATACAGATTATTTTGACTGTAATTATCATCATTTTACACTTCACATTGAATGCAGTTAATCTCTTCATTTAAGAATTGTGGTCTTTAGACATGTATCACTTATAATATATACTAGTTTATTATTTTTTTACAGTGTGTCTATAAATTTTTTTTAACAATTTAAAAAAAATTATAGCTAAAAGAATTCAATTTAAAAATTATAATCTGAATTAGTATATTAAAAAACACTAAATAAAGATAAAGAAAGTGAAACAAAATACCAAAAATGGAGAGCACAGCATAAAACAGCAGAAAGGATAATATCAAATAGTGTACAAAATGGATACAATCTACATTTAAAGATTGTAAATATGTATATATAACTTAATACCTGAACAGAGTTTGATGTTATATATGAGAATAATAATTGCATATGTACATTAACAACTATATATGTCCCACGTCAAGTATACTAATTCTAACTAGAGTCTCTTATGCAGTAAGGACACCAGGGAGGTGGGCACAAAATATACCAAAGGATATTAACATAAATCACAGATTGCCTGTAGCCATTATGTCCTGGTGTGATGGCGCCAAATCCCAACATTGTTTTGGCGTTTGACGAAGTCTTAATCCATTGCTGTTCTCCATCTCTGCTTTGTGTGGATGACACATCCATGCAGTGTCTTCTATCATATTCCTACGCATACACAACTTTCTTTTTCCTGCTGAGAGCAGAGCAAGTCTTGTGGTGCTCATGCACAGGTGTTCTTTGACCTTTCTCACATCACAGTACTTTGCTCTGCGCTCATCAAGGCAGAAAAAAATGCTGTGTGCAGGAATGCAATAGAAGACACTGTGGATGTGTCTTCCACACTAAGAAAATAGAGAGGAGGAGTCAGATCAAGACCAGTGATGCCTATCAGACCAGATTGCACCATAAATAACTATAATAAAAGCTATTTTTTTCTGCTTTTGTATAATAAAAGCAATTTTTTTAGTTATCCAGATTGGCTTGGGGACATATGAACAGCATTCTAGAATGCCAAATATATTATAGGGGAGGAATCGGAGGGATCACTCAGCTCAATCTCAGAAGAATGATGAAGCCTCTGACAACAAAACCATCAACTGGAGTCAGTGTTCTTCTCAGTCCAACTTTTCTGCCACCGTATCAAGGCCGCTTTACACACACAGATATCTGTGTCCAACTTCTGAACAGATCTCTGGTTGCAGTGAAATCATGGACACATTGTTCCATTTTGTGACTGTGTACAAATGTAACAATGTGTCCATGATTTCACTGCAACCAGAGATCTGTTCAGAAGTTGGACACAGATATCTGTGTGTGTAAAGTGGCCTTCACTGTTATAAAGATTGTGATTTTCAATATGTTAATTATAGCTGCTTCTGTTCTGCTGCATAATTTCCTAACTCACAACACCTTGGTGGCTGAGGATACTACACCAGAACTTCTTCTAGATAATTTTTTGCAAGCGATGACCAGCCATCCTTTGTTCTAAGATGACAAAGGTCCAATGAATATAAATTCTAATGCCATACTTTGTTGCTGACTCTGCAAAGCTTGGTCATAGGGGCACTGGCAGTGGCAATTGCTCCCTGGGCCAGAGCAAATGCTCAGATGGAAATCAGCCAGCTGCATAGAGATCAGTTCATTTCTTGCACAAAGGCTCATGACAGCTGATTTAGAAACTATGATATTTCACTTTAGTGAATAAGTTCTTGGAACAAGATGGTTAATGAGGAGGTGATGTCATTAGTAATGAGCAAGTGTAATCGTTACTATTCTCTACTCGCACGGTTATTACAGTAATGGTGATACTCGTTACTCGGCGAGTATCAGTGGTGCTCGTGAGTGATGTGTCGATTGTGAATGATCTGACAGATATTGCCAGCTCCCTTCAGCACACAAAGGGAGTCGGCAACCCAGTGAGAGCAAATCGAATGTTGGGGTCTACCTGGAGGGCACAGCAAGGTGTTTTTTGTGTTGAAACCACCAAAAAGCCCACCATCCTGCCCTGTCCTGGAAATACTCATTTAATGTCCAGATGTGTGTGAGCCTATCACTAATTGACTAACATTGGACTCGCTATTAAGACAGGTACACGAGTATTACAAAGTACTCGATACGAGTATAGGTTATTAGCCTCAATTATGCACAGTGCAGTAGATGTGTGGTTACAACAGCATCTGGGATAAAATCTGCTTGTTTTTCAGTCAGCTGGGTTGAAGGTGATGTCAAAATTGATATAGGTGGTGGTACTGATGGCAGTAAGTCTTATGTGGAGGCATCTCATGGGTGGAACTTTTTTTTCAAAGGCTGGAGGACCAGTCTGTTGCAGTTTGCAGACTATATTGTTGGAAAATAAACTGGGTACATCCTGCCACACATCGAGTAGAAACAGGGTCACTTCATCGGCACATGAAATGGCAGCACCCGCTCTTATGGGGGAAGCAAACTGATGAGCAAAGTGACTATGACTCAAGCTATTCACCTTTCTCTATCTTCTTTCTGGCAATCAGTCTGTGTCCACAAGCAGTGCCTTGTCATCAGGTTCATTATCCTCACCTACTGCTTTTCATACACTTGCTTTCTATCTACATTGCATCATGAGTTCTCCTTTAATGTGCAAAATAAACCATGAGAAATTCATGTAAATTGCACTTCCACATCTTCAAGTTCAGAACAAGTGATGCCAGACCAGCTGGATTGTATTACATTTTGCAAAAGAATCGTGTGTGGTCAATTTTAATGAAAGATATATTGTAGCCAATGTTTATTGTACTAAAAGACATTTTTGCCAGGTTTTGGGCATAAAAAGTTAAAAAAAATTAATGATAAAATGTATAACTTTATGTGAATCAATTTTCTTTATATGATGTACATTGAAGTCACCTTCTTTCGAAATCTAGGTTAGGCAAGGGTTAGACTTGTGTCTGCCCCTGAGCCTGCAGGATCCAGCAGAAACTTAGTTTCTGGCCGGAGTAGCGCATAGCACTACCAGCAGGTAACGCATGTGCTGCCTGTCTATTGGTCTCTATGGTAACCAGATGCTTACCCGACTCCACGGGATATGTGCTTTTGCAGAGCGCGCAGGAAACGCTGTTTGCAGCGTTTTCCTGTGCGCTCTGCAAAAGCGCATATCCTGCAGATCTCTGTGGAGCTGGAGGCTTCAGTAAGAGTCCGGTTGCCATACAGATCAATAGACAGGCGGCGCATAGCGTTACCTGCTGGTAACGCTATGCGTGGAGGCAGAAAATTTCTACGTTTCTGCCGGATCCATGAGACTCATGGGCAGACGTTAGTCTGACCATAGCCCTACTGCACATTGACTGAATGTTCCTGATTGCATCCTAAAATATATTGTGAGAGCGGAAAGGATTGTCTATCTAATCAAAATCATTTGAATTTTTTATTTTCTTTTAAAAAAAATTAATACTATTTTTAAAAATTGTTAGGAAATGTTGGAAGCAGTGAATTGGCATATTAACAGACTTTGTATTCCCTAATTGCTGGAGCTATTGCACAGCAGAGAGTTGCCAACTGCATGTGTAATCAGAGGACCCCCTCTGCTTCCTGCTAAATTAACACTGTCCTACGTGTGCAGACTATGTGCAGGGAAGGTGGGAAAGAGCAAAGTTGTTTAACATGATCAAATTAAAATTATGTGATTTCCTTAAGCCTAGGGTCACACTTGGAAGGCACAATCCAGTAACCGAATCCATTACGCTCCTGGTCCCTGTCAGCTGCACCTGGGCCCCTGACTGCTGTCCTGGCCCCAGCTGCATTTGGCCCCTGACTCCATTTGGCCCCAGGCTGCACCTAGCCCTGTTGCTGCAACTTACCCTCCTGGCCGCACCTGACCCTCCTGGCTGCGCATGACCCTCCTGGCTGCACCTGACCCTCCTGGCTGCGCCTGACCCTCCTGGCTGGGCCCGACCCCCCCTAGCTGTGCCTGACTCCCTGGCTGTGCCTGTTGTCCCTGGCTGCGCCTGTCCCCCGCTGGCTATGCTTTCCCCTCCTGGCTACACTTGACCCTCCTGGCTATGCTTTACCCCTCCTGGCTACACTTGACCCCTGGCTGCCGCAGATCCCCTGCCTGCCTTTGACTCTCCTGGCTACCTTGGATCCCCTGGCTCCATCATCCCGTTCCCGGCTGCATCATCTAATCCCCAGCTGCACCATCCCATCATCCGACTACATCATCTCACCATCCGACTACATCATCTCACCATCCGACTGCATCATCTCACCACCCGGCTGCATCATCCCATCACCCGGCTGAACCATCTCATCACCCGGCTGCATCATCTTATCACCCGGCTGCATCATCTCCAGCTCCACCATCTCATCTCCGGCTCCACCATCTCATCTCCGGCTTCATCATCCCATCTCCAACTCCTCATCCCACCTCCAGCTGCATCACTCCATCCATGGACTTCACCTCACTTGTGACCACGTCTGTACATCCCCCCCTGGCTGCACCTCGTCCATGCTGTACCTCATCCCTGGCTTTTTCTGTGTCCCTGGCTTTTTCTGTGTCCCTGGCTGCACCACTTCCCTTGCTGTCTTCCATCCCATGCTACACCCCACCACCCAACCGCACCCTACTCCTGGCCACACCATACCCTGTACCGTGCGCCACCCTCGACTGTACCCCGTCCTCCGCTACCCCTTAGCTCTGTCTACACCCCTTCCCCATCCACACACCTCCCCTGCCCCATCCCACCCCCGTGATTTTTTACCACCAAAATCTGCTGCCCACAATGTTTCCCCTCCTTTTCACCCCCACCCCCATCCTACTTCACTTCCTTCTAACCCCAAATATCCCTCCACCCACCAAGGCCGTAGTGATCTCTCCATCCTTCCTCACCCCCTCCTCCGAACATTTCCTCCACATCCAGTCCCTCTTTTCCATAAACGCACGGCAACCACGCAAACTCTCCTGCTCCCACCTCCTAACCCTCTCGCTGCTTCTCCTACTCACAGGCGACATATCCCCCAATCCTGGACCACCCCACCACATCCCTCTGCCCACCCACAACTCACGCCCATCCCCCATTACAAACTTTCGGAACCCCCACAACCTTATACCCATTCACCCAACCCCAGACCCCTGCCTGGAGCACTCTGGAATGCCCGCTCAGTGTGCAACAAACTCTTTTACATCCACGACCTCTTCATCACCAATAAATTCAAATTCCTCGGCATCACCGAAACTTGGCTCACCCCCACCAACACACAGCCTCCCCTGCTGCACTCTCCTATGGCGGACTCACTCTTTCCCACACACCTCACCCAAATAGCACCCGTGGCGGTGGTGTGGGCATACTCTTGTCCGACAGCTGCTCCTTCACTCCAACTACACCGCCTCCATCCACCTCCTTCCCCTCCTTCGAACTGCACTCAGTCCGCATTTTCTCTCCCTGCAACCTCCAGTTTGCAGTCATCTACCGACCGATGGGACCCAACGCCTCCTTCCTCGACCACTTCAACACTTGGCTTCTCCACTTATTTTCCTCCGACATCCCCACCATCATCATGGGCGACTTCAACATCCCCATCGACACCCCCGACTCTGCTACCTCCAGACTCCTATCACTGGCCACCTCCTTTGGCCTCTCCCAATGGTCCTCCTCAGCCACTCACAAAGACGGCCACACGCTTGACCTTATCTTCTCCCGCCTCTGTTCTCTCACCGACCTCTCAAGCTCACCCCTCTTCCTATCTGACCACAACCTGTTGAACTTCTCCTCCCTTTTTCCCCCTACCTCACTCCCCCCTCTCCGGAAACTCAGTCACCTGCACAGAAACCTTAAACTTGTCAATTTCAACTCGCTCTCTCACTCCCTCCTCCCTCTCACAGACCTTGCCTCCTCATCCGACGTTAACACTACTGCCACCCTCTACAACTCCACACTAACTGCGGCTCTCGACCAGGCCGCCCCCTCACACACACCAAAACTCACACACACAGACAACCCTGGCTCACCTCTATCACAAAAGAACTACGACGAGCATCCAGGGTAGCTGAACGGAGATGGAAGAAATCCCACTCCACGGCCCACCTCACCATGTACAAACAATCCCTCTCCAACTTCAAGGACGCACTCACCGCCGCAAAGCAAACCTTTTTCTCTTCTTTAATCAACACACTGTCCCGAAACGCCAAGCAACTATTCAAAACCTTCAACTCCGTCCCGTGAAACCTCCTCCTTCCCCACTCATCTCTGCCGATGACTTCGCCACCTTCTTCAAACAAAAGATTGATAAAATTAGAGAAAGCTTTGGCACAACGTCCCCCCAACCCACCCCCATTACCGCCCAACTCTTTTTGACCAAAGGAGGCTTCTCCAATGTCACTGAAGCCCAGCTCTCCATCCTCCTGTCACGATCTCACCTCACCACCTGTGCCCTCGACCCCCTCCCCTCCCATCTCATCCCAAACCTCACTGCTGTCCTCATCCCTCCCCCAACCCACCTATTCAACCTATCACTCACTACTGGGGTCTTTCTCTCATCCTTCAAACATGCCTTGATCTCACCCATCCTCAAAAACCCTCCCTCGACCCATCATCTTTCGCTAACTACCGCCCAATATCTCTTCTCCCTTTCGCATCCAAACTACTTGAACAACACATCCATTCTGAACTATTCTCCTACCTATCCACCTGCTCCCTCTTCGACCGCCTACAATCCAGTTTCCGACCTCACCACTCCACTGAAACAGCCCTAACTAAAGTTACCAATGACCTACTGACCGTGAAGAGTAAACAACACTACTCCGTCCTCCTCCTCAACCTATCTGGTGCCTTCGACACGGTCGACCACTTCCTCCTACTTGAAATCCTAGAAGCCCTTGGCATCACCGATCTCTCCCTCTCCTGGATCTCCTCATAACTTACGGACCGCACCTTCAGCGTCACTTACTCCTACACCTCTTCCTCGTCCTACCCCCTTCCGGTCGGCGTCCCTCAGGGATCGGTTCTGGGGCCGCTACTCTTCTCCATCTACAGCCTTGGCCTAGGTCAACTCATTTTGTCTCATGGCCTCCAGTACCATCTCTACGCCGACAACACCCAGATCTACCTCTCCGGGCCTGACATCACCTCCCTTCTGTCTAAAATTCCCCAATGCTTGTCCGCCATCTCATCTTTCTTCTCTGCTCGCTTCCTCAAGTTGAACATGGACAAAACAGAGTTCATTGTCTTACCCCCCAGCTTCCCTTCCTCTCTACCAGACCTGTCAATCCTAGTCAATGACTGCTCCCTCTCCCCAGTCCCACGCCAAGTGCCTCGGGGTCACTCTAGACTCCTACCTCTCCTTCAAGCCCCACATCCAAGCCTTTGCCACCTCCTGCCGACTCCAGCTCAAGGACATTTCACGTATCCACCCGTTCCTTAATCATGACACTGCCAAAACTCTCGTCCACGCCCTCATCATCTCCCGCCTTGACTACTGCAACCTACTGCTCACCGGTCTCCCTGTTTCCTCCCTTGCACCCTCCGCTCTATCCTAAACTCAGCCGCCCGTCTAATCCACCTGCCTCCTTGCTATTCCCCTGTCTCCCCCCTCCGCAAGGCACTTTACTGGCTTCCCACCGCCCAAAGATCTCAATTTAAAATCCTAACCCTTACTTAGAAAGCCATCCACAACCTGTCCCCCCCTTACATCTCCCACATGGTCTCCCAATACCTACCCGCACGCAACCTGCGCTCCTCACAAGAACTCCTCCTCTCCTCCCCCCTTATCTCATCCTCCCACAACCATTTACAAGACTTCTCCCGCACCTCCCCCATACTCTGGAACTCTCTCTCCCAGCACGTCAGACACTCGCCTACCCTTAACTAGAAAAAAAGGGAGATATAAGAGGCGCAGATTGTGCCCTATCAAACAGACACTATAGTTCTTATGTGGATTATAAGTGTATCCACTCACCTTTTATGGTTGTGAGACCCACAACCAGTTTAAAAGCATAAGGCAGCTGCTGCAGAACCTCCACCAATGCCACAAAACCGCGGGAAATCAGGAGATAAAACTGGAATGATATCCACGGTCCGCGCTGCTGCTCTTTATCCAAGGAATCCACAAGAGGTTATTACCATCAAAAGTTCTGCCCTGAGGAAGGTGCTGGGACAGCACCGAAACGCGTTGGTGTAATGAAATAAAGAACTTTTGATGGTAATAACCTCTTGTGGATTCCTTGGATAAAGAGCAGCAGCGAGGACCGTGGATACCATTCCAGTTTTAACTCTCCTACCCTTAGGAGTTTCAAAAAGAACCTGAAAACTCATCTATTCAAACAAGCCTACAGCCTATGATGAGACCCAGCGCCGCACCACCACACGCTTGGTGCTTCCCCTCCTATTGTCTCCTTTCCCACCCCTGTAGACTGTGAACCCTCTTGGACAGGGCCCTCTCCTGTTGTGTATCAGCAAGCCTTGACTGTTCATATGTACTGTACCTGTTCTTGTTACCCCCACTTCTTATGTAAAGCGCCATGGAACCAATGGCGCTATATAAGTAATAATAATAATAATCTATATACATAATCACCAGTTTTGCGCTTCCGGTCACAGTGCCACTATCGCGAACGATGGTGTGCATGCGCCATCGCGAGCCGTTGCTTCCTGGCCGGAAACGCAAAACTCCTGATTCATAAACCCACAAACCCGCACCACTCCCCGATCCACGCACCGCCCGCCGCTCCCCCGCCCCATGCTCCCGCTCCCGTGCTGCTCACCCCACTGCTCACCACATCATTCTCTTCCTTGCTGCATTGAGCGCCGCCATTCCAGGACAGTGGAGGGCGGAGTTAACAAATGACGTCATAATGGGTGTGATCGAGGACACTCCCACCACATAAGGCCAGTACCTCTCAGTCACGCCCATTATCAAGCCCCTATCTTAACTCCGTCTCCCTCGCCCATTCTATTTTCCACCTCAATGCTGCAAGTAGAATAATGCGGGGCTGAGCTGCATCATGCACCCTACTGCTACTCACCCCCTACTGCCCTTTCCATGCCCCTCATTACCCCCCCACTTACCCACACTGCCCCTGCTCACCCCTCTTACCCCCCACATTCCCTCACTCCCCACACTGCCCCTGCTCATGCCCCCACGCTGTCCCTGCTTACGCCTCTCACCTCCCCCACATGACCCCACTCACCCACACTGCTCCTGCTTACCCCCCCACTCACCCACACTGCCCCTGCTCAGCTCCCACTCACCCCACACTGCCGCTGTTTACCCCTTTCACCTCCCCACTCACCCAACACTGCCCCTGCTCACCCCTCTTACCCCCCCACATGCCCTCACTCCCCACACTGCCCCTGCTGATGCCCCACAGGATGAAGTGACAGCTGCTGCCACCAGTGCCAAAGAGCCCCCATCTTGATGTCACTGCACTCCCGATGCAATAGCATCGGGCTTTTTTACTAGTAATAACAATAATTACCAGATCCAATATTGGACTGTGTCTTCATACTTATTTTAATCTGTAAAATTGCAACTCTCATTCCGGATCTGAATGCATTAATGCATCCGGTTTTGGAATGATGTTTTGCAAAACAGGATCCGGTAACACTATTAGCAATCCGGTAGCACTATTTGCAATCCGGTTTTGCAATGGAAGCCTATGGGCTTTTTAATGCTCTAAACCTGATCCAGATAGATGAAAATTCCGCAGGTGTGACCCTAGCCTAAATGAAATAATAAAATAAAACTTTTAAATCTATCTGTGTTCCATTTTCTAGACTTGACTAGTGATACTGGAAAATGTAAATAAATATTTTTAGGAAAATACACCAAAATATATGCATATATTTTTTAAAATTTTATACATGAACCAGTTTGCTAAATTAGTGCTTATTTTTTAAATGGCTTGTTATAACAAGCCATAGCTTCTTCACTTTAACAAACAGTCCTGCTATTTTTTTTCCTTAAAAAAATGATAATTTTTGGACAATTTGAGAATAAGACTTTGTAATTACCTAATGATTTTTCGCTTAACAAACCAAAAGCGGGCCCCAAAAAAACAGATAATTGTTTAACACTAATTAAGAGACAATTTTATCACGTTAAAAACAGTAGGCTTGTTTTCTCCCAACTTAAAGGGATAATTTTTGGACATCTTATGCAAAAAACCTACATTTATTCTACCTATTTATAAACAACAGCAATGCCCCCAAAAGTGAACATTTTGGGATCTTTATGCAATATAAGTGGGCTACAAAGTCTGAAATTGGTTTTTCTTGGTTAAGTAAGCTGCTGTTTATCAGTGTTTACCATGCGATTTTACCTAGTCGGATAGATTGATGTCACTTTGACATTAAAAAGGCTGTGATTCTATTGCACAGCTCAAAACAGGTTCATTAGGCGTCAAGGGGATTTAATGTGTTATACACATATTTTACAAACAATTGGAAGACATTTAGTTATGCAATTTACCATAAATTTATTTTCTGCAAATCGACCTTTTAGGAAACATTTGTCAAAGCTGCCAAAACTAAATTTCAAAAGATCCAATCATCTCTAATTACAGTAGGTGTTGTTATAGTTTTCACTTTAGCAAAACTGATTCCCAAATACTTTTATTAAAGTAAAATAACATATACAGCAGGCATTCACCCTCCTCAATTACAGCTCTGGCTCTCAACCGAACTCTAGTTTCTGTATTTTGGTTTAGGTGACTGCAGTGCACATCACTGCTGCAGCCCATCACTGAGTTCAGTGGTTTTGATGATGTAGAGGCACAAGCCATTGAGCTAAGTGATTGAATGCAGCGTTGATGTGTGCTTGAGGGTGCCTTCACACTGCGGTCGGGTCCAGTCCGGGGCTGGCAGGGATGGACCTGACAGCCTCGGACGGGATCTGAACACAGAACTGGAGGGCAATCCGGCCCCATAGACTCCCATGTTAGGGAGCGCTGTATTGCCTCGGATCCTCCCGCACAGATGGAATCCGGATGGCGTATAGCTGCCATCCGGCTCCATCCGGCCCCATAGGATACTATTGGGCCAAAATCCGGTCCGGGGCTGTCCGGTTTAAACCGGACAGCCCCGGACCAGACCTGACCGTAGTGTGAAGCCACCCTGAGTCATGATCTCCCCACCAGTACAATCAAAATAAAAAGGCTAGAGCAGCAGCATTGAGCTGGCCCTGGACCAAGGGATAGTCCTGTTTGTTGTTTAAGGGCTCGGACACACTAGCATGAAACTCGAACGACTGCAATGCAAGTAAAATTCACAATGCAGTCGGATCAATGTTATTGAATGTTCGAGAGCAAATTTCCAAGTGTCGGATGTTTTTTTCTCATCCGATTCACGGATGACGAGTCAGTCGCAACATGCTGCCCTAGTATGCGAGTCACAGATGAGACTCGCCAATACAAGTCTATGGGTCTGACAAAAAAGATGGACCATACTCGGACCGCACACAGACAGCACAGGGACAGAATAGGGACAGCGATTTTAATATGGTGTTTCTCGCTGGGAAAACATTAGACAGGATAAATAGGATAGAAAAGCTAGACCGGGTTCACCTGTCTCCCATTGCTACTTCTGGGGCCACCTATTAACATCCAATCAGAGAAGCTCACACTGTTTGAGAGCTTCTGTGATTGGCTGTTGTACTCAAAGTGCTTTTCCTCAATCTGGACAGTGATTCTGCTTGGTTGCCGTACACATTAATGTAGGGAAACCAACCTGTTGTTATAGGGTGTGAAATAAATAAATATAAAAAAAAAAATGCGTGGGGCTTCGCAGCAATTTTAAGTGAAGCCCAATGAAAGCAGACAGCTGTGAGCTGCCACCCTCAGCTGCTTAATTTTCCCTTGGCTGGCAAAAAAAATACTTGGCTTCGCCCTATTTTTCGATGCCAGCAAAGGTAAAACTAGGCAGCTGTGGGCTGTAACTAACCTAATAGGCGGCCCCGGAAGTAGCAGCGGGAGACAGGTGAACCCGATCTAGCTATTATAGCATCTATCTGTCTATTGTATTCAATCACTCTATTCTGTCAACTAGGGATGAGCGAGTACCGAAATACTCGCCCTCGCTAGACTCGTAACGAGTAGGTCCCGATACTCGCTACTCGTTACGAGTATAGCGAGTACTATAAAAATGAATGGGGAAGCGAGTAATTGCGATTAATTCCTCTGTTGCTGGATCCCATAAAGAGATAAAGATGTCTGGCAGCAGAGGAACAACCTCCAAATCATTAAATCATAGTTTCCAAGCCCGCAGTAAAAAGCATTAAGATTTAAAATGAAACCAGATTGTCCCAGTCCGGTACAATCTGGTCCCATAGACAGCCATGTTAAATTAAACCGGATTGACCTGGACCGGGACAATCCGGGTTTGGGTACAATGCAAGAAATCTTTCAAAACCGGATTCACCCAGAGTGGTTCAAACAGGTAATCCAAGACGTTAGCTGGTCTTGCTCTTCCGGCTCAAGACTTGTTTATGTTCAGTACTGGGAAATTTAGACAGGAGGAAGGTCGATCTATCAAGCTTCGTCTGTCTCCCTGACCCTGTGCCTTGTTGGCCACGACTGCCAAGGCCACGACCTCGTCCCTGTCCCTTAGCAACTGTTTTTTGGGATTTGGTTGTTTTTGTGGCATGATAGAATTTGTATAATATCAGATTTTGTAGCAGGTACTAGTTCCTAGAAAGTAAACACTAGAGGCTACTAATGCTTCTTGTGACAGATGTAAGGTACCGTGCGAGCTGGAGGTGGTGTTACAGCAACGCACTTGCCCTAGAAAAAATTAGAGCTTAAGGAGTTAAATATGACACCAAAATTATCTGGTGGTGGTGACAAAAAAAAGCTTAGGATTTCAGCTCTGAGGAAAGCTGAGTGAGCAAAGCTCTGAGGTCGATGCTGTGTGCACTGTACGGCTGCTCCTGCCTGCCTCCTGCCTACAGTCCTCTCCAGTATTCCTCCATCCTGGTAGCTCTCACAGAGCTTTTGGGTTAAATTATATGAATCTTCAGATGTTTTCCTACACTGACTGACAATCCTAGGATCCCTCTCACTCTCCCTACACTAACTCAGATCGTCATAGGAATGTGCCCAAATGGCGGGGCAAGGCTTATATACAGCCTTGTTTGTCATACATGACATAGGCATCATGATGGACAGTAGCCATCATAGTAATGCCACAACCAACATAGCTGCGGCATTACTAGTATGATTGGCTACATGCTGGCTGGCTCTTCATACTTTACATCTATTATATAATCACGAATGGAAATTTCGCCACCACAATCGATGCGACTCGCCGTGTAGTGATACGAACGAAGCATTGGCCGGCAGCGGCCTTGCGAGCAGCTCTAAGCGACTCGCTATGCCCGCTAGCCGGCATGGCGAGTCGCCTTAGCAGCGCGAAGCATTGCCGCGAAGCGGCCATTGCGAGTCAGAGACTCGCTCTGCAGAATCCCGATGCATTGTGCATCGGGCACCATCTAGTATTCTATATTCGGCAAGTGCCGAATAGAGAATACAGGAGAAGACTCGCTCATCCCTAATCGCTGCTAACAGCGGGTGTCGAAAAACGAATTGTGCCTGTTTGTCCCGGTCTGGGTCAATCAGGTTCAATTTAATATTGTTGTTAAAGGGACCGGATGAACCGAACCAGGACAATCCGGGACAAACCGGTTTCACTTGCATTTCCCTTGATTTACATTCTACTCGTTACCGTGCGAGTAATCTCCAGAAACTCGCAGAGTAACGAGTCAAGCAAATAGCCTACTATTCACCGAATAGCGAGTAGTAACGAATACACTCGCTCATCCCTACTGTCAACCCTTTTCTCACTTTATACAGCATGAAAATACCATGTTAAAATCGCATTACACATGGACAACACACAGACAGCACTCGGATGTGATCCAAGGAAATGTCGGACACTCGCATAGCAGCTGGATGCAAAACGGAGTAAAGATCGAATGACACTCGTCGACTCTTGGAAACGTCAATCGGACCGTTTTTTCACTCGCCAGTGTGTTTCCAGCCTTAAATGTATAAAAGTGTTTTGGGACTAGTTTTGTTAAAGTCATCAATTCAACTGGTTAATTTTCTTTCCTTTGAGCTAAATATATACCGTAATTTCTCAAAAGACTTAACATACACATTACAGAAGTATCCTTTCTAGAGCTGACTCTTCTGTATAATGATAAAAGCATGAGTAGGAAAGTTTAATATTAAATGTCTGCACATAAATTAGTAGCTAAAAGCTCATTTTTACAGATAAAAATTATAGCTACCAAAGTTTATGAGCACAATATTATTATTTAATGTTTGACTAGACTGTAAAATTGCATTATCATAAGCTTTTTTATAATCAACCTAGAAGACTTAAAGGACTCTCACTAGAAAAGTTCTACACAAAACTCAATAATACAAGTAAAAATAATTGTATTTGTAATGCATAACCATTAAAATAATGTGTAATTTTTCATTTACATTCAGGGCCATATTACCAATTAGGCACAGGAGGGCACGTGGAGGCTAGAAGAGGCTAACTCTATAAATTACATCAGCTTGAGGAAGGGGAGGCTATTTAAAGGCCAGAGGAGGAGATTCCAGATGATTCACACTTAAGCTTCATATTATGCAGTACCTGGACAACTAGCAAAGCATACAGCAGCAGAACTGACTTTAACCCATGCAGTTCCAGAAGAAATTCACACACATTTAATCTCAGTAGCATACAAAATAGACTGCAGATAGTCAGTACATGTCAGTGCTTGACAGTATGTCCACATCCTTGTCCCTGCACAGCATTCAGCTGCTACTCTAGGCCTTGAAATGCAAAAGGAAATACCCAGCCACCCACCCACAGGCCCAAACAATAAATGGGCACATTTCCAAACTGCTTGCCCTGGATATGTTGCTATTTAGGCTTGTGGAAACTGAGCCTTTCCACATCTTCCTGGCAGTCACCGTCCCTAGGTACTCGGTCCCAGCCGTCACTATTTCTCCCAGTGTTGCGTACCCCACCTTACACTACCAGTTACTGAGAAGGTCCACTTAACCTCTAACATGTGGACAACTGATTGTGGACAAGGATGCTACATTTCCTTGATGGCACACTGGATAAAGTTTGCGGAAGCTGGGACCGAGTCGGACCATGGGACAACACACATGCTACCAAATGGGGAGTTGGCCCGGAGCTGTAGTAGTGGTCGAGGTACAGTTATCAGGGGCCCTGTCCATTCCCAGAGTTTGGGGAATATTGTTTCTGGTGTTGTGGTGAACCTGGTTGGGCATAAGGGTATCTTTTGCACAGCTGAGTATCAGCAATGTGTCCGGTGAACCAGGAATCATCCACAGTGAAAAGAAACATGGAAGCTTTCAGTTCTTATTCAATAAGTCTGTTACCGTGTTTCCCCGAATATAAGACAGTGTCTTATATTAATTTTACCCCCAAAAGTCCCACCCTGTCTTATATTCGGGGTATGACTTATATTAAAAAAAAAATGACAAAAATGAAAAGTCCCAGCCTCATACAGTATGCCACTGCTGCCCTTAGCACAGTACCGTTAAAACCGCAATTCCGCCGCACGGCCGACTTGCGGCACACTTGCGGCATACTTGCGGCAGGTCCCCATACAATGTACGGTACTGTATGGGACACTTGCGGCAAGGTGCGACAAAGGTGCGGTAACCGCACCTTGCCGCAAGTGTCCCGTACAGTACCGTACATTGTATGGGGACCTGCCGCAAGCATGCCGTAAGTGTGCCGCAAGTCGGCTGTGCGGCGGAATTGCGGTTTTAATGGGCAAGTCGGCAAGGAAACATCCTTACTTTTTAGGGTAATGGCGGCCTCGGGCTATGGATTCCTCCACGGTGCAGGGCGTTGTCCAGATGCTTCTTCATGCAGGAGCTTCTGGCCAATCAGCACTCGAGCTGCTGAGCCAATCAGCGCTCGAGATGCTGGGGAGCCGCTGGCCAATCAGAAGCTCCTGCCGGCAGCGGTGACGTCAGGGACAGGCGCACAAGATTAACCCTATGCCCTCGGGGTTACCTGCGGCACCTGAGGGCAGAGGGGAGCCCACGGGGGACAGCGGACCTGCGGCTGCACCTGAGGGCAGAGGGGAGCCCACGGAGGACAGCGGGCCAGTGGGACAGCGGGGACACAGGTAAAACATGCAATGGGCAAAAATGGCACTTTAGCGGTACCCTGTCTTATATTCCCCGAAAATAAGTCACCCTGTCTTATAATCGGGGTATGACTTATATTGGAAAATTCTGCGCCAGCCCTGCCCTGACTTATATTCGGGGGTGACTTATTTTCGGGGAAACAGGGTAGTTCAACACATTCGACTTTACATGTGAGGTAGTGGGCACATTTCTTTCGTACATTTTATTGGCACAACTTTAGAAACAGATTTAAAATTTAATTTCAGTTTCCTACCCAACAGGCTACTTTTATTTTCTCTTTCTTTGGTGAATCTCCAAAGAGTCACCTCACCATAGTGGGGATCGAGACCCAAACCCTCAGACAGACTAAGTTAAAGCACCTCAGGCACCTCTTCTGCAAGCTCTGTCCTCTTGAGATAAAAGAGGGTAAGGGGATCACTATAGTCCCAGCAAAAAGATCTCCATTCGCAACTGCAGAATGTTACACACCCAAGAGGATCACTGCCGCTCACAAGTTGTTGCTTACCCCTACCAGGAAGGGTCAGGGGCGCGGCCTTCAGTGCATCCACTTACACAGTCTCCAGTAGATTAGGGGCCATTTGTCCATTTCTAGCCCTTAGTTGTCCTATCTGAAGTTTCAGTCGCTAAGTCTCTAAAAGGACTTTATGCTCCCACACAATCATTCTGCTGCTTCGGAGATAATGAGATCACCCACTAACTGCAGCCTTAGGTATTTAGCAGCCTGCACATCTAAACTAAACTCCAGTCAAACCTATTGAACTTCTAACAGCATCTAGTCACTTACTCTTATCAAGTAACTCAACCCATTGTGGGCTAATCCCATACCTTAACTATGCTTCACCTGCAGTCGGGTGCTAGTCAAGCTTCCTATCTTATAAACAACCTAAACTTATATTTTTATTATATACACATATATCCCCACATAATAGACCAACTCTTTAAATCATTCTATGCAATATATAAATAAATATGCTTGTGTCTTTAGGGGCAAGAATCCGATCACCTCCAATCTTGACGCCTAAGATTGAGGGTCCTAGTAACATTATGGTTTCCCATACCTCCTAAACAAGTTCATGTACCCCCTCCTCCTCTTTCATCTCCGAATTGTCATCCATATCAGTCAAAAGCAGGAAGCTCTTCAATACTGCCTTGGAGAATCAGCAAAAAGCTCTGCTGAAACTAATTTCTTTATGTTGCAAATGGAAAAACACCGAAGAGTTGTGGATGACTCTAAAACACCAGACAGAGATGTGGTTCTCGATGAACCTAGAACCAGTCTGTAATGCTAAGGCTAAGGTCACACATAAGCCCAGGATCCGTTTTTGGCATCAGTTTTTGCACTTTTTTTTTCTAAGTCCAAAAACTTATGCAAATAACAGATTATATGTGAAAAAAACGCTATCCGTTTTTTTCTGCACCAAAAAAACGTTGCTAGGTGCATTTATTACCCAACAATGTTGATAGCAATGTTTTTGGGTGCAGTAACAAAACGGATCCTTTTTTTCAACATGGGGCCCTATGGAAAAATGGATTTGTTTTCTTGGTGCCTTAAAAAACTGATCTGTTTTTGCATGCGTTTTTTGGAAAAAATGACTACCGTAAGTCCAAAACATACCTAGGTGCACAGGAGGCTCAACACCCTAAAAATAACAGATCCATTTTGATAAACACTCTAAAAAACGGATTGGCATGTGTGACCTTAGCCTAAGGTAGTGATGAGATTACCAGACTGCTGGCCAGCAAACGCAGTATGCTAGACACACTTTGCTCAAACTGTCACTCTAATGCACACCTTTAAGGGCCAGAGTAGTTTTCACTCGCCTTGTAGTCCTGAAATGGAAGACATTGGCAAAGCCCTTCACAGCTGACAATAGTAGGATGACTGGTAGCTGGACACACAGGCCACTGTCAAATCAAACACTCCAGTTCAAACAAGAAAAGCACTGCAGATTCAAACAAAGTAAAAGTAAAGGCTAGGGACAAAGCTGAGACCAAAAAATCAGAGCAAAATAGTTAGGCTGGGGTTACACATGAGCCCTTGGTCCGTTTTTGGCTTCATTTTTGTTAATTTTTTTTTCTAAGTCCAAAAACTGACAGAAAACGGATTGGATGTAATAAACAACCTGTCCGTTTTTTTCTGGACCTCAAAACATTGCTATGTCCGTTTTTGAGCTAAAAACGTTGCTTGCAATGTTTTTGGCATCAGTTAAAAAACGCATGCGTTTTTTTAACATGGGGCCCTATGGGAAACGCATGCGTTAACGCATGGCATATATAGCCACTTGCATTAACGCATGCGTTAATGCACATGCGTTTTTAAGGAAAAATAATGAAAAAATGACTAAGTCCAAAAACGTTCAGGGGTGTAGGAGGCTCAAAAAGCACCCTATAAAAAACGGATTGGTGATGAAAATCACTTCCAAAAACGGACTTCTATGTGTAACCCCAGCCTTAAAATGAAGAAACACAACAGAATGACTGTACAAAACAAGCACAACTGAAAATGATCAGCACTAAACCAGAGGATTTGGCGGGTTTAAATATTCATTTCATGGATCACTTGAGAGTGGAGTAGAAGAAACCTGCGACCACATAGCTGAGTCAGTATACATAGCATCTCATATCTCTTGGCAACAGATAAGTTAACGCTAGAGGAACAGGCATCCTGGGACTCCTGAACAGCATCAACACTGGGAGCAGTGGCGTCCCACTTCTCTGCAACCCCACATCCTGAAGGAAGTCTCTCAGAGACAAATACACAGCCACAGCAAGGATCTGCGCTAGCTTTGCCCTTTGGAGGCAACATCCCAACCCTCATAGTCAGTGATGGACATTGCGTGACCTGACGGAGAGCTGGAGTATACACAGAAGTGCAGTGGTGCAAATGAGGAATACCGGGAGGGTATTTTACCAAGAGGTACTGTGGTACTGTGGTACTATGCAATATGGCTCTGATAGGGATGTCTATGCTGTCACTAGAAATGGGATGAGTTAGTTACACCACTTGGAAAAATATCCTCCCGGTATTCCCCATTTACCTTCTAGGGGAGTTGAGACTATCACTAGAGATGAGCGATGTTCGATTAGAATTGATCGCCAATTTCAAATTCGACCTGTTTTGTGCTATGTTCGAGTCATTCGACGAATTCGAACAATTTGCTAAAAATCCGGTACTTCGAGTTTCTGTTCGATAACGCTTCGTTCACCAAAAGCATTACTGACTTTTCACAGTAATGCTTTTGGTGAACGTAATTATGAGTTTCAGTGTCTAGGAATAAATAGTGGGCGGGACGGGGCCTGTGGAGACGTGTGTGCTGAAATAATGCAGATCTCCAATTTTTTCTCTTTTCCACTTTCTTACTGTGGGTGGTCCGGTGTGTTATCCTATCAGCACACATAGAGGAAAGTGCACTTTTTTTAACACGAGGGTTTGTGTCATTGGCTGGGCATGTCACATGCCCTTGCCATGTAAAACCCAGCCATTTTACCTTGCTCGCCATTTTCTCAGTGCTACAGCTCAGTGTCAGATGGCACCGCTGCTGGTGCTGCTGTGTCAAATACAGACCAAGCTAGTTAGATAGATAGCGATTCAATTGCAAGTTAGCTAGAGAGATAGTTGATAGGTTTAGGGACTACATTGAAAATCAGCCTTTTTGAGAACTTAAAAAGCAGTTTTTGCCAGGCAGGCAGGTCTCTACAGAAAGATAGCGATTCAAGTGCAAGCTAGATAGATAGTTGATAGGTTTAGGGACTACTTCCAAGAACAGTCCTTTTGAGGGCTTAAAAGCTTTTTTTGCCAGGCACGTCTGTTCCAGTGCTGTGCAAGTGTTTTTACAGCAACTGGCATAATGTAGCCCAGTAAAGACTTTGTGGCTACTAGCAGTGTGACAGGCATTGGTGTAGCACTGTTGTGAAGAAAGCTACACTGCGTGTCTGTAATAGCCTGGGTTCACACTTGGCCATCAGTTTTTTCCCTTGTTCTCAATTCCTGATCCGGTATTTTTAGGGTGCCAATAGTGCCTCCTGTGCACTTGGATGTTTTTTGGACTAAGGGTAGGGTCACATTTGCGGTTGTTTTTTCAAATCTGGATTGGCTGCAATAGAAAAACCGGTTACCGCATCAGGTTTTGCAGCCTGCGGTAAAAATCATGCAGGCTGCATTTTTTGGAGCGGTTAAAAAACCAGATTCGTTTTTTTTTTTAATGGCCGCCTATGGCAACCGGATCCGGTACCGCAAGGTACATGAATATACCTTGCGGTACTGGATCCGGTTTTTGGTGCCACAATGTTTTCTCATTGCAGATCTGGATCCATTATTTGATCCAGATCTGCAATGCGATGCCAAATGTGACGGCACACAGTAATGCCGGATCCGGTAATGGATGCGGTTACCGGATTGTGCCTTTCAAATGTGACCCCAGACTTAGGCTAGGGTCACATTTGCAGTATTTTTATACATCCGGATCCGCAGCCCATAGGCTGTAATAGAAAAACCAGATTGCCCAAATGGCAATCCGGTTACCGGATCCATTTTTTTTAACATGGGCGCATATGGGAACCGGATCTGGTACCGCAAGGTACATAAATGTACCTTGCGGTACCGGATCCAGTTACGGATGCAGTTTTTAATATAGCAAGAATCCTCATTCCAAAACCAGATGCATTAATGCATCCAGATCCGGAATGAAGATGGCATTTTTAGAGATTATAAGAAGTCTGAAGGCACAGTCCAATGCCGGATCCGGTAATGTATCCTGTTACTGGATTGTGCCTTCTAACTGTAACCCTAGCCTAAGGCTAGGGTCACACTTGTGTTTTGTTTTTTTTTTTAAATCCTGATCCGGTTTTGAGCTTTCAAAAAGCTCAAAACTGTATCAGGAAACGCTCCTCATAGGAGCCCATTATAAAAATAATACATGCAATCCGGTTACCGGCTCTGGCTCTGCAGCCTGCGTAAGAAATCATGCAGGATGCAGTTTTTGAAGCGGTTCTAAGCCCCGCAATGCGGTATCCACATTGCTTAGGATGTGTAATCTTGAGCAATGCGGTTACCGTATATACTTTGCTTATCCCGGCTGCCGCCGGGATAAGCAAAGTGTTATCACTGTTAAAAAAGAATAAATATTATTAATAATTGTGGCCATCATGTCTCTAGGGAGTGCCCACCACCCCTAGAGACATTCTACGTGCTCAGGTGAGCATGTAATGTGTTAATATTGCCTGTACAGTAAGCCGGCTCTTGTCGGCTCTGTAGATTTGTCTGAATGAAGCCGCGGCTTCACTGACAGCTGCACACATACTATACATAAAGTACGTATAGTATGTGCCGCTGTCCGAGGTCCTGTACGCATTTACAGTAGATCTATGGGCAGCGCAGCGCAATCTGGTTACCGGATAGCGGCTTCAGCCACACATTTTGCTAGCAAAATATGTGGGAAGCCAATTGCGTTCACCGCATCCGGATCTGGATGCGGTGAACACAATTTCAGTAACAAATGTGACCCTAGCCTAAGTCATTTTTTTCCCAAAAGATGTTAGAAAAAACTGATCAGGTTTTTTGTGCCATTAAAAACCAGATCAGTTTTCCCATAGGGCCCTATGTTAGGCTGGCTTCACAACACGGTGTGATCCGATCCGGGGCTGTCCGGTGTAAACCAGGCAGCCCCAGACCGGTTTTTGGCCCAATAGTAGCCTATGGGGCCGGATGGAGCCGGATGGCAGAGAGCTGCCATCCGGTTTCATCTCTCCGGTGGAATCCGGGAGAATTCGGATTATTCTCTCCAGACACAAAAATGATGCTTGCATCATTTTTGTGTCCGGGGAGAAAAATCTCCCCAATTTGCCGTATTCCGGATTTCCCCGAATCCTCCCGGAACGGGGCAATCCGGCACTCCCTAACATAGGAGCCTATGGGGCTGGATTGCCCCGATCTGGGAGGATCCGGGAACCGGATACCGGCGGCTGCAAGCCGCTGTTGTTTCAGGACCGCGGCCAGCTCCATGCTAACCGCGGTCTTGAAAAATCAGCGGCTGCGACTGCAATTACAGCCATCCGGCTGCACACTGGACCGGAGGGCACATTTGGCCCTTAGGTTCTGTGTGCTGATCCGGTCTGGGGCTGTCAGGGTCATCCCGGACAGCCCCGGACCGGATCTTACCGTGGTGTGAAGCCAGCCTTAAAAAACCGGATCAGTTTTTTTACTGCACTCAAAAACACTGCTAGCTTAGGTTGCGGCTTCCTGGACAGAGACGGAGTCCTGGAAGCACGTCAACAACTGCATCCTCGGCCACAACTCTGCCTCTGTGCAGAAGTCATGGTGGCTCTGCAGGTCGTATGAGTGTTAAGCCTTGCCTTGCCTAGGCCTTTTTTCAGATCGCAAAGGATGACCCAACTCATGTTATCTGCCAAATTTGTAAACAAAAACTGAGTAGAGGTCAAAAATTCAATAGTTTGAGTACTTCATGCATGAACCGTCACATGGACATGAAGCATAAGTCACAGTGGGAAGCTCACTGTGCTACAATGCGGCCTAGCGGGTCTGGCCAACCACCGTCTGCCCCATCAAGTGCATTTGCGGCCTCTTCATCCTCTGTGACTGTGGAGACAGCAGTCACACAGGCTTTCAGACGCAGAACTTCCTCCTCTTTACCTGCAACAGCCAGTGTGATTGACATGACAAAAGGTATAGGCGAGTCCTTGTATCCCTTAAAACCTCCCAGTTAACTTAACCCCCCTTTTTCCACTGCCCGGCCAACCCCCTTTACTCCCTTACCACAAATTACAAAAACTGCACTCTATTATTGGATTAAATTGGCCACAGCAGCCAACTATTAATAATTTACAAAAGTTAACCAAAAACACCCTAATCTCAAAGGGGGTTGATCCTCGAAGCCCAAATAACTTTATCCTGGGTGATCTCACCCGACTGAAACTTGCCTCCAGCCGATCGACTCCAGCTCGGAAGCACATCGGTCAGCCAATTTTCCATTTAACGCCACCAACCTCTAGATCCACTCCGAGGGGTCCAGAACCTCTTGGGTTCCCCCCCCATTGCTCCCCGAATAACCACCTCCATCAACTTCGAGGATCTTCTCCCCTTACGCCACAACATAAATGTTTGACACCTTAAACATTTATGTCCCTCCACAACTTCAATGCCTTCTCGACCCCTTCCTGAATAGCCAATGTCCACATATCAGTACCTATTGCATTGAGGTGAACCCCATCTGTTCTCCAAAATTCCCCCTGGCCAGACTCCAACTCCAAATGGCGAACCGCCACAAAACCATTCCTGGCCATAAAACGGCTATTAGCCCTATTGACTTTTATCCTCACCTTATCTAACCTTTCCACAGATCGTGCTCCCCTCCAGACTTTCCGCGGAACAATGTCCGACCAAATTGTGACAACTTTAGGGAACATTGCCCAAAGCCGCAAAATATCAAATTTGATATTCCTTATCAATTGACGAAAAAGGCCGTTGCCCCAAATCATTACCCCCCAAATGAAGCACCAATACATCCGGGGCCCTGTCCCATCTAACAAAGCGGTGAAACTCAGGAAGAAATTGACTCCAAACCATTCCCCTTTTACCAATCCACCGAATCACTGCCTCTTCCGGCGATATTCCCAATTGTCGCCCAGACGGCCTCACCTCTGCCCTCATGGCTGCCCAGAAGACAAAAGAATGTCCCATGATCCATACTAACAGGGCCCTGGCACCTGGAAGAATAAACACATAGCCTAAAGAACAGAACTTACTTAACCAATCTCTATGCACCGAAAATCAAACAAAACAATCGTCAATCCTGCAGCCGCACGTAAGACCGAAAGCGACTCGATTCCCATCTCCCAATTCGTTTTATCACTTCATCGGACAATTTCCCCCTAGCGGCTTCAGTAGCCGCCCCGATCCGAAAAGAATGGCCTGTATATCGATCACCAGGAATCCCCCCAAATGCCAAACAGCGCTTAAATACAGCAGTAAACTGAATCCTCGATAAGAAAGAACCGTCCTCATGTACCAGCAACGGGCGACTCGCCAAAGCTCTTCCTCGTTCAAAATCCATCAAACACCGAACCGGGCACATCGCAGACCCTGGGACCCGATACAGAATCACTCTCTTGTCCCTGCCAAATTGGTCCTTCTTGGACGACCGAATCAACACCTCCAATCTGTCATCATACCTGTCCACTTCGTCAGTCAATAAGCCACCGGAAACGGTCCTGGACCTACACAACAATTCACCCAGCCGTAATGCAGCGAAAAATGCTAAGGAAAAAGCAAGGCGAAACAAACAAACTTCCCAAGCAGATGTACACACTCTCTCCGCCATGTCCCCCAATAACAACAATAAAGAATAGGAGACCGGCCGCCTCTGATCCTCCACCCACCAATTCTTTTTCCACCCCTTCATTGCCTGCCGCACTAAAAAGGATTTTGTCACATCCGTACAACCCCTAGCCTTACAACCGAAAGCCACACCAGCTACAAATTTTGTAATTTGGGCCACAAACCAACCTTCTTCCTTCAGATGACCCAGTAATGTCAACATCAAACCTTCATCAGACATGTGGCCCCCGCATGCCTTGCCCCAGGAATCCAACCGATCCCATGCTTTCGCATACGCCGACCAGGACCCCGCAGACAAAGACGCATGAATTAACTCCTCTGAAGTCTGAATGGCAGATTCCATAACTCCTCGGTGCATGGCAGACCTCCCTCTGCTCCCGACTCCGGTCCCTGAACATGCTCCCACTGTGAACAAAAAACAGAATCAGCGGACCCAGCCTGACAACCGGGGAAATGCTCAGCCACTATCCACGCATTCAATGATAAAGAAACCAGGACCAAATGCTGCAAAACCCTAACGACATGCACCGAAGACCCAGTCAGTGTATTGATAGCCGCCGCTGCCGCCTCCGTGCCAAGGCGAAATTTTACTTTTGTGTTCCTGAACATATCCCCCCAGGTAACCATGGCCACCACCACGGGGAATAGTTCTATCAACGTCGAATTTGTTGACAATCCCTGATCATTCCACGCCTGCGGCCACAATTCAACAAACCGTTGTCCGTCGCAAGACATTACAAAGCCCGTCCGCCCTGTGAGCTGGATGTCAACGTCCAGCTCCCTTGCCGGCGTTATAGACCGCATCCACAATGATCGACCGTTGTAGGTGTCCAGGAATGCCGCCCAAATCTTTAAATCATCACGCAACTCACTTTTTAACCGCACAAAATGGTGTGGTGCCTTAATGCCCGCAGTCGCCATCGACAAACGCCTACTAAACACTCGCCCCATAGGCATGATGCGACAAGCGAAATTAGGTTTACCAAGCAAGGACTGCAATTCCCTCAAGGTAACCTTTTTCACGCCTTGAAACCCCTGAACCTCTGCTTTCAGAGCCATCAATTTTTCGTCAGGAAGACGGCATTCCATCTTGACAGTGTCAATAACAATACCTAAAAAACTGATAGTAGTAACCGGACCCTCAGTCTTTTCTTTGGCCAATGGAATCCCGAACCTCAACGCAACACTCTCCATCGTCCGCAATAACAGTGAATATTCGCTCGATCCCGCCCTTCTGATGCATAAAAAATCATCCAAGTAATGGATGACAGACTTTAAGCCTGAAACGTCCCGTACTACCCACTCCATGAAAGTGCTAAAAAGTTCAAAGTAAGCGCAAGATAAGGAACACCCCATCGGGAGGCAACGATCTACAAAATATGAACCACTCCAAAAGCACCCCAGCAAGTGCATGCTGTCTGGATGCACGGGCAAGAGTCGGAATGCTGACTCTACATCCGTCTTTCCGAGCAGTGCTCCTTTACCCAACCAACGTACCCATTCAATTGCTGAATCAAAAGACGTGTAAACTACCGAACACAAATCTGGGTCAATCCCATCATTAACCGAAGAGCCCTTCGGAAAGGAGAGATGATGGATTAACCAAAATTTTCCCGGTTCTTTTTTAAGAACCACTCCTAACGGTAATACTCTCAAATTAGGGAAAGGCGGAACCGGAAACGGACCGGCTATTCGCCCTAAAGCCACTTCACTCTCCAATTTTTTAGTCACTATCTCAGGAAATTGTAACGCCGAATGCAAATTTTTAGTAGAACAATTAACTATCCCGTCAACGGACGGGATTTTAAAACCCTCAGTGAAACCTGACAGTTGTAAGGCCGCCACCTCTCTGTCCAGCCCTTGATCCAGCCCTTGATCCCTCAGATGTGGACAAGTAAAAGACTATTTCCTCCTACCCATGCCAAAGCTAAGAGATTGAATTTCAGCATCTGCAAGCTGTTGGCTACGGAAATGCTGCCTTTCCGTCTGGTTGAAACAGCGGATTTTCAAGACCCTATGGCCGTCGCATTCCCCCAGTACCAGATGCCCTGTCGCCACAACTTCTGAAAGAAAGCTGTGCCTGCGCTACACCAGCATGTCGCACACAACATCCTTCCTTGAGAGACTCTGTGTGTGATAGGGTGCATTTCACCACTGACACTTGGACGAGTAAGCATGGACAGGGGCATTACTTGTCGCTGACTGGGCACTGTGTAACTATGGTGAGAGCAGGAGAAGGGGCTGCTATATAAGTCTTGCCATCCCCACAGGTTGCTCGTCAGACCTCTGTATCTAGATGTTCCTCCACTGCTTCTGCCTGCTCCACCTCTTCTAGGTCCTCCACCTGTGCCCAAAGCCTGTCTGGTAATGTGACCCGCGTTCAAACTGCTCTGACAGAATCCAGCACACCTCCTTACTATGCTGGCAGCAGGGCTCAACGCCATCAGGCGGTGTTTACATTAAAATGTCTGGGAAATGTGAGTCACACAGCTGAGGAGTTGTGGTCAGCTCTGGAGACAGAGTTTAATGAATGGTTGTCTCCACTGAACCTGCAGCCAGGGAAGGCCATGTGCGACAATGCTGCAAACATGGTTGTGGCCCTTTGCCGGGCCAAGGTGACACACGTTCCTTGTATGGCTCGCATCTTGAAACTAGTGGTCCAGCAGTTTCTAGCTCACTATCTCGGCCTAGATGCGCTTCTGCACAGGGCACAGTCGCTGTGTGCTCACTTCCGCCATTCGCAACCCGCAGCTCAACGACTTGCATCTTTACAGAAATTGTTCGGCCTGCCAGTTCACTGACTGAAATGCGATGTGCTGACATGATGGAATTCCACTCTGCACATGTTGCAGCACCTGTGGTAGCAGCGACGAACCCTGGTGCAGTATGTTATGACATAACCTGGGCCAACGCGATCCAGAGGTGGCGCAAATCAGGCTGCTGTAGTGGTCCCAGATCAAGGACCTCTGCACCCTTCTGCAGAGTTTTGAAATGGCTACTAAGATGTTTAGCGCTCATGATGCCATTATCAGCATGACAATTACGGTCATCTAAATGCTGGAGCATACTTTAACCGGAATTCAGAGTCAGGTGGTGGGCCAAGAGGAAGGGGAGGAAGTACAGGAGGAGGCGTATGTGGAAGGGATAACAAGATCTCAAAGGTCCAGACGGTCGTCAGCACCATGGCGGCGGGCAAGGTAGGGTGGGCGACAGGGATTAACGAGGGCACATGAAAGCAGCTAAACTGTTGATGAAGGTGCAGGAGCCGAGGAACAAATGGAGTACGAAGAGGCAATGGGCATAGAAGACTCCGCAGATAAGGGAGATCTGGATCACATTTCTGTTGTGCGAGGTTGGGGGGAGAGGGCTGAGGAAGGAAGCATGAATATTACCTCGCCGCCACCAACACAACAAGGACTTGGTCCTCCTGGATGTGCAAGACACATGAGCGCCTTCTTGCTGCACTACCTGCAACATGATCCTCGGATTGTTAGAATCCAAAGTAATGCTGACTACTGTGTTGCCACACTCTTTGATCCCCTGTACAAGAGTTAATTTGGCCAAATGATTCCTTCCCTGGAAATGGATTCACGCATGCAGGAGTATCAACAGAAACTTTTACTTAATCTTAGATCTGCTTTTCCCCAAAACACCAGTGGAGCACATAGTGAAAATCGCAGTTCTAACTTTCCATTCCTGGGAATGTCGAGTCATCATCATCACTCAAACATTAACAGTAACAGTCTATCTAGTAACAGCAATTTTGTGGAATCGTTTCACCAATTTTTTACACCATCCTTTGCAATGCCAGAAGAGAGAACAAGTTTGACACATATTGAATGCCTAGAGAGGATGGTACAGGAGTATCTACAGATCAATATCGATGCCATGACTGGACAACTAGACCCTTTTTCATTTTGGGCTTCTAAACTGTAAAAATGCCTGAACTTGCCACTCATGCCTTGGAGATTTTGTCGTTCCCAACAGCCAGCGTTCTCTCTGAACGTGTCTTCAGCGCTGCTGGTAGTGTGCTGATGGATAAGCGCACGCGTCTGTCCAATGACAGTGTAGACAGACTAAGGCTGGGGTTACACATGAGCCCTTGGTTCGTTTTTGGCTTCATTTTTGTAAATTTTTTTTTCTAAGTCCAAAAACTGACAGAAAACGGATTGGATGTAATAAACACCCTGTCCGTTTTTTTCTGGACCTCAAAACCTTGCTCTGTCCGTTTTTGAGCCAAAAACGCTGCTAGCAACGTTTTTGGCATCAGTTAAAAAACGCATGCGTTTTTTTAACATGGGGCCCTATGGGAAACGCATGCGTTAACGCATGGCATATATAGCCACTTGCATTAACGCATGCGTTAACGCACATGCGTTTTTAAGGAAAAATAATGAAAAAATGACTAAGTCCAAAAACGTTCAGGGGTGTAGGAGGCTCAAAAAGCACCCTATAAAAAACGGATTGGTGATGAAAATCACTTCCAAAAACGGACTTCTATGTGTAACCCCAGCCTCACGCTTATCAAAATGAACAAGTCATGGATCCGCAAGGACTTTGCCACCCCTGTATCAGCCTTGGCTAGACCGAACGGTTGAGTACTTTACAATGTGCTGCATTAAACTCCAGATTTCTACTCTAGGCAATTGATGCCATTTAAGTGGTGGCTGTTCCTAATTTTATAAAAATATGGAGACTGTTGTTGGGGTCTCCTTGCTGTTTGTTGCTTGACTTGAGTAGGGCCCTCTGAGCTCAATACCTATCCTTGACACTTCTGCCCCAGTTTCTGAATATTCAACCTTTTTGTCTTTCAAACCAGTGATGAACAAATTAGCTGTATTCAAATCCACCATTTCTGGGTGCTTAAAAGCATTGTTTGGTCAATCTCACTAGGCCTAATCAAGTCATTTACCTACGGCCCCTTTCACATTTAATGCAGGGCTGCATTCTGCCTCATGTGCGTTTCTATGCGTTTTTACTGCTAAAAATGTGAAAGGGGCCTACCTCTCTTATTTCCTGTAGTACTCCACGAAACTGATGGTGGTCCCACCGATGTGTGGAAGGGTATATCATTGATGGGAATGCTTGCATGAGCTTTAACTTTATGTGGCCTTCTAGGCCCAAACAGGTCTCTGACCTACCTCTCCATTAATTCATGTAGTACTTCACAAAACTAATGGTGGTCCCACCTATGTATGGAAGGGCATATCATTGATGGAAACGCTTGCAAGAGCTTTGACTTTATCCGGTCTACTAGGCCCAAACAGGTCTCTGACCTACCTCTCCATTATTTCCTGTAGTACTCCACAAAACTAATGGTGGTCCCACCTGTGTGTGGCGGGGCATATCATTGATGGGAACGCTTGCATGAGCTTTGACTTCATGTGGCCCTATAGGCCCAAACAGGTCTCTGACCTATCTTTCCATTAATTCATGTAGTACTCCACAAAACTAATGGTGGTCCCACCTGTGTGTGACGGGGCATAACTTTGATGTGAATGCTTGCACGAGCTTTGAGTTTATGCGGCCTACTAGGCCCAAACAAGTCTCTGACTACCTCTCTATTATTTCCTGTAGAACTCCACGAAACTGATGGTGGTCCCACTGGTATGTGGCAGGGTATATCATTGATGGGAGCGCTTGCATGAGCTTTGAATTTATCTGGCCCACTTAGACCCAAACAGGTCACTTACCTACCTCTGTCTAATTTCTTGTAGTAATCCACGAAACTGATAGTGGGCCCACCTGTGTGTGGCGGGGTATAACATTCAGCAATTTTTGGTCTAGGACAATTGATGCAATTTTGCTGTAGGTGTGACCCTTTGAGAAGAGTGAGGATTCTTGTTGGAGCCCCCTTGCTATGTTTTATATGATTTAAGAAGGGTGTGCCATGCCCATACCTGTGTCTCATCCTCCTTTTACTCTTCCACCTCTTTTTACTTAATGTAGAAAACTAATGCCACTTTGCCTCTGACTATTTGTACTGTATTTGGATTGTTGTCACTTTTTCTGGTGTTTGTTGTCCATTCTGAGTACTTTGGCAGCTTTTGGAGACCTTTGAAGGTGTTTACTAAGTGTTTGCTGTAGCCTGCCTTTGATTTCAATGGGGTTTGCAGACATTTGTCGAGCATTCGACGAATCGAACCGAATTCGAACATTGAGGTGGTGGCTCATCACTAACTATCACTACAGACATGATCTGGCCCAGCCCTTGGTCCCCAGTGTTCTTATGCAATAGTACCTGGTGTTTTTGCCCTGAAACTCTGTACACTAGTATTCCTTTATACAAATGTATGCTTTCCTATAGAAAGGGGATTAACTTTCTGTATCCTTTCATGCTGTTACTTGTCCTTTTTCTGTACTTTCTACAACTTATTTTTGTCATATTGGTATACACCTGAGAATTTTTCATGTATTTTCCACTATTAAAAATATGTTGATTATAGTTATAGGTGTTGTTTGTGACATTTTTACTTGAAAAATGGGCATAAACCCTCCTAGCTGCTCTTTAACCCCTTCCCGACCTATGACGTAGGAGGACGTCATGGGCCGGTAAGGGGTGTTTGATGTGAGCTCCGGCACGGAGCTCACATCAAAGCCCAGGCACCTCAGCTGATCTCATCAGCTAAGATGTCAAGGTAACAGCGCCGATTGGATCCGGGCTCCGATCGGCGTTGTTAACCCCTTGGATCCCGCTGTCAATCACTGACAGCGGGATCCAAGGCAGCTGCGGCGGGGAATGCGGTGTTCCCCACTTGTTCCGGAGATCCCGCGATAGTATCGCGGGATCTCCAGTGCTCACGTGACAGCTCGAGGTCCTGGCTAGACCCTGGATGCTGTCACAGCGCAGTTTCCTGCTGTGGTTGGCAGGCGCTGCCAACCACAGCAGGTCCGCGATTCTGGGAGATACAGATGAGCTGGAGCTCATCTGTATCTCCCAGAAGCAATCGGACTGTGCAGCAAGGTGCCTCTTAAAGAGGTAGTGTAAAAATAAGAATGAATGAAAAAATAAAGCTTTTAAAAACCTGTAAAAAAGAAAAAAAATGTAAAAGTTCAAATCATTTCCCTTTTCCCCCAGTCACAATAAAAGTATAAAAAAAAAACCGCATGTTTGCTATTGCCACGTTCAGAATCACCTGATCTATCATCGTATTAAATCCGTTAATGAGAGCTGTAAACTCTGTAACGGAAAAAATGGTCCAAACGCCAAAATTCCGTTTTTTTTGCTCGCCGCATTATTGCTATAAAATGCAATAACGGGCGATCAAAAATGCGGATCCCCTCAAAAATTATATCATTAGAAACATTAGCTCAAGACGCAAAAAATAAGACATCACCCAGCCCCAGATCCCAAAAAATGAGGACGCTACGGGTTGCAGAACATGGCGCAAAAGTCTATTTTGTTTTTTTTTCAAACTTCTGAATTTTTTTTCACCACCTAGATACCAATAAAGGAATATATGTTGCGTGTCTACGAACTCATACCGAAGTGAGGCATCACCCCGTCATGTCGGTTTTACCATATAGTGAACATGGCAACTAAAATACCCAAAAAACAAACGTGTCATTGCACTTTTTTGCAATTTGACTGCATTTAGAATTTGTTTGCAATTTCCCTGTACACTATATGGTAAAATAAACTATTGCATATGAAAGTACAACTAGTCCCACAAAAAACAAGCCATCATATGTCTATATTGACAGAAAAATAAAAAAGTTATGGCTCTTGGAAGCAGGGGAGCAAAAAACGAAAATGAAAAACGAAAAATTCCCGGGTCATGAAGGGGTTAAGTCTAAAAAAATAAGCCATCACACACCCCCAGATCCCGAAAAATGATTGCAGAATGTGGCGTCAAAAGTGCAATTCTTTTTCTTTAAAAACTTTTACATTTTTTTCACCACTTAAATAACAGTAAAAGTATATATTTTTGGCATCCACAAACTTGTACTGACTCGAGGCACCAGCTTTATCATATAGTGAACATGATGAATAAAAAAAGCAAAACCAAAAAACGTGTAGTTGCACTTAAAACTCTATTTCTGTTTTCCAGTGCACTATATAGTAAAATAAATGAGGTCGTTTAGAAGTACAACTCGTCCTGCAAAACACAAGCCTTCATATATCTATATTGATAGAAAAATAAAAAAAAATTATGGTTCTTGTAAGAAGGGGGGCGGGGGGGGGAACAGAAAACTGAAAATGGAAAATCACCTGGGGGTGAAGGCGTTAGTCATAGTCTGAGGGTTATCAAAACTATGAACCTATCAGCACTTAGCACTCCGTTTCACCCACTCTGCTTTTTGAAACACTCCTAAATTGTGTAGGTGGTGACCACAGAGATTCTACTCTTAATCACTTTATTATCCTTTTTCTCTTCCTTTTCCAACAAATTCCTTTGCTGTATTAACAATTTTTTGGGGTATCCTCTCTGCTCAAACTTATTAAGTAATACGTCTGTAGTTGACTGTCGTTCTTTATCATCACTAACTACTCTACTCTCTTAATCTGCCCTCTGGGGTATGGCTTTTTTCATACTGGCAGAATGTTGGCTTTTTTTTTTTTTATAACCAATAAGTTTTTATTCAAATTTAGCATAGAGAAAAGAAACAACAATTGGCTCAGCCAGAACAAACTGGCGAATGTTGGCTTTTGAAGTGTAGAAGCTTGTTTCTATCTGTGTCCTTTACATGTAGTGATGTACTCAATTCTCCTTTATACAAATATACCTCCACATCCAGAAACTGCACCATCGTACATTTGATTGTCTTATCACTTGTATTTAGGTGATTGAAAAACTCCAACAACTCAGTTGTATCCCCCTTCCAGAGGAGGAATACATCATCTATGTATCTCCACCACCATACTACTTTCTTGTAGTGGTGGGACATATAGATGTGCTCCTCCTCTAGGGCCCTCATCATAACAATAAATTAATTAATACCATAACAATGGATTAAATTATTTTTATACATACACTAAGGTTTTTTATAAACACTGAGAACTTTATAGTATAAAAACACACTTACAAAGTAGATAAAAGCACTTTAAACTATGTAATTATGAAGCACTAAGTCACTTTTTCACTAAATGAAGAAGATGAATGCTAGAAGCCACAGAGCTATAGAGATCATTGCCGGGACTGAGCTGATGGTCAAAAACGCAAAAACGGTGTCATCACACAACAGACTCCAGCAAGGTCCCTATGGCAACAGGTAAACAAAGTGGGTGCGCTCCATGTTATCCACGGAGCAGGGCAGGGAAATGCGGTGATGTCACGCAGGAGATGGGGCGGCCGCCTCCTATGGTGACCTCAGCTCCTTCACCCACCCTGCTATATGTTATCCACAGAGCAGGGCGGGGAAGGCAGTGATGTCACCGCTTGAGGTGGAGCAGGCAGCCAGCACTCCAAAAACGATCCCTTGCACTGCGCCTACATCCAGCTTCTCATGTTGCAGGCGCAGGAGAGAGGACCATGAGTGACAGCAGGGAGGCAGCGGAGAGAGGATAATGCATACAGACGGTGTGAAATTGACCTGTGAAGAGAAGTGTCTCCAGCCACCAAACCCACCTCTTTGGCTCCACATTGTAAGTTTTTAAATCCAATTATCTCGGGGTACAGGGGGCTAGAGACATGGGGGACCCCTTGCCTGAATGCAGCAGACATGCTGCATTCAGTGCTGCAATTAGATCAGCAAGTTTGGGCGGGTGACAGGTCCTCTTTAAGAAGGAAGGCTTTTGTTGCTGGCACCATCCCATTGATACCATGCTGCTCATAATTTTTCTAAATATATATATATATATATATATATATATGCAAAGAGAGTCAAGGAGCAGCACAGGAGACAATATAGATGGTGCAAGCAGACCAAACTTTCCTTCGGCAGGTTTCCAGTAAACAGAGATAAAAATTGTCTCAGCACTCAGGTTCTTTAGGTGATTCAAAGAACTTTTTATTCAGACATGGCACAAATGGCAACGTTTCGGGTCCAAAATGCCCTTTGTCTATTTGTCTTGGTAGACAAACCGGAGTGCTGCAACAATTTTTATATCATATATATATATATATGTATATATATATATATATATATATCTACTATATAATTGCCATGGGGCCACTTCCATCTGAGGCCGAAATCGCGCGCCAATACTCATTGGCCGCCGCTACCCACGGTGACCAATGAGCACAGCGCATGCAAAACAGCCGCACGTGGAGGTCCGCGGTGAGCCAGTCGGGAGATGACCGGCGTCAGCGGGTTATCTCCCGGGTGCTCGCTGCGGTAGTACCCGAGCGGGATTCAAACCTGCACGCCAAGTCGCGCTACTTCTCTGATTGGTCGGCGCGGCTGCAGCGACCAATCAGCAAAGCTTGGCGCTAAATATGAATCCCGCACCACAGATTGGTCGCCGCTCTCAGCAGAGACCAATCAGCGGCGAGGGATTCATATATCCCACCAAGCCGTGGAGCTTCGCTGATAGGTCGCTGCGGCCGCGCCAACCAATCAGAGAAGTGGTTTGAATGCTGCGTCTCTCATTGGTCGATACGTCGACCAATGAGAGACGCGGCGCGCGGCTTGGCGCACTATTTGAATGCTGCGTCATAGTGTAACACAGTTCACTCCTGTCTACAAGGTCTGTCAGTCAGTGTGACAAATTTCACTCCTGTCTACAAGCCTGTCAGTCAGTGTCACGAACTTCACTCCTGTCTACAAGGCTGTCAGTCAGTGTGACGTAGTTCACTCCTGTCTATAAGGCTGTCAGTCAGTGTCACGAAATTTACTCCTGTCTACAAAGCTGTCAGTTAGTGTGGCGCAGTTTACTTGTGTAACCAAGGCTTTCGGTCAGTGTGACGAACTTCACTCCTGTCTACAAGGCTGTCAGTCAGTGTGACACAGTTCAATACTTTCTACAAGGCTGTCGGTCAGTGTGACGAACTTCACTCCTGTTTGTAAGGCTGTCAGTCAGTGTCACGAACTTTATTCATAAACATGCAAAGAGAGATGATAAATAAATATAGCATACATAGATGATAGACACATAAGTAGATGATAGATAGAAAGATATTGTGTATTCATTGCATTATTCTTAAATCTTCATAAATAAACTGCATACATACTCTAGAATACCCGATGTGGTAGAATGGGACCACCATCTAGTGTATATATATATATATATATAGATGAAAAAATGAAGGGCAGCACTTCCTTTAGTGTATCCATGTGGGTTTATTTTGTCCTAGGACTGCGACGTTTCGGCACACAGCCTTCCTCTAGCAGTGACAAACAGTTCTAGTGCTCACATATATATATGTCATTCCAATTGCAATTGTTATCCAGTGTGATATCTGATGTCCTGTCAGTATTAGTGCCCTTGTATAATGAGTAACTGAATAAAGTACAATTGTTATGATCAAGTCCTTGTGTATATAATGTCTTTGGTAGAAGCATGGTCTGGTCACTTAAACAGGATAACACTTTGTGGTTATTTGTATGTAAAAAACTTACTTAACTGTCAAAAGCCCACCAGGGCGGTGACTCTAGTATGGACCATGAATGGTTTCATTTATAGGACATAGATCACCTTCATATATTCTTTGTTTATAATTGCCTAATGTGTACACTTGTATTGGGATACTAAAGTGATTTGGGCAATTTTCGGAAGAGAGACATTTAGATACATATATGAAGTTCTATATTCCCTACATCACTGCGTAAATAGCAGTTAATGTGCGCCTTAACTCTCCTAATCATTAGGTTTATGAGCAAAAGTTCTAAGAACGAGTGCCTGTATCACTGCGCAATCGCTAAAAAGTAAAGATGGCGCCCGAGAATAACGGAGGAGAGAGCGCAGGCGCGGGAATGAAGTTAGGAGTAGTGACTTCATCTACACTATTGCGCAACTGCAGTGGGTGTATGCGAAGTTCCCGACTCGCAATACACATGCGCGGGATCTAGGACTAGGCACGCGATTTCGCCTTGATGGGACTGAAGTATTCACACGGAGCATGCGCATTAGAATGAGGAGAACGCCGAAATTAAGATGGCGGAAGTGGCGGTACATAGTTGCAACGTGGGGTCTTCTAATTAACAGATAAGTAACATCTGTACTGGAAATTACTAATTAATATGAAATGTAAGATATTGGTTACAATATGGATGTTTTGCTGTATAATATCACTATATGCACTTTATGATTCACAGATCACTATGCACAGTTTATGGAATTTTATATGCATATGACTTTTTACACTATTTTTGTACTAATTATATTATTGTAAGCCCCTTGTATGGGAGCTATATATATGTGAGCACTAGAACTGTTTGTCACTGCTAGAGGAAGGCTGTGTGCCGAAACGTCGCAGTCCTAGGACAAAATAAACCCACATGGATACACTAAAGGAAGTGCTGCCCTTCATTTTTTCATCTTAAACAACAACCAGTGAAGTGGTAGGAGGGCCTTGCACCCGCTGTATACTGCTGTGCTTTTTCGTTTTTCTTGGTTTTATATATATATATATATATATATATATATATATATATATATTGTGATGTAGTGAATGGCGGCATTGTGCATGGCCGGTGTGTTTTGCGCAGGCAGAAGTCTGCTGCCTGTTTTATGAATGTATTGCTATGGAAGCCACAGTCTGCCTAAACAGCATGGCAAGAGTTAAGCTTGCAACTTGCTGGAGATGTGGGTGTGTCTCAGGATAGTTAATGGAGTCTGTGTTTGACATGTGAGAGACTGACAGTGATTGAGACATGGAGTGCCTGCAGGCTGCTGGGCTGTGGGCAGAAGTCAGACATCCAGTCTGAAGAAGCAGTCTCTCAGAGGCCCTGTGAGGACTGACAACAGGCCCGAGTAGAGGCTGGGATACAGCGGCAGAAGTGTATCTGAACCTGTGACGTTCAACAGACTGTATACCAGGCGGTATGTACCTGTAAGCCAAAGAAAGGCTCCTGTTTATGTGCTGGAAGGTGGTTGATGCTGACATAATAAACTAACATGGCTTTTAATTAAATGGAGAGACTGTCGCTGTGTTTAAATATGGCTGCTAAGTGATTGAACCCGACCTGGTCCATGAACGCTATACCACAATATATACAGGGCCGTATCTAGGGGGGGGCTGGCGAGGCATGAGCCCCGAGCGCCACGGGGGGGAGGGTGCTGCTGGGCCCCCTCCTGCAGCACCCGTGGTCTCCACTGCCGGCCGCATATTGCACCACCCCCTCACAGTGAGAGCCGGCATTCATTTTCACTTCCACTTTGTGCTGAGAGGACCTGTGCTGATGTCAGTGGGGGGGAGAAGTCAGAGGTCACAGGATCAGCTCCTCCGTGTATACAGGGCTGAGGACGCTGTTGTGCTATTTGTCATGATAAGGTGGATTTACAGTGTGGATGTAGCGGAGCCGAGTGTGTACGAGGTGTACGGAGCGGGGCCGAGTGTGTATGAGGTGTAAAGGGCGGGACCGAGTGTCTGCGAGGTGTGCGGGGCAGGGCCGGGTGTCTACGAGGTGTGCGGGGCGGGGCCGAGTGTCTACGAGGTTTACGGGGCAGGGCCGAGTGTCTGCGAGGTGTAAGGGGCAGGGCCGAGTGTGTACGAGGTGTGCAGGGTGGGGCCGAGTGTGTACGAGGTGTGCGGGGCGGTGCCGAGTGTGTACGAGGTGTGCGGGGCCGGGCCGAGTGTGTACGAGGTGTAAGGGGCGGGGACGAGTGTCTACGAGGTGTACTGGGCGGGGCCGAGTGTGTATGAGGTGTAAAGGGCGGGGCCGAGTGTCTACGAGGTGTGCGGGGCAGGGCTGGGTGTCTACGAGGTGTGCGGGGTAGGGCCGGGTGTCTACGAGGTGTGCGGGGCGGGGCCGAGTGTCTACGAGGTTTACGGGGCAGGGCCGAGTGTCTGCGAGGTGTACGGGGCAGGGCCGAGTGTGTACGAGGTGTGCGGGGCGGGGCCGAGTGTGTACGAGGTGTGCGGGGCGGGGCCGAGTGTGTACGAAGTGTATGGGCCATTCATTATACTGTATGTAGGTCCATTATATTGTATGGAGAGCTGTATGTGGATCACAATTGGAGATCATACTGTGCCAGTGTAGCTGTGGGGCTTACAGTAGAGTCATCATACTCTGCGTATGGAAGAATCCACTGTGGGGCATCATACAGTGTTTGGGGGCACTTTTGTTGGCATCACATTTTAGAACTGTAACGAAAGGGGAATCATGGGGCTTCAATAGGAGGAAAATTACTTTGTAAGGGCTACAAAGTTGTGAGATATGTTATTATGTGACCCAAGCAAATATTTTTTGGGAGGGCAATAAGAACTTCTACTAAGGGGCCCCATGATTTCTATGTAGGCCCCTCGTGCAGGATGCATTGTCCCTCTGCTGCAGGACAGATAGGCCATAAATTACACACAAGGTCCAGTGCCGCCTCTCGGTACATACAGGCCATGTTTCTCCTGAGCGGCGGTTGATCGGTGGCGTTCGTCCCCCTTCTCACTACCACATCCTTTGCTCAACCCAAATGGACAGCCCCTGCTATTGGCTCTGGACAGCCCCGTGTGTGGTGCATGTGATTGGCTCAGCGTTTTGGGTGAAGGAGCCATGGTCTGTTGGGGAAGATGTGCAATTTTCCCAGCTCAGTATAGTGGTGGCTTGTTGATGCTCAGACTGCAGATGTGGATGTGAAAAGTCGTCATGGAGTCTGGACAAGATGAAGAAAAGAAAAAGGCGACCACGATCAAAGACAAGGGTTATATGGACATATTTCAGTTCTGATGGGGGTTATATGGATCTATTTCTGCAGCTCTGGTGGGTCTGGTGATGTATTTCTGTTCTGATGGGGTTATATGGATGTATTTCAGTTCCTCTGGTAGGTCTGGTGATGTATTTCTGTTCTGATGGGGGCTATATGGATGTATTTCTGTACCTCTGGTGGGTCTGGTGATGTATTTCTGTAATGATGGGGGTTATATGGATGTATTTTAGTACCTCTAGTGGTTCTGGTGATGTAGTTTTGTGGTAATTGTTCTGATCCTGTACACATCTAACAATCCATAACTTGTAAGCTTTCTTGATACAGAGTTTTTATTTTTTTCAGAACTTGCGGGGCGGGGCCAAACGACAAGTTCTGAAAAAAAAACCCTCTGTTTAATGCTGCAGAAGAGAGGGAGAGTGATTGGCAGCGGTGGGCAGATTAAACATGCAGGGAGTGTGAATCTGCCCTTCGGCTCCAGCCCCTAGCCACCTCCTTTCCAGCTGCAGGATGTAAGTTTTCTAAGTGTATTATCTCGGGGTACAGGGCTGCTCAAGGGCTGGGGGACCCCTTGTCTGCATGCTGCAGACATGCTGCATCCAGTGCTGTAATTAGATCACCATGCCTGGTTTGGTGACAGGTCCTCTTTAAATACCTTAGCCCACTCCTAACAACGTGTAATATACTCCAGCAGTCACTGTACCTGCAAGTGTAAAAAATCGCAAATGGATGATTGGTCACATGACGTCTCCTGAGATCACTGGGGGGGGCGCCAAATCGAACTCTTGCCCCGGGTGCCACAAAACCTACATACACCATATATATATATATATGTGTGTGTGTGCATATATTATACAGTTGTGGCCAAAAGTATTGACACCCCTGCAATTCTGTCAGATAATACTCAGTTTCTTCATGAAAATGATTGCAATCGCAAATTCTTTGGTATTATTATCTTCATTTAATTTGTCTTAAATGAAAAAACACAAAAAGAATTGTCCTAAAGCCAAATTGGATATAAATCCACACCAAACATAAAAAAGGGGGTGGACAAAAGTATTGGCACTGTTAGAAAAATCATGTGATGCTTCTCTAATTTGTGTAATTAACAGCACCTGTAACTTACCTGTGGCACCTAACAGGTGTTGGCAATAACTAAATCACACTTGCAGCCAGTTGACATGGATTAAAGTTGACTCAACCTCTGTCCTGTGTCCTTGTGTGTACCACATTGAGCATGGGGAAAAGAAAGAAGACCAAAGAACTGTCTGAGGACTTGAGAAACCAAATTGTGAGGAAGCATGAGCAATCTCAAGGCTACAAGTCCATCTCCAAAGACCTGAATGTTCCTGTGTCTACCGTGCGCAGTGTCATCAAGAAGTTTAAAGCCCATGGCACTGTGGCTAACCTCCATAGATGTGAACGGAAAAGAAAAATTGACGAGAGATTTCAACGCAAGATTGTGCGGATGGTGGATAAAGAACCTCGACTAACATCCAAACAAGTTCAAGTTGCCCTGCAGTCCGAGGGTACAACAGTGTAAACCTATACTATCTGTCGGCGTCTGAATGAAAAGGGACTGTATGGTAGGATACCCAGGAAGACCACACTTCTTACCCCGAGACATAAAAAAGCAATACTGGAGTTTGCCAAAACTTACCTGAGAAAGCCTAAAACATTTTGGAAGAATGTTCTCTAGTCAGATGAGACAAAAGTAGAGCTTTTTGGGCAAAGGCATCAACATAGAGTTTACAGGAGTAAAAAAGAGGCATTCAAAGAAAAGAACACGGTCCCTACAGTCAAACATGGCGGAGGTTCCCTGATGTTTTGGGGTTGCTTTGCTGCCTCTGGCACTGGACTGCTTGACCGTGTGCATGGCATTATGAAGTCTGAAAACTACCAACAAATTTGCAGCATAATGTAGGGCTCAGTGAGAGAAAGCTGGGTCTCCCTCAGAGGTCATGGGTCTTCCAGCAGGACAATGACCCAAAACACACTTCAAAAAGCACTAGAAAATGGTTTGAGAGAAAGCACTGGAGACTTCTAAGGTGGCCAGCAATGAGTCCAGACCTGAATCCCATAGAACACCTGTGGAGAGATCTAAAAATGGCAGTTTGGAGAAGGTCCCCTTCAAATATCAGGGACCTGGAGCAGTTTGCCAAAGAAGAATGGTCTAAAATTCCAGCAGAGCATTGTAAGAAACTCATTGATGGTTACCGGAAGCTGTTGATCACAGTTATTTTGGCTAAAGGTTGTGCAACCAAGTATTAGGCTGAGGGTGCCAATACTTTTGTCTGGCCCATTTTTGGAGTTTTGTGTGAAATGATCAATGTTTGCTTTTTGCTTCATTCTCTTTTGTGTTTTTTCATTGGAGACAAATTAAATGAAGATAATAATACCAAAGAATTTGTGATTGCAATCATTTTCAGGAAGAAACTGAATATTATCTGACAGAATTGCAGGGGTGTCAATACTTTTGTCTGGTCCATTTTTGGAGTTTTGTGTGAAATGATCAATGTTTTGCTTTTTGCTTCATTCTCTTTTGTGTTTTTTCATTGAAGACAAATGAAATGAAGATAATAATACCAAAGAATTTGTGATTGCAATCATTTTCAGGAAGAAACTGAGTATTATCTGACAGAATTGCAGGGGTGTGAATACTTTTGGCCACAACTGTATATATATGTATGTATGTATGTATGTATGTATGAATGTATGTATGTATGTATGTATGTATGTATGAATGTATGTATGTATGTATGTATGTGTATATATATATATATATTCTATGCTTCTCATGCACTGTCATATTTTGATAATAACAGCTTTATTTTTTGTTAGCTATTACAATTTGTACTAAATCAGTTTCTGAATTTGCGTGAGATATAAAGAACAGAAAAATCCATTATCTTGTATAGTATATATCAACACTTTGTCAGATCTGACGAAAGACTGTCTGCGTTCTGGAAAGTTGGAAAGTCTGTTTTCATAATTAATTTTACTCTTGTCCAAGAAAAGAAAAGTTCATGACCTTTACTTAATTAAAAAAAAAATCAAAGGAACCATAGACTCTATTAATATTTCTATATTTAATTCATTTGCAGATTGATACAAAGATATGCAGAGAACAGGTTGCTAATGTTGCTGTGATGGCATTTGGAGTGCTGGGGTCATCATTTTAAGCATATCCTTATTATACACTGCCACACACCATTCATATCCAGAAATAATGATTTTGCTATGCAAAGTGGCTCAAAATGAACTATGTGAACAACTATAAAATGCTTGTTTATATCAGATGAGAATAAAATGTGTATATAAATGAAGGTGACAAAGACTTATGATTATGTGGCACCCCTGCAGGGATTGACACAAGACCCACTGGTGCAGGGAAGGATGTACACCTTGGCACACACAGCACACAACACTTTCCAACCCAGCCCTGAAGGGGGAGCTCCACTTGCTGCCTTAAGCAAGATTTCCAATAAAGATCCAGGCCTGGGGGAGGAGCCAGTTAGTCAAAGAGTGACAGTTGAGAAGTCAAGAAGGAGGAAGAGCTGGTTGCTGGGACCAAGTCAGGCCCAGAAACAGAAAAGACTGACACCGGAGCTGTGTAGTACCCTAGAAAGGGACGGAGGTAGAGATGAGGAGTACTAAAATGCTCGGGTGCTCGAAGCTAGGCCGAGCATCCCAAGATACTCGTGTACTCGGCCTGAGCACCAAGCCCAATGTTATCCTATGGGAGACCCGAGCATTTTTCTGGCATGACCCCCGGCAGCATGGATAAACCCTAAAAATGTCACAAAAGTATCAGAACAGTGCTCAAATGACATCGGAACAGTATGGGGAAGACCCCTGTAAACATTTCAAGGGACAACTGTGAACAATGTTGTCAGACTATTATGCCACTTTTATGGACTGTCAAGAAAACGATACAAAATGAAACCAAAATGGATTTTTTTGGAGAAAATATTAAGGGCTCATACCCACTTGTGAGACAGAGTTGGTGTATGTTAGTTTTTTGGATTACATGAAAGATTTTTTTTTTTTTTAATTGTGTGGCACTCTGATGCCCCTGGGAAGAGATGTACATGAGGGCCTCTTTAAATATTGTACCTATTTTAAGGAACTTTGTCTTTTGTAGTATTGTCCTAGGCAGGGCTGCCAAAAATTGTGAGGCACTTCAATGCCCCTGGATAGAGATGTGCATGAGGGCCTCTTTAAATATTGTGCCCATTATAAGGAAGTGGTCTTTTGTAGTATTGCCCTAGGCAGGGCTGCCAAAAGTTTGGAGGCACTTCAATGCCCCTGGAAAGAAACATGGAGGAGAGCCTCTAAATATTGTTCCCATTACAAAGGAGCGGGTCTCCTGTACTTGTAATGCCCATTCTGTAAGCATGGACTAAAACATTTACCCCTGGGGGGTATACATGAAACTACATGCCTAACGTTTGAATGATTAGGGTCATCATCATCATAAATATGATGTAAAAAAATTATGTTTAGTGGCATCATGAACCACGGTCGCATTGATCATATGATGGTGGCGGATGAGGAGAAGGAGGAGCAGTACAGCAAGTAGCCAAAGACATAAAGTGTGTACCCATGTGCGGGTGTGCGGAGTGCATGGCAATTTACCGGCACAAAATGTAAATTCCGCTATCATTTGGTGGTGGTGTGGTGAAGTCATGCCCAATCCAACCCTTGTTCTTCTTGATCAGAGTCAGCCTCTCAGCATTTTCAGTTGACAGGCAGGTTTATCAGTAATGATTCCACTGCGGCACTCAAAACACGCTCTGACAAAACGCTAGCGGCAGGGCAGCCCAGGACTTCCAAGGTGTAGAGAGCCAATTCCTGCCACGTGTCCAGCTTGGATACCCAATAATTATAAGGCACAGAGGAGTCTAGGAGCATTTTTGACGATCAGCAAGGTACTCCCTCAGCATCTTAGCAAACTTTGCAGTCCTTGTAACACTACCCCGCACCTCAGGGCCTGTGCTACGGGAGGTGCTGATAAAACTGTCCCAGATCTTTGAGAGTGTTCCCCTACCTCTGCTGGATTGGACTTGTGCCTCTCTCGGCCGGATGACTTGGTTGTTCACTGAATCGTGATCTCTGCCGTTAGCGTTTTCAGAAGGGAATTTTTTGACTAATTCCGCGACTATGGCCTTCTGGTACTGCAGCATTTTTGTAGACCTCTCTGCCTCGAGAATAAGAGAAATAAAGTTCTCCTTGTAGCGTGGGTCTAAAAGTGTCACCAACTCAGTAATGAGTGTCCGCCAAGATGTTGATAACGCGAGGGTCACGAGACAGGCAGCGTAACATAACGTCAGCCATGTGCACTAGACTGTTGACAGGCAATACTTTAGGGTCCTCACCAACAGCATGACTGTCCATGCTGGCCTCATCATCATCCTCCTCCTCCTCCTCCTCTCTCCCCGTCCTCTGGCCATCCACGCTGAACTAACAGTATGACGGTTGTGCATGTATTACCATCAATTCCACATGAAAGTAGCTCTATTTCTTCATCCTCCTAGTCATAGTCCTCCAATGCACGTTGGGATGAGATGAGGCTGGGCTTGTGTGTAATCACCCAGTACGGTTTCCTTGCTCCAACTCATCGTGCTCCGCCTGCAATGCATCGTCTTTGATTTTGAGCAGAGAGCATTTTAGAAGACAGAGAAGCGGGATGGTGACGATAATGATGGCATCATTGCCGCTCACCATCTTGGTGGAATCCTCCAAGTTTTGGAGGACGGTACATATGTCGGACATCCATGTCCACTCCTGAGGTCTTATGTGTGGAGTTTGAACCATATACCGACGACCTAGTTGATGCTCGTACACAACAACTGCCCTCTTTGCTCACAAATCCTGACCAACATGTGCAGTGTGGAATTCCAACATGTGGGGACATCACACACCAGTCTGTGAGCCGGAAGCTGCAAACGCCGCTGAAAGCTGGCAAGGGCGGCAGAAGCAGTAGGTGACTTTCTAAAATGGGCACACAGGCGGCGTACTTTGATGAGCAGATCCGACAGCTCCGGGTAGGATTTAAGAAACCGCTGAACCACGAGGTTGAGCACATGGGCCACGCATGGAACATGTCAGCTCGCCTCGCCTCAGAGCTGCCACAAGTTTCCGGCCATTGTCACACACAACCAGTGCCTGGCTGTAGTTTCAGCGGTGTGAGCCAGTGTCTGCCTGCTGTTTCAGAGCTGTCCACAACTCTTCAGCATTGTGGGGTTTGTCACCTACGCATATTAGCTTCAGCATAGCCTGTTGCCGCTTAGCCGAGGAAGTGCTGCAGTGCTTCCAGCTTGCGACTGGTGTGGAAGGTGAAGTGGAGGAGGAGGAGGAGGAGCTGAGGAGCATGATGTTCCGGAGCTGTACACTGTGGGTGAAACCCTGACTGAGTTAGGGCCTGCAATCCTTGGTGTCGGAAGGATGTGTTCGTCCCAAGCTCAGATTGGGTCCCGGCTTCCAGAATATTAACCCAGTGTGCCGCAGCGAGATGTACCGGCCTTGCCCAAAAGCACTTGTCCACGTGTCCGTGTTTAGGTGAACTTTGCCTGAAACTGTGTTGTTAAGGGCACGTCTGATGTTTTGTGACACGTGCTTATGTAATGCGGGGACAGCACACCGGGAGAAATAGTGGCGGCTGGGGACCAAGTAACGTGGGACAGCAGCCGCCATCAGGTCGCGGAATGCTTCCATCTCCACCACCCTTAAAGGCAACATTCCCAGCGCAATGTGTGCATTTAGAACTGTGGCATGTGGGGCGTTGGCAGCGTATTTGCGCCTGCGTTCCAAAGATTGGTGTATGGATAACTGAACGCTGCGCTGGGACAAGGACGTGATTGATGATGGGCTATTTCTGCTTGTGCAACTACAGGTGAAGGACAGGAGGCCTCTTCGCATTCAGTATGGACAGGGGATTGTCTTGCATGCACAACAGTGGAAGACGCAGCGGTGTCACCCACAGCCACTGCTCCAGGACTCTGGTATACATCCCACAAAGTCGGGTGCTTTGCTGACGTGCCTGATCATGCTGGTGGTGGTTAGGCTGCTAGTTTTGCTACCCTGCTGATGCTGGCATGGCAGGTGTTGCATATGGCCTCCTTGGAATTATCTGCAGACACCTTAAACAGCCAGACTCGGGAAGACCTAACAATTGTACTGGCAACTTCTGTTGTGTTGTTGTTCCGGAGAACGGTTGCCTGCCTTCTGCCTGCGGCCACCACCCTGCTTCTTCTGGCCTGTTGTGATGCTAGCCTAACTCCTCCTGTGCACTGCTGTCCTTACTCTGCATGGCTCGTGCCAGGTTGGGTCAGTTATGGATCATCCACCACGTCGTCTTTCACTTCCTTACCCTTGTCCTCCTCCTGACTTTCTGGCAATTGTGTCTCATCATCGTCCACCTCTTGTTGAGACACGTTCCCACCTTGCCTTCGTGAGACCGTAGCTGCTCAAATATTTGTGCATCGGTACATACGATCTCCTCATGACCCACTTCAACTGGAGCTGGCGAGAGGCCAGAATCTAAGAATGGATAAGTGAACAGCTGTTCAGAGTGCCAAAATGTGGGATGAGTTATGTCCGGGGCTGGCCACTCGGCATGGTGGGAGGAAGGAGGATCAGGGTGTGGAATGTGCGGTCCAGTCTCACGGCTACTGACACTTGACCGTGTGGAAGACAGGGTATTTGTATGGTACCAAACTGACTGGAAGCATTATCCGCTATCCAACTAACAACCTGTTGACACTGGTCTTGGTTTAATAATGGTGTACTGCTGCGGTCCCCTAGAAATTGGGACAGGAAGGTCGAGCGAGATGATGTGGCGTTTGTCGTGGCGCAATTCGAGCTTGCACACAGCCTCGGCCTCTGCCTGCACCACCATCACGTCCAGTTCCGTGTCCCTTGCCACCGGCCTTGCACATTTTCAATGTGTCGCTGTATAGCTAAATGAGCGTCCAAAAGTGTTTTTTGAGAGGGAAGAAAAAGATATGCAGAACAAACTGCACACCCCAGATAGATTTTTCAAGATGGTTTTTAGCTGCACACTGAGATTACAGATAAGAGCGGTTTAATCCTGGCAGCTGGAACGGTCAGACACAAACGCTGACGCGTATACCTTGTTTTGGCATATACTATTTGGAGCTACAAGCCACTCCTGCCACAGTGAAATGGTAAATGAATACAGACAAGAGTTGGTTTTTAGCTGCACACTGAGATAACAGATTAAGGTACCTTTACACGCCGCTACAGAAGGTTGGAAACAACCGGGTGTCGGAGACAAATGTATCTTGCACCGTCAAAACAACCCGAGGTAGCGGCGTGTAAGTCAGGTTGTTGCCACCCGTCACTGTCGACATCCTGTTTCAGAGCAGTGCTCAAAAACAGGTTGGTTTCAACCCGATGATAGCGGCGTCTAAATGAGGAACAGGAAGGTTTTTTCAACACCTAGTTACATCCCTGGGGCGTGACAGAGCCTCCGGGATACCGCGCCCCATCAGCGATCATTGGTGGAAGCTCCTGCGTTACGATTGGGGATATGCGTTACGGCATATTTAAGGAGCTGACCAGTCACACTACACAATTGCAATACATCATTGTATTAGCCAGCCTTCCTGTGCTGGCTGGTCAATCATGATGCTATTGCATTGTCCAATCATCGTACGAGCGTCTCGTAATCCACAACTCTGGCACGCCTATGTGTTGTCCCTGCTGCCCCAGGTCCTCCCATATTACCCTCTGTAGCAGCGTGTAAATGAGGGACGGTGCTCTACAGAAGGTAACTTGTGGCACCCGGCGGTGCCTCCAGAGATAGATTAAACCTTCTGTAGAACACTTTGTAGCGGCGTAAAGGAACGTGCTCGTGCACGTGAGGCACCCGGTTGTTTCCTTCTGTAGCGGCGTGTAAAGGTACCATTAGAGATTAAATTACAGCAGGTATACCAGTCAGTCACAAACGCTGAGATGGGTATACTGAGTGATTTGGCGTATACAAATTGGAGCTACAATCCCCTCCTGCCTCAAAAAATGGTAAATGAAGGCGGACAAGTTGTTTTTTTAGCTGGATACTGAGATTAGAGATTAAATTACAGCAGGTAAATTTAACCGGTACAAAAGCTAACGGTACAGATTCGTAACAATCGACTCGGAAAAGATGCAGAGAGAGTGTTTTACAATGAGATTCAGTTATAATCCCGTGGACGTAAACGCTGAGAATGAATGTTTCATACTAATTCAAAACCCACTCCTGCCTATAGAGAGCTAAATTAATTCCTAAAAGCACTGTTTTGGAATGGATGAGATTTCCGCCTTTCCACCAGCCCCAGATGTGATGCAGGCTGGTATACTGGCACAACGAAGTTTGCTATATACCCTGCCTCCCTGCCTGCCTATATACAGCTCTATTAGTCCTCAGAAGGATTGTTGTGGTAATTAGATTAGCAGCCCTGCACCTACACTAGCTTAAAGGCCACAAATCTGTTCCGCAATTAGCAGCACCTCTCCCTACACTGCCTGTCTGTGGAGCAGAGTGATGAGCACAGCGCGGTCAGGTCTTATGAAGACCTGATCACGCTGTGCGGCCAGCCAATCACTGTAAAGCCACAACCAACAGGGCTGTGGCTTTACAGTGGCTGTTAGCCAATCCCTGCATGTGGGCTGGCTCTGTAAAGAGCGCCAACATGCAGGGAGGTGGACCCCGAGCATAGCAAGAGATTGCGAGATTACTCGATACTCGGCGAGTAGCCTGAGTACCAAGATATTCGATGCAAATGCCGAGTAGTGACAAGCATACTCGCTGATCCCTACTCTTTACCAGTCTGTTTTAGTCAGGCCACTAATGTTACACCAAGCATTACACATAGAGACTAAGAAAATGACTTTCATAAAAGATAGCTTTAATAAATCCATGTTGCAGGAATGTTTTTATTCATCTCATCTTAAAATTTCAATTATGAAATGCAAAGAAAAAACATAAAAGGATCTTTACTGTTCTGTAAATCTGATATAAAGCAAATAGTCTATGAAAGAACCATAATTAGATGAACACTGTACAGCCAAATACCTGAATGTATATATATTGCAGCCATAACTCAGAACTATGCTCAAAAACAAGACATTGTAATAAGAAGCTCCATAAGTGTTTATCTTTAATGTGCATAATTCAGGACAAGTAAGGACACATAAGACTGCGACTGCAATCTGCAAAACAATATTGTGCAACACTAGTGGATACGTTTTTCAAAAGTTCCCTTGACACAAAAATAGGGAGATAAAATCTGTGGTGGAGAATGATTCATGAGGACACCAACCGCACTGATGCAATGTGATGTAATATTATATTATGTTTCCATGTATAGTGTCATACATAAGATAATGTATGTATTACATTAACATTATGCATTTGTGTAATCGTTAGGTTTAGCTTGATCTTAAGTAGGTATAAGGTAATCGGTAAGATATAGGATTAATAAATAGGTAAAATGTATGAAGGGATACAGTATTGTAAAATAAATTTGTATAAGCAATATAAATAGTATTAGATTATCTTTCAGTCATTATCTGTAGGGCAAGATTGTTTAATTGTTATGACACTAAATGGGATTGGGCTTTTCATAGGGAATGACATTTAAAGGAACAATAGGATTTCACTGTGCTAGTTGCAGATGCTAATCAGATAATTAATACTGCATGTATTATACTCTGCATACTCAACTTAGACTGAGTGATATGTCCCTTTTGATTACATCGCACAACCAGGCAGTACTCGTTATAGCGGCTCTATACTGAATGAGCTAGTAAAAGGAGTTTGGCAGGTTTATGTAAGGTAGGTAATCTGGCTGAAGTGACAGTGTCAGCTGTTACCGATGCAATTCTGTATGCGTACACTCTTGATTATGGTGAAGACCCTCGCCCTTTCCTATGGGAAGATGAGTCTGTACATTGAGAAGTATCATGGAGGCTACTATTACTGCATACAAGCTCTGACACCTGAAAGCTAGTAGGGAAATAGATGGGACCCTGAAAGGGAAGGTACAGTCAGATATTACATTCTTCTAACAATGACTTGGGAAATGCCCAATCCAAAAAGAAAATTAACAAACTCTGTGCTTTAATGTTTCTATCTGGAAATATTTAAGAGATGTGTACTATCCGCTTGTAAGTTGTGCTTGAAGATACTGAGCACATTGTAAAAGACTAACTTACATCATAGACATTTGTCTAACAGATACTACAGTTTAGCTACTGAACTTTACATATTCATTATTCAGATTTAAGGAGTGACCACGTGGGAGGAGAGTGGGAAATTAAATTCACCTAATTGTCAAAACCACAATATAGGACATAAGCATGTGTCCAGCAGATCCCGTAGGACTGTAAGAGGACCCCGTTGGCCCGGATGCCCGATGCTGGAAATGACGGCCGTATTGGGCCTTAACTCCTACGGCTGACTGCTCCCACACGGTTATTATGGATTGATTAAGCTTTACATATGTTTTCGCCCTTTACGGAGCTGTTTTCAGCCAATATTGGTTAAGTCTGGGGTGTCCTTTGGGTCTAGGGGGGTGACCGGTCGAGTGGTAAGACTAAGCGTGATCCAGAGCTATGTTCCGAACCAGCAACGCGAGATATATTGCCTTATGCATGTGCTCGCTCATACACCACGCCTCCTCCACGATCATCATTCATTCCTCACTTGCAAATTAACCCTTTCTGTGCCTGCTGTTAGCTTGTGAATTGAGGTGTAACTTTATGGCCCGTGACTGTTGTTTAACTGCATTGTTCAAATTCCAATCTAGAGACACTGTGAGATACTGAGAAGGGTATAGATTGGGGACGGTGTAGATAGAAAAATAGGAGACGTTATTATATCTGCACGTGACTAAGGTGTTTGGGCACCTATATTTTGGGAGAGGAGACTGCCTCCCGGTTGGAATATCGTGACAGGACAATCTGTAAGCACTGGTGTCTAGCCTAGGGGGCAGAATATAGTAAGCGTGAAGAGCCATGCCACGCTTGGAGTAAGCGTAATGAGCCATGCCACGCTTGGAGTAAGCGTGATGAGCCGTGCCACGCTTGGAGTAAGCGTGATGAGCCATGCCACGCTTGGAGTAAGCGTGATGAGCCGTGCCACGCTTGGAGTAAGCGTGATGAGCCGTGCCACGCTTGGAGTAAGCGTGATGAGCCGTGCCACGCTTGGAGTAAGCGTGATGAGTCGTGCCACGCTTGGAGTGTGAAGAGCCGTTCCACACTTTAGGGGCACAGTGTTGATTGTCGCTGTCAGCGGACTGAGCTGCAGCAGGCCGTAGTATTCCGTCATGTTGCGTACCGTACCCCTACAGATGAAAATGCTGTAGAAGTAAAGATAGTGGTAGAATCACGGGAAGGCAAGCAGACTGTTAAGAATGTGAAAAAGTTATACAAGTACGTAGAATTGCTTTGTCAAGGAGATTGCAGCCGTCTATATGAAATAATCTCATCCAGAGAGAAAAAGGCAAGCTGAAAGATCAAGGGCTGCTAGATCAGGCACAAGTTTATTTACGGATTGCATGTAGTCTGAAAAATGAGGAATGAAGAGAAATAGATGGAGAAAGGGGAAAAGATGATGCAGAGCCTGTGTTTAGTTATAAGTTGCTTCCTAACAATAATTTTATACAGTGTAAAATGGCCGCCATGCCATTGTTATTGAGTACGCCATCCTAGCCACCACCCTATCATGGCGGCGATATGAGGTCCCCGGATGTGTGGGTGTGTTAAGTTAAAGTTTTTTTAAGCAATTCCTAGTTCCAGAATGGTTAGGGTAAAATTAGGATAAGGTGTATATAATTTTATGGAGATTATTCTGTTTCATTGAAGTCATGCCGACTGTCACTACACTCTGTTCACGGTCTGTCTATCAATATATTTTACTATTTTTCCTGTCATGGAAAGTTCTTGAAGTGATAAAGAATAAATTAAAAAGTTAGATATTAAGCCATGGGGTCTCAGATAATGGCTAGAATTGTTAGTTGTATATAGCTACAAGTGTGAAACAGTTAATTAAATTTGTGAGCTATGTTTGGGAGAGAAGGATTACTTTGTTCTATCCTGTGAGCCTCAGAATTTCTTATCTAAGATAGCTGTGCGTGTAACCTTGTAGAAGCTGTCTGTGAGGGGAGGGAGAGAGTGAGAAAGCCAGAGAGAGGGGGGCCAAGTGAAGGGTGGAATCTGCACACTGTGACATGTACACTGGAATCTTACCCATCTTTCCAAGGATCCTGAAAGGCAAAGATGGATTTTTGACATTTATGGTAGTTTGGTATTAATAATAATGCCTAATATTGGATGCAATAATAATAATCAGATTTTTATTAATTTATATAAAAAAAAAGTTTATATGCATGTGTACTAAAAGTAGTGCCTAGCTTATGTATATATAGAGATATAAGGTTAGAAGACTGAGGGTCTTGCAGCCCCTCCAGTGGGAAGACAGGTTAAACCTGAAGTTATTTGCGATGGTGTGTTCTGGTGCAGTAGCTGTTCTGGAGATCTGGACCTGTGATGGCAGACCTGGGAGCGGCTGGTAATCTATGGAATACATGCTGAGGAGTCAGTCCCTGGAAATGCCTGGTTTGCCCTGGAATTCAAATAGCTAAACCTGTGTCTGGGAATAATTTGACCAGTGTCCTAGACCAATGCTGATGCGTGTGTGTGTCTGACGCCAGGTAGATTTAACTGCTTTAGGGAGCTGTGACTAGTATATATAGTATTAAATGAAGCTGTAATTAGGACTCTCTTGTATTCAAATTATCTTACAAAGGTTTGTGTAAACTGTAATATGCTGAAATATAAGACGTAATATCAGGATAACAAAGATATCCTCAAATATATTCTTATGATTCAGGCCTTTCAAAAATTAAGTTACCTAGAGGGAAGATTAATATACTGAGCGCCCAAGGGGAAATAATATATATATTAATGCTGTGGAAGGTGAACTGATATTTCTGAATATATTTTTATGAATATTTTGTAGATATATTAAGGCCAAAGGATTTAAAAATATGGAAGGGAGTGAACCACTCCTCCACACCTCCTTAAATTCCTTCTACCAGAGCAGCCTTTGTTCCTTACTATGTGAGAATATTTCTTGTAGTCCATTATTTTTCTCTATATGGGAGGGGTAAGGAGCTTTCTGGAGAAGATGCTGATAGCAGGAATTTTGAATTAAAGGTGATGTTACATATGTCTGCTCTGATGTACAGCGCCCATATAGTTATTTTCTACCATTTATTGTCCGGTAATAAAAAAAAAAATATATTCAAAATAACTAGCAGAAAATTACAATTATAATGTTGAATAAGAAAATTTTTTGATCTTTGACATTAATAGATTTTTGAGTTGTTTTTCAGGTATAGGAGATATAATTTCTTACATTGGACGCAGGTAGAATCCTCGCATGAGGTAATCAGAATGTTTGGTTCTGACTTGCACTTTCTGAGCGAATGGAGCAATTTTCAGTTGAAGAATTCTTTTACAATACGGTAAGCCTACTAAATGCAGTATTGGTATATTACGGTGAGGTAGACACCATGTTATCAGTCTAGGATGGTATAATCATACTGACAATCACCACAGGTGTCCTGTCCTCTCGGAGGTAGAAGGCAAGCTACAACAAAAGGTAGGAAAGGTAGTGCCGGGTGGTTGCCCCATCCCAGCCGGGTTGTGTCTGGCAGCCTGAGCCCTCTCTATAGTCGACTGCCTTATAGGGACTGACCGAACCACTAACAGTGTTAAACTAGGAGTCGTGAGAGGGGACAGGGCAGGCCATGATGTCTCTCATCAGCAAAGGTTAGACTGGTCTCTGCTTGGCCTCACTTTACGCCTCAAAATAGGTCACGGGTGAGATCAGGTGAGTACCTCCTAGTTCGCTCCTGGTACAGGTAAGCTGTGTATACTATCCTGCATTATTCCTGCGCACAACACAACTCAGAAAGGTACGGGCTTCAAGCGGCGATCGCTCCATGGGTTTGGAAATTGCAAATAGTGAGCGGACAAGGAAACCAAGAAAACTGTATAAAAATTGTCCCAATATGTGTAAATCTCTTTCTTCTATCCAAGGTATTATAAATGTCAAATATATACTAGTTAAAATGTTATTAAGTAGAGTAAATAAATAAATAAGTAAATAATGTAATTTTTGCCTGCTTAACTGTATACTAATCATATTATGATAAGTGAATAGCTGTATGCTTTTTGCTATGCTGTTTTGTTATCTCCCTTTGATCTGTCTTTTAGGAAAGTTGGATGACTACTGATAAGTATATTTATATTGCTTAAAGTGTAATTATATTGTCTGATATTATTATATCTGTTTGACTATTATGCGTGGTCAGGTCAATCGTCAAAGGGCTGTATATCTCATGTTTTGTTCTTATGTACTTTCTCTTTACAAATCAATGGGTTATGATTTTTGTAATGTATCTCTCGCTTGTGGATAACTGTGCTTATTTGCAGATATTTAAGAAGTTTATATCCTTTGTATACCCTCCATAATGATAGTAGTATATGATAAAATGTTCAAGGAGAATGAGTCTTATACCTTTAAGGTTATATGTTACTAATAGTGTAAAACTGATACACAATTCCCCAGGCCGTTTCTAATATGTTCTGAGGTTTTCGTTAGTAGGAACCTTTAAATTGGATTTTGTAATGAAAACAGCTCTGTAAGTATAAATTTATTCAGCTTATACGATATATGTATGATATTTACTGGTTGTGTGGGATGGTAAGCTCCGATCCAGGTTGCCCAATGCCTGGACCGGTCAGTGCACCCTGGTTAAACTAGCTATGCAGTTCAAAATCTTACCATGGGACCCAGAGTTTTCCAGTGAGACCATCAAGAGAAGGAGAAGTATTGATCAACTCCACATGGGCTATGAGGAAGACCCTCAGGTATACATTGATGCTATCGGTGCCAAGGGGGGGGGTGCCTGATCAGTTTAAGGCCCAAAATCAGGTATATGTTGGAATCGCTTCCTTAATTCCACAGGTACAGATCAATAAGAACGTTGATTGGATTAATTATATATATATTACAGTGAGCAAAGGTTTGTCAACTATAGCCGAGATGCTTTCCAGGGTATAGTTGAGGAATTAGGCCCCAACACTAGAATGACTCTTCAAAACAGGTTGGCCCTTGATATGCTCCTAGCTGAAAAGGGCGGGGTCTGTGGAATGGTGGGAGAGGAGGAATGCTGTACATATATCCCGCAAAATTCAGGGGAAAATGGGAAAACATGATAGCCCTTAAAGAAAATTACTAAATTGGCAGCAGAATTAAAAGCTAATGCTGGGGTAGATATATCTTTTTTTTCCAGTTGGTTACAGAAGCTGATCTATTGACAGATGGAAGTATCAGTTTAGGGGAGATACCCAAGGGTCTTTCTCTCAGACAATCGAAGAATTTCCCCCATCATCAGATGCAGTTGAGGGAATTAAATTAGGGACAGTGCAGCGGGGAGAACTCCATGTGAGCCAGTGTAGGGGGTCTAGATGCTTTGGTGCCTTTCACAAGGAAAGAGATTTCTGAGGCGTCTGACTGAAAAAGCCCAATTCGTCTCCTTACCCATCACATGGACAGTCTCAAAGGACCCCTTATAAATAAATTTAGGGATAGATTTAGGAAAAAAAACTTACTTGTTTAGGGGGGAAATTGTCGAGGTAAAGATATGGTAAAGATATATTTTTACCTATATTTGATAGTATATCTATTATATAATCACGAATGGGTTTTTTGCCCCTTTTGAGTCCGCTCACGCTGCGAGTCAGCGTGGTCATGTGGATACGCCCGAAGCATTGGCCGCGCAGCGGCCATTGCGAGCAGTTCTAAGGCGACTCGCTATGCCCGCGCAGCGGGCATGGCGAGTCGCCTTAGCAGCGCGAAGCATTGGCCGCGAAGCGGCCATTGCGAGTCAGAGACTCGCTCTGCTAGAATCCCGATGCATGTGCATCGGGCACCCAGCTAGTATATATATATATATCTATGTCATTTATACTTTTATATTTGTTTTTCTTTTATAACTAATATATTGGCTTATAGCATTAAATGGAACAATAAGTTTTTCTTCTGTTCAGGTATGTACTCAAGATAAATTTTATATCTATTTATCTCTCTCATCTCTCTCTCTCTCTTATTCTTTCCTTCTCTTCTTTTTCACCTCTCTCCTTTGGCTTCCCTTCCCCCTATCCATGAATATGTTCTAAACAAGGTGTTTTGCAGATGTATGTAAGACTGCTGAAGGAACGAGATGCCATGTACCAAGTTGTCCTTGAAGTAGAGAGGCCTGCTTTGTTGGTACTAGGCTGTACCATGAGAAACTGGAGATGGCTGCATACCAGATGACACCTGGACTGATTGGAGGATGGACTTACGAAAGACAAAGAATTACTTCTTACTAACAAATAGACATTAGCGTAATCCCACCTAAACTCTTAGCATAAATACACCCCGTTTTGGACATTTACATGCTTATCTTATGGACTATAAAAGATGGTGTACCCGGATATGTAGTTCAGTTGCTGTGTATATCTTGCCATTGCTTAATAAAGCAATGAACATATTAAGTTTGAACCAGATTCTCCATCTGATTTACTCTTATCTGGTACCATATGTTCATAGTCTGATTTGGAGTGACCAGTGGAGGAGTGGAAGAGTTAAATTGCCCCGTCAAATGTATGTAAGGGATCAGTATAAGCAATATAAATAGTCATTTGAGATTTCTTTTCAGCTATTAACAGTAGGGCAAGAATTAGTTAAGTGGTAGGACCAGCCTACAATGGGATGGGCTAGCTCATAGGGTAAGTGACAGTTTCCCAAAGGAACATCAGATAGGGATCCACTAGTGACTAGTGCAGACGTGCTAATCAGACAATTCGAATAGGCCGCATGTAGTGGGTAAATAGTGGCAACTATAACTTGAGACTGGAGTGGGATAGAGTGACCCTTTGAAGAAACTGTAACATCAGGCAGAACAACCAGAAAGCCAGATTCATCAGATTAGATGAGCGGCTCTATACTGAAGGAGCAAGTAAAAGGGAGATTGGCCAGGCCCTTTCATCGTCAAGGTATGGGGTAATCTGGCGAGTGACAGTGTTCAGCTTTACCAGATGGCAATCTTTCTGGTGACTGCGAGTCCACCACTCTTCACTGGCATTATGGTGAATACCCCATGCCCTTTCCTATGGGAAGATGAGACTTCCACTTGGAAGTATCAGGTAGCCTGCTACTCCATTACTGCCATAAAGCTCTGACCTCCTGGAAAACTGGCCTAGTAAGGGAAATAGACTGGGCCCACTGAAAGGGAAGGTGACAGTCAGATACTGTACCATTGCATTTAACTGGCTTGTGTTGGAAAGCCCAAATCCAAAAAGAACATTAACAACTCTGCCTGTGCTATAACTGTTTCTGATACTGGAAAATATGTTTAAGAGATGTGCCTACTATCTCGCTTGTACAGTTGTGCTTGAAGAACTGAGCAGCTGTTTGTAAAAGACTAAACCTTTTCCATCAGTAGAGGCCATTTGGGGTCTACAATATACTACAGTTTAGTACTGGAACGCTTTACATATACATTATTCAATTAGAAGGCAGAGATTGACCCAGCGATGGGGAAAAATGGCAGCATGTAGAGGAAAAATATATAAAACTTCACCTTATTGTAAATCCATAAAACAAAAATATAAAAATAATGCACTGTGTGCGGCAGTCAGATCAGCCGTAGGACTGTTAAGAGTGACGCGTTTTGGCTAAAACGGAAGCCTTAATCATGATCTGGATTAATGATTCAGTTTTAGCCGAAACGCGTCGCTCTTAACCGTCCTACGGCTGATCTGACTGCCGCACACTGCGTTATTTTTATGGATTTGCAATAAAGTAAAGCTTTACATATTTTTCCTTTACGTGCTGCTGTTTTTCCCCATCACTGGGTCAATCTCTGCCTTCTGGTTTCCATTATCGGTGGTTGCTAGTGATGGGCGAATCCTAAATTACTCGGAATCGCTTGACTCTAGCGAGTCCGAGCCCGTGACTCGCTACTCGTTGCGAGTCTAGCGAGTCCAATGTTAATGCATGGGGAAGCGAGTAATAGCGAGTAGTGTGCGATTTACAAATCACAGATGTGTCTCGGAAGCTTCAGCCTGCCATTGATTTGCATTGGACTCGTTTACTGTGCAAGTAATCACTGGGAAACTCGCACAGATAAGAGTCCTGTCTGCTCTGTGTGCTGGCTGCCGCAGCTCCAGGGTCCTAGAGCCCGCCTGCTGCCTGATGTAGCAGAGCTGAGATTGTTCTCAGTCTGCTCATTCCCTGTGCATAGACATCTATATCTATGCACAGGGATGAGCAGAGAGGACATCGCGTTTTGGACTGCGTTGGACGGAAGAGGATTTTTTTAATTAAAGATGGAGTCCCTAATGGCGTTTTTTTTTTTTTCTAATAAAAATTTTTCTCTGTGTTGTGTTTTTTTTAAAACAATTTAATAGAAATTCATGGCGGTCATGTCTAATATTGGCGCGACCGCCATAAATTTCGGGCTTAGGGCCAGCTGATAATACAAAGCTGGCCCTAACCTCTTTATTACCCAGCGTGCCACCGCCACCAGGGCCGCTGGAAGAGCGGGGTTCAGCGCCAGAGGATGGCGTTTCAATGAACACGCCATCTTCTGGGGCGGCTGTGGGCTGCAATTTGCAGCGGGGGGTGCCCAGAAAGCTTGGGCATCCCTGCGCTGCGGATTCCAGCCCCCAGCTGCTTAGCTGTACCTGGCTAGACATAGAAATTGCGCGGAGCCCCACGCATTTTTTTAAAATTATTTCATGAAATTCATGAAATAATAAAAAAAAAAGGGCTCCCCTATATTCTTGTGTCTGGCCAGGTACAAATAGGCACCTGGGGGTTGGGGGCAGCCCGTCGCTGCCTGCTGGATCCGGCTGGTTCCAGAAATACGGCGAAGCCAATGTAATTTTTTTTCTGAAAAATCAATAAAACAATCCTAAAAAAGGGACTGCATCTTTATTAACCCCTCGCCCATGGTCCAGGGGTTAATAAAGATGCAGTCCCTTTTATTTACATTGTTTTATGGATTTGTCAGGAAAAAATTTCACGTGGGCTTCGCCGTATTTCTGGAACCAGCCGGATCCAGCAGGCAGCAACGGGCTGCCCCCAACCCCCAGGTGCCTATTTGTACCTGGCCGGACACAAGAATATAGGGGAGCCCTTTTTTTAAATTATTTCATGAATTTCATGAAATAATAATAAAAAAATGCGTGGGGCTCCGCACAATTTCTATGTCTAGCCAGGTACAGCTAAGCAGCTGGGGGCTGGAATCCGCAGCGCAGGGATGCCCAAGCTTTCTGGGCACCCCCCGCTGCAAATTGCAGCCCGCAGCCGCCCCAGAAGATGGCGCGTTCATTGAAGCGCCATCCTCTGGCGCTGAACCCCGCTCTTCCAGCGGCCCTGGTGGCGGTGGCACGCTGGGTAATAAAGGGGTTAATACCAGCTTTGTTATACAAGGTGGTATTAAGCCCGAGATTCTTAATGTCAGGCCACGTTTGACCCAGCCACTAAGAATCTCCAATAAAGGGTTAAAAAAACACAACACAGAGAAAAAATTTTATTTGAAATAAAAAAAAAAGCCATTAGGGACTCCATCTTTAATTAAAAAAATCCTCTTCCATCCGACGTAGTCCAAAACGCGATGTCCTCTCTGCTACATCCCCTGTGCATAGATATAGATGTCTATGCACAGGGAATGAGCAGACTGAGAACAATCTCAGCACTGCTACATCATCTCTGTGAGCAGGCGGGCTCTAGGACCCTGGAGCTGCGGCAGCCTGCACAGAGAAGACAGCTGGACTCGGCTCGCAAAGTAACAGCAGTTACTTTGCGAGTTTCCCTGCTATCACTGGCACAGTAGCCGAGTCTAATGCAAGACAATGACAATCCTAGTTTTGTCAGCGTTTGCCATTGATTTGCATTGGACTCGTGCGAGTAAACGCTGGGAAACTCGCAGAGTACCGAGTCCTGCGAGTCCCTTACTACTCGCCGAGTAACGAGTCCTAGCGAGTAGATTCGCCCATCCCTAGTGGTTGCCAAGCCGCGACTCATGCTATGAAGGGGATTCTCGGAAAAGGACATCAATGGTGAGCTAATATTTCTTCTTTCTTGTACTAAGATACATTATTCAATAGCTTGGGTAATACAATGAAGGGTGTGGTGCTCGATGGCAGGTACGTTTCTCTCAGTAAGTGTCTCTTGCACTAGCAAGCAGCAAGGATAAGGTAAAACATGGTATAAATCTCTTCAGATAGAAAAGACGGCACTCACCGGTCAGCGTTGCACTTTTATTCAAGTTTGCTGGTTACATGTTGCAGGGAGGGGGAAAGGCAGAGGTGATGACGGCACCGTTTCGCGCTCCTTGCGCTTCAACGAGTCACTAGCTAGTGAGTGCCGTCTTTTCTATCTGAATTGTGCTGTCTGCGTCTTTGGACTAGCACTGCGGTTTGTTGTGACCAGCTGCATCTGCGGGGATTGCTTGAGACTGTTGTACACACTGGTGCCTCATTCCTACTTTTGCCGCTTATGGTATAAATCTCTGCTTCTCTGTGTTTTCAGAGCAATGACTGAGGACCGCTTTACACGTGGCTGCTCTTCTTAGACGTGCTTCTCCCTGGGGTGAGGCGAAGGTTTACCTCCTCATTAGGGTCATCGACAGGCAGCACTACTAGGGCAATTACCGGCATGACCATCCCATGCAGCACAAACAGGCGGTGTTGTGTAAGGTATGTAATGGTTATTAATCCTCCTGTTAAGGCCCTGCATGTATGTTGCACCCCCCCCTTCCCACCCACCCCCGATCTCAGATTGTGCATTGACTTTTTTATTTTATTTTTTATAGGTTTGCCATCTGCTGTGGAGACGCCTTGGTGTGGAGCGCAGCTGCACACAGATCCGGCGGAAAATTGCTGACCTCCGTTATAAGACCCCAGACCAGATTGTCAGCATCCGTCAGCAGATCCGCTGTGACCGTGGCGAGTTGCTTTGGCAAACTAAATTATTATTACCGTAACTGATATCAATGCTAATATTGATATGATTAATATTGATATATAATATATTATTATTATATTAATGTCATAGTAATATCATATTTATATGATATTAATATATTAATATTGATATTAAAATTGATATTAATATTAATACTTACAGATATTACACCCAGGGCCGCATCATCAATAAGGCAATATGAGCACTCTGCTCAGGCGGTGATGAGTCCCTGTATATGTATATGGGGGAGCTCTGTATATGGGGGGCTCTGCTGTATGTGGGGGTGTTGTATATGGGGCAGGTGTGCTGTGTATGGGGGACTCTGCTGTATATGGGGATGTTGTATATGGGGGGTTCTGCTGTATATGGGGGTTCTGCTGTATATGGGGGTGCTGTATATGGGGGGCTCTGCTGTATATCGGGCTGCTCTGCTGTATGTGGGGCTGCTGTACATGGGGTGCTGTGCTGTATTTGGGGTGCTGTGCCGTATATGGGCTTGCTGTATATGGGGGTACTGTGCTGTTTATGGGGGTGCTGGATATGGGGCTCCTGTGCTGTGTATGGGCAGTGCTATATATGGGGTGCTATATTGTACATGTGAGACATCTACATGCGATAATTGCACGACGATCAGGCGACCTCGCCAAAGTCACATTACTCCTAATACTGATAGAGATATTGATGTGTGTTACAGCCCCTTTAGTGACTTTTACTGTTTTATCTGGGTTGTGTTGCGCACAGATAATACAGGATTGTACATGTTTGGCAGCTATTTGACTAAAACCAGGAGCAATCAAAAATGCATTTACCTAGTTACACATGTGAATTTTGGAGGCATGTGTAGGTCCATGTGGTACATGTGCCATAATTGAGAACAAGGACCTTGGTAAAATGAACTATTGATACCGTTGAGGGAGGGTTTGGAGATGGGCATATTTCCACAGAGAATTTTTGATTATTTGTATGTAGAAACACCCATAATGCCCATCTTCCATTCTCTCCCCAAAATACAGACACTGGGTTTTCATTCCAAATTCAGACCAACTTTATCAAGGATCGCTTCCTTAAATGAGAAACTGGGTTTATAGGTGGACTATAAGTTACAACCATTAGTCAAAGATATTCTAGGCCACATAAAAGATACCAAAGCAGTTTTACAATCTTTCAATGATTTTGTTTGGGATGATAATCTAAGTTGGATAACAGCAGATGTAACTGCTTTATATCCATCGATATTTTTGAGACCGCAATACCAACATTGAAACATACCTTAGAAAAATACAATGTCTGTGAAGTTTATACAAAAGACTTTTTGATAAAAGCAGAAAAGTTCTTTCTAAACAGAAATTATTTATCTTTCGATGGTCAGTATTATATACAGAAGCAGGGAGTTAGCAAGGGGGAGAATGTTCTCTCCTCATTAGCTAACTTAACCATGGTGTATTGGGAAGAGTTGTTTCCTTTTGCAGAGAATAATACTTTTATTACCAAAATAAGGTGGTACAGGAGATTTATTGATGACCTCCTACTGGTGTGTATGTGTGTGTGGGGGGGAGGGGGGGTAAGCGCTCAGGAGGCTGATGAATCTAATGAATTTTATGATAGGAATGATTTTAATCTAAAATTCACTTGTAATTACAACGCAACAGAAATCAACTTCCTGAATGTTGTCCTGCACACCAGTAGGGGGTCATCAAGAGTGTCTATCTCTCTATACAGGAAGGAGACAGATGCAGACACCATATTAAAATCAAATACATGTCATCCCTACCGTGTCATCCAAAATATACCTGCAGGGGAACTGATACGTATCAAGAGAAACTGCACAGAGCCTATGGATGTAGAAAGGAGTTGGAGAGAAAATGCAAAAGTCTTAGGAAAGAGGCTACTCAGAACTAACACTAAAAAAAGCAAAAGAAAAAGTGGCCAAAATAGACAGAGAGGATTTAAATAAGGATGGTGAGAAAAAAATAAAAAGGAGGAACAACTTTATCAATATTACCACAGATTACAGCGTGGATTCTAAACATATAGTTAACATCATTAAAAAGTACACACCAATCCTGCATCAGGATAAACAGGTGAAAAAAGTTCTTGAGAATAGTATTTTACAATTTTTAGCAAAGAAAGCACTGACAATTAGGTCCATTATTTCGCTAAGCCTTTTTGTTCAAGAAAAAACAAGTCAGGAAAATAATTGGTTAAAACTAAACAGTTTTTACAAATGTGGACAAAATGTATACATAAGTTGTGGTCATGCAAGTAAAAGTAAAGGGTTTACTTCTAAAATTACAGGAGCAACATTGTGGTTTATTTGATAGTGTCAGTTGCAATATATAGGATGTACCATCGGCTCTCTTAAAAAAAGAATTAGGTGTCACATGTCAGATGCCGTAGGTGAAATGAAAGTGAATATGTCCCTGGTTTCTAGACATTTTGCAACAAAACACAGAGGTGATACATCTTCACTAAAGTTTTGCCGAATAGAAAGGGTAAAAAGACTGTGGAGGGGTAGGAATTATAGATGAAAAATCTTAAACAGAGAAACATTCTGGATGTTCAAAATTACACCAGATATCCTTCAGAATTAAATATGAGGCCGGATTTGGTATTGTTCAATGAATAAATATTAAAGGACTCATGGAAGAAACCCCAAGAGTGTATGATTTTATACGCTCTATAATTGGTCAAGAAAAAAAAATTGAGACAAATGAATATTTTACAAGAAATTGTGTAAAAAAAAAAAAATAAATAAAAAAAAAGCATTCAAATATTAATCCACAGGCAGTAATGATGTTATTTTAACATCATTGGATTAATCTAGATTATAAAGCGTAGTGAGAAGGGCCTAATGGGGGACAGAGACACAATACATGGCAAGCAACAAAAGAATTTAAATACATGAAAAGGAAATTCAGATTACCGTAAGTGATAAGCTAAAATTAATTTTTAGAGCATGACCTGATGAGCAAATGTTCAGCCCCTCCTTGCGAGGACAGATGATTAAGTACCGCAGATCATAAGTATAAAACCTAGTGAATTTGATGCCCACTACTAGTAGATAGATGTAACAACAATGGAAAAATATTATCTATTGTATATAGAGGTAATTAGTGAGAAGTGAAAGACATAGATTATATAGTTCTGGGTGCATAGAGTGTAATGAGAAATACTATAACTAAATGAATACTAAATGAATACTATCAATGATTAGTAAAACAAGTAAAAAGATTGTTAATATAGAAGGTGTTATGAATAAATATATTATTATACATAAGGGTACCTTTACATGCCGCAACCGCGGAGAGAACTATTGACGGCGATATGTCACCTTGCAATAATCGCTGTGCAAATCCCTCCTCATTGCGGAGTGTAATTGGGGATTTTGGCGGTGATCTGTCGCCTCGCCACGGTCGCCTGATTTCAGAGCACGGTTGCAACATATAAAGGTATCTTTAGAAGTGATAACTCATATGGTATTTTTTATTTCAGATATATTTATTCTTTATCACAAATCATTTTTGTATTATAGGTATTATTATATAGGGTCTATGCTTACATCTGCATTATTTGTAAGTATATTCACTTTTTATTTTTATTTATTTATTTTATGGGGGGAATATAAATAACCCACCCCAGGGCCTTGGGGTACCCGGTCCTGGGCGTTAAACAAAGAGGTAGTCACGGACGGCCTGTGCCCAGGCCCGTGGCCCAGGTGGTCGCTGAAAAAGGGATTAAATAAAAATAAAGAGTCTTCGTGACGCCACCTACAGGGTCCAGTGATGGCACCGGCGCTGCTGCAGACATCCGGGGATGATGAATGGGGCAGCTAGGGGGTGATGCTCGGCATAGGTGGAGTGGAGTCCCCGGGGCAGAGATGGATGAAAATGGAGAATTCACACAGGGCGGCAACTCTTCAGGTAGAGATGCTGGCTGACTGTCTCTGAGAGCAGCAGTATGGCTCCTCCGACGCAAGCAATAAACACACTACACAACTTTAGTCTCTGAACCGGGCTTTACTGGTGACTCAAGCAGCTTAACAGTCTTTACACGAACAGTACGGGTGCTGCTGGCCTGGGTAGTCACCAGAGGATTAGGATGTTTCACAGGGGACCCTCTGTGATGTACCTTCTCTGCCTTTTATCTGTCCTTACTGTCCTGTGCACAGAGCCCACCGCCGGTCCCCACAGATCCTTACGGAGCCTAGCGCCCCTTGAGCCTCCTGTGTGGAGTCATCACCTCTGGGACTCCTCTTGGAGTCTTTGCCACTGGGCGCCCTCCTGGAATCTATCACTCTCCTGACCGCCTTGATCCTACACTGGGACCATAGGGGAATTTTGCCGCGACCTATAAAGAGGTGCATGCTGTCCAGTTTCTGCGGCTTGAGGATGAACTCCCGCACCGCCTTGGAGCCAGCTCTCCGGTGTCAGACTAACTCTCCTGGTCGGTATTACCGGCTCCAGGTTTGGGTGCACCCAACTCCTGGTGCCCCTAGGGTTCCTTCAGTTCCCGGACCACCTCTCCTAAGATGCCCTTAACTTCACTACTCGCAGGGTTCCCCTCCAACGACTTTCTCCAACTTCTGACTGACTTTTCACTCTCCACTTTACCACCTAAGCTCCTCCCACCTAGCAACGGATTAACCAAAAGGTCCCCTGACTTAAGGTGTGTGGATGCGTGTGGTGAGGGTCCCTCATTGACATCCCAGTCCCCTGGTCACAGGGATACTACACACTCTGGTCTAGGTGCAGTACCACTCTGTGGCGCTCCGACCAGTGGGGTGCAATATAAACAATATTGAAGGATTGTTGAAATCAAGAGCACAGTAAAGCCCCCTTCACATCACGATTTTTCCCTGTCCGTGGGGATCCTGTTTTTTGCAGGACCTTACAGACAAGAACGGACAGGCCCGGATGTGTTCCTCCAGATGCCATTTCTGTGTCCGGATCCGTGATTTTGACAGATCTGGACACAGAAAGAGCTGGGAGGAACCCAGTGGTGTCAGGGCTGTGATGTCACATGGGGGGAGGAAGAATCCTGTGTTCCTCCCCCGTGTGACATGTCAAGGCTGAAGTTTTGCTTTCCCAGTGCATCTACATACACTGGGAAAGCAAAATAAAAGAGAAAACATGTATTAAAAATAAAAAATTAAATACTTACCTCTTTGCCGGCTATGAGGGAACCGAGAAGACGTCCGGATATTGAATTAAAGATCTGTGATTGGCCGGTAGTGATCATCAAGCCAATCACATTTTAAGGTCTTGGCAGGCAGTGATCGGACATCTTCTTAGGTCCCAGACAGCCGTGGGAGAGGTGAGGATTTATTTTTTTTATTTTTAACACATTCATTTTAGCAGTGTATGTAGATACACTGCTAACGTGAATTTACACTGAGCAAAGCAGTTTTAGTGTACTGAGCATGCTCCGGGAAACGATCCTGTTTTCTCCTGCATCCGAGCTCCATAGACCCCCATGTTATTTGAATCGGACAGCGTCGGATGTGATGCTCTCCGATTCTGTCCGATCTGATTGTGTCCGCTGTTTTCACGTCCCCAAACTCGGACTGCTCTGATTTTGGGGATGTGAAAACAGCGGACACAATCAGATCCCTGCAGACACGAATGGCTATTAAGCACCAGTCCGTGCCCATCCATGCCGATAGGGATACATGGGGGCCAAATCATATCCATCGTTATCAGTTTTACAAAAGATAGTCACGGATCCCAAAACATCGTGGTGTGAAGGGGGCCTAAGAAAATATATCAATCATACAATAGAGTAAGGATAATCATTGATATTATTATAAAATTTTTACTTAGACAGAAAAAATTAAAAAGCCATAAAAGGGGGGAAAACATCATCATTGAAGTAGTATCCATTGGTTTTAAAGAAATCATAAAGAAACTATTTGTTGGTAGTGGTATTGAAGATAAAAAAAAATAATACAAACTAGATAAAAGAAGTTGTGCATTAAGGCAACAACATCTTTATGTGAGACAGATAAATATTAATGTTGGGTATAAGAACTATACTTCTGAAACTTGCGAGATAAGACATATTTATACACTCCTACCTTGAGTGGTTGTATGTAGTCAATCTGCAGTCTCTGAATCAGGTAAAGCAGCCTGGGAGTTGCTTTCTTAGTGACTTTTACTATTTTACCTGGGTTGTGTTGTGCACAGATAATACAGGATTGTACATGTTTGCCAGTTTTGTGACTGAAACCAGGATCAATGCAGAAGGCATTTACCTGGTTACACGTGTGAATTTTGGAGGCGGGTGTGGGTCCATGTGATACGTGCACCACAATTGGGAACAAGGGCCTTGGTAAACACAAATTATTCTTATTTTCCCATACTGCAATAGATTTCAGCTTACCTCCCATTTTTCCCTAGTATTCCTTCTCTGATTGGGCAGCCTGATTCTGAAGGGATTTTGGGACATCCAGACACACTTTGACTGGGATTTACTGACTTCCTGCCACACTTCTTTAATTCCTAGGCCACCTTGCCACTGAATTAGTAGCAGCCTCTGCTCTTCTGTTGGCTTCAACTTCTAGGTGTCACCTTTTGTATATGTTTTCACCTTAATTATGCCAATCAGGACTGGTAACACCAGTGCCTCTTTTTTTTAATCATATACACTATGTGCAGAATTATTAGGCAAGTTGTATTTTAGAGGATTATTTTTATAATTGATCACAACTATGTTCTCAATCAACCCAAAAGACTCAAATATCAAAGCTTAAAGATACCGTCACACGCGGCAATATTGTTAGCAATTTCACTGGCAATTTGTTGGTTGCAGTGAAATCATGGACACATTGTTCCATTTGCATACGGCAACAAAATAGAACAATGTGTCCATGATTTCACTGCAACCAGCAAATTGCCACTGAAATTGCAAGCAATTTTGCCGCGTGTGACGATACCTTAATATTTTTGTAAGTCGGAGTGTTTTTTTTTTAGATTTGGCCATCTTAGGAGGATACCGTATCTGTTTGTGCAGATAACTATTACTGTGCAGAATTATTAGGCAACTTAATAAAAATATATTCCCATCTCACTGGTTTCTTTTCACCAGGTAAACTAATATAATTGCACAAAATTTAGAAAAAAACATTTCTGACATGCAAAAACAAAACACAAAAAAATGAGTAACCAATATAGCCACCTTTCTTTATGATGACACTCAACAGCCTTCCATCCATAGATTCTGTCAGTTGCTTGATCGTATTGATCAGCATTGCTTGCAGAAGCCACCACAGCCTCCCAGACACTGTTCCGAGAGGTATACAGTTTTCCCTCCCTGTAGATCTCACATTTTAGGAGGGACCACAGGTTCTCTATGGGGTTCAGATCAGGTGAACAAGGGGGCCATGTCATTATTTTTTCGTCTTTAAGACCTTTACTGGCCAGCCATGCTGTGGAGTAGTTGGATGCATGTGATGGAGCATTATCCTGCATGAAAATCATGTTTTTCTTGACCAATACTGACTTCTTTCTGTACCACTGCTTGAAGAAGTTGTCTTCCAGAAACTGGCAGTAGGTCCGAGAGTTGAGTTTCACTCCATCCTCAACCCGAAAAGGTCCCACAAGTTCATCTTTGATGATACCAGCCCATACCAGTACCCCACCTCCACCTTGCTGGTGTCTGAGTCAGAGTAGAGCTCTCTGCCCTTTACTGATCCAGCCTCTGGGCCATCCATCTGGCCCATCAAGAGTCACTCTCATTTCATCAGTCCATAAAACCTTTGAAAAATCAGTCTTAAGATATTTCTTCAACCTAAACAAACCAAAAATCTCAACCACCACAATTGAAGAGAATGGGACTAAGGTAAAAGATCCAAACAGAGAGAATTATATGCAGTGTGCAAGAAATTTTTATTTTGAAAATTAATATCAATATTACACCATATAGTGACAAACAAGATTGGCAGATGTAAACAGAGGAATGAAATTCAAACAATGGTGTGCGGCTGATACATACATTAGGTGTTTGTAAAGATAGGGCAACTATTTAAACTTTCCCCACTATAAAGTGTACGCAAAACAACTGATAAGGGGATCAAACATAGAGGTGTCAACATGTGTAATAATTAACAGGATCATCAGATACTATAATGTAGAGTATGCCTATAATAGCAAAAAGGATCTAGGCAGGTTTCTCAAGACACTCTATTGTCCTTATTTGTTTTGTATAATAGTGCCCTGTACTAACCTGTCAAAAAACACCTTAGAACCGTGTCACAGCCTAGACTATACAAACAACATAGGTATGTTACTGAGAAGGCTGTGCCTAAAGTTGTGTGAGCAACCATAATCATACCTTGTGACATCTTAACGCTAGGCACAGAGGATAAGAACACACACCACCTTTCCCTCAACGCGTTGCCCCGTGTGAACGGCTTCGTCAGGAGGCGTGGACAATAGAAATAAAATGCCCCTTATATATCAACCCTAATTGTGTCCTAATAGGAAGCAGCTGTAAGCGGCGTCGCTGCTCCATGATACCGCTGCCCAGCAACCGCAGAACGCCGTCACGCACCGGAAGTGACGCGAGGAGGATCAACGTCATCCCCTCCGTCACCCCAGCAACAACAACGACGCCGACGGAGGCCGGGGAGCCGCAGCGCATGTGAGCCCGACGTCAGCTGCAAGGGGGAGGTACAGAATGTATAGACCGCCCCTACATATAGTGAACCAAAAAATCCCTAGAAACATAATAGAGAGGGCAGCAGGAGTAGAAAAAAGTATACAAATACAAAATTATAAATATAAACAGGTTCAAATGACAATAGCAGGCTAATGCAGAATACATACATATGCTCTTCTGTAAGAACGTTCAGTTGTAAACACCTCCCACTATAATATCAAATCCATATATACATGGGAATACAAACAACATATTGCAGAATCATAAACATCTAACACAGTAGTAAGCACGAACACAGATGCACTATATATTCTGCGTATAGATGTAAATATATTGCTTCATAGAACCCGATGGAAGTTCTCATGTACACTCCCGCAGTCCTCCCAAAAAGGTTATATCCGTTTGAGACATCTGATCCGGACACACATACGGGCAGATATCTGGAAAACAATAGGGCAATTAAAATCAACAAAAAAGAGTTTAAAAAAAACAAATGTGAAAACCCAAAAACCACTAAAAAGAAAATCAAAGAATTTCAAAGGAAAGGACTACAACTGATTGTCTCATTGAGACCAAGAGGAACCACCGTGTCTAACCAGGTGACCCATCTTGTCTCCTTTTGTAGCAAAATTTTCATTATATCCCCGCCTCGGGACCCCAAATACGCCCTATCGATTTCCCTAAAGGATAAACCCTTTGGGTCACAACCATGAGCAGTTCTAAAGTGTTTGGGTAATGTCTTTAGTTTCTCAATCTCCTCAGGTTTGACAGCCTTTGCTGCTCCTCTAATATTGTTCTGGCACCCTCGCTCTGTACTCCTGAAGAACGAGTTGGCAGACAGGTAAACTCTTTCCCATTAATGCATTGACATGGACGCTGGGGGTCCTTTTCAACTTTTAATAATGGGTTAAGTGTAAAACTAGAAAAAACAGATAGAAATTCTCAGTACAACATAAGTATACATGAAGTGCAAAACATTACATTGTTACAGGTCACACGTGATTGCATGATACGGCGAATACACAATATGTATAATCGCAGAAGAATGATAAGATGATAATCAGCAGTGTAGCTACATTGTACATATAGGTGGGCAGCAGCATATTAAACTCACCGACTGTGCTATGTTGAGGGAAACATGCAGATGAGCTGAAATCTAGGGAGAGAAGGGTCATCACACCAGGATGTCAGCTTGTATGAGGCTGTAATGGCTTCTGGAGGAGAAGGGGCAGAGCCTGGAGCACGGCCTCATGGGATTACATAGGCATGGAGGGACCAAAATTAGACTATGCAGTAAACATAATGTAATGTGGGAACATTGTCAACAGATGGCGCTATGGGATAAATCATTGCTGAACAAGCAAACAATATACAGTATTGTCTCAAGCAAACTAAATGCACGTATTTCAAAGAAAGGCACGACAAATATCCCTCAAATGTTCCTGCATCCGAACACGGATAGTTCTTGTGGTCATCCCGACATACATGAGATCACATGAACAAATAGCCAAATATACCACGGCTTCAGTGTTACACGTGAAATGATGTACGATCTTAAAGGTCTTGGTTTTAATAGAGTCAGAGAATTCCCTCGTTTTGGGCATAAAACAACACACTGTGCAGTCACCACACGGATAAGAGCCCCAAGGTGGTCCACATGCGCTGCGGCTCCCCGGCGTCGTTGTTGTTGCTGGGGTGACGGAGGGGATGACGTTGATCCTCCCCGCGTCACTTCCGGTGCGCGACGGCGTTCTGCGGTTGCTGGGCAGCGGTATCATGGAGCAGCGACGCCGCTTACAGCTGCTTCCTATTAGGACACAATTAGGGTTGATATATAAGGGGCATTTTATTTCTATTGTCCACGCCTCCTGACGAAGCCGTTCACACGAGAAAACGCGTTGAGGGAAAGGTGGTGTGTGTTCTTATCCTCTGTGCCTAGCGTTAAGATGTCACAAGGTATGATTATGGTTGCTCACACAACTTTAGGCACAATGCCTTCTCAGTAACATACCTATGTTGTTTGTATAGTCTAGGCTGTGACACGGTTCTAAGGAGTTTTTTGAAAGGTTAGTACAGGGCACTATTATACAAAACAAATAAGGACAATAGAGTGTCTTGAGAAACCTGCCTAGATCCTTTTTGCTATTATAGGCATACTCTACATTATAGTATCTGATGATCCTGTTAATTAGGACACATGTTGACACCTCTATGTTTGATCCCCTTATCAGTTGTTTTGCGTACACTTTATAGTGGGGAAAGTTTAAATAGTTGCCCTGTCTTTACAAACACCTAATGTATGTATCAGCCGCACACCATTGTTTGAATTTCATTCCTCTGTTTACATCTGCCAATCTTGTTTGTCACTATATGGTGTAATATTGATATTAATTTTCAAAATAAAAATTTCTTGCACACTGCATATAATTCTCTCTGTTTGGATCTTTTACCTTAGGCTAGGGTCACATTTCCGTTTTTTTTTGTAAAATCCTGATCCGGTTTTGAGCTTTTAAAAAGCTCAAAACCGGACCAGGAAACGCTCCTGATAGGAGCCTATGCAAAACACCGGATGGCTTCACAAGCCATCCGGTGGCCGGATCCGGCACTGCTGCCTGCGTTTAAAATCATGCAGGCAGCAGTTTTCGCAGCGTTTGCCGGGACCGCACTGCGGTCACCGGATGGCTCAGGATGTGTAATCCTGAGCCATCCGGTAACTGCATAGGTTGCGGTTCCCGGCTATTGACGGGACCCGCAACCGTAATAAAGAGTTAAATTGCTGACCTAAATGACTGTTAGAGGTCTGTAGGGGGGCTTAGACCCCCCTACAGACCGGCCGGCCACTTCTATAGTGTTCTTGTACAATGTCTCAATGGGCACGGGCTCTTCGGAGCCCGTGCATGTAAACCAAAGGTGCCCCCCCCCCCCCCGTATCACTATACAGGGGTGCATACACCCCTGTATTACAATTATGCTTTAATTATGTGATATACACCCAGAAATGTCACAATCGTAATGTAAGAATATATTTACATGTTTTCGGAGGCTGAGTGAAGGCAATTCCATGGGCGGGGCTGTGTGCAGCAGCCTCCGCCCGCTCCTTCTTGATGCCCGCCCCCTCTGGCCGTAATCCAGTGTTGTGAGGGCGGGCACGTCATTAAAGGGGCGTGGCTAACCGCGGCACATAGTTAGCCACGCCCCTTTAACGACGTGCCCGCCGTCACAACACTGGATTACGGAGAGAATTAATGAAAAACTGCAACTGAGCCAGGGCACAATGTGAACGGGTCTGTAGGACTGTATTCACACCACCACATAACTAGACCACAGAAAAAACAGTATAAGGCTGCCTTCACACATGCGTTTGTGTCTGCATGCGGAGAGCATGCAGACGCAAATGCAGGCAAACGCAGCCCATACTAATGTGAACGCATGCGTTCACATTACTATGGTGCCCAGGCAGCCAATCAACTGTCTCTGGGGGTGGCTGGGAGGAGTAGATCAGTGGCAAAGATCTCCTCCTCCCGGCACGGCTGATCTCCCGTAGGTGTCGGCGCGGGAGATTTGAAGACACAGGTGATCTGACAGCTGTTTAAATCTCCCGCACTGACACCAAATAGGGTAATATCAGTGCAGGAGATATGAAACAGCTGATCACTGCTTCAAATCTCCCGCGCCGACATCACCTATTCGGTGTCAGCGCGGGAGATTTAAACAGCTGTCAGACCAGCTGATTCTCCCCGCTGACACCGGCGGAAGATCAGCTGTGGCTCTGCATAATCTCTCGGTGGCCACCGGTGATCACAGGCGGCCACCTGGAGAGATTTCAATGAGATCTGCAGCGTTCTCCTGCGCTTTCATGCGGAGGACACTGCGGATCTATTGAGATCCATGCATTTTTTGTGCGCTTGCGGATAAAACAAGCGCCGTAAACGCACAATAAAATGCTGCATGCTGCGTTTGGAGTGCGGTCAGAGGTTGCAAAAATTATGCGCATCCGAATGCAAATGCGGGCAAACGCAGCCATACGCAGGCGCATGCGTTTCCATGTTAAACATAGGAACGCATGTGCGCAAGCGTTTGGCTGTGTTTGGTGCGCTGCGCTCCAAACGCAAGTGTGAAGGCAGCCTAACAAACGTGTGGAAGTACACTGCTATAAAAAGGTAATAATAAAAAGCAAGTGCTTAATAAAAAACTGTATCAAAAACAGGGTACTTAGTTAATACATTTTTGCAGTTACACCGCCGCCCTGTGCCTCCCTCCCCTCCTTCGAGGTGCACTCCGTCTGTATCTTCTCACCTTGCATCCTCTAGCTAGCTGTCATCTACCACCCCCCAGGATCCACCTCCATCATTCTCGACCATTTCACCCCAAGGCTTCTCCACTTTCTCTCCTCCGACATCCCCACCATTATCATGGGTAATTTCAACATCCTCATTGACACCCCTCACACCGCTGCCTCTAGACTCCTATCACTAACCACCTCCTTCGGCCTTTCGCAATGGTCCTCCTCAGCCACGCACAATGATGGCCGCACGCTAGACCTTGTCTTCACCTGTCTCTGTTTCCTCACCGACCTCTCAAACTGACCCCTCCCCCTATCCAAATATAACCTGCTGACCTTCTCCTCCCTCTCCCCTCCTACATGCTCCCTCCTCTCCGGAAACTCCCTCATCCCCACAGAAACCTCAAATTCATTGACTCCCACTCACTCGCTGAGTCCTTCCTCCCTCTCTCAGACTTAGCCACCTCTCAAGACTCTGACGCTGCCACCACCCTCTATAACACCACACTCACCACAGCCCTCGACCAGGCTGCCCCCCTCTCATACAACAAAACCTGCACACGCAGACAACCCTGGCTCACCACCCTCACTAAAAAATTGCGGCAGGTGTCCAGGACAGCTGAGTGGAGATGGAAGAAATCTCACTCTGCGGCGCACTTCACCATGTACAAACAGTCCCTCAATGACTTCAAGACTGCACTCACTGCTGCAAAGCAAGCCTACTTCTCTTCTCTAATAACCGCCCTGTCCCACAACCCCAAGCAACTATTCAAAACTTTCAACTCTCTAATTCACCCTCCTGCACCTCCTCCCTCTCCCCTCATCTCTGCCGACAACTTTGCAACCTTTTTCAAACAGAAGATCGACAAAATCAGAGAAACCTTTGATCCACTGTCCCCTCGGCCCTCCGCCTCTACCGCCCAACCCTTCTCCACCATGACAGAAGATTATCTCTCCTCCTTTCTGCCACGATCACACCTCACCACCTGTGCCCTCGACCCATTCCACTCCCACCTCATCCTGAACCTCACCACAGTCGTCATCCCTGCCCTAACCCATCTCTACAACATATCACTCACTACCAGTGTCTTCCCCCATCCTTCAACCATGCCCTTATCACACCCATCCTCAAAAAACCCTCCCTCGACCCTGCATCTGTCTCCAACTATCGCCCCATATCTCTTCTCCCCTTCGCCTCAATATTACTCGAACAACATGTCTATTCCAAAATCTCCTCCCACCTCTCTTTCTGCTCCCTCTTTGACCACCTACAATCCAGTTTCCGATCCCACCACCCCACTGAAACAGCCCTAACCAAAGTCACCAACGACCTGCTGACCGCCAAGACCAAACAACACTACTCCATACTCCTCCTTGACCTATCTTCCGCCATTGGTGGCTCCCCACTTCCAAGAAATCCCGGTTCAAAACCCTAACCACGACATACAAAGCCATCCACAACCTATCCCCTCCTTACATCTCTGACATGGTCTTTCGATACCTACCCTCACACAACCTGTGCTCCTCCCAAGAGCTCCTTCCTTACTCCCCTCTCATTTCCTTCTCTCACAACCACATACAAGATTTCTCGTGCATCCACCATACTCTGGAACTCTCCCCCAACACATCAGACATTCGCCTACTCTGGGAACCTTCAAGAGAAACCTGAAGACCCACCTCTTCCATCAAGCCTACAACCTACACTGAGACCTGATCCACCACACCGTCTCACGCTCGGCTCTCCCCCTCCTGCTGTCTCCCCACCCATCCCTTGTAGACTGTGAGCCCTCATGGACAGGGTCCTCTGCCCTACTGTACCTGTATGATTTGATTGTCGTCATTTAATGTTCTTGTCCTCATCTGCCCTTGCACATGTAAAGTGTCATGGAATCTAATGGCACTATATAAATAATAATAGTAGTAATAATAAAATAATAATAACTGTTGAACTGGAACCTGCAGACTTCCAGGAAGATATCCTGGAGACTGATGACAGGAACTGTGCAGACAAATTAAGAGTACTCCCACACTGATGTTTGAAATGGATCAGTGCAATGTAATAAAAAAATTACATTGCACCCGGCCAATACTAGTCAATGAGCCAGAGCAGATCTGTGAATTTTCCCTCTGATCACATCGGACTCAGATAAAAAATCGCAGCATGCTGCAATTGAACTTGTGTCTCAGACTCGACTTGCCTGTATAAGTCAATGGGTGCGAGAAAAACATGAGGCACATGGACCACACATGAACAGCATATAGACGGCGCACACAATGCTAGGGCAAAGCTGTGCAGTTTAGCCACTGCTGGCACTCATTTAAGTGCACATAGTGTTTAGTGTCGCAGCAGATAACTCCCTTATATTAAATGTATTTTTTCTGCTTGCACCTACACTTAGAGGTTGATGCCAGTCATTCATATTATTTAGTTACAATTGTATTTTTTATGACTGAGCGCCCTCCTTATCCCCCTACCCCCGCCCTGTGACCAGCTGAGGTCTCCATTTTATCTGAGTCCAACACATAGTTTTCTTGTTTTTAATCAGAATAGAGGCATATAAACCCAGTATCTCACATATCACCATTAGTCATAGCGTTAGGACCCGGAAAAACGGAAGCACCTTGTCGCTGGTTTCCGGGCACTCCGCAGTAGCTACTGCTGAAGCTAAGTCTTCCACTTTGCATTGAATCTAGAGCAGTGATTCCTATACCCCTATTCACATTGTCTGTATTAGCTGTGCAGTTTAGCCACTGCTGGCACTCATTTAAGTGCACATAGTGTTTAGTGTCGCAGCAGATAACTCCCTTATAGTACTAAAACAAAGACACAAAAAATATTTCATTTGAAAAAACACTCCCCAACACATTCCTTCTTTTACCAATTTATTGAAAACAAAATCACAAGAAAAAATGAATTTATGAAAAAGTAAATCTTCAAGATATAACAGAGAGAATTAGTGAAAAAATAGACTGGAGACACACTTATTAATCAATTTATTCCCTACTAGAATCCAGGAAGGTCCCTCAAAGTCTCATTCTCCCATCATATGAGGACAATATTAAGGGAATGCCTACCCCATATGATGAGAGAGCAGCCCCGGCCCGACTCCCAGCAGTGTGATGAGCAGTGATGTCACAAGGGTTACCGCTATAACACAGCAGATATCGTGCAGCGAAGCAATCCAGTGGATCTGATTACCCTCAGTGGCATCACCGCAGGTCACACTTGCACCATACCCACTGTGTGACCTGCGATACCCTAATTGATGTTACCGCTCATCACATTTGCTTTGTCTCGTGCGATGCCATGGGCATCACAATAAAATGGGTGTGACAAGTGGTGATGTCACTGAGGTTACCTCAGATCACACTCAAAGGATACCCGCTGAGCGATACCCGCTGTGTTAACAGCGGTAACCTTTGTGACATCAACGCTCATCACACTGCAGTGAGTGGGGCAGTGTCTGCTCTCCCAGCATATGTGGAATGCGTTCTCTGAACATGCCCCCCATATGCTGGGAGAATGAGACTTCGAGACTTCGAGGGACCTCCATTGGACTGCACCCGACTTTCCTGGATATTAATAAAGAATAGATTAGTTAATGAGGGGGTCCCCTGTTTTTGTTTATTTACTAATCCTCTCCTTTTATGTCTTGTAGGCTCCCTGTTGTATACTATGTTGGATTTGTTAGATTTAATGTATTATTGCAGATTTGTTTTGGTGGGTTGTTTTTTGGAATACATTGGTTAAAGAGGGAATGTGTCAGGGAGTTTTATTTCAAATTAAATATTTTTTGTTGTCTTTATTTTTGTTATTACTGATGTGATTAGTAATGTCAAGTATCTGATAAATGCCTCGACTCTGCTAACCTCTGGGTTTGATGCCAGCTGACATTACACATCTGGCATCAACCCCAAATATAACTACTCTGTTTGCCAATGTGCATCGGTGATTTTTTTCCTGAAGAAGGGGGCTTGCACCCCCAAAACACATAGAAAAATAAAAGTCACCATAATAAGTCCTTGTTGTTGGATCGAACTTGTCAAGACGGGAGGGTGGTTCTTGTTTCCTACATCTCGTGTGCTGATTTTGGGGGAATGGCTGCATACCGTCATCAGGATTAAAATCCATAAGCAGGTCAGTTTGGTTGTGACTATCACAACCTATTAAAGGTGAGCAAAACTTTGAATTTGTTATTTATTTGTATGCACAGGTATACCCTATTTCTGTTCAAGATTTAACACTTGAGGCTAACATTATAGCATATCTGTCCATTTAATATGCTGACCTAGGAAGGGAGACAAATTAAAAATTGCTTTACTAATGTTATATAAATGAGACATAATAAGCAATCAGGGCAGAAATGTTGGCTTGAAGATTTCAAATCGTATTTTAGTACTGTTCTTCAAAGATGGCAATATCAGTGGAAAGCAAAATGAATTTTTTTCATTTACAATATTTCATCATCTGTAACAGCAATAGAATAATCGTAAGAGATCATTATCATTGATAATATTAACATCACAAAGCTATAATCATTCCCTACATAGATTTTTATGTCTATTATTCTGGGTGTATTTGTCTCCGGTTTCTACCTGTCTCACTTGCTCAAAATATTCACTAGAGTTGGTTTCTGGAAATTAAATTTTGCAGACAGTGGCTTGTTTTATTAAGAATTTTTCCCAGATAATTGTCTTGGACGAACCTTAATGGAAATGTAATTTGACTGCCTCTGTGTTAAATAACATTCAGGTTTGCTTTGACAGAGATGGAAAGTATCTTATTCAAAAGTTGGCACTAAACAATCTAAATGCAAATGCAAGAATTTTTGGGAAACGCTGGTGAACTTTTCCATTAACACTGTATATTCTGTTTTTTCTCCTAAATCATCTTTATTCTATAAATGCATCCACTGTGCCAATATGGGGTGTGCTAACTGAGCCGTAGGTTGTATTAATTCTAATGGTTAACTTCTCGGTTAGACCTTTTGTTAAATACCAAAATATAAAAGTCTAAAACTTTTTCCTCCCATAGTAACAATATCCTTTTAAATCTCTGATAATATTTGTATCAGGTTTGAACTTTGAAGGAAGAAATAGCACTGCCCTATGGTGTAATTGCAATGGATATTCTTGTAGGTCAAAAGGGGTTAGTACCCTTAGTTTGTGTTGTATGACAGATGCAAAAAAAAAGTGCTGTGCTTTTCATGATAAATGAAAGCCAAGACAAGAGATGAGTGAACCTTTTGAAATTCGGATTCGGTTCTGTTTTCCGAACAAGCATATTTTCGCTGAATTGTTCACTGAACATTTCAACAGACTTCCGAATCCCACTCAAATTAAGGGAGGTAAAATCAAGGGACTACAAAATACCTCTACAGGGGCCCAAAAGCTGCCAAATACAGCTTAAAGCGTTCTACAGTGGAGCCCCGCTGTTGTGGCATAGACTTTATCTTCTGACACTTTTGCTTGGCAAGCTTACCGCCACTGCCACACTCACTATGCTTCCAGGCCCACTCATGAACCTCATAAAAAAGATATTTTCAAGCTCAACCACTGTAGTTGGTGCTCTGGGGTAAAGGGTACAACTAATAACTATATATACAGTTTCCTTGTACTGAGCCACACCCTCTATCCTCCCCAATACACGGACACAAGGCAAGGGTCGGAGTCACATACCGAGTTTTCCTGCTTCTTATGTGCACAACAGGAACTTTCTTTTCTCTAACAAAAATCCATACAGCGGTTATCTGCATTAAGGCTCTCCTTTCAACCCTACATTTTACTGTATCAACTAGAACAGAGCAAAGGCAGATTAACTACTATTGTCCTTCTAAAAAAGACCGTATGGGCTTCCTTTACCATACTACCCTTATAGGATGCAACTCGATCTTCCTATAGAACAGTAAGCCTCAGTAAAGGAAACTATATCTCTTAAGGTACCTTTACATGTGGCAACTTTTCTAGGAATTTCACTGGCAACTTACTGGTTGCAGTGAAATCATGGAGACATTGTTCCATTTGTACACAGCAACAAGATAGAACAATGTGTCCATGATTTCACTGCAAACAGTAAGTTGCCAGTGAGATTCCTAGAAAAGTTGCCGCGTGTAAAGGTACCCTTATCTGTTGTGATCCTCACCAACACCCATAATCCATTCTGTGACTGAGCATGTCATAGTCATAAATTCCAGTTCCTTTGTGACCTGAGGTCTACTAGGTTTCTCAAATGCCTATGTGGCGCCCCACTATGTAGGTCCCACAAAAGTGGTACTGCACCCGTAAAAGAGGTGTAGTCACTCCACTGCAAGTGGATTTATGGATGGTAGGATTAACTCTAAACCCACATCCCACACTAGATCATGCAGTGGGAGGGAACCCAGGAGGGTATGTAGTGACCTCCGGGGGAACTAGAGGCAATCTAGGACTTGGGAGAAAGGAGATTTTTGGCCAGTCTGTCTTTGACTGTGGTCCTTTTGGCTGGAGGCCATTAGGTCCGTGCTCAGCCTCCGGGTTGGAGAGCTAGATAGATCCAGGCAGGGAGCCTGCGGCACGAAGGAGGGTCACCTCGGCTGAGGGACTCAGGGACAGAAGTACAGATCCCAGACACAGGAAAGAAAGGAGAAAAGAGCTCGGGCGGGAGTTCACTCAAAGTAAGAAACCGGGTACCGGAGCCCGCACCTGTAGGAACCTTCACAGCCTGCAGAGAATCCGTAGAACGGGGGTATCTTCAGATACGGCCCTGACTCCTAAAGCACCCATTAGAGGGGGACCAGACAACATGGTGGCCCACTGCGGTGATCAACAGAAGGTTCACCCAACAGGAGCAAGGGAGGTAAAGAGAGACAGCAAGTGGTCAGACTTAATCTTCATGAAGTCAGGCTTCACCCCACTACTGGGAAGCAAGGGAACAGAAGGAACAAGAAAGGCATATGCGAGGGTTCCGTCTACCTACCATAAAATCTACTTGCAGCCACCCGTAACCATTTGTCTGATAACATCATACTGCACTGTGAACTGTAATGACTGCTGAGTTCCAGTAAAGTACCCGGTGAAGTGACTTGTCGACTCTGCTGCATCTTTCCTTGCATAGACTGATTCCTTCCACAGAATTGCTGCCTCGGCGGTCCAGTCCTGCCTGAGGAGGACTACACCATCATTGCCGCAATACCATCGACCACCGGAGGACTGTGGCGGCGCTGGTCAGCATCACCAGGTACTGCAGGTGGCGTCACGACAACTACAAACTGTAAATAATCCTTGTAAATAATTTCCCTTTTAAAGAATAGTCCCCCAGGACACAGGATCAGGCGCGGCCGTTCCCCGTGACAAAGTTAACCCTCTGCCACCTGATACCCGAGTACCCTACGCCCGGGAGCTCGACACCTCTACATAATTACTCTACACGTATCTAAGAGCACTTTTACCCTGACAAAGGCCCTTACATGGGCTGAAACGTCAGACTGGGAATGTCTACACGAGTACCGCAATAAAAACAAAAAAGAACTAACTGTATCTTGAACTCAATTTTTTCTTGTGTGCCGGGGTTAAATATAGAAGATGATGGGAAATACAGGTGTGTCACGGTCCGCGCTGCTCAAGTCCAAGAAAACTCACAAAAGAGTCAGAGTTTCGATAAATCCTTATTCTTTATTCTTCCATTTTATTCTTAAATATAGTTATCACTAGTGATGAGCCACCATCTCAATATTCGAATTCGGTTCGATTCATCAAATTAGTGATTTTTACGTCAAATGTTCGTCGCATGTTCGTCAAACACCGCGAACCCCATTGACATAAATGGCAGACTACAGCAAACACATAGAAAACATCTTCAAAGGTTTCCAAAAGCTGCCAAACTACTCAGAATGGACAAGAAACACCAGGAAAAGTGACAAAAATCCAAACACAGTACAAATAGTCAAAGGCAAAGTGGCATTAGTTTTCTACATTAAGTAAAAAGAGTATTACTAACTGAAAGAGACCAAAGTCTCAATCAAGGAATGAATTATCCAATCAGAACGCAGTGATATCAATAATTAAATCTTTATTCTCAAGAGTATATAAAATCAAAAACAGAGCAGATTCACAAGGAAAAAAACACATAGCACAGTAGTAAACCTTCAATAATACAGACTCAATACAAGTATTGCACAGAAAACCACTGTAAACAGGAATATACCAAAGGGTACATCCATAAGGCATAGAAGCTGCCTAATTGCTTCTTATTGGAACTATGTCCAGATACCTATCAATTCCCTAGTCTAGGGCTTTATTCCTCAAAAGAGGATGACTTATGACGTAAAAAATATCCAAAAGAGGTATTCTAGTCCTATACACAGAAGGTTAAATGTTGGTTTACCTGCTAAGAAGGAACGCTGTGCCTGGGCTTCCCACCCCTACGCCGTTTCGCTATGGAGCTTCTTCCGGGGTGCGGAATTGATAGGTATCTGGACATAGTTCCAATAAGAAGCAATTAGGCAGCTTCTATGCCTTATGGATGTACCCTTTGGTATATTCCTGTTTACAGTGGTTTTCTGTGCAATACTTGTATTGAGTCTGTATTATTGAAGGTTTACTACTGTGCTATGTGGTTTTTTCCTTGTGAATCTGCTCTGTTTTTGATTTTATATACTCTTGAGAATAAAGATTTAATTATTGATATTACTGCGTTCTGATTGGATAATTCATTCCTTGATTGAGACTTTGGTCTCTTTCAGTTAGTAATAATCTGTTTGGAGTGACATATTGAAATTGAGGACTGGTTGTTATTAAGTAAAAAGAGATGGAAGAGTAAAAGGAGGATGAGAAATAGGTATGGGCATGTCACACCCTTCTTAAATCATGTAAAACATAGCAAGGGAACTCCAACAAGAATCCTCACTCATTTCAAAGGGTCACACCTACAGCAAAATGGCATCAATTCTCCCAGACCAAAAATTGCTGAGTGGCACAGCCTGCATGCATGGCCAGGGTCTGGAACAGGACCTGGCCTAGCATTTCAAGGTTAAACATTGCTCAGCAACTATAAGTTTTGTGGAGCATTACAGAAAAAACTAGAGAGGTAGGTCAGTGACCTGAATAGGCGGAATATTACAGGAAATAGTAGGGAGGTCAGAGACCTGTTTGAGCCTAGTAGGCTGGATAAACTCAAAGCTCATGCAAGCGCTCCCATCAAAGTTATGCCCCGCCACACACAGGTGGGACCACTATCAGTTTCGTGGATTACTACAGGAAATAAGAGAGAGGTAGGTCAGAGACCTGTTTGGGCCTAGTAGGCCGGATAAACTCAAAGCTCGTGCAAGCGTTCCCATCAAAGTTATGCCCCGCCACACACAGGTGGGACCCTTGTCAGGTTTGTCGATTAATACCGAAAATAACAGAGAGTTAGGTCAGAGAACTGTTTAGGCCTATTAGGCTGGATAAACTCAAAGCTCATGCAAGGGCTCCCATCAATGATATACCCCCTCCACACACAGGTGGGACCACTATCAATTTCATGGATTACTACAGGAAATAAGAGAGGTAGGTAAGTGACCTGTTTGGGTCTAGTGGGCAAGATAAATTCAAAGCTCATGCAACGTTCCCATTAATGATATGACCCGCTACAAACAGGTGAGACCACCATTAGTTTTGTGGAATACTACAGGAAATAATTTAAAGGTAGGTCAGAGACCTGTTTGGGCCTAGAGGGCCACATAAATTTAAAGCTCTTGCAAGCATTCCCATCAATGATATGGAGCGCCACACACAGGTGAGACCAACATTAGTTTTGTGGAGTACTACAGGAAATAATGTAGAGGTAGGTCAGAGACCTGTTTGGGCCTAGAGGGCCACGTGAAGTCAAAGCTCATGCAAGCGTTTCCATCAATGATATGCCTTGCCAGACACACGTGGGACCACTATCTGTGTCGTGGAGTTTTGCAGTAAATAATAGATAGGTAGGTAAGAGACCTGTTTGGGCCTAGTGGGCCACATAAACTCAAAGCTCATGCAAGCGTTCCCATCAATGTTATGCCCTGCAACACACAGGTGGGACCACCATACGTTTTGTGGAATATTACAGTAAATAATAGAGAGGTAGGTCAGAGACCTGTTTGGACCTAGTGGGCTGGATAAACTCAAAGCTCATGCAAGCGCTCCCATCAGTGTTATGCCCTGCCACACACAGGTGGGACCACTATCAGCTTTGTGGATTATTACCATAAAAACTAGTCAGGTAGGTAGGTTGGTAAGTAGGTTTGGGCAAATGCAATACAAAAGTATTTTCTGCGCTGTGTGGTGGTAGATTTCAACAGAATACTGGACCACAGCTACCTAGTCAAACAGTGGTACTACCCCAAATAGGTTTTGGTAAGTAGGTTTGGGCAGATGCAATACAAAAGTGTTTTATACCGTGACTACCGCTAAGGTGATGGATCCTGTGGCAGCTGTCTTATATGCCAGTACCGGTTGTGGGTTTCACAACCGAACCAGATGAGCAGCCTATGCACTTTTTTATACCGTGTCACACAAATCAGATAAGACCCATTGTGCCCTTGTCCTTGCTCTGCACACAAATGTGGCATAAAAACTCTATTGCTCACTCTGCAACACCATAAATGGAAAGGTACACATAACTTCAGATATGTAGACAAGTAATCATGGGTAGAAACATTAAACCTCGCTAATGGCACACTGGGTAAATGTAGTGGTGGTTGAGCCTGAGCTCAAGGTGTTTCAGAGCACGTTCCACCACCACCTCGAATCGCTTGACACTTCTCATTCAGTGTTGCCTCCTACTCCACTTCATCCACCACATCCTCATATGGTGACAGTAAAACCTGTACCACCAACTTCAGCACAGCCAGGGGTAAAGTTCAGCAGGTTGTTCTTAAAGTCATATGCCTGGAGGACAAACCTAACACTGCGCAGGAGTTGTGACAGGGCGTAAAACAACAAACAGTGAAGTGGCTCTTGCAGGTGAACCTGAAGCCTGGCCTGGTGGTGTGAAATAATGACTGAAATCTCGTCGCCACTCTGGGTCTAGGCTGCTTGATGCAGAACTTCCTAAAAAATTACCCTCATTTGTCAGAGCTGCTGCTGAAAGTGCAGGCAGTCTGTACGCACTTTCAGTGTTTTGACCCTGATGCTGCTCGCTTGTCTACGCTGCAGTCACTTGAGCCTTCCCTCTCACCGCCTCATGTGTGACATACCGACAAAGTGGTGCTTCACCTTGCATATGGTGGAGAGACTGTGTGAGCAGCAGTAGGTCATGTTGGAGTTTCAGCTGCAGCATTCATGGGTGATTCGCTCTGCGGACCAACACCTCTTCACAACCAACGAGTGGGCCTCTGTGCAAGACTTGTGTACTGTGTTATGATGTTTTGAATACTCTAGCAACATGTCTAATGCTGATGATGTCATCATCAGCATCATTATACCACTTTTATACCTGTTGGAAAAAACACAAGGCCATGATGGATGAGGATGTGGCACAGAAAAAAGAGAAGGAGGAAGACGGAGCACCTACACCTTTATCTGGACTATTGTCCATACACAGCTTTGAGATCTCAACAGTGGACATATCCCCAACTTTCCAGCATGGGAACAATTTTGGAAAAGGAAATGTCTGCCCAGCAGGGTGGTAGGGAAGAGTGGTCAGGGGTATCACTGCAGCTTGGCTGGGGGGATACAGAGGAGCCAGTTTACACAACTGTGATTGGGGACAGCTTGTCATTGACTCTGGGTACACGTGAGCTAATACTTGCTGTTGTACCTGCTTAATGGTCCACCAGATGACAGTATTCTGACCAGTAGCGATTACTGGGTGGCGACCCTACTGGATCCATGCTATACAGGCAATGTAGCATTGATACTTTTCGCCACTGGATCTGAATCAAATAATGCACAAATATAAGTTCAAGCTGTTAGAGGCTGTGTAAAGTGGAAACCACCGGTGCTTGTCTTCATAAAATTTTGTCCTTTATTGTTATGTGAAATTTATAAAATCATTCAGCGTGCTAGCTGGGCGCTAGACGCGTTTCGGAAGACACAACTTCCTTAATCATTAGCTAATGATTAAGGAAGTTGTGTCTTCCGAAACGCGTCTAGCGCCCAGCTAGCACGCTGAATGATTTTATAAATTTCACATAACAATAAAGGACAAAATTTTATGAAGACAAGCACCGGTGGTTTCCACTTTACATTGTTTCCTGGGCAGTTGCCAAAGCTGCCACACCAGGTGCAGGAATCCAGGAGGTTATGGGCGGTGGAGCAGCCTTTTCCCTTTCCCTTTCCCAGTGAATGCATGTTAGAGGCTGTATTTATGGTGTTCCAATGAGACAATAGGCGTTCGATGGAAGAACAAAGTGGAGGAGGAGGAGGAGGAAGTGGACAAGACAGCTGATGCACTGGGTATGAATTGGAAGGGAGGGTTATCATGTCGACAATGCGGCAAAAATTAATGTGCAGGACAACAGAACATCCAGCAACAATATATCCTATGGTGTGTAATACAAGGAGGCAATGTTTATCCAACATGGTGGAGGAATATGTGTCAACAAGTCTGGCAGTCTGATGGTTTTGAACCATTTAATTTTTAGGTCGTCAAATTAAATACATGGCCTGAGCTTGCTCAATATGCCTTAGAAGGGTGCCCTCCTCTGCCGTAAGTGTACTGTCTGAACCTGTGTACAGCATGACATCTGCCTGTTCCCAGCTAACATGGACAAGCTGACTTTCATTAAAATGGAATAAATCATGTGTTGAATTGTTCTACTCTTACCATTTACCTTTTTTTTTTCAGTCTGGCCAAACCGGCCAAACTCAAACATTCAAGAATCCACTTATCACTGATTTTTAGTAATATATGCATTAACCTTTTCCCTAAATGAAATGTTTTGTCATTTAATGTAATGTACTGTATATCCAAAGTATATGTTATAATACGTCTTTGAATAATTCTTTTACCAAGTACCTCCATGTCATGACACATAACTAGCATCCATATAAACCAAAAATATCACCATACAAACAGTTGTGAGATACCATTTCTACATTGATGCTCTGCAGAGTATATAATACTGTGGCGCCCCGCAACGAGTGCGTCACAAGAGGGTATTGCAGCCATAAATGCAGCCGCAATATCCTCTGACTCAGCAATGATCCGGTTAACATAGAAATCCAACCCTACATGTATCACCTAGAACAGATGGCCAATCCTAGGTCCTGGTGGGTGGAGTGTTAGGGAAGTGTAGTAGAACACACAATAATCTAGACAGGAGTATAGTCTAGAACTCGGAGAAGAAGGGTCTAGGACTAGAACTTGGAGAGGAGCGGGGCTCCGCACCCCGTGCGGGCCCCTGGGCCGTCACCGGTCGGGTGTCAGCACCTGAGGCCTTAACTACCGGGATTGGGCATCATCACACGGGTTCCCAAAAGACTCCCGTGCCCACAACTCACAGCCGGTTCACTGGTACCGAAGCTGGCAGCAGTTCACCCCTGCTACGCGAACCAGAAGCGTGGAGGAGCAGCTTCATAGGAGCACCCCACCACAAGCCTACTTCCAGTCGTCTAACCAGCGGTGTACCCACTGAGGGATCCAAGGCTCCCCAAAACATCCAGAACGTACATCATGGATAGGGCATTGAAGCAGCCTCCCCGTACCCGACCTGGTATTCCTGGGCGACACTGGCAACAAATTAGGTAGAATGGAGGAACACTGCGGATTTCTAAGGGACACCATCACTGCTGAGTCCACCCGGTCTACTACTCAACCACTGTATGCCATGTACTGCCTGCTGGTTACAGTAAAGACCCGTTGCAGAGACTTTCTGTGTCCGTGCTTCCTTATGAACTGTCCGTCCGCACTACAAGGTAACCGCAGCTGCCGTACAACATCTTGAGCAGCTCCAGCCTCCGGGATCACCGCTCAGCCTGTGGGGAGCGTAACATCTTGCTGCTATCCATCCCCCGGGGGCACCGCAGCGTCGGTAGCCCTTACCGAATCTACTCATAGGTGGCGTCACGAATAAATTAAAAACCCCTTTAATCTGTTCCACCAAGACGTCTTCAAACACTTTTGATCTGCACTACACCAGGCCCCACTACCGGCAGGCGCGGTCCACCCGTGACAAGGAGGAAGGAAGCAACGCCTGTCTAAACCGGAGTCCCGGCCACGGTGAGTCAATACTCTACTGCACAGTTATATCTAGTACCTAACAAGTCATGTCTTTCTTAATTGGAGGCATTCTTTTTCCCATTTCTCTCCATAAAGCCCACATCAGCATGCTCACTTCTCCCAACCAAGTATTTTATACTAGTAAAGGGTTTAGTGGGAACACAGAGGTTATCTGCCTATGGTCCTGCTTTGTAACCATAGCAGCTTATGGTATCCCTGGAGTGGGTATGAGATTGCCTCTAGCATATATATGACATAATGAAGCGCAGAGTATCCAGTGAAAAACTGACTTGTTATAATGTTAAGGATCTAGGTGTAGTAATAAAGAAAGAAGAAACTGTGACGATTGGTTGGTTCTACGAGTAGTATAGCATCACAGACATGATCACACTGGGAACAAAGATACTGGGATTTTTTTTTTATTAACTACAGTTTTTGATTATACCTCAATGAACCCATGGGTAAGCAGATGAATTTTATTCATATAACACTTATGCACTTTATAAACCCAATTGACTCAGCTTATGCATGGTTCTTTTTATTACGCATTCGTGTGATATTATAATCACTGTCACTGAAAAGATTTTATGATAGTTTTAAAACGAGGCTTGCACAGGATAATCTAGAGTTGCATAATTACTCATTGTAACACTTGTGATCACTATATATGTATGCCTTCATTATATGCTTATTGCTTGAAGAACGTGGTTGATCTGCCAAAACGTTGCCTAATGGTTCATTAAATCCACGTTTTTTCACTTTTTTTTAATGGAGTGCTGCCTGCTTTTTTTTGAACTTTCTATCTTATGAGGTTTGGACATCACCGGTGAGGGATTTTGTTTGCACCCTAATTTCTCTTCTGATTTTGTGCTGCTCTCATTTTTGTATCTATCTATCTATCTATCTATCTATCTATCTATCTATCTATCTATCTATCTATCTATCTATCTATCTACTAGAAAAAAAACCTTGCAGCACTCAGCTACTACCAGTGGTGTACATATGCTGACAAGCTATATATATGAGAAAAAATGTAAAAACTTACGTTTTTTTAAAAAACTCAAAATTCTTATTATTTTTTTTTAAATCTGAAGTTCTTAGTACACACATTGGCCAATGTCTGCTTGCTCTTCGACTGCGACAAAGTGACTTCAGGTCCGATGAGTCCTAACACTGACACCCAAGTCCTCCTTGTCCACCCTACCCCACTACTAAGTGGGCGGACACCATCTAGACCCTAGATCACCAGTAGGCAATGAGGGTGCAAATTGCAGTAATGGAGCCAGCAACTCCACACGATACAAAAGAGAAACATAACCGCACAGCACTCACAGACAATGTGAACTGGTGCCAGCAGGGATGCTGGGATAAACTACTAGAAAAAAATAATAAGAATTTTGAGTTTTTTAAAAAAAACGTAAGTTTTTTACATTTTTTCTCATATATATATAGCTTGCCAGCATATGTACACCACTGGTAGTAGCTGAGTGCTGCAAGGTTTTTTTCTAGTAGTTTATCCCAGCATCCCTTCTGGCACCAGTTCACATTGTCTGTGAGTGCTGTGCAGTTTTTTTCTCTTTTGTATCTATCTATCTATCTATCTATCTATCTATCTATCTATCTATCTATCTATCTATCTATCTATCTATCTATTCAATCCAATCCACTGTATCTCTTTACTCGGATCTATCTTTCTATATGTTCTATGCATCTTTTTCTCTCAAATTTATCTACATATCTATTAGTGTATCTCAGTGAATTAGAATATCATCAAAAAGTTAGTTTATTTAACTAATTCGGTACAAAATGTGAAACACATATGTTAAATAGTCATTACAAACAGAGTGATCTATTCAAGTGTTTATTTTCCTGTTAATGTTGATGATTATGGCTTACAGCCAATGAAAACCCAAAGGTCATTATTTCAGAAAATTAAAGTAGGGAGGATGAAGGGTTAAAAAATGTGCTGCGTATTCCACGAGACATAGAAGGTATAATATTGATTTGTTAGTCAACGTGTCGCAGGGCTCCCAGAAACGCCCTGAAACATGGTAATATTACATTGATTTTTTATTATATTCTAATTCATTGAGATGCACTAGTATCATGTATCTCATCTGTCTCTCATCTATCTAGCTGAAGCTAGTAAATAAACTTCAATTCCAAACAAGTTGGGATGCTACATAGAGTGTAAAGAAAACAAGGATGCAATGACTTAGAAATCTCATAGCCGTATCTTATTACAAAACATAAACAATATCAGAAGTTGACAATTAGACATTTTTCTATTTGATTTGAAAGAATTAATCCACTAAGAAATTGATGTCAGCCTCACATCTCAAAACTGTTTGGACAGGGTTAAAGCTGAAAAATAAACAAGTGGTAATAAGGAAATTAGCTACAGGGTCAATGTACATCTAAGTTACGTAATCTTGTTTGAAAAGAGCACGTTAGAGAGGCAGAGTCTCTAAGAAGTAAACATGGTCATAGGTTAACCAATTTGTGAAAAACTGTGTCCAAATTGTGAAACAATTTCAGAAAAATTTTCCTCAATGAAAATTACACAGACTTTGAATTTTCTGCCATCTACAGTACATAATATCATCAACAGATTCGGAGATTTTGGTGAAATTTATGTGCACAAGGGTCAAGTATGATGGTCAACACTGAATGTTCTCAGGCAGCACAGGCAACAGACATGATTTGGACAGGCAAATCACTGGGTTTAGGAATACTTCCACTTCCAGAAATCATAGTTTGCTATGTAATCCACAACTGCAAGGTAGGGCTCTGTCTTACAAGTAAAAAGCTACAGACCAACACAACCTAAACATGCTGCCTTCTTCTCAGGGACAAAATAATGTTAAGTGGACTGCAACAGCATGAAAAAAAAAATTCACAGAATGGTAGAGTTGGAAGGGACCTCCTGGGTCATCTGGTCCAACCCTCTGCTCAAATCAGGATTCACTAAATCATTCCAAACAGATATCTGTCCAGCCTCTGTGTGAAGACTTCCATTGAACGGGAACTCACAACCTCTCGTGGAAGCTTGTTCCACTCGTTGATCACTTTCAAAGTCAAAAAGTTTTTTCTAATATATCATCTGTGTCTCCTCCCATTCAGTTTCATCCAGTTGTTTCTAGTCTTTCTTTGTGCAAATTAGAATAAAGCTAATCCCTCTAGAGTGTGACTGCCCTTGAGATATTTGGAGACATCTATTAAGTCTCCTCTCAGTCTTCTTTTTTGTAAGGTAAACATTCCCAAATCCTGTAACTGTTCCTCTTAGGACATGGTTTGCAGACTGGTCACCATTCTGGTGGCTCTTATCTGAACTTGCTCCATTTTATTTTGTGTTTTTGTGATGCCTAGAACTGGACACAGTATTCCAGCTGAGGTCTGGCCAAGAGTGTGAAAATTACTTCACATAATCTAGACTGTATGCTTCTGTTAATACATACTAGAATTGTTTTTGCCTTTTTTACTGCTTAATAAGACTGTTGACTCATGTTCAGTCTATGAGTCTTTTTCTCACGTGATGCCCTATTCCACCCACTGTGTATATGCTTTTTTTCATTGTTCTTGCCCAGATTAAGGATTTTGCATTTCTCTCTGTTATAAACCATTCTGTTAGTTGCTGTCTACTGTTCCAGTTTGTTTAGATCTTTTTGAATCCTCTCTCTCTTCTCTAGTATTAGCTATCCTTCCTAGCTTTGTCATTAGCAAATTTAACCAGTTTACCATCAATTCCTTCATCTAAATCATTAATAAATATGTTGAACAACGAAGGAGCCAGTACAGAGCCATGTGATACCCCACTTAACACATTGTTTCAACTTGATATGCAGTCATTTATGACCACTCTTTGGGTCCAATCACTAAGCCAGTTATGAATCCTTGTCCATTCCATACTTGGTAATTTTTTCAACAAGGATGGTATGAGATACTTTGTCAAATGCTTTGCTGAAGTCAAGATATACTATATCTACTGCGTTTCCCTGATGGACCCAGTTAGTGATTTTGCCATAGAAGGAAGTTAAGTTAGTCTGACATGACTTATTAGTTACAAACCCATACTGGCTCTACTTTATCACTTCATTCTCATGAAGGTACTTACACATACACTCCCTGACAGAAGTTATGTCGCTTATCCATGTTATGTAAATAAAAGCTTATAACTAGGGATGAGCGAGTCTACTCGCTAGGACTCGTTACTCGGCGATTCTTAAGGGACTTGCTGGACTCGGTAATCGGCGAGTCTTTTAGCGAATACTCGCTCAGTAACGAGTCCAATGGAAGTAAATGGCAATCTTAGTTTTGTCAGAGTTTACTTTCTCTCACTCGCTAGACTCGCTAGACTCGCTCTATCACATCGCTATATAGCTTGAATCTCCCCAAACAGCAGCGAGTCTGAGCGAGTCTACGAGTCCGAATCCTAGCGAGTCTGCGATTCCGAGTCCTGTATTCTCTATTCGGGACTCGCGAATCCAGAATCTTTTATGTTACTAGTCAGCATTGCGTGTTAGGTCAGAAAACTTGTGAAGAAGGACAAGCATGTTAGCCAATCATAGTCAGTAATGCCATAGCAGCTTTGGTTGTGTCAGGACTATGATTGGCTGCTGTCCATCGTGATGCCTATGTCATCTATGACAGGCAAGGCAGTATATAAGGCTTGCCCCCGCCATTTTGGGCACATTCCTGAGAAGAGCTGACCTAGTGCAGGGAGACTTGGAGCAGATCTAGGGACAGTTAGGCAGTGTAGGAGTCACATATAACCCAAAAGTTCTTTTCAGAACTAACAGGACGGAGTGTAGGAGTCAAGATTCCTCACACATAACCCAAAAGTTCTTTTCAGAACTACCAGGACGGAGGATTGCTGTACAGGACTGTAAGGAAGGGAGATAGGAGCAGCCTTACAGTGAATACAGCACCATCCTCAGAGCTTAGTTCACCCAGCTTTCCGCAGAGCTGTAATCCTAAGCTTTTTCTTATTTTTGGCACTAGTCTACCAAATAATTTTGGTGCCATTTTTCCACAAAAAATTTCCTGTGCCAGTGCGTTGCTGTACGGTGTCCTGCCTGCAGCTCGCACGGTACTTGTAACATTCCACGCAGCCAGCACTGCAGCCTAATAGTGCCTGGTTCTGCGTAATAAACAATTTTTTGCCTGTGCCAGTGCGTTGCTGTACGGTGTCCTGCCTGCAGCTCGCACGGTACTTGTAACATTTTACGCAGCCAGCACCGCAGCCTAATAGTGCCTGGTTCTGCGTACTAAACAATTTTTTCCTGTGCCAGTGCGTTGCTGTACGGTGTCCTGCCTGCAGCTCGCACGGTACTTGTAACATTGCACGCAGCCAGCACCGCAGCCTAATAGTGCCTGGTTCTGCGTAATAAACAATTTTTTCCTGTGCCAGTGCGTTGCTGTGCGGTGTCCTGCCTGCAGCTCGCACGGTACTTGTAACATTTTACGCAGCCAGCACCGCAGCCTAATAGTGCCTGGTTCTGCGTACTAAACAATTTTTTCCTGTGCCAGTACGTTGCTGTACGGTGTCCTGCCTGCAGCTTGCACGGTACTTGTAACATTTTACGCAGCCAGCACCGCAGCCTAATAGTGCCTGGTTCTGCGTACTAAACAATTTTTTCCTGTGCCAGTGCGTTGCTGTACGGTGTCCTGCCTGCAGCTCGCACGGTACTTGTAACATTTTACGCAGCCAGCACCGCAGCCTAATAGTGCCTGGTTCTGCGTACTAAACAATTTTTTCCTGTGCCAGTGCGTTGCTGTACGGTGTCCTGCCTGCAGCTCGCACGGTACTTGTAACATTTTACGCAGCCAGCACCGCAGCCTAACAGTGCCTGGTTCTGCGTACTAAACAATTTTTTCCTGTGCCAGTGCGTTGCTGTACGGTGTCCTGCCTGCAGCTCGCACGGTACCTTCCATCTGTCTTAAAATATCTTAGCCTCTAGTGTGTACCTTTCATGAAATAGTACCTGCTACTTGTTTTACAAGCCCCCAGAAAGCCACCAGAAATTATAAAATGTCACCCAAAAAACCAAATCCCAAAAAAAGTGTTGCTAAGGGACAGGGACGAGGTACAGGCATTGGTAGTCGTGGCCAACTATCCACCAGTTCGGGCAGACAGACGAGGATTGATCGATCGTTCCTCCTGTCTAACTTTCCCCGTCAGGAAAGTAAACGAGTATTGAGGCCGGAAGACGAACACCATCTAACGTCTTGGCTGGCAGACAAGACCTCAACAACAGGTTCTTGCAGCACTCAAGGTTCCTTGAGCACTGTGTCTACTGTTGGTACATACCATGCTGGGTCATCTAATCCACAACCTCTTCACAGTTCCTCAGACCAACAGCAGCCCCATGAAAATGTTGACACAGACATGGGTCACTCAGATGACTTATTTGGTACATATAATCCTTTACATGAATCCGGTTTGCCAGACTGCGTAGTAGATGAGATACTTGATGAAGAATTGTCCAATCATGGACAAGTTTTAGAGACACCCCGGCCACATGAACGTGTCTTTCAGCAAAGTCTTAGACCGTCTCAGGAGTTGGAGGATGATGATGATGAGACAGTGACACACTTGTCATCTGGGGAGCAAAATCAATCTTGTTATCGGGAAGATTTAGAAGAGGAAGGGGTTGATGATGAGACAACTGATCCCACGTGGAATGTTGCGATGCAGAGCCAGCAGAGCAGCACGGAGGAAGAAAGTGTGTATGTCCCACCAACAAAGGCACCAAGGCCTACTCCTCCCACCAGAACTGAAAGAGTCACCACTGTTGCCCAAAATGTGTCCACTGTGGCTCCAAATTTGTCAACTGTTGGACAAAATGTCTCAAATGTGGGCCTGAGTAATCCCTCAGGGAGTACAGTCAAGCCTAGAGGTCGGTCAGCCACTGTGTGGAAATTTTTTAAAGATGGGCCTTCTCAAGAAAATGTGGTCATCTGTACCATCTGCCATGCAAGGCTAAGCAGAGGCCACAGGAAAGGAAACCAGAGCACCAGCAGTATGCGGAAGCACATGGCTGGTCAGCACCCTATTCAGTGGTCAAAAGTGCAGCCTTCCACAACAGTGTCATCTGACCCAAAGACTGCCACGGTAACTCAGATCCGTCCGTCACAATCAAGTGTTGCTGAAGCTGGTCCAGCTCATATGTACTCATCACAAGCAGCGGTTGCAGAGAGACTGAACACGAGTGCAGACAGTTCTCGGTCAGCAACATCCTTACAGTTATCAGTGACACAGCTGTACGAAAGGAAGCAGAAATACCACTCTTCCCACCCATTAGCCAAAAAAATAAATGCCCAGATAGCTAAGTTGTTAGCAGTCGAGATGTTGCCGTTTAGGCTTGTGGGTACAGACTCTTTCCGTGAGCTTTTGGCTGTGGCAGTACCACGCTACTCGGTTCCAAGCCGCCACTACTTTTCACGTTGTGCCGTCCCCGCGTTACATGAGCATGTCATTAACAACCTCAAGCGTGCCCTCACCAACGCTGTAACCGGGAAAGTACACCTTACTACGGACACGTGGACAAGCAGTTCAGGACAGGGCCGGTACATCTCACTCACCGCGCATTGGATCAACGTTGTGGAGAGTGTGCCAAACGATGTTAGTGTTACATCAAACATCCTACCCACGCCACGGATAGCTGGCACAACCTCATTCAGGGTCTCTGCATCATCCTATATGTCCACTACACCATCTTCCGCTTCCTCGACCAATCCTCAATTGCCCTCAACATCACGGCCAAGTTGGGAGGTTTGCTGCAGTGCTTCAGCAAGACGCCAACAGGCTCTGCTGAAGCTGATCTGTTTAGGTCACACACCGCACACTGCAGTAGAGCTGTTGAAAGGTCTGAAGCAACAGACAGATGAGTGGCTATCCCCACTCCAACTCCAGACCGGTCTCGTGGTGAGCGACAATGGTCGTAACCTAGTGGCTGCACTAAAGCTCGGAAACCTTGTGCACGTGCCTTGCATGGCTCACGTGCTGAATCTAGTAGTGCAGTAATTCCTGCGTACATACCCAGAGCTATCTGACCTACTGGAGAAGGTGTGTCGAGTTTGTGCACATTTTCGTCATTCGTCAACAGCGGTTGGAAAACTTTCATTGCTTCAAAAGCAATTGAATTTGCCCAACCACAGACTCATTTGTGACATGCCGACACGATGGAACTCTACATTCCATATGTTATCGAGGATCAATGAGCAGCAGAGGGCAATATCCGAGTATCAGTTGCAACATGCCCGTCAGACCGGCAGTCAGCCACGACATATTAGTACAATGGAGTGGGTGTGGATCGCTGACACATCTGAGGTTCTTGATAATTTTGACTACTGCACAAAACTGGTGAGCGGTGATCAGTCCATCATCAGTGTCACTATACCCATGCTGTGTCTGCTGAAAGAATCCCTCATTAATCAGAAAAATGAAGCATTGAGAGCCCAGCAGATGGCTATGGAGCCAGATTTAAACAGCGCAGTACCTAGCCAGCAAAGCCAGTATGACCAGGCAACATTGGCTCCTGAAGAGGAACAGGAGCAAGACGATGAAGAGGATTTATTTTTTGTTGGTGCCGATGTCAACCCAGATGGTACTCACAACCCCAGCTTTGTGTCTGTCCACCATGGGTGGCCTGGAGAGGAGGAGGCGGAGACAGACTTTGCGGATACAATGGGTATTGAACATCGTTCTGGGGACACTGAAGACATGAGTCTATGCAGCTTAGGACACATGGCTGACTTCATGTTGACTTGTCTGCTAGAAGACCCACGAGTGATTAACATATTGCACAACGACCTCTACTGGTTGGCCACCTTTCTGGACCCACGTTATAAAGATAAATTCACCTCGCTGCTGTTTCAGTCACCACGTGGCTTGACAATTGACTATTTCAAGAGGGTTCTTGTGGATAATATGCTTCTAATATCACCGTCAGACAACACTCTGCCCATAGTTAGCAACTCTGTGCAACAGCAGCCTTTGGTCGGGGCACAATCATCCACGCTGTCCAGAAGAGATGCTGGAAAGATGTCCGCAAAGTGGGCTATGTTCAATAAGCCATCGAACCTGCAGCGCCATGTTGCTCCAGTAACCATCTCTCGGAGACAGAAACTTACCAACATGGTACAAGAATACTTAAGTGACAGTACCTGCTTCCTGACTGATGCCGCAGTCCCGTTTAATTACTGGGTCTCCAAGCTCCACACTTGGACAGAGCTCTCGTTGTATGCCTTGGAGGTGCTGGCATGCCCTGCAGCTAGTGTGACATCAGAGCGGGTTTTCAGTGCCGCTGGGGGTATCATAACTGATACCAGGACACGTCTTACTCCAGAGAATGCAGACAGGCTTACTCTAATTAAGTTTAATAGGAACTGGATTTCACAAGACTTCTTGAGCCCTGAAGACGACAGTACTCAGAGCTGAAGTGCCACGTTCAACATCAATATGATATAATTAATCATTGTATTATATTGTGTCTTTTTGGTACAAGCAGTATGTACAAGACCAGTAACGATTTGCGTAACCATGTTCCTGCAACCTGGTAATGAGGCTGCTTCATCTTAAACCAACACTATACCTTAACTTCGGTTTCATTAACCATCACAACACCTTTTGACAAGGAATCAACCTTTATTTTCTGTTAGCAAACATTTAAAAGCCCCTTGGGCTAATTTTTTGAGCCACCCTGGCTAACAAGCTGATCATGGCCCTTAAGCCTGCATTTATACCCAAAATGCAAAACAGCCCCTTGGGCTAATTTTTGGAGACACCCAGCCAAAGAGGCTTATCATGGCCCTTAGGCCTGCATTTACACTCAAAATGCCAAACAGCCCCTTGGGCTAATTTTTGGAGCCACCATGGCTAACAAGCTGATCATGGCCCTTAGGCCTGCATTTATACCCAAAATGCAAAACAGCCCCTTGGGCTAATTTTTGGAAACACCCAGCCTAAGAGGCTTATCATGGCCCTTAGGCCTGCATTTACACTCAAAATGCCAAACAGCCCCTTGGGCTAATTTTTGGAGCCACCCAGGCTAACAAGCTTATCATGGCCCTTAGGCCTGCATTTACACTCAAAATGCCAAACAGCCCCTTGGGCTAATTTTTGGAGCCACCCAGGCTAACAAGCTTATCATGGCCCTTAGGCCTGCATTTATACCCAAAATGCAAAACAGCCCCTTGGGCTAATTTTTGGAAACACCCAGCCTAAGAGGCTTATCATGGCCCTTAGGCCTGCACTTATACCCAAATTGCCAAACAGCCCCTTGGGCAAATTTTTTGAGCCACCATGGCTAACAAGCTGATCATGGCCCTTAGGCCTGCATTTATACCCAAAATGCCTAACAGCCCCTTGGGCAAATTTTTTGAGCCACCCTGGCTAACAAGCTGATCATGGCCCTTAGGCCTGCATTTATACCCAAAATGCAAAACAGCCCCTTGGGCTAATTTTTGGAGCCACCCAGCCTAAGAGGCTTATCATGGCCCTTAGGCCTGTATTTACACTCAAAATGCCAAACAGCCCCTTGGGCTAATTTTTGGAGCCACCATGGCTAACAAGCTGATCATGGCCCTTAGGCCTGCATTTATACCCAAAATGCCAAACAGCCCCTTGGGCTAATTTTTGGAGCCACCATGGCTAACAAGCTGATCATGGCCCTTAGGCCTGCATTTATACCCAAAATGCAAAACAGCCCCTTGGGCTAATTTTTGGAAACACCCAGCCTAAGAGGCTTATCATGGCCCTTAGGCCTGCACTTATACCCAAATTGCCAAACATCCCCTTGGGCAAATTTTTTGAGCCACCATGGCTAACAAGCTGATCATGGCCCTTAGGCCTGCATTTATACCCAAAATGGCAAACAGCCCCTTGGGCTAATTTTTCCAGGCACCAAGCCTATGCCTCCATCGTGGGCATTGCATGTACTATGCTCCTAGTACAAGCTATTCTATTGTATGGGCCAAGCACCCTGCTTTCTGAAAAAAATGTATATGAAGTCCCTTGAGCTAATTTTTTTAGGCAACAAGCCTATGCTTGCATCGTGGGCATTGCTTGGACTATCATCCTGCTGGAGCCTGGAGAAAGGTCCCACTGTACGCTCTGTAGAAAACGCGTAGACGCGATGTGTAGCAGGTAGATGTCCCAGCCTCTCACATGTGTGTTCCTAGTCTTGTTGCTATAGCGAGGCATTAAGTAACCCCCCAAACACAGGCACTGTTTATTTGTCAGCAACATTTGTATGTGGAGTCATGATTTTACACTTAGTAACCAAGGTGACTTCATGCTCCATGCGGTCCGTAAAGTACTTGCTAATGATGCTCTCTCTCCCCTGTCCTCCACGCCAAATGTCTCGGGGTAATCATTGACTCCTCCCTCTCCTTCAAGCCCCACCTCTAGTTCCTAACCAAGTCCCTGTCACTCCAACTCAAAAATATTTCAAGAATTTGCTCGTTACTCAACCCTGACACAGGTAAAACACTCATTAATGCCCTCATCATCTCCCGCCTTGACTACTGGAACCTCCTTCGCACAGGCCTCCCTGCCAACTCTCTTGCACCTCTCCAATCTATACTAAACTCTGCTGCCCGACTAATCCATCTGTCCTCACGCTACTCACCTGTCTACACCCTCTGCCAAGCCCTTCACTGGGTCCCCGCCCCACAGAGAGCTCACTTTAAAACACTGATCATGACATTCAAAGCCTTACACTACCTATCCCCACCATACATCTCTGACATGATCTCCCGATACCATCCCTCACGCTACCTGCGTTCATCCCAAGAACTTCTCCGACACTCCCCCCTCATCTCCTCTTCCCACAACCGCATACAGGATTTCTCCCGGGCATCAACCATGCTCTGTAACTCGCTGCCCCACCTCATCACTCACTCGCCTACCCTGGGAACCTTCAAGAAACACCTAAAGACTCACCTCTTCCGACAGGCCTACAACCTGCCATGACACCCCGCTACACGCCCCACGACCGACACCTTCCCCACCCTATTGTATCCCCACCCACCCCTCGTAGAATGTGAGCCCACGCGTACAGGGTCCTCTCCTGTTGTACCTCTATGACCTTATTGTCTATGTTTATTGTACTTCTCCTTGTGTACCTTATCCTCATGTAAAGCGCCATGGAACCTATCGGTGCTATATAAATAAATAATAATTATAATGATGATGACTTTAAGCCCACCCACAAAACAACCTACACATCCATTCCCTGAAAAAAGACAGACACAAAGCAGTTTTTGTAAACTGGGTATTATTCCGCCATAATGGTAAAGATGTCAGAATTTTTTTTTTTTTTTTTTTGTTACAACTTTGTAAACAGTAGGAAAATATAAGAAATAATAACATAAAGAAATTGTGCAATGCACATGAACAAAAAATAAAAAACAAAAAAATAAGGGGTCTACAGCTGGTGGTAGGTTGCCGCATCCTCCGGCCTTGCCAGTAAAGTGACACCATCACCCTGGTCCTGCAAGAGGTCAAGGGCCCCATGAATGGCCTCCGGCAACCCTTGAGGGTGGATCCTCTGGGCAGGTGTGGGGAAAAATGGTAGGTCCCTGTTAGGTGGCCAGTGTGGAAAGGGAGGTACAGGCCTCTGGGGTGGCACATGGCTGTCCCGGGGTGTGGGCCTGTCTTGGAGGTTGGAGTGTCTGAGTTGCCACCCCTCCAAATACTTGAAAACCTCACCTGGGTGGTTTGGTGGGCGACTGGCGTCAAGCACAATCTGTAATGCTGACCTTGCCCGCAGTAGCCTGTCAAATGGAATTACATCCAGGAATGGTATCAGACTGTGGGCAAAGTCAGCATTACTTTGTGCACGCCGTCGATTAGGTGACCCCGGGATCAGACCATGGCTGCTGTGAGGTGGGCATCCAGGTTCCTCCTCTTGCGGCCGGACATGCCCCAAAGCTGGGGTTGGTGCTGGTGGCGGCGGTGGTGGTGTTGGTGCTGGTGGCGGCGGTGGTGGTGTTGCTGGTGCTGGTGGCGGCGGTGGTGGTGGTGCTGGTGCTGGTGGCGGCGGTGGTGGTGGTGTAGGTGCTGGTGGCGGCGGCGGTGGTGGTGGTGGTATTCCACCAGCCTGGCCTTGCTCCTCCACTAAAGGGGCTTCAGGGGCCTCCCTCGCCTGTTCAGGCAGCTGTGGTGGTGGACGGTTACCACGTCGCCTGCGGTAGTGAACCTCTCTGTGGGTAAAGGCCAAAAAAGTTTGGTGAATGCATTGCATTTGGAAACAAAAACATAGGTCAAACATTAAGTTGCACACTTTTTTGACTCTGTGTATCAGTGTATTCAGAATCAGAAATGTTTTATTATTATTAAAGAATAACTAACTGTACATAACATAAATGAATACGTCACTTTGTTTGCTAATTCCCTAATAATATATAATTTTTCCCCCCTTATTAAACCCCACCCCCCCATCCCATCTAATCTAGACGATCAATAACACCAATGGTTCACATGAAAAAAAGTCCCCCTGACTTCACTGTTAACTTGACATACTTAATTTACCAAACTTTTAGGTTATATCATCTATGTAAACCAGTGAAGGGGTTCAAACGTATACAATATATATATATAATATAATATTTAATATAATACAATATATATAATAATGACTATTCAGCCACTATCTCCATCCACTTCTTTCTCAACCCTCCTCCATGGCTCCCATATCTGTGTATTCTGTGTTTTCATTGTTGACCTTAAGATTTAATTGCAGCCAATAAATTAGGACATTTTGGCTCATGGCTCAACCAATATTCTATGTGTGGGTAGTGTTGGTAATCGATTTTTTGACATTCCATTTGAAATTTAAGCATTTGTCTGCCCAATTACACTGTGCCCTGCCTTAGGCAGGACAGCTATTTAGGCACTTGAAGACACATTAGTGGCCACAAGTATAGCATTTACTTTTTGTTGTAACTTTATGTGGACAAAGCTATAGCCTCACACTTTGAGGCAAACACATTCTTCAGGGTTGTTTGCCATCAGATGGACACAAAAAGACGCAGTGTGGGCGGCCTTGGTTTCAAAGCACATAACCCAGATCTATAGGGCAGGTGAGCAAGACAGGAAATGTAGTCATGCAGCATAGGTGACACATGAGCATTCGGCGTTAGTGCCCTACACTCCTTGTTGCTGCCATGTATGCTAATCAGGAATGTCTCGGTAAATAAAACCCACAAAACATATGGCTTGGATTTTGAAATGACTGTAATGGACATAGAGTATGAGGTTGTTTTTGATCAGCAGGTCACACATCGTTGTTGCCAAACAAGGTGGTATTCCCAGATGAACAGTTTTACAATTATTCCAACGGGGCCGAACACAAAGCCGGGAACAGCAAGGGCAAACTTCTTGTTCCCTAAAGTACCTTGGACATAAAAGCCTGTTGCACTGAAAATATGGCCCCTTTAAGTTTGATTTTATACAGCATTAATACACTATGTTTTCCGGAGGATTCTTAATGTGGCCATCAGTTAACAACAAAACAATTAAATTCACATGTGGGCCCTAATATCTACACCATCACCTTGCAGGCCCAAATATACCCATGGGAAAACTGAACCACACATATTTGTAGTGATACAGAGTATGTCCTCTAATGTGTATGACTGTGTCAACAATTTGTGATGGTGTACAAACATTTTAGTGCAAAAGGGGTATATCCTTACAACGTTATTTACCCTAAAAACACCCACAATTAAACGTGTAGGGATGTATGTGGCCCTTATGCAAGTGGAGGGAGGCCATTAGGAACTGTGAGGCACCGCCGGCATGATCCGCATGGCCGGGGTACATCACATGTAGGATCAGAGGATGATCCTGTGCACACTGGCCGGTTTTCCTGTGATGATAATACTGTGTGAACCAACCTGAACACAATGAGGTTTCATGAGCCTAATGAGCGGCAGTGAGAGTGGGATGAGATCGAGGAGTCCATGAGGAATAGGATGTAACGAGTGAGTGCTGACAACCCGGAACACAGGGAGTTAACCTGAGCTGTGTGACAGGCTGATTAACAGCAGCTGAGGGGGTGTGTCCATGTGGGAGTGGCTGGCACGATAAGAGCCGGCCACCTGAGTGATTGAGAGATTGATTCTGGAAGCTGAGATTGATTCAGATGGAAGCTGAGACCAGCCAAGTGCAGAGCAGTCTAGAGGCTCTGAGTACATGATGGGGGCATGCTAGCTCCATGCCGGTGCCGAGGTCCGGGGTCGTGTCCGCACCTGGAGGGGGAAGCCGTGGCTGAACCAGGTGGATACTGGTCCGGGCGTGGGGTGAAACACGCCCGGGAAAGGAGCCTGTGGGGATGCCTGGTGGAACCTGTGACACAGGTAGCGAGAGCCGGATCCGTGCCCGGTAAGAAAGCAGTTCCCGAGCGATAGTGTGAACTGTGCACCTTGTGTGCGTAAATCATGTTAGGCGAGTATAGACCGCCCTTGGGACCGACTCAGTGGAGTCCGTTAAAGGTCCTGATGAACCGGAATGTATGTAGCCCTTGGAGGCAATTGTATGTAGTGTGCCAGGCAGGCATAGACCACCTTTAGGTCCGAGTCAGAGTGCTCAGTTAAAGGACCTGATGAAACAATGTGTTTAACTATGTGTATGAGGGCTTAGGTAATGGCCCTGAATGAGAGATGATGACCTATGTAAGACCCATGTATAATCATGTGGAGAGACAGTGACCCAGCTGGTATGGATGATGTTGGAGGCGTTCCGTCCTTGGGACGAGAGGGAGGCTTGCCCTGCTGCATGCAGAGGGTACCTGATCCCTCAACCACGACCTCTAATGGTGTGGGTGTGCCTGTGGTGCCAGAGACAGGGGTAATAGGGCTCCTAGTAGGTATCGGATGTGGTTCCCGTGTACTATGGTTTGCCAATCCCTGTAATGGGCCATGGAGGGGCCACAGTCCATGGATGTGGGCTGTGAGCAGGTGTGTGATCCATGGACGTTTGAATGATGGATCACATACGGTGTGTAAGGTCCCGGTCAGGCAGGATTCCTGACTACGGGTGAATGTATATCATCATGCTGGGGTGACTAAAGCCAGGCGGCAGGTACCGCCATTGGGACCCACAGGGCCCGTTGAGGCGTATGTAACGAAGGTCAGAAGCAGGGGTTAGAAGGGCTCCCGTATTGGGTAACGCGTGGTTAGGCCGGAGGCCGCAGCCCCACGGGTTACTAGGGTTTGCCAATCCCTGTTATGAACCCGGAAGGGTCATCATCGTACTGTAACTTATGTATAGTGTAAGTAGGCCGGAGGCCGTAGCCACCATGGGAGCTGTTAGTAGAGCTCCAATGGGGACAGAGATGGTTACAGGTCCCGGGTTACTATAAAACGTTATGTGCAATATAAGTGTTATGTGATGTTAAATGTAAATGTATGGTGTATTTATGTAAAGTGTTGTTAATCAATGTGATATGTGTCAAACATGCTACCCGGGTTATGTGATTAATATGTGAAAATAAACGGGTAGACATTGGTTAACCTTATAAACACGTGTTCTTGTCGTTTTGCAAGCGGGTTCCCCGGTTGCTACCTCACAGAACACATACAAATGATGCTTACGACAGGCAAACCAGACAAGGCCACACACCTTAGAGGCCATTGCAGGGAAGAACATGGCTTTGTTCCACAAACATGCCAACAATAATAGCTAATTGTGAGGTCACGGAACATTGTGTCTGCCCACCCTGCTTATTTGTCCCAACGTCAGAATGTGACTATAAATGTGTATGTCCTGGATCATTGCCAAAGGTAATAGAAATCTGTTGCACCATGGCAGAAACAAACCCCAGTGTGGGTATGTAAACCAGCACACTCATTATAGAGCTTCATACGTACACTGTGTGCCCTCGTGGACAGGGTCCTCTTCTCTTGTACCTGTACAACCTGATTGTCTTCCTTTACTGTTTTTTGTTGTTAACCATTATCCTCATGTAAAGTGCCATGGAACCTAATGGCGCTATATAAATAAATAATAATAATAGTAGACAACAGTGCTGCAGACACATACCTTGGCATACGGGCCACCGGTCCAAGGAAGGACAGCCGGTCGTAATGTTTGTAGATCAGCTCTGGAGCTGCTCCCGGGTCCCCCTCTGCGATCTGGCGATGTTGTTTGCGATGTTGATCGCGGCAGCTCCTCCAACGTTTTTGAAGATGGTCAACTGTGAAATGATTTCAAACCGGGTTTAGACATGTGTAATATTTGAAACACCAAAAGTATGGGTACAAATCAACAATAACATTTTATTCATGTTGTGTGTGTAATGTGTATACAAGTCACAGTGACACGACAGTGTGGAACATCATCAACAGCATTACGGACATTGAGCTCACGTGGACACTATCACAAATGAGGCAGGACACATGTCGACGCATCGAGAAGGTAATAGTGCGGGCACCAGACTCTGCTCATTAGTGGTATTAATATACACCCAACCCCCTGGCCGTAAGAGCCAGGAGCACCAGCCCTTAAACTAAGTGTAGTGTTGTGACCCCATCCAAATATAGGCAACTATGCGACAGCGCATGATAACACATTGAGGGTCCTGTATACCCTGCTATGGGGGCCTGTATACCCACGAGGGCCCTGTATACCCACTGCTGGGGGCCCTGTATACTCACTGCTGGGGGCCCTCTATACCCACTGCTGGGGGGGCTGTAGACGCACTGAGGGCCCTGTATACAGGGACTGACTGGCACCCTACAGTTTGGGTGCCAGCCCTCCCTCACCGGTCCGACACAGGTGAGGACGGGGGTGGGGGGGGTGATGACTGGCGGCCGCCTCACAGTCACCGCAGCTCACGCAGTCTCCTAGGGCTCGCTCCCAGCCGCAGCCTCGCGATCCTCACAGCCGCTCACTCCCGGCCGCAGCCGCGCGCTGATGACGTCATCGCGCGGCCAGGAGCTTGCGGTTCCGGCTGCTGCTTCGGGGTCATGCGCTGCTTCATGCTCCTGCAGCCGCATGACCCGTGCCCCTGCCTGTATACCATAATATGGGGGCATGTATACTCTGCAGGGGTAGCTGTATACTCTGCTGGGGGGCTGTCTACCAGTGATAGCCGCTGTATACGAGGATGGCGGTCAATATGTTTTCACAGTTTTTGGGGGCAAAAATAGGGGGGTCGGCTTATACACAGGTCGGCTTATACACGAGTATATATACAGTAAATCCAATATATTACGGGTGAACTCATTTAACTTACTCATATTGCTCTGTTCATCATGGCCACTCAGATGGAACGCAGGGAACATCACTTGGGCGATCTCTCTCCAGGCAGTAGTCCTCATGATGTTATCCCCATAGTCAGGGTCTGTTGGGAGCCATAGCAGTGGCCGAGCCTCCACCAGAGGAATCAATCGCAGCGTGTTCACAGTGACACGGCCGGCCATGATTGCTCTGGGGAATGGATTGCTCTGTGTGTGCGTCTGTCAGAGCGAGTCGTTTCCTGTTTGCTTTTACAGCATGGTGTGTGCCCGAGAATCGCTTCCCCCTCCCATCATCGGCTCCAAATAAGAGAAAAACCTGCGAGTTTGGACTCGCACACTTTCAGAGACACATCAGCGATTTGTAAATAGCATTATTCGTTATTACTCGGTTCCCTATTCATTAACATTGGACTCGCTAGACTCGCAACGAGTAGCGAGTCCTGGGCTCGGACTCGTGCGGGTCTAGCGATTCCGAGTAATTTAGGACTCGCTCATCCCTACTTATAACCTGACGTTAAATTCATCCATTGGTTGTATAAATTACTCTTTTGAAAGCTGAAAATAAATTGGCATCAATGCTGAAATATTGATCATTTAATGAACATAGAATGGTCAGATTTTAGCAAGACAAAAGTTGTCACCTGGTCATAATATGCACCCACTCCTAGTTTACATCCACACTTGTACTCAGTAAATGATCGGTTAATTAGTGGGTGTGTCTAAAGAGAAACCGAGAACCCCAGACCTTCACTTGAACTGCAACCTGAGCTCTGACAACCTGCCAAAACCCACTCTGCGACCAAAGCCTTGATTATTAAGAGGCTGAAAACTAGATCCACCGCAGAGGTGGCTGGCATCTTTAATGTGTCTCAGTGTCGAGTACAAAGAATTAAAAAAAGATTTGAAAAGACTGGAGATGTGTTTGACAAGCCCAGGTCCGGCAGACCTCACAAGACAACTGCTCTGGAAGAATGTTTGTTGGTTAGAAAATCCAGAGCAAGCCCCTCTTCCACTGCAGCAGAGCTCCAACAGGCTTGGTCATCTCAAGTCCCTGTGTCAATTAGAACAGTTTGTAGGATTCTGTCTCGAAATGGCCTCCATGGTCGAATCAGTGCCCAGAAGCCATCACCAAACAAAAGACAAATAAAAAACTGTGTGGCATTTGCCAAGTCCCACAGCCTGCTAAACAGATGGATGCTGGAAAAGTGGCAGAAGGTGGATTTCTCAGATGAATCTTCAGTAGAATTACACCATAGCTGCCGAAAATACTGCAGGAGACCTACTAGAGCCCGTATGGATCCAAAATATACCCAGAAAACAGTTAAATTTGGTGGTGGAAGATCATGGTCTGGGGTTATATTCAGTATGGGGGTTTGCGAAACATTTGCAAGGTGGAAGGCAATATCAATAGCCTAAAATATTAAGAAGTATTAACTACCTCTTATATTCCAAATCATAAAAGGGGTCAAATTCTGCAGCAGGATGGTGGTCCATCTCATACATCCATCTCTACAACAAAGTTCCTCCAGGCAAAAAAGATCAAGGTGCTCAAGGACTGGCCAGCCCAGTCACCAGACATGAACATCATTGAGCATGTTTGGGGTAGGATGAAAAAGGAAGCTTGGAAGACAAAGCCAAATAATCTAGATGAACTCTGGGAGGCATGTAAGACTGCATTCTTTGCTATTCCTGATGACTTCATTAATAAATTGTATGAATCATTGTTGAACCACATGAATGCAGTCTTTAAAGCTCATGGAAGTCACACAAAATATTAAATATGACTCTAATAGCACCACAACGTCATTCACCAATGTTATGCAACATATATTTGTATTTTAAGTTAATTTTTTGTTTGAAAATCACATTACTTTCTGTGGGCAACAAAACTTTTGTCTTGCCAAAATCTAACCATTCTCTGTTCATTAAATGATCAATATTTCAGCATTGATGCCAATTTATTTTCAGCTTTCAAAAGAGTACAACCAATGGATGAATTTAACGTCAGGTTATAAGCTTTTATTTACATAACATGGATAAGCGATATAACTTCTGTCAGGGAGTGTATGTTGTTTAATCATTTGTTAAAAAATTATTCCTAGTACAAACGTCAGGCTCACAGGCCAATAGTTCACTGGGTCCACCTTCTACCCCTTTTTGAAGGTAGAGACAACATTTGTTCTTCTCCAGTCTTCTGGGACTTATCCTGTTTTCCAAGAATTTTCAAAGATTATGGAGAATGGTTCAAAAATTTCCTTTGCTATCTCCTTCAATATTTTGGGGTGTAATTAATCTGGGCATGGACACTTGAATTCATTTATGTTAGCTAAGTACTCCCTCACTATCTCACTGTTGATAGATAGCCTAGATTCTTAATAGAACGTTGCCCACAACGTTTCCTGTGCGCTGGGTAAAAACGCATGCATTCAAACGCAATCACATTTTGCATTGCGTTTGCAATGCTTTTACCATATAAGTCTATGGGTGTGTTAGCTATGGGTGTGTTAACACATGCGTTTGCATGCGATACTATGCATTAATGCAGCCAAAAAACGCATTGAGTTCAAAGGCAGCACAAATGCAGATGTGAACCTAGCCTTAGGCTTCCTTGGGCTACATTCACACTGCGCATTTTTGGTCTGTTTTTCTCATCAGTTTTTGTAGTCAAAACCAAAAGTGGAATATTCAGAGGTAAAGTATGATAGAAACATGTTACAACTTCTGTATTTATCACCCAATCCTGGTTTTGGCTACAAAAACTGTTGAAAAAACTGACCAAAAACGCACAGTGTGAATGTAGCCTAAAATGATTCCTATATTTCACTATTTTAGGGATTATTAATGATTGTGCTTTGATAAACTAATTTTTTTAAATTTTCTATCCTCCCTGGACATTTCTGTCCTTAAGGATATAAAACCATTGGATCCCTCTTATCCTTTTTCTGAGTCCCTTAAAATCTTTTTTTCTGAAATCACACCTTGAAGTCTGAGTCTTCACAGGTCTTCCTTCTATAGTTATCCAAAATTCTATGATATTATGAATGCTGCCTCCTAGGGCCCCAGCCACCCTTACCTCCTCAGCCATTTCCTGCCAGTTTATAAGGATTAGGTCCAAAGTAGCAGATCCTCTTTTTTTTCCTCCATCTTTCAGAAGATAACCTTTTCAGCAAGAGAGGATAAGAATTTGCTGTACCTGTGAGTTTTGCCTGAGAGAGATTCCCAACAAATTTCTAGATAGTTGAAATCTCCCATGATTACTACGTCATATTTTTGAGAACTTGGCCATCTGATGCATAGAGTTCATCCATATCTTCAACTTGCCCAGGTGGCCTGTAGTAAATGCATACAATGGTGTCCTTTCCGTTGTATTTTTACCCAAACAGTTTACAGAGAACTTCCAGTCTCTGAAGCTTCAATCTCTGGAGATATGCACTTTTCTAACATACAAAGTGACTCCTCCTCCCAGTTTATTAACCCCTTCACCCCCGAGCCCATTTTTGCTTATTTTAGCCTTAATGCCCGAGCCATTTTTTGCAATTCTGACCAGTGTCCCTTTATGAGGTTATAACTCTGGAACGCTTCAACCGATCCTATCGATTCTGAGATTGTTTTTTCGTGACATATTGGGCTTCATGTTAGTATTAAATTTAGGTCAATAATTTTTGCGTTTATTTGTGAAAAAATCAAAAATATGGCAAAAATTTCGAAATTTTCAAATTTTGAATTTTTTTTCTGCTAAACCAGAGAGTTATGTGACACAAAATTGTTGATAAATAATATTTCCCACATGTCTACTTTATATCAGCACAATTTTGGAAAAAAAAATTTTTTGGGGTAGGAAGTTATAAGGGTTCAAAGTTCATCAGCAATTTTTCATTTTTCCACCAAAATTTACAAAACCATTTTTTTTAGTGACCACATCACATTTGAAGTCCGTTTGAGGGGTGTACACAACAGAAAACACCCAAAAGTGACACCATTCTAAAAACTGCACCCCTCATGCTACTCAAAACTACATTCAAGAAGAATATTAACCCTTCAGGTGCTTCACAGGAACTAAAGCAAAGTGGAAACAAAAAATGGATATTTAAATTTTTCCAACAAAAATGTTCTTTTAGCCTCAAATCTTTCATTTTCACATGGGCAACAGCATAAAATGGATCCTAAAGTTTGTTGGGCAATTTCTCCTGAGTATATCGATACCTCATATGTGGTCATAAACAACTGTTTGGGCGCACGGCAGGGCTCAGAAGGGAAGAGCGCAATTTGACTTTTGGAGCTAATTTTCCATTCAAAAAGGGAAATTGCGCTCCTTCCCTTCTGAGCCCTGTCGTGCGCCCAAACAGTTGTTTATGACCACATATGAGGTATCGATGTACTCAGGAGAAATTGCCCAACAAATTTTAGGATGAACTTTATGCTGTTGGCCATTTGAAAATTTAAAAAATTAGGCTAAAACAAAATTTGTGAAAAAAAAAGTACTTTTTAACTTTTACAGATCAATTTGTGAAGCACCTGGGGGTTCAATATGCCCACTACCCATCTAGATAAGTTCCCTGGGGTTCTAGTTTCCAAAATGGGGTCACTTGTGGGGGAACTCCAATGTGTAGGCACACAGGGGCTCTCCAAACGCAACATGGTGTCCGCTAACAATTTGAATGGAAAATCAGGTCAACTTGTTAGCGGACACATGTAAACTTTTTATTAGTGTGCGTGTACGTGTGTTTAGTGTGCGTGTATGTGAACGTTAACTGGTGTAACTTTCGGGACGACGGTCGGTCAGGGGCGGCGGACGACGACGGTCAGTCAGGGGCGGCGGACGACGACGGTCAGTCAGGGGCGGCGGACGACGACGGTCAGTCAGGGGCGGCGGACGGCGACAGTCAGGGGCGGCAGACGACGGTCAGTCAGGGGCGGCGGACGACGACGGTCAGGGGCGGCGGACGACGACGGTCAGTCAGGGGCGGCGGACGACGACGGTCAGTCAGGGGTGGCGGACAACGACGGTCAGTCAGGGGCGGACGGCGACAGTCAGGGGCGGCAGACGACGACGGTCAGTCAGGGGCGGCGGACGACGACGACAGTCAGGGGCGGCGGACGACGACAGTCAGGGGCGGCGGACGACGACGGTCAGTCAGGGGTGGCGGACGACGACGGTCAGTCAGGGGCGGCGGACGACGACGGTCAGTCAGGGGCGGCGGACGGCGACAGTCAGGGGCGGCAGACGACGACGGTCAGTCAGGGGCGGCGGACGACGACGGTCAGTCAGGGGCGGCGGACGACGACGGTCAGTCAGGGGTGGCGGACAACGACGGTCAGTCAGGGGCGGCGGACGGCGACAGTCAGGGGCGGCAGACGACGACGGTCAGTCAGGGGCGGCGGACGACGACGACAGTCAGGGGCGGCGGACGACGACAGTCAGGGGCGGCGGACGACGACGGTCAGTCAGGGGTGGCGGACGACGACGGTCAGTCAGGGGCGGCGGACGACGACGGTCAGTCAGGGCGGCGGACGGCGACAGTCAGGGGCGGCAGACGACGACGGTCAGTCAGGGGCGGCGGACGACGACGACAGTCAGGGGCGGCGGACAACGACAGTCAGGGGGCGGACGACGCACGGTCAGTCAGGGTGGCGGACGACGACGGTCAGTCAGGGGCGGCGGACGGCAACAGTCAGGGGCGGCAGACAACGACGGTCAGTCAGGGGCGGCGGACGACGACGACAGTCAGGGGCGGCGGACGACGACAGTCAGGGGCGGCGGACGACGACGGTCAGTCAGGGGCGGCGGACGACGACGACAGTCAGGGGCGGCGGACGACGACGACAGTCAGGGGCGGCGGACGACGACGGTCAGTCAGGGGCGGCGGACGACGACGGTCAGTCAGGGGCGGCGGACGACGACGGTCAGTCAGGGGCGGCGGACGACGACGGTCAGTCAGGGGCGGCGGACGACAACGGTCAGTCAGGGGCGGCGGACGACGACGGTCAGTCAGGGGCGGCGGACGGCGACAGTCAGGGGCGGCGGACGACGACGGTCAGTCAGGGGCGGCGGACGACGACGGTCAGTCAGGGGCGGCGGACGACGACAGTCAGGGGGTCACTCGGGCCAGGCAGCGGTCGGCTCAGGGGGTCACTCGGGCCAGGCAGCGGTCGGTCAGGGGGTCACTCGGGCCAGGCAGCGGTCGGTCGGGGGTCACTCGGGCCAGGCAGCGGTCGGTCATGGGGTCACTCGGGCCAGGCAGCGGTCGGTCAGGGGTCACTCGGGCCAGGCAGCGGTCGGTCAGGGGGTCACTCGGGCCAGGCAGCGGTCGGTCAGGGGGTCACTCGGGCCAGGCAGCGGTCGGTCATGGGGTCACTCGGGCCAGGCAGCGGTCGGTCATGGGGGTCACTCGGGCCAGGCAGCGGTCGGTCAGGGGGTCACTCGGGCCAGGCAGCGGTCGGTCAGGGGGTCACTCGGGCCAGGCAGCGGTCGGTCAGGGGGTCACTCGGGCCAGGCAGCGGTCGGTCAGGGGTCACTCGGGCCAGGCAGCGGTCGGTCAGGGGGTCACTCGGGCCAGGCAGCGGTCGGTCAGGGGGTCACTCGGGCCAGGCAGCGGTCGGTCAGGGGGTCACTCGGGCCAGGCAGCGGTCGGTCAGGGGGTTACTCGGGCCAGGCAGCGGTCGGTCAGGGGGTCACTCGGGCCAGGCAGCGGTCGGTCAGGGGGTCACTCGGGCCAGGCAGCGGTCGGTCAGGGGGTCACTCGGGCCAGGCAGCGGTCGGTCAGGGGGTCAACACCGAGCAGACCGGACCGGTGAGAACGAGCTCTGGGGAGGGGGGAGAGAGAAAACTCAGGGGAGGGGGGTGAGAGCAAACCCAGGGGAGGGGGAGAGAGCAAACTCAGGGAAGGGGGGGGGGGGAAAGAGAAGACAAAAGGGGAGGGGGGGGAGAGAGGACAATGGGGAAGGGGGAGGGGGAGAGGACAATGGGGGAGGGTGGGAGGACACCAGGGGAGGAGGAGAGGGAGCGGATCACAGCAGCGGGGTACTTACGATCAGCAGCGGTGGTGGCAGCAGCAGCAGCGGCGGCGGCGGCGATCGGCGGCGATCGGCGGCGACGGCGGGGGGGCTCACACCACGTGGGCACGGTCGGTGGCAGCGGAGGGCTGCAGGGGTGCACGCTCATCAGCGTCCACCGACAGAGTGGAGCTGATGAGCTCGGTGGCCATATTGTAAACATCCCCCTGCACATCTGATTGGAGGGCTTGCATCACATGGATGCTAGCCCCCAATCAGATCGGGGGGGGGGCACACACACCTCACAGTGCCCCAGCCAATGCCTGATGCTTTGAGCATCAGGCTATGGCCAGATTGAAAACATTACACCAATTTCTATTGGTGTAATATTTCAATCATCACTTTTGGCTAGTTGTGAATTAACTAGCCAATCGGAGGGCTCCTAGCCACGGGGGGGGGGAAATCCCCTCCCGTGGGGTCATCTAGAGGTTGTCCCCTATCTGCGGCTCTATTAACCCTTTCGTGAACCCGGTTAATAGAGCCGCAGCAAGGGGGAAACCGCGATGACGCAGCGTATGCGCCATCGGGCGGGAACGGTGATGTTTCCATGGCGCATACGCTGCGCGCCCGGGCGGGAAGGGGTTAAGACTGTTTCTTGCAAATTAGTTGAATCCTTCTAGTCTTGTTTTCCAAACATGTACATCATATTTCTTTTCACGTGTTAGGCTGGGTTGATACACAGCGTAATTGCTGCGTTTTGTGACAATACGTTTTTGGTGCAAAACTGCACCAAGCACGGATCCTCACAGAATGCCGCATTCTGTGTGTGAACACCTCTGTGCTTTTCTTCCTATGCTTTTACTTACCTCGCTGCGCTCCCCTGATGATCTCCTGTCATCCCCACAGGACAGCAGCATGATGTGACTGGGTGACGTCGCTCGGTCACATGGTGCTGTCTAAGGTCCTGCACAGGTCCTATGGTGTCAGGATGAAGAGAGATCTCTGGGGGAGCGCAGGGAGGTGAGCAAAAGCACAGGCGAAAAGCGCAAAAATAATTAACATGTTCATTCTTTTTACGCATTCGCTTTTCAGCCCAAAAGCTGTTGCATAACAAGTGCAGTGTGGGAATGGAAAACAGTTAAATGCATTGACTTAGTTGGCACAGCTAACGTCAATGCATCTGCAAAATAGCGCTGCGTAAAAGCTAAAATACGCTGTGTGTGAACCCAGCCTTAGTAGCCCAAATTCTCCTTGCTTCTTGCCCATGCTTTGTGCATTTCTATAGAAACATTTTAGTTTGTGATTGATTTCTCTATTTCCAATATTTTTATTATTCAGATTTGTTTGTCTTTGTTCTTCCTTTCCACTTCTATTAGCAGCTCAATAGTATTTGTCAGCTGTATGGTTTTCAATTGCCTTTTGCTACCTTTCCCATATTGTTCTAGAGTTCTCCTGATAAGTGTAGCCAAGTGACTTCCAAATATGTGTTTTCCAGTCTTTGTAGGGTTCAGCCCGTCTTTAGTAGTAGTAGTAGGCAATTCGCTCCATGTTCCAGAAATCAAAATTCTTGGTGATGACACCATCTTTGTAGCCAATTGTTCACCTGTAGAATCCTGCTCCACCTCCTTGTTCCATGACCATCCACTGGGAGGATGGACGAGAAGACTACTTGTGCTCCCAGTTCTTTCACTTTCTTACCAAAGTCTACAATGTCACTGCAGAGGGTTTCCAGGTCCTTTCTTGCGGTTTCATTTGTCCCCACATGTATTAGCGTTACCTATGGTTAAAATCAAAATGTTATATTCTTTATGGAATCCATGTATTCCATGTTCTGAAGACTCAAGAAGAGAGAGACCATCCATCTTGTAGCCTTGTCTCACGTATTACGTTCAGACTGTTGCTTCTTGGTCAATGTAAAGGTTCCTGAGGAGGTGGATCAGAATGTTTGGCACACCCATGTCCTTCATGGTGTTCCAAAGTTTCTGCTGATCAACACAGTCAATGGTTTTGATGAAGTCGATGAAGCAAAAATAGATCTCTTTGTTGCATTTTTTGGCCTTTTTCATTGTCCATCCAATATTAGCAATTACATGTTTGGCAAGGGCGTTCAGAACTCTGACACTGTACATTTTGTCTTGCATGCTAAACAATATTTTTGAAGTATTGTTGTGTATGGGATTGTACATCTGTGAAGCCATTTGATAATAGTTACTCCGGTACCAACCCTGTAGTTCGGTGTTATCTATAAAACTTACATATCTCAACTTGAGCACTGTTTTAAGCACCTAAACACACTACATCGACACTAGAGGTCTTATCCTCCACCTCTTTCCTCTCTTGATTCTATTAAGTAGGGATAGATTTATCTATACTCTGTACATCGTATATTTTTCATTAGCTATAGGGCCTTGGGAGAGGATGCGATTGTGGAACAGGGGCACAGGACTCTGAGATTTTAGGGTGTTGACCTTTGTGGCAAGGTAAGGCAATAGAGGAAAGGATAGCAGTCAGCTTCCACACTGTATAAATGACCAAAATATTATTGTGTGTAAATTTATGATTTTTGCGTTGTTTGTCCACACCATTTTCAAACAGCAAGTAATTCAGTTTCCCAAATGAGACATCAGATCATCAAACAGATTCCTAGACCCAGACAAGGAGATATCCACATATTGATACAGTACTTAAACTTCAAGAATCATTTTGCATAATATAAATGAAAAAAAATCAGTGATGCCTTCACACTTGCAGATGCATCTGCAGCGTTTTGCAGATGCATCTGCAAGTATCAGCATGCAGACCGCGGTCCCTATGTTTATAATAGGGCGCACCGCGGTCTGAATGCTCTCATTGATTCCTATATGTGAGCCGTAAGCAGGCGTATGCCTGCTGACAGATCACACACTCCCGCCCCGCACCTTGGACGCAACATCTCGCGTCCATAGTGCGGGCGGGAGAGTGTGATCTGTCAGCAGGCATACGCCTGCTTACGGCTCACATATAGGAATCAATGAGAGCATTCACACCACGGCCGTGGTCTGCATGCTGATACTTGCAGATGCATCTGCAAAACGCTGCAGATGCATCTGCAAGTGTGAAGCCAGCCTGATTAAACAATGAGGACTACATAAGCCCCACAAATAACAGAATCTGGCATTGCACAAATCCATGGGCATTCTTGACAAAAAAATAACTGTACTATGCCTCACGTAAGCTGTCTGATGTGTCTTCATTTTCTTTTTTCTTTATCTATAGAGCATATACAATATTTTATGTGGCATTTCTACAGTGTTAAATGTAGATATGGCACATTTTCTAAAGTTAACTCCACTGAGTGAAATGTATTGTAATACATTTGATTGAAATGACATGCATTCAATTGAACGTAAAAGCTTGTTTTGTGCAATTTACTGTAACTTTTTCATATCTCTTCTTTTCATACCAAGCTACTGAATATTTTCTTTGTATGTTTTGTTAACACAATGCAGACAATTTAAATTCCATTTAAGAAAAAAACTATTGAATTTGTATAGAAGTGACTTACAGTCAAAAGATCTTCTGGATAAATTAAATAGCTGTGCAGCCATCTTAAGATTGAACACATAAAGAAGGAAACACCTTAAGGAATTAACAGGACATCTACAGTAAAACAAGATATTGCTACATGTACAAAGCATAGTAAACCCAATGTGACATTGACATTCATTCTGTTTGGAAAAACCTGGCTTGTTCAACTGTGTAAAAAATTAAGACATGCCTATAAAGCTTAACAAGAAAAAGGGGAATAGGGTGAATTTTAGATCCTGTAGTTTTTTAAAATACATCAGTCAATCAGCCCTAAAAGAGACATCCTTCCTGATCTCATGTGGCAATCCGAATAGAGAGTTGAACACAAATTTTATACGGTTACATAGGCATTGATCCTATTTAGTTGTAAGAAAGCCTCAACATGCCTTCATACACACTGTATTAGACAAATGTCAATGCAAAACACTTTTGTTTTCAGGGAAGATAACCCTTGCCACAGGTGTCTGGCAATGGCCTTTAACCTCTCCCTCTGTTTAATACATATTAATAGGGATGAGCTAACCTGAACTGTAGAGTTCAGTGTTAATACTGAATACCTTGTGTTCGGTGCCTAACCCTGTGCATGGACTTTTTTTCGGTTTTGCCATCCAAATAAAGCTTGTTGAAAGGTCGCAGAGCAGCCAATCAGCAAGCTTTTCCAGTGTGGGAAATTCTTGCACCATTACAGCAATTTCAAGTATAGGCATGGCTGTGATTGGCTGGTTCACCAATGTAAGAAAAAGACATGGGCTCTCGACTTATCTTTGATAACCAGCGCGGGTAATGCAGCAGCTACAGGCTGCAACTCCCAGTGGTCTGCTTTACTGTGGCTGGTTATCAAAAAAAAGGGTATCCCATAATTAAAAAAGGCATGGGATGCCCCCATTTTTGATAGCCATAGTAAAACTGACATCTGGGGGCTGGTATTATTGGGTGGGAAGAGCCATGGATATTGATCCCTCCCAGACCCCGGAAGTGCTGCACCCATAAGATGCACCAATTCTGGCACTTTACCCAGCTCATCTCAATTGCCCTGGTGCAGAAGTAATCAGGATAATATATGGGCTTGATGAAAGCTGTCATTTGTCAAAAATATAATAAAAATAAAGGAGACAACACGAGGCGCAATAGTGCCCTATCAATGTGGCAAAGATTTTCCACACAGGTCACAAAGAAGGTGCACTCACCTTTTCTAGTTGTGTGCACCCACAACTAGTTTAACTTACATGTAATACAGAAAGCTGTTGCAGGACTTCCACCTCCACGTAACACATGTAGAAATATCTGGATCCAGGGAATGGTGTATCACAGTCCGCACTGCTTTGAAATAATCATTCACAGAGTCTTGGATAAAAGACCCCCCTTCTTACTTTATTTGCCTATGGTTTTCAATGCTATTCCCAGCATCGTCATCAGGGCATCAAATTTTTGCCCTGATGACGATGCTGGGAATAGCATTGAAATGCGTAGGCAAATAAAGTAAGAAGGGGGGTCTTTTATCCAAGACTCTGTGAGTGATTATTTCAAAGCAGCGCGGACTGTGATACACCATTCCCTGGATCCAGATTTGTCAAAAATAACGTCTGCCATCAAACCCTAGGTTAGTAATGGCAAGGGGTCTGTAAGACACCCCCATTACTAACCTGTATGTCAAAGGAAATAAGTAACAGAAAAATCCTTTATTTGACATAAAAATACACACTCTATTTCACCCATACGGAAAGTATTCAGATCCCTTAAATTTCTCATTATTTACTTCCTTGCACCCATTTGTTAAACTCAGAAAAGTTCATTTTTTTCTCATTAATGTACACTCTGCAACCCATCTTGACTGAAAAAAACTGAAATTTAGAATTTTTTGGTAATTTATTAAAAAAGAAAAGCTGAAATATCACATGGTCATAAATATTCAGACCCTTTGCTCAGTATTGAGTAGAAGTACCCATTTGGGCTAGTACAGCCATGAGTCTTCTTGGGAATGATGCAACACGTTTTTCACACCTGGATTTTGGGATCCTCTGCAATTCTTCCTTGCATATTCTCCCCAGCTCCATCAGGTTGGATATGAATGTTGGTGGACAACTCCAGAGATGCTTAATTGGGTTTAGGCCAGGGCTCTGGCTCGGCCAGTCATGAATGGTCACAGAGTCCTTCTGAAGCAACTCTTGTGTTATTTTAGCTGTGTGTTTAGGGTCATTGTCTTGTTGGAAGGTGAACCTTTGGCCAAGTCTGAGGTCCAGAGCACTCTGGGAGAGGTTTTCATCCAGGGTATCTCTGTACTTGGCCGCACTCATGTTTCCTTCAATCGCAACCAGTCATCCTGTCCCTGCAGCTGAAAAACACTGTCATAGCATGATACTGCCACCACAATGTTTCCTGTTGGGATTGTATTTGGCAAGTGATGAACAGTGCCTGTTTTTTTCCACACATACCACTTAGAATTATCACCAAAACGTTCTATCTTCATCTCATCAGGCCAGAGAATCTTATTTCTCATAGTCTGGGAGTCCTGTCTGTGTTTTTTTGCAAACTCTATGTGGGCTTTTATATCTTTTACACATATGAGCTTCAGTCAAGCCACTCTGTAATAAAGGCCCAACTGGTGGAGGGCTGCAGTGATAGTTGACTTTGTGGAACTTTCTACCATCTCCCTACTGCATCTCTGGAACTCAGCCACAGTGATCTTGGGGTTCTTCTTTACCTCCCTCATCAAGGCTCTTCTCCCTCAATTGCTCTGTTTGGCTGAACGGCCAAGTCTAGGAAGACTTCTGGTAGTCCCAAACGTCTTCCATAAGAATTGTGGAGATCATTGTGCTCTTAAGAACCTTGAGTACTACAGAATTTTTTTCCGTAAATGTGGTCAGATTGGTGCCTTGGCAAAATTTTCTCTCTCTGAGCTCCTTGGGCAGTTCCTTTGACCTCATGATTCTCATTTGGTCTGACATGCACTGTGAGCTGTAAAGTCTTATATAGACAGGTTTTCACCATTCCAAATCAAATACTATTACTTTAATTAAACACAGCTGGACTCTAATGAATGAGTAGAACCATCTCAAGGAGGATCACAAGGAAATAGACAGCATGTGACTTAAATATAAATGTCTGAGCAAAGGGTCTGAATACATATGACCATGTGATATTTCAGTTTTTCTTTTAGAATAAATTTGCAAAAATGTCTACATTTCTTTTTTTCAGTCAAGATGGGGTGCAGAGTGTACATTAAAGAGGACCTGTCACCAAACCAGGCATGGTGATCTAATTACAGCATAGTATGCAGCATGTCTGCTGCATCCAGGCAAGGGGTCCCCAGCCCTTGAGCTGTACCCTGAGTAAATGCACTTAGAAAACTTACATCCTGCAGCCAGAAAGGAGGTGGCTAGAGGCTGGAGCCGAACGACAGATTCACACCCCCTGCATGTTTAATCTGCCCACCGCTGCCAATTATTGTCTCCCTCGTCTGCAGTATAACACAGAGTTTTTTTTACAAATGGCAGCTTAGCCCCCGCCCCCTGTGGTGATGTCACCGCTTATACCCGCCCTGCTCTATGGTTAACATAGAGCAGGGCAGGTATAAGCGGTGATGTCACTGCAGGAGGCGGGGCGGCCGGCCTCCTGCTCTGACATCACCACATTTCCCCGCCCTGCTCTATGTTAACCATAGATCAGGGCGGGTATAAGCGGAGACGTCACTGCAGGGGGCAAGGCTAAATGACCATTTCTAAAGAAAAACTCTGTGTTATGCTGCAGAAGAGGGAGACAATGATTGGCAGCGGTGGGCAGATTAAACATACAGGGGGTGTGAATCTGCCCTTCAGCTCCAGCCACAAGCCACCTCCTTTCTGGATGCAGAATGTAAGTTTTCTAAGTGTATTTACTCGGGGTACAGGGGGGCTCAAGGGCTGGGGGACCCCTTGCCTGGATGCAGCAGACATGCTGCATACAGTGCTGTAATTAGATCACCATGCCTGGTTTGGTGACAGGTCCTCTTTAATGAGTAAAAAATTAACTTTTTTGAATTTACCAAATGTCTGCAATGAAACAAAGAGTGAAAAATTTAAAGGGGTCTGAATACATTCCATACCCACTGTAATAACCCCCACAAAATCCTGTAGGTCCGAGGTAATCCACTTGATATCCCACGAAGATCCCAACTCTGCTACATCTGGAGTCTGCAGTGATGTAAAACATTACTAGTTTTTACAGCCTCTAGGACACAGTAATAGCTGTGGGGGACACACTAATGTGAAAAGTGGTGACATCACTGAGTTCACCAGAGTTCATAGCCAAGGGTCTCACCATTGCCGTCAGTGAACCCAATTGAACCCACTGCCAGTTTTTCCGTATTATTGAACATGGCGGGCACAACAGTCCAGCAATCTGTCAGCAGGGTCAGCTAAGTTCACACTGTGGGAACCTCCAGCTGTGAATTTAGTTGACTGTCTTATTGCCTGACACGGCATCACAGCTATCCGGCAATCCAGCAGTGGGTTCAATTGAGTTCACAGCTAAAGGTTCCCATGGTCTGAACTCAGTTAAACCCACTACCAGATTACTGGACAGCTGTGTCACCATGTCCTGCAAACCAGAAAACAGATCGCTGGAGTTCATACTTGGTGGCTCCTCTACTGCACTCAGTGAACTCAGTTGGACCTGCTGTCAGATTGCCAGATTTAGGACATGGCGGTATAGCTGTCCATCAATCATGCATCAGGTTCAACTGAGTTCACTCTGTGGAAACCTACATCTGTGTACTTATTTGATCCCGCTGCTAATTTGAGAGATAAGGTGGCACAGCTCCCTCTCCCCACTTGTTTATGTCTTGTAAAACACTGGACAAATAAAGGATCACAGAAATTCGGTGAGTGCCACCTGGCTTTTCTTTCTTGGATATTTGGATTTCTCATTCAATGGCGTGCAACACGTGGCTCCGAGAGGCACCTTGACCCAGGATTGCTTTCCTGAAGTTAAGGAAGACATTTGAGCCTGAATCCGGTAGGTGCCTGGTATTTCCTTTGCTATCGCTTCATATATATATTATATATATATACAGATATATTGTATATATTGGAAATGCCTGGCTAAAGCTCTGTGATGGGTGCTAGCTGGAAAAATACATAACATTAATTAAGAGATATCCGCTGCACACCAACACTAAAAATTCTAACAAGGAAAGAGCTTACTGGCTAATGTGTATTAAGGCATAGTGTGAACTGGACATAAGACATAGTAGAAAACTATGTGAAGCTATATATATAAGGAATAACATGAGAACTTAGCTGATGTAATGGCCATGACTGGCCATGTGACATACCTGATGAAGACAGCACTCTTGCTGTTGAAATGCGTTGTGGCCTTATGTAAGGGGTTAATAAATATTTGATTACTAATATAGCCCCTCTTTCTTTCTTCCTACTCCCAGGGCTCCATTGACCGTCATTTTTTCCTTATCCACAGAGGCTGTAGTGACTGATGTAGAGACACCTTGATGGTCAGTGGGTACTCTTGTCCACTGGCCAGCCACCTTTAGAAAGACAGCATCAACCAGGGCTCATCCCAACTGAACGCCCGAACTCCTTAACTATGGGTGGAACATTACTCAGACAACACAAGGTGAGGGAACCATAACTGTAAGGCTTTATTGGATTCCCAACAGTTAACAGCATATAACACATAACCAAGCACAGAAGAGTATATAACAGGCATCAGTTTATCATCCTTCCACTGGCTCACCAGGGATTAGAATGTTCATGCCTCAGGGCTTTTAGGGCCACTTACTCCAATCCAGCAGCATCCCGATTTCGGCGGTCACCCACCGAGAAAGGAATAGCAACAACCCTAGGAAGTTGACCGAGCACAGCAAAGTCTGTAGCCAAGTGACTGAATTGTCCCAACTTGGGTTTCTTTCATATGTAGTCTCTGTTATCCCAGCCGAATCCTAGCATTCGATGCTGAAGTCCATGCAGTAATATAATTGTCGGGATCTATGGCCTTCCAACCGGATCTGCAGATGCTAGGTTGAAGCCATCTAGCAAAATCACCCCTGGTGATAGACCACCTTATATACTCTTAGGACCTATTTGAACACATTGGGGACTTCAGGATTGGTGGAAAAAGACTGTGCTCTCATTGGCTTTATTTCATGCCGCATACATATGATCCCTATGAGTCATGAGTCTCTGACATATGGGGTCAGGTAATTTACATTGATTGAGAAATGCACAACCTTCGAACAATACAAGATTCACATACTTAATTCTCTTTGTGTCATGACCTTCTCTGATAGAGGGGGTGAGATAATTACATTAGTAAACACAAACTTTGGACACTGGCAGACTCCTAAGAGTCTGGCAGAAACAAAGATTGTCTTATCACAAAATAACAAACAAAATGCCAACATGTCTGGTTGATCTAAGAAACTTAGCTCATGCTATACATTGAAAGAGTCCATGTTGTCACAACCAGTAACATTTTCCATCACTCCAGATGTAGCAGAGTCGGGATCATTGCAGCATGTTGTCTGGAATTTTTGTTTGGGTGTTCTGGGGTAAATAACTTGTTGAAAGACAGTATGTGTATTTTTTTGTTTCAAATAAAGAATTTTTCTGTGTATTTTTTTCTTTGATTTACAGGTTAGTAATGGAAGTGTCTCATAGAAACCCCCCATTACTAACCTAGGGCTTCATGGCAGCTGTGATATTTGACAAATCACCACAGCTGTCATCAACCCAATATATAAAAAAGGGGGAGACAGAAGCGCACAATAGGGTCTTATCCAATGGTAAAATCGTTTCACAGATATGGATCCACTCACCTGGTTTAGTTGTGTGGAACACAACAACCATAAGCACAAATGGGTAGGATCCGATGAACTGCAGCAATCAACCGGTCACTAGAATTGCATGTATAGAAAGGAAAGAAGTCCGGCTTTCAGGATCGCACTGTTCCAGTTCACAAGGAGTTAATCCAAGGACCAAGCAGTGATCATAACTTTCTTTTTATTCTAGAAAACTCTACGCGTTTCGTGTACACGCTGTACACTTCCTCAGGAGCAAAGTTAACTTTGCTCCTGAGGAAGTGTACAGCGTGTACACGAAACGCGTAGAGTTTTCTAGAGTAAAAAGAAAGTTATGATCACTGCTTGGTCCTTGGATTAACTCCTTGTGAACTGGAACAGCGCGATCCTGAAAGCCGGACATCAACCCAATATATTACTCAGATTGTCACCACACCTGGGCAATCGAAATAAGCCGGGTAAAGCACCAGAATTGGTGCATCTTATGGATGAGTCACTTCTGGGGAAACTGCGGGCTGGTATATTTAGTATTGGAGGGGCCAATATCTTCCGAACCTGATAATACCAGCCCCCACTTGTTACAATCTCTGATTATCAAAAATGGGGGGGGCCCAATGCTATTTTTTTAAAATATGGAATCTCTATTTTTGATAACCAGCTATGGTAAAGCAGACTGCTGGAGGTGAAAACCCATAGTTGACTGTTTTACCCACACTTATTATTAAAAATTTGGGTGGGAGCCCAAGCCAATTTTTTAAGGTTTATTTATTTATTTTTACACTACCATACAGTAAACTGCTCTGCAGCCAATCACAGATGCTTACACAGAGGGCAGAGACATGTATAGCTGTCTGTAACTTATCACAGATGCTGGCACAGAAGATGGGTGGGGGAAACAGTTAATATTCATGAAGCTTAGTGAGCAGGACTAAAAAAGATTCTGACTGCAGCGTTATCTTCTGGTAAACATAGTACATATAGCTGTCCTGATTTTATCCCATTTTCCCCACTTAGCTTCTTTTGTAGCCACCTATCCCTAACTACCACAATTTTACAGGACAGAACTTCTAGTCCCCATTAACTTGTATGGGGTTTGTTTTCCAGCTTTAAGTTCTGGTCAAGTTTGATTCCCGAACCCAATGTGGATTCGGTGAACCTGAATTTCCACGGGTCCGGTCATCACTTCATCTCTTCAGTATCCCTCTGCATTGCAGAAATGATCACCTCCTGCGAACCCCACCACTCAGGCAGTGCTCCCAGGAAGTGGGTCAAGACAGCAACAGGAGTCATCATGAGATCCCTCACTGTCATGGCAACACATTGACACCCCATGATCATGTCACAAGGTCACTGATGGTGCCAATGAATAGTGCGATCCCTGCAATGACATATTAGGTCATGCTGTCATTGTTTAACAGTGCAAACCATCACTGCAACAACTACAACTCCCCTCATCATCATCACCGCTGCACTGGGGTAATAGCTCCACCTGTAGGAAGCTGGACTACTTTCTGCTGCACCCACCATCACCTCAGCGGCCAGCTTGCAGCGCCAGTACCATATTACCGGGAACTACAGGTGGCATCGCGTTCCCCTGTAAATACTCCCTTCTCCCCACCATCTACTCAAATGATAACTAGGGCACGGAACCAAGATCCTGACTACCCGTGATTTCCCCACCCAAGCCGCCATCAGCCCTGGTGTCCGAGTACCCTTTGCCCTGGCCACATCATTTTCTGGCATCTACGAACAGGATAGAACCAGCCTGGTGGAACCAGGTAAAGTGCGCCCAAAAGACATTATTAACTGTTTGCACACTGTCGGGCCGCCATTACAGAAATTGATCTGCGCCACAGCGAAGGAAAAGAGTGGTAAGATAAACCCCGCCCCTTTGCTCTGCCGAGGAGTGACGAAGGTAATGGCGGGCTCCGGAAAAGCCCGAAAGGCTCGCCCATAAGATCTTTGTGGTGGGCGGGTCAAGAGATGTAAAGAGACTATGTGTTGGCCTAGCGTCATCATGAGCCCGGAGGTGTAGGGAATCAAGTGATGAGGCAAGCGGAGGTCAGTGGAGCCACGGTGAGCTGGTATGGGCCAGTTTAAGTCGGGTGAAGCAGGAGCTCAGGAATAAAGCGGCTGCCATGCTCAGCGTGCAGGCCACGCCCCCGCAGGGACATATATATAAGATTATCTCAGCACAGGAGATGTGGTATGATCAGACCATGTCCCTGTATGGTCAGACACATCCATTACACAGTACATAGCAGGGACACATATATAAGATTATCTCAGCACAGGAGATATGATATGATCAGACCATGTAACTGTATGGTCAGATACATCCATTAACAATACATAGCAGGGACACATATATAAGATTATCTCAGCACAAGAGATGTGGTATGATCAGATCATGTCCATGTACAGTCAGACACATTAATTACGCAGTACATAGCAGGAACACATGTATAAGGCTGGGGTCACATTTGCTTTCCAAAATTCAGATCCTGATCCAGTTTTGAGCTGTTAAAAAGCTAAAAACCAGATCAGGAACCGCAGCCCATAGGAGCCCATTATTTAAACCGGATTGCACTACATGCAATCCGGTTACCACATCCGGATTTGAAGCCTGCGTGAAAAATCATGCAGGCTGCAGTTTTCAGAGTGCTTTGCAATCTGCAGCAGGATTGCTATAATGGGCTCCTATGGGAGGTCATGCGGCTGCTGCAAGGCACATGTGAATGCCTGTGGCAGCCGTATGCTTTGTTCATCCCTGCTGTCGCAGAGGACCCGGTGGCTTTATTCATAAAAATGTACAAAGCCGACAGGAGTCTGCTTACTGTACATAACATATTAACCTATTACATGCCAACCTAAGCATACGGCATACGGCATACGGCTGCCGCAGGCATTCACAAGTGCCTTGCGGCAGCCGCATGGGCTCCCGTAGGAGCCCATTATAGCAATCCTGCTGCGGATTACAAACTGCTCCGAAAACTGCAACCTGCATGATTTTTCACGCAGGCTGCAAATCCGGATGCATGTAGAGCAATCCGGTTTACATAATGGGCTCCTATGGGCTGCGGTTCCTGATCCGGTTTTTAGCTTTTTAACAGCTCAAAACCGGATCAGGATCTGAATTTTTAAATGCAAATGTGACCCTAGCCTAAGATTGGCCAGGGTCACATTTGCGGTTGGACCCTGGCCTGCCGGATTCCGGTTTCAACTTAGCAATTTTTCCATCACCGCATAGCGTTTCCGCTATGCGGTGCTGGAAACCGCAGTCCCTAGTTACCCGGTGTTTACCTGCACGACCTGTCACACAGGCAGCGGCTCGGAGGGCGTTTTACAGCGCCGCACAGGAAATCGTGTCTGCAACGGTTTCCTGTGCGGCGCTGTAAAACGCCCTCCGAGCCGCTGCCTGTGTGACAGGTCGTGCAGGTAAACACCGGGTAACTAGGGACTGCGGTTTCCAGCACCGCATAGCGGAAACGCTATGCGGTGATGGAAAAATTGCTAAGTTGAAACCGGAATCCGGCAGGCCAGGGTCCAACCGCAAATGTGACCCTGGCCATTATCTCAGCACAGGAGATGTAGTATGATCAGATCATATCCATGTACAGTCAGATACATTCATTACGCAGTACATAGCAGAGACACTTAGAATGTATAAGATTGGCTAGGGTTTGGAAGGCACATTGCGATTACCGAATCCAGATCCGGATGCGGTAATCGTATGTGCCTTCAACACACATTTTGGCTTCAAAATATGTCCCTAAACCCGGATCCGGTAACCGGATTCCTCATAATGTGCAATCCGGTTGCCGTACGCCTTATTCATCCCTGCTGCCGCAAGGATGAACAAAGGGTTAATTTTAATATTATACGTGGGCAACGTGTCTCCAGGGAGTGTCCACCCTCCCTAGAAACATGTTGGCCACATAGAGCGGCATGTGAGGGTTTAATTTTCTTTATTACAGTATCATCGCTATTGTCGGCTTTTACAGTTTTATCAATGACAGCCGGCGGCTCCTCGCTGTAAGGAGGAGATACAGTACATATTGTGTGTACTGTACATGCTGCTATCCAGGGTCCTGAAAGCTTTAAGCAGCGCTGTCCATAGATCTTACTGTATAAGCCTTCAGGTATAGTATGAGCGCTGCTCTCAGAGAAGCCGGCGGCTTCATTCATAAAAATGTACAGAGTCGACAGGAGTCGGCTTACTGTACATAACATATTAACCTACCGTATTACATGTCAACCTAAGTAGGTAGCATAAGATATTACATCATTATATGCCCACCTAAGTGGGTGGTAGGTCTCTAGGGTGGTGGGCACCCCCTAGAGACATTATAGACACATTTATTAATAAAATTACATCTTTTAAAACATTAATAACACTTTGCTTATCCCGGTGTCAGCCGGGATAAGCAAAGTAAATGCGGTAACCGCATTGCTCAGGATTATACATCCTGAGCAATCCGGTTACCGCATTGCGGGTCAGAGATCCGCTCCGAAAACTGCAGCCTGCATGATTTTTCATGCAGGCTGCAGAGCCGGAGGCAGTAACCGGATTGCTTGTAAAGCAATCCGGTTTTTATAATAGGCTCCAATGAGGAGCATTTCCTGATCCGGTTTTGAGCTTTTTAAAAGCTCAAAATCGGATCAGGATTAAAAAAAAAAACCTGAAATGTGACCCTAGCCTCAATAGACTATTGAGGGAAGCAGGAAAATTTCTAGTTGACAGGTGACTGTAATTATGCAAATCTAATCCCCTGTTTCAACAAAAATAAGGCATACCACAAAAGCACTAGCATGATTTTTTAAAAAATATTTTTGAGGATACTCAAAATATAAGTGTGGGGCCCACTGGGATGGGGTATTCGGTGCCGGACCGGGGTACTGCTGGGGATGTCACGGAGGTCCTGGTCCGGACCGTGTCCCGGGTTCCGCAAGTAAATGGGGGGATATTTACAGGGGAGTTTGTCGTGATGCCACCCACGGGTTGTGGTCAGGGTGACCACCGCTGCTGCAGAACCTCCGGGGAAGATGTTTAGCAGCTGGTGATGGAACGGCTGAGCCTGGTTTCCCGTGGCAGTGGTAGTTAAACTCTTTAATGGATGCTATATATGTTGCAGGATAGGGATGATAGTGGAGACGGTGGCTGCTTGTGAGGAAAATTAGGGTTTGAGTACAAGGATCACACACACTCACGGTTTTGAAGTTTTCCAAAACTTTACTGCCGATGTTCTTTAGCAGAGAACTGTCCACGGAGTCTGTACCGGGGCCGGGTTGCTTCCACCCTGTCCGGGTCCTCGGCTTCCCACTGCTGCGCTGTGTGTGTGGCCCTGCTGCTGCTTTAGCTGAGCTGTTGGCACTGTCTCTCCTCACAGGTACCCCCTTTGCTAGGCGACTTGAGTCTTTCTGTATGCTTCTGACCCCGCCGTGTTGCTTCACTGAGGTACAGTGTAGATCTACAACCTCCACTATTCTGGTGTTTACTGTGCTGCTTGTGTCAGTCACAGTTTCGGATCCGGTCTCCAGTCTGTGCGCTCCTCCAGGGCGAGTTGTGAAGTTACTCAGTCTCCCAGATGTGTTCCTCTGTTTCTTGTGCGCCTTCCCTCAGACCCTGGCTAGGCCTGGAATCAAGGAGCAGACTGTAGAGAAGCCTGACACAGCCCCTTTACACTACAGTGTCTCTTCCTCAGTTCTCCCAGGAACTGAAATGAACTACTTCCTCTTGACCCAGAATATATAAGGGAGCTGCTTTAGCTCCTCCTTCTGGCCCAGAGGTCCTAGTGCAGTGTCAGGTGTTGTGTGGGGAGTGAACCCGTGTTGATGTTTCTGTGGCACATTAACCCCTGGGGTGCCACATTCCCCCCTTAGTTAAAGACACTACTCCGAGACTGTGGAAAAACAAACAAACAATTAGCATAACAATTAATATTTACAGAGCCTTAAAAATAAAAGTACAAAAATCACTGAAATTCAAAAAAGAGTCCAAAAGTTCAAAAAGCAGTCCTTCCGGGGGTTTAGTCCAGTGCCTCCGGGGCTGGTGAATATATACAAGTAAGTCTTTACCACAACCAGTCCGTGGTAATATGGTCCATAAATAAATAAAGAAGAAAAGAAGTTCAAGAATATTTAAGAAGTTCATACAGGATAGTCTCTGTAGGTACTGGGCCTTTTTAATGTTGTACACTTAAACAATAAAATAAGGCCCCTACGGGTGTCTCTGCTTAGGAGGCCTTGCTTCACTTATACCACCCCCAGGCACTTTCTTTCCCTAACTTGATGTGCATGGGGGTTAATCCAGTTCCTCTACCCTTCTGTACACTATTTACCGGGTTCAATTTACATTTACACAAACATATTTACATTTTACTGTTGATTTGACATTTCAATCTTTGTACCTAGCCGGTAACTGATCTGCGTACTGCTGGTGTACTGGGTGTACTTAGCATGATAGTGTGGGTGGACATGTACCTACTTGGAGTGTTTGGTACTATGGCAGATGGAGGTCTGACTGTAGGATTGGCAAGCTCACTGAGACCAGGAATTGGTTCTTCCTCTACGGGTTCTACTTCCAGTTCTTCAGGTCTTGGGACTTCTTCTGGTAATACGGGTTCTGGTGATGGTTCAACCATTGGAGGGAAAGCAATCACTGGGACTACAACTGCTCCATAGTAATTTGGCCATGTTTTGGGGAAATCTCCTAGAACGGTGTGGAAAACGTCTTCTTTCTCCTTGACAGGTTGTACCTGCACGGGTAATGTTACTTCAGGTGTCTTCAGGGTTTCAGGATACGGTTTGAGATGATCTCTGAACACAACTGCTGAAGTTCCTCCTTCGTCTTTGCTTATTAGACACATTTTAGCATTGTCTAAGTTGGATGGTAAAACTGTAATGGGATGGTTTCCCACTGATTAATCCAATCCATTATTGTTGGTGCATCTCTTTCTCTTGAGGACTTGCTCACCAGGTTGTAATGGAGTTGCTTGAGCACGTTGGTTAAAGGTTCTCTCTTGTCTTGCTTTAGCTTGCTGAAGATTTTTCTCTACGCACTCTTGTACTTGACGATACGGTTGTTGACATAGGGTATCCCAATTGGATTCTTCTGCGTCAGGTTTTAGAATTCCCATATCTAAATAAATTGGCAGCTTACCGGGTCTTGCACGCATAAGGTAGGCTGGGGTGTAGTTTGTAGAACTCTACCAAAGTCTAGAAGTCTACCAAATCGGGTAATTTATCTGCCCATTGATTTCTCTCTGACTCTGGTAATGTTTTCAACAGGTCACTTACAATATAATTCATCTTCTCGCATAAGCCATTAGTTTGGGGATGGTACGCTGTCATGCGGATCTTCTTACAGCCGTAAATGTTGCAGAACTCCTGGAAAATCTCTGATTCAAAGCAGGACCTTGATCTGCAAGGACTTGTTCCGGGAAGCCATGAGGTCTACAAAAATGTGTCTGAAATGCTCTTATAGCCGTCTTCACTGTCAGGTCCTTGACAGGTACCACCACTAAGAAGCGTGAGTAATGGTCCACGATGGTTAAGGCATAGACATAGCCTGACTGGCTTGGTGACAACTTGACGTGGTCTAATGCAACTAACTCGAGTGGTTGCTTGGTTACTATGGACTGGAGTGGGGCTCTGTGCTGATCTTTTCTTCTGAGGTTGCACAGGCCACATTTTCTGCACCAATCTTCAATTGACTTTCTCATGCCAACCCAGTAGAACCTCTCTCTCAAGAGTACCTCTAATGTCTTCCATCCGAAATGACCTGCACCGTCGTGGTAGGCTTCTAAGACCATTTTGACATCTTGCTTGGGTAAGATTATCTGCCAGACCAATTCATGTGTTTTAGGGTTGGTGTGCCTTCTGCAGAGTTTCCCTTGATACAGGAACAACTTGCCTTTCTCTTTCCAGAGTTTTTGGGTCTCACCTGGGGCGTTCTGGTTAGGGTACGCACCTTGTGGTATAAGCAGTTCTTTCACTAGCTTCACAGCCGGGTCGCTATCCTGGGTGTCAGCCCTTCCATGGTGTGCTAACGGGTAGAGGCTTGCCTGTTGTCCTCTTTGGTAGATGCCGGGTTGATACTTGTCTACCTTTGAATGATGAAAGGCTGGTAGTTTAATTTCTTCCATCCCCTCCGGTTCCTCTTCCACGTATTTCAGGTGTGGCATCCGGGATAAGGCATCTGCGTTCCGGTTCTTGCGACCTGCCCTATATTTGATGACAAAATTGTAGTTAGACATCCGGGCTATCCATCGCTGCTCCAACGCACCTAATTTTGCTCAGTCCAGGTGGGTCAACGGGTTGTTATCTGTATAGATGGTGAATTCTGCAGCTGCCAAGAAGTGCTTGAAACGTTCAGTTACAGCCCAAACTACTGCCAGTAGTTCTAACTTGAAAGAACTGTAATTCTTTGGGTTTCTTTCCGTAGGCCGGAGTTTCCTGCTTGCAATGGCAATAATTCTCTCTTTGCCTCCTTGCTTCTGTGACAGTACAGCTCCCAGTCCCACGTTGCTCTGGCATCGTGTACAGAATGAATGGTTGATGGTAATCCGGATATGCCAGGATCTCTTCTCCTGTCAGCGCACACTTCCGCTTGTTGAAGGAGTCTTCCATTTCTTCACTCCACTGGAAAGCAGGGTTACGGGTTGAAGACCTTTTTGACTGTTCTACCAGGATGTCTTGCAGGGGAGCTGCTAACTTCGTGAACCCTCTGATAAATCTTCCATAATAGCATACCAGGCCCAGGAATTGCCTCACTTCTTTCACATTAGTAGGTCTTGGCTAATCCCTTATCACGGTGACTTTATCAGGATCCCATGCTACTCCTTCTGAACTCACGACATGTCCCAGGTACTGTACCGTTGGCTTGAGAAGGTGGCACTTGGATGACTTGATTTTCATGCCGTATCCGGATAAGGCCTCAAACACTTCTGCCAGGTCTTGTAGATGTTGCTCATACGTCTTGGAGTAGACTATGACGTCATCTAGGTACAGGAGGACAGTTTCAAAGTTCTTATGTCCTAGGCAGCTCTCCATCAGGCGTTGCAAGGTACCAGGTGCATTGCAGAGTCTAAACGGCATACAATTGAACTCACAGAGGCCCATCGGGGTAGTAAACACTGTCTTCTCCTTGTCGGCCTTGGCCACAGGAACTTGCTAGTACCCACTAGTCAGATCAAGGGTGGAAAAATAGTTAGCAGATTTTAATGTAGCAAATGACTCCTTAATCCTAGGTAATGGGTATGCGTCGTTATGTGTAATGTGGTTGATGTGCTGGTAATCTACGCACATTCTCATGGTCCCATCCTTCTTTCTAACCAGCACTAAAGGTGCTGCCTAGGGGCTACAACTGTCTCTTATTACCCCATGCAGTTTTCATTTCTTTGAGCATGTCTTTGGTGGTTTGGTAGTGAGCGGCTGGTAATGGTCTATACCTCTCTTTTATAGGCTGATGGTTACCAGTGGGTATAGTGTGATCTACCCCTTGATTTGCCCAAAGTCTAACGGGTGTTTGCTGAATATCTGCTCATATTCTTTCACTACCCGGCAGGCCCGGACTGACCATTGGGAGAGGCGGGACTTTTCCCGATGGGCCGGTAGTTGTCAAGTGGGCGGGGCCACAGCACCTGCTCTTCGGGCCACAGATCGGCTTTAAATTACTTTGCAGCCACCACCTGCCGGAATAGCAGGGACTGGGGAGCATCAGCGGCTGGGCTGCCAAGCTGATAGCAAGACATCAGAGGAGAGCAGCAGGGGCCGGCAGAGCATGACTGCTCTGCTCTGACAGCTGTTAGGGACCGAGGAGATTGACAGGAGAAGGGGCGGGAGGAGAGGTGAGAGGGTGGGCCCCAATTTCCTCCAGGCCATGCCCCCTCATCTCATCTGTGAGCCCTATGTCCAGTCAGTCAATCTCTCTGGCCCCGCCTCCTCATCTCTACTGCAGGCCCCGGAAGTTGTTACACAGCGCGGGAGCCAGCAAAATGTGTAAAATGAGCGGCAGCAGCTGCTGGTGGTCATGAGTAGCGTGTGTGTGTGTGCCTCTCTCTCTTCTCTCTTACTGTGTCTGTGGCTGACAATTGTCAGTATGTGGCTGTGGCTGGCTGTGTACCTGGGGCTGCATGACTGTGTCTGTGTGTGACAGACTGTGTCTGTGTGGCTGTGTCTAGCTGTGTGGCTGCTGACTATGTGTCTGTGTGTGGCTGAAGCTGCGTGGCTGTAGCTGACTGTGTGGCTGGGGCTGCATGGCTGACTATGTGTCTGTGTGTGGCTGGGGCTGCGTGGCTGTAGCTGACTGTGTGGCTGGGGCTGCATGGCTGACTATGTGTCTGTGTGTGGCTGGGGCTGCGTGGCTGTAGCTGACTGTGTGGCTGGGGCTGCATGGCTGACTATGTGTCTGTATGTGGCTGGGGCTGCGTGGCTGTAGCTGACTGTGTGTGGATGGGGCTGCATTGCTGTAGCTGACTGTGTGTGGCTGAGGCTGCGTGGCTGTAGCTGACTGTGTGTGGCTGAGGCTGCGTGGCTGTAGCTGACTGTGTGTGGCTGGGGCTGCGTGGCTGTAGCTGACTGTGTGTGGCTGGGGCTGCGTGGCTGTAGCTGACTGTGTGTGGCTGGGGCTGCGTGGCTGTAGCTGACTGTGTGTGGCTGGGGCTGCATGGTTGTAGCTGACTATGTGTGGCTGGGGCTGCATGGTTGTAGCTGACTGTGTGGCTGGGGCTGCCTGGCTGTAGCTGACTGTGTGGCTGGGGCTGCAAGGCTGTAGCTGACTGTGTGGCTGGGGCTGGCTGTGCGGCTGACTGTGTGTCTATGTATCTGTGTGTGGCTGAGGCTGTATGGCTGTGGCTGGGGCTGTGTGCCTGGCTGTGTGGCTGACTGTGTCTGTGTGTGGCTGGGGCTGTGTGCCTGACTGTGTCTGTGTGTGGCTGGGGCTGTGTGGCTGGCTGTGTGGCTGACTTTGTGTATGGCTGGGGCTGCGTGGCTGTGCTGTGTGGCTGACTATATGCCTGTTTGGCTGGCTGTGTGTGGCAAACTGTCTGTGTGGCTGACTGTGTCTGTGTGTGGCTGTGGCTGGATGTATGGCTGTCTGTGTGTCTGTGTATGGCTGAGGCTGCATGGCTATGTGGCTGTCTGTGTGGCTGACTATGTGTCTATGTGTGGCTGTGGCTGCGTGTCTGTGGCTGGCTGTGTGTGGCTAGTGCCACGTGGCTGGCTGGGGTTGGCTGTGGCTGGAGCTGCGTGGCTGTGGATGGCTGTGTGTGGCTGACTGTGTCTGTGTGTGGCTGGAGCTGTTTGGCTGTGTGTGGCTAACTGTGTGGTTGACTGTATGGCTTTGTGTGTGTGGCTGGCTGTGTGTGGCTGGTTGGCTGTGTGGCTGGCTGTTTATGTGGCTAGCTGTGGCTGGCTGCACCTGTGTGTGGCTGTTTGTGTGTGGCTGATGGCTGTCTATGTGGCTGTTTGTGGCTGTATGTCTGTTTGTGTGGCTGGCTGTTTGTGTGTGGCTGTATATGTGTGACTGGTGGCTGTCTATGTGGCTAGCTGTGTGCGGCTGGCTAGCTCTGTGTGTGTCTGGCTGTGTGTGTGTGGCTGGCTTTGTGTGTGTGGCTGGCTTTGTGTGTGTGGCTGGTTGTGTCCATGTGGCTGGCTGTGGCTCTGTGTGTAGCTGGCTGTGGCTGGCTGCGCCTGTGTGGCTGTTTGTGTGTGGCTGATGGCTGTCTATGTGGCTGTTTATGGCTGTATGTCTGTGTGTGTGGCTGTGTATGTGTGTGGCTGTATGTGTGTGGCTGGCTGCGTCTGTGTGGCTGGCTGGTGGCTGTCTATGTGGCTGGCTGTTTGTGTGTGGCTGTATATGTGTGGCTGGCTGTGTCTGTGTGTGGCTGGTGGCTGTCTATGTGGCTAGCTGTGTGCGGCTGGCTAGCTCTGTGTGTCTGGCTGTGGTTGGCTGTGTGTGTGTGGCTGGCTGTTTGTGTGTGGCTGTATATGTGTGACTGGTGGCTGTCTATGTGGCTAGCTGTGTGCGGCTGGCTAGCTCTGTGTGTGTCTGGCTGTGTGTGTGTGGCTGGCTTTGTGTGTGTGGCTGGCTTTGTGTGTGTGGCTGGTTGTGTCCATGTGGCTGGCTGTGGCTCTGTGTGTAGCTGGCTGTGGCTGGCTGCGCCTGTGTGGCTGTTTGTGTGTGGCTGATGGCTGTCTATGTGGCTGTTTATGGCTGTATGTCTGTGTGTGTGGCTGTGTATGTGTGTGGCTGTATGTGTGTGGCTGGCTGCGTCTGTGTGGCTGGCTGGTGGCTGTCTATGTGGCTGGCTGTTTGTGTGTGGCTGTATATGTGTGGCTGGCTGTGTCTGTGTGGCTGGTGGCTGTCTATGTGGCTAGCTGTGTGCGGCTGGCTAGCTCTGTGTGTCTGGCTGTGGTTGGCTGTGTGTGTGTGGCTGGCTTTGTGTGTGTGGCTGGCTTTGTGTGTGTGGCTGGTTGTGTCCATGTGGCTGGCTATGGCTCCGTGTGTAGCTGGCTGTGCCTGTGTGTGGCTGGCTATGGCTGTGTATGTGGCTGGCTATGTGGCTGTTTGTGGTTGTATGTGGCTGGCTGTGTGTGTGTGGCTGGCTGTGTGGCTGTCTATGTGGCTGGCTGTTTGTATGTGGCTGTCTGTGTGGCTGGTGGCTGTCTATGTGACTAGCTGTGTGCGGCTGTCTGGCTGTGGCTGGCTGTATGTGTGTGGCTGATTGTGTGTTTGGCTGGTTGTGTCTGTGTGGCTGGCTGACTGTGGCTCTGTGGCTGACTGACTGTGGCTGGCTGTGGCTGACTGACTGTGGCTCTGTGTGTGGCTGACTGTGGCTCTGTGTGTGGCTGACTGTGGCTCTGTGGCTGACTGACTGTGGCTCTGTGTGTGGCTGGCTGTGGCTCTGTGTGTGGCTGTCTATGTGGCTGGCTGTTTGTCTGTGGCTGGCTGTGTCTGCGTGTCTGACAACTGGGACCCCACAATCCTGAGAAACGGAGCTTTGAAGAGTACCATGTAAATGGAGCTGTGGTCGATTATTCCCTCTGCTGCACCATTCACATGTGGCTCTTCAAATAACTTATTTAAGAAAGTGGTGAGGGCAATGACAATGTAAAAGCAAAATTTACGTATTGGGGCTGATGGGTGATATAGTGTGTAGGCTGGTGGGGCTTGTTTTCCAGGGCTGCTTTTTGGTCCCAGTCCGGCCTTGCTACCCGGTATACTCCATGCTTTTGGTGGGGAGGTGTAGAACTGGTACCCACATGTAGATTTTGGCACCAATCCTCCAGCTTTCCCCCTGAGCCATTGTCATCCGCCTGACTTGACGGCTTCAAGGGCTCGATGGCTGTGATGGCATTGTTATCAACCGTGAACAATTTAGCCATGGTAGCATACTTTGGTAATGTGACCTCATCTTCCCCGCAATTCAAAAGGCGTAATGGCACTCTTCCCCGTGTACCTCGACTACCCCTCTAGCTGTCAGTATGGTGAGTCTACTGTCTGAGTACACGGATTCTACCAGGGCTTGAAAGTCTTGCCCTTTAATGCCTATTGCGGCTCTACACCAGACCAACATTTCAGTTTTGGGAGGTATTACAATGGGTATTGGATCACTTACTTGTACACTGCCGGTTTCACCTCCTGATATGTCTACCTGCTGTTTCATCATCAGGGCTTTGATTTCTTTGTGCAGAAGCCTCTGCTGTCCGGTTCTGGCAGTCTCAGCGATCTGCTGCAAGACAGTAATTACCTCGGAAAAACACTTTTCAATTACATTCATTCCTAGTAACATCACTGGTTCACGATCTCGCCGGTTAACATCTATAATAATAATACCCTGATTCTGCAATTCTACCTTCCCAATCTGAATGGTCATTTCTCTGAACCTAACCTGTGGTATTAGTTGTCCACTACTAGCCCATAAGTTCATTATAATGTTAGATGGACCACTATCAATGTCTGAATCAGCCCAGTAGCTTTTGTATAGAACATGTGGAATCGATATCATCTGGGACCCGGTATCCAACACGGCACTAAAGAGAATGCCATCCAACATGATATGGATGACTGGACGTCCTCCCACGAATCTGTCATACCAGGCTGAAGGACCTTGATAGTTTACTCCTGAGCAGAGGCCCACCTGCTCAGGGAATCCTTGTTTAAATCACATTCCCAGGCGAAGTGACCTGTTTCCGACAATGGCGTCAAATGGGCTGTCCATGCGGTTGATAGCAGTCACTGGGTCGTCCTCTCGTCGCTTGATACCTCCTGGGCCTCATCCACAGGACATCCTCCTTGCAGGTCGCCAACTCGATCTTGGATGCAAGCTTGGATCCTCGCAGCTCCTTGATGACTTTAGCCATGGAGATAACGGTGTCTGTCAGATCATCTAGCTTTTGATTGAGGGCCTCATTAGAGATAGGTTCCCGGTTTTCAGCAGCAGTCGCTGACATGGCAGATGTCACTGATGCTGTCAGCTGCTGAGGTACTGCTGTGGGACCTTGGGTGAAGTTCAGATCCCGGGGCTCCTCTATCTGCTGCAGACGGATAGCTCTATCTTTTAACTCAGCAAAAGTCAATTCAGGATTCTGAATAATCATCATAGTCAGCTGTCCTCTGTGAGAAGGGGATAGGAGGCCCTCTATAAACTGGTCAATTAGCATTTTATCAGCTCCCAGGGCTAAGGCGGGTTCTGCTAGTTTAAGTGCTTTGAATGCTTCCTGCAAGTTTAAGGCATAGTCTCTGGCACTCTCCTTAGGCTTTTGCTGACATGCAAAGAACCTCATTTTAGACCGGGTATCATCACTAGCCTCAAATGCTGCCTTTAGTCCAGCTACAAGATGCTCTACAGTGTCCTTATCTGTGTCCAGCCAGGACGCAACCTCCCACTGCACATTGCCAGTTAATTGTCCAATAATCATTCCAACACGCTGGGCTTCAGTTAGGGGGTACATCACATAGTAAGCTTTTATCTTGGTAATAAAGTCATTAAGAGTGCTAGGCTCACTGGAGTATTGGGGCAGCCACATTGCCCCCAGAGTATACAGCATCAGGAACGGCATGATAGGTGCTGCTCCTTGCTACGATGCACCAACGGGTGCTTCTCTGTTATCCGGTTCTGCAGCTCTGCTGGCTGCTTCGCCGCTGCTTAGCGACGCTGGCACTTCTGGTTGCGACATCTTGTGCCCCCTTAGTTAGTTGCCCCCTTCCTTCCGGATGTCTAACAAAGGTTCTGTGGTGCACCAGGGTTTCTTTTCCCCACCGGATGTTGTCAGCACCAGGGAAGAGGCTGGATTCACGCCTCTACAGGGTACCGCCCCCTCTCTTCCCGCGCGTCGCGCGCTTTGCAATGGCGATTTTCAAACTTACAGTTCTTATGGCGCAGCTTAAAAACAGTTTTTCACATAAACCACGGCACACAATGCCGTTTTACGAGGCACGGTAGATCCTGTTTGTGACGCCAAGTTGTGGAGCCCACTGGGACGGGGTACTCAGTGCCGGACCGGGGTACTGCTGGGGATGTCACGGAGGTCCTGGTCCAGACCGTGTCCCAGGTTCCGCAATTAAATGGGGGGATATTTACAGGGGAGATTGTCGTGACGCCACCCACGGGTTGTGGTCAGGGTGACCACCGCTGCTGCAGAACCTCCAGTGATGATGTTTAGCAGCTGGAGATGGAACGGCTATCCGCGGGTAGAGTCTGGTTCCCCAGGGCAGTGGTGGTTAAAGTCTATGATGGATGCTATAGATGTTGCAGGATAGGGATGATAGTGGAGACAGTGGCTGCTTGCGAGGGAAATTAGGGCTCGAGTACAAGGATCACACACACTCACGGTTTTGAAGTTTTCCAAAACTTTACTGCAGATGTTCTTTAGCAGAGAACTGTCCACAGAGTCTGTACCAGGGCCTAGTTGCTCCCACCCTGTCCGGGTCCTCAGCTTCCCACTGCTGTGCTGTGTGTGTGGCCCTGCTGCTGCTTTAGCTGAGCTGCTGGCACTGTCTCTCCTCACAGGTACCCCCTTTGCTAGGCAACTTGAGTCTTTCTGTGTGCTTCTGACCCCGCCGTGTTGCTTCGCTGAGGTACAGTGTAGATCTACAACCTCCACTATCCCAGTGTTTACTGTGCTGCGTGTGTCAGTCACAGTTTCAGATCCGGTATCCTGTCTGTGCGCTCCTCCAGGGCGAGTTGTGAAGTCACTCAGTCTCCCAGATGTGTTCCTCTGTTTCTTGTGCTCCTTCCCTCAGACCCTGGCTAGGCCTGGAATCGAGGAGCAGACTGTAGAGAAGCCTGACACAGCCCCTTTACAGTACAGTCTCTCTTCCTCAGTTCTCCCAGGAACTGAACTGAACTACTTCCTCTTGACCCAGAATATATATGTGAGCTGCTTTAGCTCCCCCTTCTGGCCCAGAGGTGCTAGTGCAGTGTCAGGTGTTGTGTGGGGAGTGAACCCGTGTTGATGTTTCTGTGGCACATTAATCCCTGGGGTGCCACATAAGCCCTACTGTAAAAATAAACACTAGTTTCAGTTTATAAAAAAAGTCAATGTAAATAGTGTCCAGGGAGCTGTATATGTAAAAACTAAAATCAATTTGCAAAACAATGCAGCAGGACAGAGAGACCATTCATCAAAAAAAAGAAGATATCCCACCAAGGAAAACATCTTCAAGTAGTTTGTAAGTTTGGCCCATGTTTGTGTGGGTTTCCTCCCACACTCAAAAGACATACTGATAGGATATTTAGATTGTGAACCCCAATGCGCACAGTGTATGTACATATAAATGTATGTCAAGTGCTTTGGAATTAATTGCGCTATATAAATGAATAAGGCCCTTTTCACATCTAATGCTGGGTTGCGTTTGCCTTCATTTGGGTTCTATGCGTTTTAGCGCTAAAAACGCCCCATCAGAGCACATACCATGTTATCACACCCTTGTGTTTTGCATAGCACCAACATTACAATTGCTATATTATGCAGCACTTGCTCACGGATGTGCATGCCTCACCATCCATCTCTGTCAACCGAAAGTCGGACGTACTTCCAGTCACGCACATTACTCTAGGGCCAGGTGTATGTATCCCAGCTTTAGAGAGGCATAGTGCGCATACACCCAGTGAGAGAGACGCTCATTGGTGAAGTATGCACAGCGACCCCCAAGCATGGCTTAATATAGTGATTGTAATTACAATGCCATACAAAGCAAGTTATCATGCCCACAGGAGCGGAATGACATGCCATATTGGGCCAACTAATCGGGAAAACTAACGCCCTCTCCACTAGTCAAAGCCCTAATTAGCATATCATAAATGATCTTTAGAAATACTTTTTCTAAAGATCGGTTTAGGTATGCTGCAATATGCTGGAACTATTAGGCAGGGAACATAGACTTGGGCACAGAACTGCTTGTGGTTCACTTTAAGAGGGCTTCCACCAGCTTTAGGAATTTTGTTGAAGTAGTAGGGCTAGGGTCACACATCCGTTTTTTTTTTTTTAAAACCTGATCCGGTTTTGAGCTTTCAAAAAGCTCAAAACCAGATCAGGAAACGCTCCTCATAGGAGCCTATGATAAAAACCGTATTGCTTCACAAGCAATCCGGTTTTCGTTTCCGGCTCTGCAGCCTGTGTGAAAAATCATGCAGGCTGCAGTTTTCGGAGCAGTTCTGTTATCTGCAATGCGGGAACCGGATTGCTCAGGATGTGTAATCCTGAGCAATCCGGTTCCCGCATATACTTTGCTTATCCTGGCTGCTGCCGGGATAAGCAAAGTGTTTTGTGTTTGTATAACCTTTTAATTTGATTAATAAATGTTTCTATAATGTCTCTAGGGAGTGCCCACTCACCCTAGAGACCTCAGGTGGGCATATAATAGTGGATGTATCTTGGTAACCATTTCACACAGCAGGCTGCCTAGTGTGCGCTTTCCCAGAGCAGACAGGGAAACGCTGCTAGCAGCATTTCCCTGTGTGCTCGGCTTAAGCGGACACTAGGCAGCTTGCTGTGTGAAATGGTTACCAAGATACACATTATGTAACCATGGGCTGCGTCCGCAGAAAGCGCCGACGCATACGCACCTTCGCTTCTCGGAAAAAAACTAAGTATTTAGCAGAGAACCGCTAAATATTTACAGCGGAGGTGTGTGGACATGGCCTCTCTTATCTACCTGATATATCCTTAAAAGCTGATGACTTGACACCAGAAAGTCCAAGAGCATGCACATACTACTTGCTTCCCAAAATCCCCAAATCTGGAAATCCAGGAAGACCGATCATTTCATGTGTGGGCACCCTCAGCGAACAAATTTCTGGATGAGTAGAGGGTGTTCTTAAACCCCTGGTAAAAGATCCACTCAGCTATATTCAGGACACAGCTGATCTATTGAATAAATTATCAGCAATACAGTGCTTTGCAAATTAATTGGGACAAACCAAGTTTTTCTTGCATTCATTTTTCTATTTCTGATAAGTGGTTTATCAGTTCGTGTTGTCGTTTTTCTTTTTCTTCCATTTCCTTTTCGTTTTGGAGAAAACTATCCAGTTTCATTGTGTGTGTGAATTATTCTTGAAACGGTAGATTTTTCAATACCAACGGTGGAAGTGATTTCTCTTACAGTCAGACTTGTATGTTCATTAAGAGTAATAATTCTAGACCTCTTCCGTGGAGTAACATCCATTTTTACAGGCACAAATCACAATGAGAGAAAAGTACACTAAACCACTCCTCATAGAAACAAGCTCTCAACTGAAGCTAAGGGGGCAGCTAGCTGTTAATTTCTGATTAAAACCAGTCAAACCACATATTGTTACTCAAGGTTGTACACTCACACCTGTTCAAATTAGTTAAAACTGGTTTGAATCACTGACTGGTAACCAACTTACGATTTTACTTAAAAAATGCTTTGTCCCAATTAATGTGCATAGCACTGTAGGTCCTCTACCAGAAGGAACAATCCTCGCCGCCATGGATGTGGAATCTCTGTACTCCAATATCCCACACCAGGATGGATTAAATCCCTGCAAAGACTTCCTGGAAAACACAGGGATTGATGCTGACTCTGTAGTGAAACAAAATTCATTCTAACCCACAATTACTTCACATTTGGCGACAACATATATTTACAGGAGACAGGCACAGCAATGAAAAGCAAAATGGAACCACAATATGCAAATCTTTTCATGGCCAAGCTTGAAAGTGACTTTTTATCCTTTTGTCCTATCCTCTGGCCTATTTCTGGTACATAGATGATATTTTAATCACCTGAATGGAGTCAGGGCAACAGCTGAAGACATTCCATGAACACTTTAATCAGTTTCATTCCACCATCAACTTAAAATTCAACTACTCCTGCACTGAAATAAACTTTCTGGACACAATCATCAAGCTACGGAACAATGAAGTAGAGACATCCATGTACCATAAGCCAATTGACCATCCAATGTATCTTCAATGGGACAGTTTTCATCCAAAACAAATAAAAAATTCTATTGTGTACAGTCAGGCCATCATACACAATCGGATATGTTCCAACCCTACAGATAGAGACAATCACCTTGAGGACCTCGGAAAGACCTTTTTAAATCAGAGTTACCATACAAGAGCAATTGAAAACCAAATTACAAGAGCCACCAGAATACCAAGAAATCATCTCCTACATTACAAAACTAAAGAAGAAAACAATAAGATTCCCTCTCGTAGTCACCTACAATTCAAATCTGGAGGTGTTTAGAGGAGCTGTACGGAAACTACAACCACTACTACAAAAAGATGCCTGACTGAAATTTATATTTCCAGACCCCCCACTTCTATGTTTTAGGCAGCCCCAAATCTAAAAAGCATCATTGTCAGAAGCTCACTGTCCTATCCAAAAACAACAGAAACACTTCTATGCAAGCATAAGAGGTGCACAACCTGCCCATTTATAATGGACAAAATAAAGATTCCTAGCACAGATAAGGACTACAAGACCCATGGTACCTTCAGCTGCACCACAAGCAATGTGGTGTACTTAATTATATGTACAAAATGTACAAGTGGGAATCTGTATATATGGGAGACTGGGCAACAACTTAGAACTAGGATGAACTCTCATCGCCACACAATAAAAGAAAAAAGGATATATCTACCTGTGGCTAATCATTTCTGTAGCCCTGATCACACAATAATGGATATGAAAATACTAGTTTTGAAAGGTAATGTCATATCTCAAAGAAACAGGAGAGTCTGGGAATATAAATTTAGGATAACCTTTGACACATTCAGAGCAGAAATGAATGTGTCAAATGGATTTCTGTCTTTCTACATCAATTGAGGAATTTTCAAATCTTGGACCAACCATTAATCAAAGAATAATATAACTATCGTGCCTCTTATCTCTGCTGATATTTACTACCCCGGCTGCTCTTCCTCTCCCAACACTGACCACTATGCTCTTCGTATCCAACCCTCCATGTGTATATACAGTGCCTTGTGAAACTATTTGGCCCCCTGGAACTTTTCAACTTTTTGCTACATTTCAGGCTGCAAACATAAAGATATAAATTCTAAATTTTTTGTGAAGACTCAACAACAAGTGGGACACAATTGTGAATTGTAACGAAATTTATTGGATTTTTTAAAACTTTTTTAAGAAATAAAAAACTGAAAAGTGGGGCGTGCAATATTATTCAGTCCCCTTGAGTTAATACTTTGTAGCGCCACCTTTTGCTGCGATTACAGCTGCAAGTCGCTTGGGGTATGTCTCGATCAGTTTTGCACATCGAGAGACTGAAATTCTTGCCCATTTTTTCTTGCAAAACAGCTGGAGCTCAGTGATGTTTGATGGAGAGTGTTTGTGAACAGCAGTTTTCAGCTCTTTCCACAGATTCTCGATAGAACTCAGGTCTGGACTTTGACTTGGCCATTCTAACACCTGGATACATTTATTTTTGAACCATTCCATTGTAGATTTTGCTTTATGTTTGGGATCATTGTCTTGTTGAAAGATAAATCTCAGTCCCAGTCTCAGGTCTTTTACAGACTCCAACAGGTTTTCTTCCAGAATGGTCCTGTATTTGGCTCTGTCCATCTTCCCATCAATTTTAAGCATTTTCTCTGTCCCTGTTGAAGAAAAGCATGCCAAAACCATGATGCTGCTGCCACCATGTTTGACAGTGGGGATGGTGTTTTGAGGGTGATGAGCTGTGTTGCTTTTACGCCAAACATATCGTTTTGCATTGTGGCCAAAAAGTTCAATTTTGGTTTCATCTGACCAGAGCACCTTATTCCACATGTTTGGTGTGTCTCCCAGGTGGCTTGTGGCAAACTTCTAACTAAACTTTTTATGGATATCTTTGAGAAATGTGCTTTCTTCTTGCCGCTCTTCCATAAAGGCCAGATTTGTGCAGTGTACGACTGATTGTTGTCTTATGGACAGACTCTACCACCTCAGCTTTAGATCTCTGCAGTTCATCCAGAGTGATCATGGGCCTTTTGGCTGAATCTCTGATCAGTCTTCTCCTTGTTCGAGATGAAAGTTTAGAGGGACAGCCGGGTCTTGGTAGATTTGCGATGGTCTGATACTCTTCCCATTTCAATATGATCACTTACATAGTGCGCCTTGAGATAATTAAAACTTGGAAAATCTTTTTGTATCCAAATCCGGCTTTAAACTTTGTCACAACAGTATCTTGGACCTGCCTGGTGTGTTCCTTGGTCTTCATGATGCTCTCTGCACTTGAAACAGAACCCTGAGACTAACACAGACCAGGTGCTTTTATGTGGAGACTTGATTATGCACAAGTGGATTCTATTTATCATTACCAGTCATTTAGGACACCATTGGATCATTCAGAGATCCTCACTGACCCTCTGGAGTGCATTTGCTGCACTGAAAGTTACGGGGCTAAATAATATTGCACGCCCCGCTTTCAGTTTTTTATTTGCTAAAAAAGTTTAAAATATGCAATAAATTTCGTTCCACTTCATGATTGTGTCCCACTTGTTGATTCTTTAAAACAAAATTTGAATTTATATCTTTATGTTTGAAGCCTGAAATGTGACAAAAGGTTGAAAAGTTCAAGGGGGTCAAATACTTTCACAAGGCACTTTATGTGTGTGTTCGGAATTTGTGTCATTATTATGCCTGATGAAGAAACCTCAAGGTACCATCGCACGTAGAGATATCGCCGGGAGATTTGTTAAGCAATCTCCGAATGTGGCGATATCGCTACCACATCGCCAGTGCCTTGCGGAGTGTGACAGGGCAATATTATGGTGAGAAATCGACGGTGGTGCGTCGCCTGATTGCCCTGCTCTGCTGAGAAATCAGGTGATTTTCACCAGGCAATTTCTGCGCAACATGGCGTGTGACCGGGCGATAGCGATGTAGAAAGTTAGCTCACACCACCTGGAAGCAATTCCAGAGGTGTACCTGACTGTTCTGTTTCTGCAAGACAAAGTACCTCGAGGTCCGAGCTGCTGTGATCATATGATAGAAAGACCAGATACAGCGGTATGTCTGGGTATAGTAGTATCTGTTTATTTCCCTACGCATTTCGGAGTCGTATCCCAAACTCCTTCCTCAGGGAACCTCAGGGAGTTTGGGATACGACTCCGAAACGCGTAGGAAAATAAACAGCTACTACTATACCCAGACATACCGCTGTATCTGGTCTTTCTATCATATGATCACAGCAGCTTGGACCACGAGGTACTTTGTCCTGCAAAAGCTTATCGTGACCACAGTGACCTGTGGAGGTACTGTCCTGGCAGCAGCTGTATTGTTCTGAGCGATCACGCCGGTTGTGTGCTACACAACCCTATCAGATGAGCAGTTCCTAGATTTCACCACTTAAAACCTGTCTCCTAAAGGATAAGACCCTTTTTTGCGCATCATTCTCACCCCTATTTTAGATGAGTGTTCTGTTTGGCACGCCCTGTCTGCCGTGATTGGTGGTCACTCCTGCGTTCCCATTGGCTGGCAATGGCTAAGGCGCCATATTTGAATAGCGATGTAGTAGAAAGGACACATGTGTCATGTAGTGGGCAGACTTCCTGACAAGGCTGACAAATGGCGACGCAGTTGTGTTGGCCAATCGGAGTGTTAGGATCGTGGTGTGCAACACTTTGGCACGCCTGTCTCCTCGCCGCGCTCACACTCTGCGCCCACATCGCTGATGCGGTGGTGGCGTGTGACGTGGCGATTTGGCGGCGACGTGGGAATGTCAAATCACTTCCGGTCTGTGGCAGGTGATTTCCGGAACGCAGGATCACTGAACATCGCACGCGAGATGTCTATGTGTGACATGGCGAAGGCGATGTGCATAAAAGTGCCCGGAACGTGCGCGCTCACGTCAAATTGCCAGCCATATGGCGGCGATATTGCTACGTGTGACGGTACCTTTAGAGTTTTGAAAGCTTGCCGTTATTTACCATCTTTTCAGTTTCACGGTACAAACATTTTTTACCTTATCGAATCCACTCATCATTTCTGCAAAGTTCTCATTTTTTCTGTGGTTTTCTGCAGCACATTACAGCACAATGCCCTTAAAAATAGCAGCTTGATAATAATGCTCCTGAATAAAAATATCCGCTTTACACTGTCCCCCCTAAATAAATGAATACCTCTCTCTGTGCTGCCTGCAAAAAATATGACCCCCACGATATACCATTTATGGTGTGGTCTCCACACAGCCCTCTACTTTCTATGCTGGGAACCCTCTTTACACTATAATCTCTCATACTGTGTCCCTCTATAATAATAGATAATGTGCCCGCTCATCATAAAACCTCTCCTCAACATGCTGTCCCCTCCTTGCTGTAGCCTCACACTGCCCCCCATGCTGCCCCTCTCTATACCACCTATACCACTGTATACCACCTCCACACACTTCCCAGTCGCCATTCAGTTCCCCCTCCCATTTTTCTCTACAATTCTCACACTATTCTCCTTCCTTCATACTGTCTCCTCACATAACCTGTCACTTACTATACTGTCTCCACACATATTTCCCCCCTCGCTTTACATACTGGCTCCTCACACATCTTCCTTATTTCCACACACATTCCCCACTCCTCATTTAATTTCCTTACACATTTCCCAACTCCCCCATTAATCATAAGGTCTTCACACACATTCCTCCTCTCACTCTCCAAACTGTCTCCTCATATTTCCCCCTCATCATACTGTGTCTGCTCCCACCCCTTCTCCTCACTCCTCATAATGTGTCCACACCCATTCATTCTCCTTTTGCTCTTCATGCTGTGTATGCACCAATATTCAACCTTGCTTCTCAAACTGTGTCTGCACCCATCCCCTCCCTTGCTCCTCATTTTGTGTCTGCAAGAATTCATTCTCTTTCCTCATACTGTGTAGGCAATGATTCCGCTCATCTCGCTCTTTATACTGTGTAGGCATCAACTCTCAGCATTGGTCATTAAACTATGTCCACACTAATTCCCACCCTTTCTCTTATGTCTCCACCTTGCTCCTTTTACTGTGAAGACTACATCTTGCTCCTTATACTGTGTATGCATAAATCCACTTTCTCACCCTTAGCTGCTCATACTGTGTCCGCATCATTTTCTCCTGCTCACCATACTGTAAAAACAATTAATCTTCGGTTACCTCCAGCTTAATTGGGGAACTTACCAGACCAATTGTGGCGCCCCTGCGTACAGGTGGCCACAGAAGGGTACTGCAGCCAGGCAGGTAGGACAATAGTAAACACTACACCCTCACAGCCCACATCCCCAGGCATAGAAGGGGTCACATCCAGCTCTGAGGTTAGACACTATATGAGACCAGAGGAGTGGTGGATGAGGAGTGGGTTGGGCACACCAGAAGGTCAGGTGACTGACAGTATATAGAGAGGGGGAGGAGTGAAGGAAGTCAGTAGGCTGAAGTAGCTGAGAAGTAAAGACTGAAAGAGAACACACGTCCTGGAAGAGCCTAGCAGAGGAGCGCAGACCCGTACTGAGCCAGTGTGAGCCAGATGGGGGGGAAAGCCCGTCCGAAGCAGAGACCACCAGGAGTGTGAGAGAACAGAGAGGGACGGTGTACCCGTGCCCTAGACAGCAGCCGAAGCTACTGATAGCAGGTGGAGAAGCCCTCCTAGACATTGGAAGGAGCACGAGGAAGGAGCCTGGCAGAGCCTCATGCTAGAGGACTGTTGCAGGCTGGGCTAAAGCAGAGTGTCGGCTCTGAAGGGGACCGACGATTCACCCGGTATCCCCAGATTCACCGACGGGAGCTTCAGTTTCAGGCTGGAGTTCCTAACCCAAAAGACAGGCAGCTAAGTGACAGATTAGGACTCACAGAAGCCCGAGTCACCGCTATACTGTCGAGCAGGGGCGGGCTGGCCCAGGTGGCAGGGGGGCAAGTGCCCCCTGGGCTGGTGGTATAGTCCACTTCTAGGGCCGCCCCCTACAGAAACGGGCCGGCCGCGGGCGTTGCTTTGCGGCCGGCACATGACGCGAGACGGCCCGGCCGCGGGAGTTGCGGGGAGTTGCGATAGCACCCACCCCCCCCCCCCCCCCCCGCTTCTCAGGTCAGGCCTGATAGCACCCCCCCCCCCCGCTTCTCAGGTCAGACCTGACAGCACAAACCCCCCCCCCCCTTCTCAGGTCAGACCTGACAGCACCCCCCCCCCCCCCCCCGCTTCTCAGGTCAGACCTGACAGCACAAACCCCCCCCCCCCGCTTCTCAGGTCAGACTTGACAGCACCCCCCCCCCCCACCTCCCGCTTCTCAAGTCAGGGCCGGCAGGGCAAATCTGCCACCCAGGGATGGAGGCTCCAGCCAGCCCCTGCTGTCGAGTGTCCCACAACCCATGAGGAAAGAGAGTAAAAGCCTGGAAAGGCACACTTAAAGACTGTGTGAGGGGTCACAAGGAGAGAGGAGCCTGGCTGCAGGAGAGAAGGGAACCCGGAAAGGGAGTAGAAAGCAACCGTGTACTTGAACTGTGTCTGTGAATAACCTGTAACTTACTTGAAGGAGAACCACTAAGTAAAGCCTTGGAAACCCTGCATTGCCTCTCTTGCCTGCTTCCATCTGCAGACCCTTTCTCCCATACAGGCTTGCACCGTGAAGACTTCAACCTGCAGAGCCACAGCTTGTCAGCACCAGCCCTGGAGAGAGAGATCTCTGCAGCCTGTGAAGTAAGTGTGCTCCAACAATACACACACACAATAGACTTTAATTCCTTACTGCCCCGGGGGATACAGTTCTCCCCACTGGAACTATACCATCCCCGCTGCCATTCCATCACCCCCGGAGGTTCTGCAGCAGCGGCGGCCCCATCGCTGGCCGCACCAAGTGGGTGGCGTCACCCGTGACAATCCCCTTGTAAATAATTCCCCCTTTTATTGTGCTGAGCCAGGGACACGGTCCGGACCAGGCCACCAGTGACATCCCCAGCAGCAGATCGGTCCGGTACCGAGTACCCCACGTCCCTTGGGGCTCGACAACCTGGCGTCACGAACAGGATCTACCCGGTCCAAAAGAATTGGACCTTGTGTGCCTAAATCCTGTGTTCTGGACTTTTCCCGCCAAATCTGACCCTAATGGCGGCCACAGGGGACTAGCGCCATGTGCAGGGGAGGCGTTCCCAAGACTCCCATCGTGGGCTGGTCCGGTCCAAGGCGCGAAAAGAAGGTCCCGCCCTGGCTCTCCTTAACTCCGGGAGAGCCAGCTGTCACTCTAAAAGAAGAGCTGCCGCCCCTAGACCCTCCTACCAAGAAGCTGGCGCGAACGAAGAAGGAAATCGTCATCAGGAGGGGGCGGAGCAGGCAACCGAAAGAGAAGCAGTCGCGATTCCAGTACACGAGGACGGAAGCGGAGGACGCCTGGAAGAACGCTGCACCCGGAAGACCACGCGTGATCCCGGAGGGCCCACAGAAAGATTTAGTGGAGGAACCCGGCCGAGGAGAGACCCCGTGTGACCGTGGAGAGATGGCAGAAGGTGGAGAGCGTCCCTACGTCCCGGATACCCGGAGGGGTGTATTGCGGCTGCTGCCCCAGCAGATGACCCTGATCCACGAACAGCGTACCCGGATCCAGCTTAACATCGAACAGCATCAGCGAAGCTACGAGTCGGTAACTGTACAACCCGGCTGGGTTGCCAACACCCGTGACCGCATGCAAAGCGAGGGTGGATGCCGAACAGGAAATCTCGTGGATGTGACTGTGCCGCGTGCTGCCAAGCGAGAGACCGACCCGCTCGGAGCCCTAGAGGAGAAGTGGTTGTCCCTGCCGGAGCCCCTGATACCAGCGCCCAAGATGACAGAGGTAAAGGAGAGTTACCTGCTGATTGACGCCCTGCAAGAACTTGAGATGTTCCCCAGAAAGAGAGGACCGCCAACACTTCCGTGGAAGGTCAAGCTGGAAGGAAAGAAGGAGTGAACACGGGTCCTTAAAGAAGTACAGATGAAGGAACTGTAAGTGTGAATGTACATTGTTCCTTATTGCTCCCCCAACCTTACCTGAGTGAACGCTAGCATTCCCCTGTCTGTTTTATGTGTTTTACATGGACAATTGATATCATGAACAATGACTTGATACGAACTCCCTTTTGTATATAGTTGAGCGCACTTGTGTGCTCCCCTTTGGTTTTAAGACCAGAAGCACATGCGAGATTATGCACGAACTCTGCATTTTGAACTTTGAAGCTGCTTTTTGAGACTTTTGCACTTTTGAGAATTTTTGAAAGTTTTAGCACTTTTTGAAAAGAAGAGAGATTTTATACTTTTATACGAAGTAACGTTTATAATGTCTTTTATAGAGAAAAGAGGGTAATGATGAGTATAGATACCCATGCACTTATGTTTATAGTTAATGCAACGTTCCAAGAATCGTGCCTCCCGGACGGGAAAAAACCAAGAATCCATAATGTTTACTGTTATATATAATATAAAAATGTTTTCAGGGTAACCAATGTCGAGTCGCGCGCGGATGCGCTGTTTAACTCCGGGAGAATGTGGCGCCCCTGCGTACAGGTGGCCACAGAAGGGTACTGCAGCCAGGCAGGTAGGACAATAGTAAACACTACACCCTCACAGCCCACATCCCCACGCATAGAAGGGGTCACATCCAGCTCTGAGGTTAGACACTATATGAGACCAGAGGAGTGGTGGATGAGGAGTGGGTTGGGCACACCAGAAGGTCAGGTGACTGACAGTGTATAGAGAGGGGGAGGAGTGAAGGAAGTCAGTAGGCTGAAGTAGCTGAGAAGTAAAGACTGAAAGAGAACACACGTCCTGGAAGAGCCTAGCAGAGGAGCGCAGACCCGTACTGAGCCAGTGTGAGCCAGATGGGGGGGAAAGCCCGTCCGAAGCAGAGACCACCAGGAGTGTGAGAGAACAGAGAGGGACGGTGTACCCGTGCCCTAGACAGCAGCCGAAGCTACTGATAGCAGGTGGAGAAGCCCTCCTAGACATTGGAAGGAGCACGAGGAAGGAGCCTGGCAGAGCCTCATGCTAGAGGACTGTTGCAGGCTGGGCTAAAGCAGAGTGTCGGCTCTGAAGGGGACCGACGATTCACCCGGTATCCCCAGATTTACCGACGGGGAGCTTCAGTTTCAGGCTGGAGTTCCTAACCCAAAAGACAGGCAGCTAAGTGACAGATTAGGACTCACAGAAGCCCGAGTCACCGCTATACTGTCGAGTGTCCCACAACCCATGAGGAAAGAGAGTAAAAGCCCGGAAAGGCACACTTAAAGACTGTGTGAGGTGTCACAAGGAGAGAGGAGCCTGGCTGCAGGAGAGAAGGGAACCCGGAAAGGGAGTAGAAAGCAACCGTGTACTTGAACTGTGTCTGTGAATAACCTGTAACTTACTTGAAGGAGAACAACTAAGTAAAGCCTTGGAAACCCTGCATTGCCTCTCTTGCCTGCTTCCATCTGCAGACCCTTTCTCCCATACAGGCTTGCACCGTGAAGACTTCAACCTGCAGAGCCACAGCTTGTCAGCACCAGCCCTGGAGAGAGAGATCCCTGCAGCCTGTGAAGTAAGTGTGCTCCAACAATACACACACACAATAGACTTTAATTCCTTACTGCCCCGGGGGATACAGTTCTCCCCACTGGAACTACACCATCCCCGCTGCCATTCCATCACCCCCGGAGGTTCTGCAGCAGCGGCGGCCCCATCGCTGGCCGCACCAAGTGGGTGGCGTCACCCGTGACAATCCCCTTGTAAATAATTCCCCCTTTTATTGTGCTGAGCCAGGGACACGGTCCGGACCAGGCCACCAGTGACATCCCCAGCAGCAGATTGGTCCGGTACCGAGTACCCCACGTCCCTTGGGGCTCGACACAATCTTGTTTGTGCCTGTGCAGTACCGGAAAGTAACGTTAGCACCACAATCAAGTGACCTGATCATGCTGCGGATGTTGCCCTGACCCAGAAGTGTTTGCAGTCAGGGCTTCAATTGCACTTGCGCATAAAAGAGTACAGGTCATTGCTGGGAACCAGCTTGCTATTTCTGCTCTAAGCTGACAGAGAGGACCTCACCGATAATAAAAGTTTAGAATTTACAAAAGAGACACTGACCTCGAGGGACCATAAGAGCTTACACTCTACAAGAGAGAGGATACTGCTGACCAGTGGCATAACTAGAGTCTGGCAGCCCCGGTGCAAAACTTAGACCTGGGCTCGCCCTCCCGCATTACTACTAGAAAAAGCCAGTACTTAAAGTCTGGATTTTAATCAATTGCTACAACTGCTAATATCATTTTAAACAAGAGGACCATAGTTGATTTAGCAAAATAGGGATTCCGTTTATTAAGAACAATCCACATAGTTAGACAGATTATGATAGGTAATATTTCAAGGTAAAAATTAAAGTGCACAGTGTTGAGACAAACGAACATGCATGGAGTTGCCTCCTTAGCAGTATAGGACTCATCTGACAATTTCGTTATGCGGATCTTACAGAGATATATATACAGTCAGTTGACAGGGGTTTTACAATTCAGTATCATACATCATGACATACAACAACAATGTATACATAGTGCTTAGAGACAAGGTTATATCAGGTCAAATAGGTGTGCAAACAATCTCAGGTTGACATACAGAGCATTAGTATGTAAAGTAATACTGTCCTACAACTTAGGAGAGAGCACACCCTTGCCTGCAGGCACCACTTTCTATGTATAACCATGCATCATGTTGCCAGCATTAGCAATGTTTCCCCTGTTCAATACTGTTCTGAAAAAGGCCAGTCTCTAATCTACTGCCTAGAGCCACAAACTTAGTGTCAATTCTGCTGTCATACCGTCTGCCGTTGGAGGGTCCCTCCGTGCAAGTGCCGGCCCCTACGCCGTTTCGCTGTTAAGCTTCGTCAGGGGCGTGGCTACGGCATCGTTCCTTCCTCCTTTATACCATGTGACTACGCACATGGTAACCTTCAGCCAATCACGGCGCTCTCTATGGCGCATGCGCATCTCGCCGCTATGGCTCGCATCCCCTTTCCAGCCCCGTCATGGCCGCGCACGGATTGTTTAAACCGCAGCCATGGTGACGGGAGTGGGCGGGACAGGAGCCAGCGGGTAGATGGGCCGTGCGCGCTTAACCCCTGATTGGCAGAAGGTGAGACACTGCTGACAGTGGCAGCTACAATTATTTATTGTACAGCCTGGACTCATACTTCTCCCACCTTCTATGGATAGCATTTAAGTACATCCTAAAGGGACATGGTTACACTCCGCAATAATTTGTAGGGCATACTATACAGTTCCACATTGTGTTCCTCTATACATATACCCCCATTGCACAGATTTAGATCTTACAATTGCCAGAGCGGTGCTGACATCACATATGAGAATAGTACATACATCCTACATTCCATTATGCTAGGAACCAGTCATTTATTTATCACAGATAATGTTCCACTTTTTCAGATGAATAGGGGGCAGTTGTGGTCCAGTGTGTCAACATGGATCTTTCAAGCTGTCACATATCTCAGTCAGGCAGTTATCACCACAAGGAGGTACCAGAAGATCACCGCAGTTCTATCCGAAAAGAAATGAAAATGTGAGATTAAAATATATATGTGAAGTTAAAATCAGCACCTGCAAGTCAAAGGCATCACCCATATCAAGGTCTTATTATAAAGGGTATGCATATTTACGCACTGGATTAACCTAGATATGAGACAAAACTATTCACTTCGTTGAGCCCCATAGGTGTCAACGTGCCTAGGACCGTAATCCAGTGACATTCCCGCTGCTGCAATCTCTTCACTATGTCACCTCCCCTTGACCCTAGACTGACATGTTCAATACCTCTGACCATAAAGGTCTTTGGATTTGAACTATGATGTTCTTTAAAGTGACGCGGGATGGTTTTTAAAATTGTTACATCTTCAACCTCTTTGGATGCGGTAATATCGCGAACATGTTCACGTATTCGTACCTTCATCTGTCTGGAGGTAAGACCTATGTAGATCTTGGAACATCCACATGTAGCGTAATAGATGACGTGACTAGTTGTACATGAGATGTAGCTGCGAATTGGGAATTGTAATTTTCCGTCCGCAGATTCAAAGTTGCTACATCGCAATGTATTTTTTGCACGAGACACAATCACCACATGAGAAACAGCCTTGAATTTTTGGCCGCCTCCCAAATGGTGTCGCTGCCTCTGGGATGTAATGACTCTCTACCAAGATGTCTTTGAGGTTTCGGCTTCTTTTACATGTCATCTGTGGATAATGCCCTCCCGCATGTAGATGAAATGTACAGGCCTCATGTAACATTCTAAATCGTTTAAAGACTCACAAATTGACCCCTCTTCCCCTTCAATATGAATTAATGTTCCTCATCCTGCTATACTGTACATGGTCCTGCTCCTGGAATATGGCTCTTATCATGGTATATATATCCCGCATCTTGGTTTATATGGTCCGCCTCCTCCCATCGCCATAGTCGTCCAATTATTATAATGCATCCCCATATTCCTCCATATATTACTATGTATCCCCATAGTCCTCTATGTATTATAATGCATCCCATAGTCCTCCATTCATAAGGTAGCCCCATAATCATTCAATTATTATAATGAACCCCCATTATCCTACATATAATATACTGCAGCCTCACATCCCTCCAAATATCATAATGCAGCCTCATAGCCCTCCTTATAGCATAATGCAGCCTCATATCCTCTCCATATAGTATAATACAGCCTCATAGCCCTCCATATAGCATTATACAGCCTCATAGCTCTCCATATAGTGCAGCCTCAAAACTCTCCATATAGTGTAATACAGCCTCAAAATTCTCCATATAGTGCAGCCTCTAAACTCTTCTTATGAGGCACCCTCAAAATCTACCATATAGTGCAGGCTCATAACTTTTCATATAGTGCAGCTTCAAAACTCTCCATACAGTGCAGTATTATATATGCAGCCTCATATCTCTCCATATCGTGCAGTATTAAATATGCAGCCTTATATCTCCCATATAGTGCAGTATTATATATGCAGTCTTATAGCTCCCATAAGGTGCACTATTATATATGCAGCCTTGTCGTACCCCTGCGGACAGGTAGCCACAGAGAAGTGCAGCAGCTGGAATGGTAAACCATTCACCCCAACCCAAAAGCACCCGACACAACCCTGAATTCCCAAGCTGAGTGGTGGTTGGAGCTTAGCAGACACCTGTGAGAGGGGGAGGAGTTATAGTTTGTTTACCTCAGAGTGACAGTGACAGTTGCCAGTTGGAAGTTGGAGCTGAAGAAGGGTTGCTGACTCAGCAGAGAGACAGCAGGGAGAGACTGTAATAACAAAGGAAAAACACCGGGACCCGGCAGCCGGTGTCATCTTATGGCTGACCGGGTCCGAAGCTACTGACATCCCTGAGAGACCGACCAGGTGTAGGAAGGAAAGAGTGCAAGGTCTAAGACCGGCTTGACAGCGTCACTAAGGGACTGGGTCGATGGACAGGGTACCGGCCCTGTAAAAGTGGTTAGAGACTACAGCCCCGGCCACAGATTAACCGGTGAGGTGAAGGGTCTTTGTGCCCGGAACCTAACAGAACAAAGAAAACCCAGAAAAGGCCTCACATAGGACTTGAGGGTGAGAGAGAGGACTCCCTGAGACTTTCGAGACTGCTGGCCCTGAGGTAGTGGTCCTGAGAAGAGAGACCCAGAAAGGACTAAAGAAAGGGGATGTTTGGTGAACCAGACCAGCTGCTGACCAGCTACCGGTGTGCTCACTGTTTGAAAATACAGTGACTGTGTGAACATATTACAGTGAGTAAAGCACCCGGTTAAACCTGAAGAAATGTGTGAGAGTCTTTATTAAAGGTCTATGGTTGTGGACACCAGCATCTGAGGAGAGGTTAAGCCTGAGATCTGGAGGACACCAGTCAGTATTAAGTGCACCACCATCATCACCTCACAACAACTACACCAACCAAAAACTATTATCACCGGCCCAGGGATCATTCTAGCCCTACCTATGGAGGGCTTATCACCCGGCTGCATCCCATTATCATCCCCTGGAGCTGAGACAAGCAGCGGCGGTCATATCTGGCTGCATCCAATAGGTGGCATCACTGACAAACTCTTATTTTTATTTTTCCATTTTTACAATTATCCCCTTTTTTATTTGCAATCCCTCTAGGGCCATGGAACTGGTCCACGGCCACCACTGTGACATCCCCCTGCAAACAGAGAATAAGGACCGGTCCCGAGTAACCCATAGCCCTGAGGGCAATGCAGCCTTATAGCTCCCATATAGTGCAGTATTATATATGCAGCCTTATAGCTCCCATACGGTGGAGTTTTATATATGCCGTCTTATATATGACCCCCATTCCTCTGACCATACTGCATTCAATTATTAAAACAAAAAATCTGTACTTACCTCTCCTGGTTCCCTCACTGCTCCGGCAGTCTCCTCTGAAGATTAAAGACTCAGGATGAGGAAGAGGTACCGCCAGCCTGCATTCCACAGTGCACTGCATAAAGCAGGAAGTGGGAGGAGGTGGAACAGTGGAACGCAGGCCAGGAAGCCTGCAGGTCAGAGGAGGCGAGGGGCAGAAGCAGCAGCAGGAAGTAGGAGGCTTCCTTCCCCCTCTTCTCCCTGACATATGAGCGGCCTATAGCGGCCTGTGCTGCGGCGCTGTCACATGGATGTATGTCCTTGGGGAAGCACATACATGTGCTGCGGGCACCTGGCACCGCGATTGCCTATTGCAGGGGGCTGCCGGCGGCCAGGGCCCCGTCGCACCCATGACCCCTGCGACCGCAATCGTTACGCCACTGCGGCTGACCATAAGTGCTTACACTCTACAAGAGAGCAAAGATAGAACCCCACTGAATATAAGATCTTACATTCTACACTAGCTAGAACACAGCTGACCATAAGAGCTTACACTTTATAGGACAGAGAGTGCCCTGCTGATCATAAGAGTTGACACTCTACGTGAAAGGGAGAGGGATAAAGAACCCTGCTGGTTATAGGAGGTTACACTATGTAAATTAATAGCGCTATATAAATGAATAAATATTATAAAAAAGAGAGTGAGAGAGGACCTACTGATCCTAAAAGCTTACATTCTACAGAAGAGAGAAAGTGGAACCATTGATCATAAGAGCTTACACTTCACAGGTGAGAAAGAGTAAGAGAGAGAACCCTGCTGATTATAAAAGCTTAGGGTACATCACACACAGCGATATTGCTAGCGATATCGCTGAAATCAGCGACCTCGCCAGCGATATCGCTGTGTGTGACATGTAGCAGCAATCAGGCCCCTGCTGTGAGGTCGCTGATTGCTGCACATCCTTCAGGACCATTTTTTAGTCCTTGGTGTGACATTGGTCAGCACGCATAGCGGCGTGTGATAGGCGAGAGACCAGCGATCAGCGACCTCACAGGCTGGAAACCATGGTAAACACTGGGTAACTAAGCAGCACGCGCTGCCTAGATACCCGTGTTTTATCATGGTTACCAGCGATGTTGAGGTGGCGCCCTGGTCCCTGGTCGCTGAGGAGATCTGTCTGTTTGACAGCTCCCCAGAAACCACGCAGCGATGTTCCATCAATCCTGGTCATTGTCGGGATCGCTGGAACATCCCTGTGTGTGACGGCACCCTAACACTCTAAACATAAGATATAGGTCCCACTACCCATAAGTGCTTAGACACGAAGGAAGTGAGAAAGAGGACCCACTGACATTAAAAGCTTTCACTCTACAGAAAAACAGTGAAATCACTGATGATAATAGCTTAAACTCTAAGGCTGCCTTCAGACTTGCAGATGCATCTGCAGCGTTTTGCAGATGCATCTGCAAGCATCTGCATGCAGACCACGGCCCCTATGCTTATAATGGTGCGCACGGCGGTCTGCAGATGCTTGCGAACCGCCGTGCGCACCCATTCACTCCTATATGTGATCTGTGCGCACGCGGATGCCTGCGTACAGATCACACACTCTCGTCCGCACCAGGGACGCGACATCTCGCGTCCATGGTGCGGGCGGGAGTGTGTTATTTGTGCGCAGGCATCCGCATGCGCACAGATCACATATAGGAGTGAATGGGTGCGCACGGCGGTCCGCAAGCATCTGCAGACCGCCGTGCGCACCATTATAAACATAGGGGCCGCGGTCTGCATGCAGATGCTTGCAGATGCATCTGTAAAACGCTGCAGATGCATCTGCAAGTCTGAAGGCAGCCTAAATGAGAGAGAAAACGTGGGGATCTTGCTGAGCATAAGTGCTTACACTCTACAGGACTGCAGAGCAGCTTTACCCAGTGACTCTGGAGATAAAGAAGAACTCTGCAATACAATAGGAATCGCTGATCTATGATGGCGGAGGTACTGTCCACCACTGTATAAATGAAGATAATCAGTAAGATGTTATAGCTGCAGGGCATTCTGAAGAGGCATGTGTGACACTGACAATACAAAATATTACCCTGCTCTCAGATTCCTCAGCACTTTGGAAATGATGCCAGGCAGGTTTCCTTTTTTTAATTTTCCCAAAATGTTCAAATACATGTAAAATTGCAAGTTTACTCAAACTCGATCCTTGACAGATCGATCCACTCATATCTATTTACAAGGTAAAAAAAAAAAGTGTGCAAGTTGCCAGATAGGAACTACTGTAGAGGTACGGCTGCCAAAAGAGGTAACTGTCAGAACTGGTCATGATCATGTCATGCCAACAGGCTATCACAAGTACACACACAGTGATGCAAGTGTCAGCTAGTTCCTTTACACCAACCATCTACCTCTATTAAAGGGCTACTCTGGGGAGAAAAAAAAAGTTATTCTAATGGCCATGACCTCATAAATTATAAAGATAATATCCATAGTGCTGTTTCCCATCCTCACAGAATCTGCAATTCAGAGTAGCACTACTCTTAGGTGCTTCCCCTTCTTTCTAGCAATGATCATGCTTCCTTTTGTCAGACTGAATTAAAGCAGATATTAACAGGCGGTAGCCACTTAGTGGCATGGAGCTGGCCACACCCTGTGATGTAAAATGTAACTTCCTCAAAATGAGAGGGAGCACCAAAGAGCAGCTGTTGAGGTGTCACACGTACAGACATATTGAACGACGCAGCAATGATTCCGGTGACAAGCGAACGATATTTGCGGTCGTTTGGTCGCCTATGTGCTTCAGTTCTGAATAGGCGAAGTCGTAAACTAGATCGTTGGAAAGGTGTAACACACAATGATGTTGCAGGTTGAATGAACGACAGATTTATGGACATGTTCATAAACCTACGATCAACGATCTAACGACTTATCGTTGGTCGTATCTACGTGTCACATGCAACAACATCGTTACGACGTCGCTGCACCGCCTCAAAAGCCGTGATGTACCAACGATGTCGTTAATGATATCGTAGCGTGTAACGGGTCCTTTAAAGAGATGTCATTACCATCAATCATGTTGCTTTCAAGTCAGTGAAATCCACTTTAACTATTGCTTGTGTCTTTTTTCATTACTTTTACCATCCCTGAGGGGGAAAAGCATTCTGTACATCAATATCCAGTGTATTCATAGTATTTAAGGGAGCACACCACACAACTTCTAACATCCTTGTCTTTCACAATTCAGTAAATATTATATGCCGATAGATTATCATATTTAATACATATACTTTTTAATCATTGTTTTTATAATTTTGATACTGATTTTCAATGTTCTGTAACATACCTGTATGAATTTATTTGCCAGATGTCAAGAGGACTCTTACACTATTCATCCGATAAGAATATTGTGTGGAATATTAGGACACAACCCAGTTAGGGGTGGGAAGACAAGAACCAAAAGGACAGACACACAACACCAGAGAGGCTTTTTAGTGAAGTGGAGAAGAAGAGAACAGTGGAGTTGAGACTTGTCAGCCAAGTAGTCAGAGAGACCAGACTGAAAAAACCCTGACCCAGTGGCCCGTGCCACCATATGGCTAGCCCGGGTTTTATGCTGAGAACCGAGGGAAGACAGAGGGGGTCCAAGGCTTGTCTAAGTCAGTGGGGACACCGAGGGACTGGGCCAGAACCAGAGTGGCGGCTCTGCTGAAGTGGCAAGGAAGCTGTATGCCCCAACCACGAACTCTGGCGGGGTGCAAGGCCTTTATGTCCCGAGACCCAACCTCCGGCACAGCGAAAGGAAGGCCATCGAACTAGGTCTAGGAGACCCAGAAGGGTGCCCACTGAGAGCCCATGACTGCTGGACATTAGCTAGTGTGCGGAATAGACTAAAGAGGCCCGAAAGGAACATGAAGGGGGGTGTCGCAGACGACCTGTCCCAGTTGCTAAAACCACAATGGAGCTGCTGTTGTACTGAACTGTGTCTGTTGTAACATCTGATGAGCAAGAAAGTAAATCTGGTAAAGCTCAGAATTGTATGAGACTTTGTGTGTCTGAGAGGTGGAAACTGATTTTACGAGCTGGCAGCCAGAGACTTCATGAGGGTACTGAGACTTTGCACTACATCTACACTTTGTACGCAGTAGCCCTGGGGACCAGCCCAACCGGTGGAGGGCGCAACATCTCTGCGGCAACCCCCATCATCCCCAGAGGTCCCGACTGCAGTGGTGGATACATCTGGCCGCAAACCATGGGTGGCTTCACGATAATTCTTTAAAAAACAGTTTTTTACCCTTTTTATCGACACGCCCAGGACCACAGAGCTAAATACACAAGAGGTAGGGGAACAAGAGGTGCAGTAGTGTTTTATCACTAAAGACCATCAAAATGGGGGTGGTAAAACAAGGTTCACTCACCTAGCCCAGTTGTGTGACCCACAACTGGCTTGAAGGCAAAGGATTATGCTGCTTCAGGACCTCCACCGACCACTCACACATGGAACGACTATCAAAGGATTGGGAAAACAAGGTGTGTTACAGTCCGCGCTGTAATTTGTGATGACTTGGCAGCGCGGACTGTAACACACCTTGTTTTCCCAATCCTTTGAGGACCACAGAGCTGGGTCACGACACCATAGCATCCTGCAGCTCCAGACGACAGGGCCCGGTTCTGAGTACCCCACGGCCACGGTGGGCGACTCACACACAACAATCTGTAATAGATTATTCAGTGAATATAGGCTACCATTGTTATAAGCAGTCTAGGTCTTCATGACCCAGGACAATGTATTTCTGAGAACTGGGATCTTTTAAAGAGGACCTGTCACCCCCCTGGTGCTTTCCAAACTGAAAGCACCACTGAATGCAGCGTGTCTGCTGCATTCAGGGAAGGGGTCCCCCTAAAGTAAACACTTAAGGAGTCCGGAGGAACTTACTCAGTAATAAGTCATGGCTGTTACCATGTGTCCTCCAGCCCCCTTCCTCTCTGTGCTGCCTCCAGCGCTCTCTGTTCCTCATCCTGGCTCTTTGTGTCTCCCCTCCTCGCCCGCTCAAGCTCCTCTGCATCTGAAGCCACGCTGGTGCAGAGCAAGCAATGGACTGGAATAAGTCACTCTGGACTCTTTATCTGTACATTTTCTAAAGTGTTTTGTACAACTTACAGGGGGGGTAGAGACATGGGGGACCCCTTCCCTAAATGCAGCACACACGCTGCATTCAGTGGTGCTTTCAGCTTGGAAAGCACCAGGGGGGTGACAGATCCTCTTTAAGCTTGACAAAATATCATCTCACCGATCAAACAAGAGGTGAGATGACTCACAACCTGTTTAAATCTCATGATTATCAAGAAACGAGTGTTCTTAGGAATCCTTGGCCCTGACATGTTACACTAAACATTATTTTCCAAATGTTTTTTAGATTAAAACAATGTCCTGTAAATACCCTATTCTTTCTCAGATATTATGCTGCAAATCAAATTTTAGGTATTTATTTTATACTAAACTCTAATCTGAAGCCCAGAGTGCAAAATGTAATTTACTGCTAGACAAAGCAATTTTTCATGAAAAATGAGAAGTGTCACAGGTCATTTTTATTAAATGTCCACAGATGTCTTTGTACTGAGTACATCCAATGTCAGCCAAAAACACAAGCTTGTTTGACCTGACTGTACATCTGGAGCGTGTATGGTAGGTATTGTGATCATTATGTTATGACTGCTTCCTGTTAGTGCATGTATGCATATGATGAATATTCTGCCAAACATCCCGCCTGTCTCAACGGAGAGAACATTTTTTTGGCCTTACTACTTGAATCTTGACATCCTGCTGATCAGTGAAAACTAAAGATCTCTATTTCTGTCTTTTATTCCTGAGATTAAAATAGATACAGATCAACCACTTTCATCATGTCCTCTTGTCAAACTACCACTGTGATTTAATTACCGGGCGACAGTATGATCAGGCGTGTTTGTAGCCTAACAGACAGCCATTACATTAATTGACTTTTCATTCCCTACTGTGTCGATTCATAGGAGTGCACACATTTTATTGCAATCTTTCCTTCAGGATATTGTAAGACAACACAAAGATTGGTAAGTATGTCATGTTTCATTTGATAGCTTAATGTGGAATATTTAATACGTTTATAAGACCTTGAAGGATAGTGTTTGTATAACTGCTATAAGTGTTAATGTTGGACATTATGTTGGTAGTCTCCCTAAAGACCCTGTCAGCTTTCACGACACGTCCTCTTCGCTAAATATATGTCATCTTCATAATAAAACAAACCTAGAACTCTGATTCCTTTTAGAAGTTTAAGAAGAAACAGACAACTGGGTGGTGCCAGTTGGGAGTGTGTCCCCTTCAGACATTGACACTGTCCAATCAGATTTGAGAGTAGAAACTCTACTTACATACCCCTTTGACAAGAAGACCTGTAACAACCAGTAGTAAACTGTTGTGTATCTTTCTATTAGGCTAGGATCAGAATAATAAATTGCCCCGATTTTCATCTAGAAAAGTGGGCCGATTTTTTTCTTACTTGTCATCTGAGTGCTGACTGCTTTTCTATATTATCATTTATTAATAATTTACAAGATCATTTAGAGTTTCCTACATTACAGAATAGTATCCATGAAACTCAGATGTCATTCTGTGGCATCCAATTTTTTTTCTCGCACTTGATTACTGTGATTTTTTTTCATATATAAGTTCTATCTGTGGTTCATCTGTACTGCATCATTGAATAATATTGGTTTGAGTGTTGTCCCTTTCACAGATACTACTCATCATCAGATAATCATTAGATGACTACTTGGCCTGCTACCAGGTAGTCAAGTATATTCACAAGCTCAGTATAACCCCACCCCCACCACTGATTGGCAGCTTTTTGACCATATATGGGGTTGTAGCGCTCTACATTCAAATTACTTCAATATCTGCAAAAGAGAAAACAGCGATGTTATTAAAACGACAGCAAGCAGCTCAGTAAGTGATACATCACTGGAATCTGGGTTTGTGTCTCTACATTACACTGCTCTCAAATAGGATATCAAAAGCCTGGTGATAGATTTCCTTTAAAGAATAATGGAACAACAAAACGTTCTAAGAAGAGAACAATTGTTAGGTAACTAGAATACAAGCATTTACTAAAACTGACTTATCAAGAATGATGGTAGGTCATATTTAGTGGGGTTGCTCAGAACAAAATAATAGCATATGACAACCAACCCTCCACAAATGCGTTTTCCAGTGCACACATAGAGGTACATCTACTTGAGTTAAGTGGTTAAATACATGACCAAAGGTATATATTGATGATAAGTACTGCACCAAAAACATGTCTTTTGGAAAAAAAACATGGAATACAATACACATATTTTTGTTATTTTTGTCTAGTTTCTGCATGCATTTGTGATTCGTATTTTGATATCTTTTTTCCTATATATTAGAACAGGTGAAAAACATTGTATAAATGCTGAAAGAATTGACATGATGGAGAATTGAAACAACTTTAAATCTGCACCCAAATAATAAACCGTGTGTGCAATAAGTTTCAGGGTTTCAATCACCTTGCTGATACAGTAAAATACATCAAAATTGTGCAGGAGAATAAAGCAGCAAAAATGCAATGATTAAACATAAACTTCGAATATTGATGCTGTAAAGAACACTATGACCAGGTGAAAAATTTTGGCCATGCACCCAAGCCACACCCATTTGTCCTTGCAGATGCACAGGACTATTGTTTCATTGTCGAAGAATCAGAACTTTCTCATTTTTCTCTAACCTTAACTGTTGCTTTTTTGTGTCTGTAGGGCTGTGTTCACATGTTGCATTACTCCTGTGTTTTTTATTTTCTGCAGATGTCTGAATCTCACTACACAATAACATTCTTCTCTGATCATTGCATTTTTCTTGAATTTTTAATGCCTTTTACCTCTTATTTGATGTATTTTTAGTGCAGATGGGAAGCTGCTTTTTTAAGTATTTTTTATAATACAGAAAAGCTTTCATTCTGCACTTCAAAACGTAACTGCAGTTTTTCCCGATGTGTTCTTTTAGGATTCAAATAGAAACCTAGAGGAAGAAAAGTCCAAAACAGAAGAGTTCAGCGCCATCTTTAAAAAGTACAGTGGGTTAAATTTTCAAGAAATCACACCAACTTTGCTTGTACAGTTAAACACAGTCTAAAATGTATTTGATTCACCTAGGGGTCTATGGGAACTCGGAACTCGTGCGTGGAGTTGGAGGGATGTCACTGGTGGCCCACCCAGACCCGCAGCCCTGGTGGTCAACTCAAAAATTTGGGGAAAAGTAAAAGGGAATAAAAGTCTCGTGACACCACCTGTGGTTTTTGGTGAATGCACCAGCGTTGCTGTGGGCCTCTGGGGATGATGGAAGGGCAGCTGGGTGGTATAGAACCCCACAGGCACAGTCTTTTAGTGGGTAACTGGCCGGGTAGTCATTGAGGTGGATAAAGTCTCTCTGAGGCTCCCGTAGTGTACCTTCTCTTGTCTTTCTCTGTCCCGTTCTCTTGACCTGCGCCTCCCCAGTATCCTTGCACTGCCCTGCACAGCCTGCTTGTCTATCCATTGGGTAACGTGAATCGGAGCCGGCACTCCGTTGGTGGACTGGGATTCCCCCAGACCTGTGTGGTGGTCTGGCACAGGTTTTCCCCTTTCTTTCCTGGTCGCCTTTTTCCTCTCAGGGAGACACCTCTAGGGCTCACTCCTTGCTTCTTCCCTCAGTACAGACTACATCCAACTGTCTGACTTCCCGCTCTTACTCTCTGCTCTGAACTCTTCCCATCGGGACTGGGGCTCTTTCTAAAGGATTTAACCCTGTAGTCCCCTGCTCTAGAGTGTGTGCATGCAGGATTTGAGCCTCAGGTTGACTTTACACTCCCCAGTGACTGAGATACCACACACTCGGTTATGGGTGCAGTACCCCTACTGTGGCGCACTGATCAGTGGGGCGCCATATTCCCCCTTGGTGAAACACACTTGTCCCCAAGTGTTTCTACCCCGACCTGAAATAGAGTCTTTTTATATTTTCTGGAACAAAACAAGTAACATTTTTACAAACAATATGCAGCACTTATTCTTCCCTTTATGTGAGGCACGAATCTTAAACGTTGCAAAAACTTTAACTATTTATATCATTGGCCTAACGAGGCCGGTACACACTATACAGACCCAGCGGTAATCGTCCTTCACCAAGCAAAGTGTCCTTTGTAACTCCTGGGCTGCTTGTAATCACACAAGAGTCTCCAGCTTAACTATCTCAGTCCATGCTCAAACAACAGTATTTCTTCACACTATTGAACTATACACAGTAACGGGAAAGGGTAATATTTATGTACTTAAATCCGGGAGACACAGATGGCAAACCACCCGCGTGGTCCCGCATAACATTCATATATCACCTGGTCGCCACGATATAAGTCCCAGTCCAGGTGGCCCCTCTGGAGGTGGGATTCAACCTCCCGCCTTCCCACAAAGATCTCCTCATAGAGGCCAGGCTCCTGCACAAACCCCCATCTGAGGTGTAAATTGAATGTGGCCAATATACTTTCATGCCTCTGCTCGGGGGGCAACGGGAGTTGCAGGCACGCCTTAGATCGGGCTTGGCGGCTGTCCATCTCATTTTGCCACCACTCCTTGATGCGGCATTGTCGTGCCTCCTGGTCAGCCGGGCTGATTTGGGGATAGTCGTCTAGCGGCTGGGAAACAGGTCCTGGGGCACTCCGGGTAGCTTCAATGGTGGCGCAACCCCCGTTTAAGGACTCACGCCGGAACTCCCCTCTGCTCCACCAGGCTGATTCGGAACCGGTTGCTCCGGTCCCTTTGCTCCCGTCCTCCGGGTTGTTGTGGTTTGGATCCTCCTCCTCGGAGCCAGTCTGGTCGTCGTCCCCCTCAATGGCCTCAACGATCACGTCCAGCTCTGGATCGGGTTCTCCGGGGATGTAAGACTCTGTCGCTGCTCCCTCGGGGTCTGTAGGCTCCAGCATAGCGATGCCAACACTGTCTGCGGGCAGGTACTTGGTGTTCTCCGTCTGCACCCCTGCTTCTGCTCTGCTTTCAGGCGGCAGGCCTCTGACCGGGTATCCACTGGTTGCCAGGTGTTCCATCAGGGCTTGGTCCATCACCTTGGCTTCCAGGGCCTGCCTCTCCATTGCCCTGTGGGTCAGCTCCAGGGCCACGTCCGCGCTCCACCTGCGGACAGCCTACAACACAGTCTCGGTTATGTTACTTCGGAGCTCTTAGAAGGCGGCTTCCCAGAAGGCTGCATATCCCTCGTTAGTGAGGAGGGAGACCGCTCTCGGGTCCCTGTGTGCAGCTCAAGTCTCTTCCTCCTCCTCCCTCATCAGATTGGACAGTCGGGTTGCCACCATTCCTATGGGTACCAGGACTGCTTCTCTGTTGCTTTGGCCCTCCCCCTTGGTTGATTGATGGTCATTGGGGCGGGCAAACAGTTTCGCGCCTGTGGTTAGGCCCTCCCATGTTAAGGAGCGGCTGAGGCACTCCCCTGGGCCTACACATTGTCCTTTCACATTTTTAGGCCGCCATTTTGGGGTTCCCTATAAAATGGCGGGAAACAGTTATTTACCCGATTTCAAGAGTTGGTAAGGCGCCCAGTACCCGGTTACACCTGGCATGCGATCCTGTTCATGATCGCCAGAAAACTCATTCACCCATGGATCTATGGGAACTCGGAACCCGGGCGTGCAGTTGGAGGGATGTCACTGGTAGCCCACCCGGACCCGTAGCCCTGGTGGTCAACTCAAACATTTTGGGAAAAGTAAAAGGGAATAAAAGTCTTGTGACGCCACCTGTGGTTTCTGGTGAATGCACCAGCGCTGCTGTGGGCATCCGGGGATGATGGACGGGCAGCTGGGTGGTATAGCTCCCCACAGTCGGAGCAGGATCCCCGGGGCTGTGGTGAAAAGCACTTGTTGTTGTAGTGCTGGATGTGGAAAGCGCAACTGTTTACATTGAAATGAGACACCGAGGACTTTAGATTCTATACTGGTACTTTACTAGAACCGGTTCAGATGGCATTTCAGGTTACAGCTTACACAGTCTTTTAGTGGGTAGCTGGCCAGGTAGTCATTGAGGAGGATAAAGTCTCTCTGAGGCTCCCGTAGTGTACCTTCTCTTGTCTTTCTCTGTTCTATTCTCTTGACCTGCGCATCCTCACTATTCTTGCGTTGCCCTGCACACCTCGCTTGTCTACCAGGCCTGTTGAGTGATATGAGGTACCCTTCTTCTCTCTAAGGGGCTCAACCCGGTTTGGTGATCCTGGTGGGGCTGCATGTTCTGGACGGGGGGCGGGGCTGATAGTTCAGCCCTCGACTGGCCGGTGTTGACGGCTCAGAAATGAACTCACCTGTACTGTGACTCTTGAAATCGGGTAAAGAACTGTTTCCCGCCATTTTATAGGGAACCCCAAAATGGTGGCCTAAAAATGTGAAAGGTCAATGTGTAGGCCCAGGGGTGTGCCTCAGACCCTTAACATGGGAGTGCCTAACCAGAGGCGCGAAACTGTTTGCCCACCCCAATGGCCATCAATCAACCAAGGGGGCGGGCCAAAGCAAGTGAATCAAGACTCTACGCCCTTAAAGAATAGGAAGGGTGCGGCCGAAACTGAGACCGACAGAGAAGCAGTCCTGGTACCCGTAGGAATGGCGGCAACCCGACTGTCCAATCTGATGAGGGAGGTGGAGGAAGAGGCCTGAGCTGCATACAGGGACCCGAGGGCGGTCTCCTTCCTCACTAATGAGGGAGATGCAGCCTTCTGGGAATCCGCCTTCCAAGAGCTCCGAAGTAACATAACTGAGACTGTGGAGTAGGCTGTCCGCAGGGCTGGAACTAACCCGCAGGGCAATGGAGAGGCAGGCCCTGGAAGCCAAGGTCACGGACCAAGCTCTGATGGAACACCTGGCAACCAGCGGAAACCCGGTGAGAGGCCCGGCGCCTGATAACAGAGCAGAAGCAGGGGTGCAGACAGAGAACCCCAAGTACCTGCCCTTAGACAGTGTTTGCATTGGTATGCCGGAGCCTACAGACCCTGAGGGAGCAGCGACAGAGTCTTACATCCCCGGAGAACCCGATCCAGAGCTGGACGTGATCGTTGAGGCCATTGAGGGGGACGACGACCAGACCCGCTTGATCTGGATCAAAGTGTTACACGGGAAGAGATATTAGAGAAGTTCCTTCTCCTCAAAATAGCTACTGATTTTTTATTTTATGCATTGCTGGATACTCTGAATTGTGCCTCTCAATCTTTGGCTGCTACGAACAAGAGCCCTATGGATTAAACAATTGTAAAAACATTCTGTCAAAGATGCATTTTTAAGTCTGTTTGGTACCAAGTTGCAAGACATTCTTAAAGCCCTCACGGACAGTAAGGGGGGTCATCATTGCCACAGCCCAGAAGGCCTTTACCATCCTTTTGGTCTCAAAAGAGCATGTCCCCTAAGTTCAGAAATAAATACAAAAAGGGGGTTGGGGGAACACGAGGCGCAATAGTGCCCTTATCACTTAGACACTAGATCTGCAAGTTGGTGAGTAATGGGAGTCCACTCACCTGGTCAAGTTGTGACACCCACAACTGGTTAGAAGGCGTGTTAGGAATAATATCCTGATGGCTGCTGCTGGATCTTCACCGAACCACTCAGGCGTGGACGAGCATCAAGTTACTTGGGATAAGGTGTGTAGCGATCCGCGCTGCCAGGTTGACTCGCATCAAAGAAGACACTTATGGTACCTTTACACGCCGCCACTGCAGGATGGATACCAACGGCTACTTCACGTGCACGAGCACGGCCAAACGGTTACCAACGGGAAACGCACCCTCTTTACACGCCGCCACAAGGTGCGCTACGCTACGCTACATCTACAGCTAGCTACATCACCGGGTGTCTCAAGTAGCCATCTGTAGCCCATCGTACGTCATTTACACACCGCTACAACCAGCTACTATGGGCGTACCTGGTGCAGCAGGGACAGCACATAGGCGTGCTACAATTGTGGATTACGAGACGTCCGTACGCTGATAGGACAAAGCAATAATACCATGATTGGGCAGGCATCGCAGGAGGCTGATTAATACTTGACGCTCGAGCAATTGTGTAGTGTGACTTGTCAGCTCCTTAAATATGCCGCCCTGTGCGGCGACAACCAATCGCAACGCAGGAGCTTCCTCCAATGATCGCTGAAGGGGGCGCGGAAACCCGGAGCCTGTGTCACGCCCCAGCTACATAGCATGGTGTAGGAACAACCCTTCTGTTCCTTCTTTACACGCCGATACAGCTCGCTACAATCGGCGATGTAGCCATCTGTTTATGGGCAGTGCACGGATACAGATGTATCTGTAGCCGGCTGTGTCGTCCCGTCTTCAGACGCCGCTACTACGGGCGATATTGGCGCGACAAGCTACATTTGTAGCCTGTAGCGGGTTGTATGCATCCTGCAGTGGCGGCGTGTAAAGGTACCATTAGAGATGAAGTGTTGATCAAATCCTTCCTTTATTCACCGACGCGTTTCGGTGCCCACCTGGCACCTTCATCAGGGATCTGATGAAGGTGCCAGGTGGGCACCGAAACGCGTCGGTGAATAAAGGATAATATAAAAGGGGGGGAACAAGAGGCGCAATAGTGCCCTATCACTAGTGACACTAGTATGTATACGGTGGTGCTATGTGGCCGCTCACCTGATCCAGTTGTGGTCCCCACAACTGGTTTAACTGCGTTTAGGAATCAATGTTCCAAGCTGCTGCAGGACCTCCACCTACCACTGGATCGTGGTATGTTCCAAGAGAAATGATGGGAGTGATGGTGTGTCACGGTCCGCGCTGCTTCTGGATTAAAAACTCACCAAAGAGCCCAGCAAACTTTTATCCTCTTTATTCCTTAACCCAACGCGTTTCAACGCCACAACCCGGCGTCTTCCTCAGGGATAGGAATCTGGGATCTGATGAAGGTGCCAGGTGGGCACCGAAACGCGTCGGTGAATAAAGGAAGGATTTGATCAACACTTCATCTCTAATGGTACCTTTACACGCCGCCACTGCAGGATGGATACCAACGGCTACTTCAAGTGCACGAGCACGGCCAAACGGTTACCAACGGGAAACGCACCCTCTTTACACGCCGCCACAAGGTGCGCTACGCTACGCTACATCTACAGCTAGCTACATCACCGGGTGTCTCAAGTAGCCATCTGTAGCCCATCGTACGTCATTTACACACCGCTACAACCAGCTACTATGGGCGTACCTGGTGCAGCAGGGACAGCACATAGGCGTGCTACAATTGTGGATTACGAGACGTCCGTACGCTGATAGGACAAAGCAATAATACCATGATTGGGCAGGCATCGCAGGAGGCTGATTAATACTTGACGCTCGAGCAATTGTGTAGTGTGACTTGTCAGCTCCTTAAATATGCCGCCCTGTGCGGCGACAACCAATCGCAACGCAGGAGCTTCCTCCAATGATCGCTGAAGGGGGCGCGGAAACCCGGAGCCTGTGTCACGCCCCAGCTACATAGCATGGTGTAGGAACAACCCTTCTGTTCCTTCTTTACACGCCGATACAGCTCGCTACAATCGGCGATGTAGCCATCTGTTTATGGGCAGTGCACGGATATGGTACCTTTACACGCCGCCACTGCAGGATGGATACCAACGGCTACTTCACGTGCACGAGCACGGCCAAACGGTTACCAACGGGAAACGCACCCTCTTTACACGCCGCCACAAGGTGCGCTACGCTACGCTACATCTACAGCTAGCTACATCACCGGGTGTCTCAAGTAGCCATCTGTAGCCCATCGTACGTCATTTACACACCGCTACAACCAGCTACTATGGGCGTACCTGGTGCAGCAGGGACAGCACATAGGCGTGCTACAATTGTGGATTACGAGACGTCCGTACGCTGATAGGACAAAGCAATAATACCATGATTGGGCAGGCATCGCAGGAGGCTGATTAATACTTGACGCTCGAGCAATTGTGTAGTGTGACTTGTCAGCTCCTTAAATATGCCACCCTGTGCGGCGACAACCAATCGCAACGCAGGAGCTTCCTCCAATGATCGCTGAAGGGGGCGCGGAAACCCGGAGCCTGTGTCACGCCCCAGCTACATAGCATGGTGTAGGAACAACCCTTCTGTTCCTTCTTTACACGCCGATACAGCTCGCTACAATCGGCGATGTAGCCATCTGTTTATGGGCAGTGCACGGATACAGATGTATCTGTAGCCGGCTGTGTCGTCCCGTCTTCAGACGCCGCTACTACGGGCGATATTGGCGCGACAAGCTACATTTGTAGCCTGTAGCGGGTTGTATGCATCCTGCAGTGGCGGCGTGTAAAGGTACCAATACAGATGTATCTGTAGCCGGCTGTGTCGTCCCGTCTTCAGACGCCGCTACTACGGGCGATATTGGCGCGACAAGCTACATTTGTAGCCTGTAGCGGGTTGTGTGCATCCTGCAGTGGCGGCGTGTAAAGGTACCATAAGTGTCTTCTTTGATGCGAGTCAACCTGGCAGCGCGGATCGCTACACACCTTATCCCAAGTAACTTGAAGTTCAGAAATAGGCCACATGGGAGGGTCAGTATAGGCCAAGGTCCTCGTTTGATGCCTCCAAGAAAAATCAAACCTTTCATGATGAGATCTTATGAGGCCAAATATTCTATGAAAGTAGGAGGAAGATTATCCACCTTTTATACAATTTGGGCATGAACCTCAAATGACACATGGGTTCATTTGGTCATAAACCAGGGTTATTCTTTGGAGTTGATAGAGTTTGGACCCAATCACTTTTTATTAAATCAAGATGAGAATGCGGTGGTGTAAGAATTCTTACAAATAAGGGTGCTGGAAGAGGTATCACTTCATCAAAAAGGAGTAGGGGATACTTCCTCTGTTTCCAGTTCCCAACTGAGAGGAAAATGTCATCTAGTGATAGATTTAACTAGTGATGGATGAGCAGTAAAATGCTCGGGTGCTCGATGCTCGGGTTGAGCATATTGAAATGCTCGGGTGCTCGACTCGAGCACCGAGCCCAATGTTAACCTATGAAAAACTTGAGCATTTATCTGACAGCAACCTCGGCGCTCTGCAGAAAGCATAAAAATGTCACAAATGTACAGTATAAGAACAGTGCTCAACAGCATGGGGAAGACCCCTGTAATTGTCACACAGGGGTGGAAGAATCCTGAGTTCCTCCCCCGTGTGACATGTTACTTTCACTTTAGCAGCATGTGCAGCAGCTTCTGGCTTCTGTACATTCGCTGCTAAAGTGAAATCCAAGTGAACAAAAAATATAGCATACTCACCTGTTCGCAGACTCCCGGGACATGTCCAATCACTGCAAGGACCTGCTGGTAATCAGCTGATGCTGTCACGTGCCAGTATTAGCTGATTGTTTAAGCCCGACGGAATAAGTCAGCATTTTACCACCGGTCGGTTTAAACGATCAGCTAACAGCATCAGCTGATCAAGAAGTCCCGCGGTAGAAAGCCTGCTTTTTTCCCATCCTGCCGATTTAAAAAATCAGCTGATGCTGTCAGGTGATCATTTAAATCATCGGACATAAACAATCAGCTGATGCTGTCTGATGAGTTCCTAGAGAGGTTGTGTCTGCAGAGAGGTGAGTATGCTGTTTTTTTTCTATTGATGCATCAGCTGATTGTTTTAACCTGATTTTAAACAATTAGGTGATGTGTCATCTCATTCAGGTCCTTGAACCTAATGTTGATCATGTGATCGGTTTGTCGGCCGGCAAACCGATCAGATGATATTGGATCCGGATTGGTCGTTGCGGGACCCTCGACACAGGAATACGTCAGAGGAGGGGGTTCTTTTGTTCAATAAAGATGGAGTCACTAATCGTTTTGTGTTTTATTTCTAATAAAAATATTTGTTGTGTTTTTATTTTTTATCTGATTACTATAAATTCATGGTGGCCATATCTAATATTGGCGTGACACCATGAATTTTGGGCTTAGGGCCAGGTAATAATACACAGCTGGCCCTAACCCCATTATTACCACCAGGCACCAGGGCCCTGGAAGAGTCTGATACAGCGCCAGAAGATGGTGCTTCCATGAATTCGCCATTTTCTGGGGCAGCTGCAAACTGCAATTCTCAGCAGGAGGGGGGGGGTAGCTGTCCGGATTCCAGCCCCCAGCTACCTAGTTGTATCTGGCTGGACACAAAATTAGGGCAAAGCCCACATCTTTATTTTAATTATTTCATGAAATTCATGAAATAATTAAAAAGAAAATGGCTTCCCTATATTTTTGGTTCCCAGCCAGGCACAAATAGGCAGCTGGGGTAGGGTACAGCCTGCAGTACCTAGCCGGCATACAAAAATATGGTGAAGCCCATGTCCATTTTTTTAAAGAATTCATTAAAAAATAAAATAAAACCCCAAACACATTACCCTAACTCTAGAGTTAGAGGCTAAAAATATGCATGGGCTCCCGCTGCATTTTCTATTGCCAGCTAAGGGTAACTCAAGGAGCTACTAGCTGCTAAACCCCAATGCTTGGTGTTACCTTCACTGGCAATGGAAAATCCATGGAAGCCCTTTTTTTAAGTTTATTTTACAAAAAATAAAAAAAATGACATGGGCTTCGCCATATTTTTGTATGCTAGCCAGGTACAGCATGGAGGTATGGGATGCGCCCAACGCCCAGCTGCCTATTTGTACCCAGCTTGGAACCAAAAATATAAGGAAACTCTGCTTTTTAATTATCTCATGAATTTCATGAAATAATTAATAAAAAAACTAAATGGGCTTCGCCCTATTTTTGTGTCCAGCCAGGTACAACCAGGCAGCTGGAGGCTGAAATCCGCAGTGCAGGGTGGCCCAAGCTTTCTGAGCCCCCCTGCTGTGAATTGCAGTCCGCAGCCTCCCCAGAAAATGGTGCATTCATAGAAGCGCCTTCTTCTTGCGTTGTATCTGACTCTTCCAGGGCCCTGGTGCCTGGTGGCTCACTGGGTGATAATGGGGTTAGGGCCAGCTGAGTATTATCAGCTGGCCCTAAGCCCAAAATTCATGGTGTCATGCCAATATTAAACATGGCCACCATGAATTTCTAGTAATCAGATAGAAAAAAACACAACATAGAAAAAATATTTTTATTAGTAATAAAACACAACACAATTACTGACTCCATCTTTATTGAACAAAAGAATCATCCCTCCTCCGAAGTAGTCCTGGGTCGAAGGTCCCGCAACGTCCAATCCGGATCCAGTATCATCTGATCGGTTTGCTGGCTGGAAACCTTGCACCCAGACCTCACACTGTGCGAGATACTCGCACGTGTGCTATTCTCCCGACACAGGAAAGCCCGATATTTATACAATGCTTTGTTAAAGTGTTTGGCCCCCTTGAACTTTTCAACCTTTAGCCACATTTCAGGCTTCAAACATAAATTCAAATTTTTTTGTGAAGAATCAGCAAGTGGGACACAATTGTGAAGTGGAACGAAATTTATTGCATATTTTAAACTTTTTTAACAAATAAAAAACTAAAAAGTGGGTCGTGCAATATTATTTGGCCCCTTTACTTTCAGTGCAGCAAACTCATTCCAGAAGTTCAGTGAGGATCTCTGAATGATCCAATGTTGTCCTAAATGACTGGTAATGATAAATAGAATCTACCTGTGTGTAATCAAGTCTCTGTATAAATGCACCTGCTCTGTGATAGTGTCAGGGCTCTGTTTCAAGTGCAGAGAGCATCATGAAAACCAAGGAACACATCAGGCAGGTCACAAAAAGATTTCCCAAGATTTAAACATCTCAAGGAGCACTGTGCAAGCGATCATATTGAAATGGAAGGGCATCAGACCACTGAAAATCTACCAAGACTCGGCCGTCCCTCTAAACTTTCATCTCAAACAAGGAGAAGACTGATCAGAGATGCAGCAAAAAGGCCCAGGATCACTCTGAGATGAACTGCAGAGATCTATAGGTGAGGTGGGAGAGTCTGTCCATAGGACAACAATCAGTCATACACAAATCTGGCCTTTATGGAGGATTGGCAAGAAGAAAGCCATTTCTCAAAGCTGTTCAGATTGCTTGCTGTGGATCTTCAGCACCATGGTCAGCACCCAGCTTTAATGTTCAGGACCTTGGAGATCTCCAGAACTGCAGCAGCAAGTGATTTCAGCTCAGCACAGAAGTGCTAAAATTGCTGGCTTTTAACTAAATAAATAATTAACACCTTCGGACACATTCTGACCTTTCAGTTTGTGTCCAGGGAGTCTGGACAAAACTGGACACAACCTGGCAGGACAGAAGCATGGGGTTAAGCCGACATAACCGGACTATTAACCGCATCTGCCGCCTCCCGGCTGACATTCAGCACAGAAGCTGCAGATGGGGTTAATTTGTCGGTTATCACCGGGAAATGTGAAAAATGCTGCTGTCAAAGCAGCAGAAAGCCCGACGTAGCTATTATATCTACAGATCTTTATCTATAGATATTTAGCTATTGGGCTTTCCTGTGTCGGGTGTTTCACCCACACGAGAAAGCCCATGTTACAGTTGCACCACACTCGCACCACACTCACACTACCACACGGAATGCACTCACATCACTGTCATGCATCAAAAATGCTCTGTTTTTGATGCATGACAGTGTGCCTCCACCGTTACTGGGATCTTTATGCTTTGTGCTGAGGAAATTGGACAGTGGAGGTAGCGGTCTCCTACTCCTTCTGAAGTCATATAGTTAGCTAAGATGACTTACTTTCATCAAGATCAGTGAAGAAATTCTTGTTATTCGTTATATGGCTGCAAGCACCAGAGTCTATACACCATATATGCTTTGCAGATGAGCTTGTACTGGTATTAAATGCAGCTTCAATACATGCAGAATCTTCCTTTACTGCTGTTTTAACCCTTGGATGATTGTTCTGCTTTTTAAGATGACTCATTCTCCCTTTCCAAATTCTGCAGTCTGCTTTAAGGTGGCCGAGCTTTTCACAGACAAAACATTCACGTGTTTTTACTTAGATTGCTCTCATTTTTAGGAAAGTCCTGTGTCTTAAATGCTGTTTCTGCTGTGGATTCATTACTGCTGCTTACATTATGCGTTTTTCACTTGAATTCATCTACACGCTTGCCTTTGATATATTCTAGAGTGAGCTCATCATCTGGCCGTGCATCTATTGCAGTCACATGTGTGTCATAACTTTCTTGAAGACCACTTAATAGTAGTACAGCAACATGAAAGTCTTTAATTTCTTCTCCCATACTCATGAGACGCTCCACAACCTCTAGGGTGTTTCTTATATAGCCCTGCATGTTCTGGCCATCACTTAGCTTAGACTGGTACAGCTTTCTCATGAGATAAAGCTTATTGCTGAGATTTGATCTTTCATGCACTTTCCATAATTCATCCCACATCTCCTTTGCAGTTGCACACTTGCGTATATGCACAATCTAAACTTCATCTACACTGACGGAGATAGTGCTTTGTGCTTTATGATCCTTCTCTAGCCAATCATCTAGTAATGGATAGGGCACTTGTTCCTACGTATACTTCCACGTAGCTTCTCTTATGAGCAGCATCTTCACCTTGAATTTCCAGTATTGATAATTCTGATTGGTGAGACTTTGCACTGAGAACTTCCAGGGACCTCTGCTTGTGGACATCTTCTCTGTTGCTCTGTGCTGCTTTGCGCTTCTGTTGCTGTATTACTCTTTTGTGTCACTCTGTGCTCTGTTTACTGAAAGGGAAAAGAAGAGCAATAGGGTCTTATCTTTTTACATGAGGAGACTAAATATTGTTAGCAGCTCACCTGAGGGGGTTCTTAGCACACAACCGGCATCAATGCACAGTAAAACAGGGCTGCTGCAAGGTTCACACCTCAAATGTTCAACGTGGTTCAGGAAGTCAGGGATGGACAGTGATCACGGACCTGCGCTGCACTACTCGTATCATGAGAATTCACACCATCTTCATCACAAAGGATTTCTTTATTTCCTACGCAATTCCGAGTCAGTCCTGACTCCTTCCTCAGGGAATGGTAATGTCTTTGGCATTGATAATGGCATTACTAATCCCTGAGGAAGGAGTCGGGACTGACTCCGAAATGTGTAGGAAATAAAGAAAATCTTTGTGATGAAGATCGTGTGAATTCTCATGATATGAGTAGTGCAGCGCCGGTCCGTGATCACTGTCCATCCCTGAATTCCTAAACTCTGTGCTCTGTGTCACTCCAGGAGTTCTATGTCACACTGGGCCCATAACCTGTTGGCTGTGGATCATTCAGGATACTCTCAAGCGTGTTGACAATAGAACAGAGTTTTAATTAGCAATAAACAGGTACAGATATAATATGTATATTCCTGATTCCACAATACCTATCTTAAAGAGGACCTGTCACCCCGTGGTGCTTGACAAACTAAATGCAACACTGAATGCAGCATGTCTGCTGCATTAAGGGAAGGGGTCCCCCATGTCTCTAGCCCCCCTGTACCCTGAGAAATACAATTTAGAAATCTTACAGTTAAGAGGTCTAATGGGTGGGATCTGTATAACAGGTCATCACCGCTGGCACAGTCCTCCAGCCTCAACCTTCTTTGTTCCTCCCCCTCTATGTCTCTGCCACCACTTCCTGTTCTGCCCTCCTCCTCTCCTGCTCTGTCAATCACGCTGCAGTAAAGAGCAGCAGTGCGTGACGTCAGCGGCAGAGTCCACCCTGCTTTATGCTTTTTTCAAACAGCATTAAAAGGGGGGCTGTAGACATGGGGGACCCCTTCCCTGAATGCAGCATACATGCTGCATTCAGTGCTGCATTTAGTTTGCCATGTACCAGGGAGGTGACAGGTCCTCTTTAAGTGTCTCTGTGCAGCATCAGTAGGCTGCTTCTCCTCTCATGCACAGACACAGGAAACTGGAGACAGTCACATGGTCTTTCCTGTGTGTGAGCCTCTGGGAATGCTTTTTTTTTTTTATCTAACTTTATAGACAATACAGAAACCTAGCAATAGAACACTTACATACACAGGAATGGAGTTGTTGCACTAAACATATTCCAACGTGTCTACAATCTATTCCAGCCAAGAAGCACTCCTTTCCTTCTGAGTTGTGCGCTGCTCCCAAGCAGTAGTTTTCCACTACATATGGGGTATTGGCGTACTGAAGAGAAATTGTATGGTTAATTTTCTCCTCTTACTCTTGCCAAAATAATAATATTGGGGCTAAAACAACCTTTTATGAGATTTTTTTTTTTAAAACTGCTTAAAGGGAACCAACCACCCCAAATGACCCCCCCGGACTGTTAATATGTGTCCCTACACCCTGCACACACATTTGGGGCAATCGTTTTTGCTAAAAAAACTGTTTAGTAGAAGCTAAGATACATGTTTATAAAGTTTAATAAATGGAGACGGCTGGGTGTTACCTAGCTTTGTCCACGTGCAGTGTTCGTGCTTGTCAGCTTCCTCTCCCCCCTCCCCTCTCAATTTCTAAGAGCCTGGCCGCGTCATGAAAGGGGTGGGACTAAATCGCGACGAGCCCCGCCCCCTTTTATGACGCGATTTAGTCCCGCCCCTTTCATAACGCGGCCAGGCTCTTAGAAATTGAGAGGGGAGGGGGAGAGGAGGATCACAGGCACGAACACTGCACGAGGACAAAGCTAGGTAACACCCATCCGTCTCCATTTATTAAACTTTATAAACATATATCTTAGCTTCTACTAAACAGTTTTTTTAGCAAAAACGATTGCCCCAAATGTGTGTGCTGGGTGTAGGGACACATATTAACAGTCCGGGGGGGTCATTTGGGGTGGTTGGTTCCCTTTAACGTTGTAACATTTTGTGAAGCACCTAGCGGTTCAAGGTTAATTTCTTGTGGAGTCTAGTTTCCAAAATGTGGTCACTTGTGGAGGGGTTCTGCAAACGTGACATGGCATTTGCTATTGATTCAAGACAATTTTACATGCCAAAACTCAAATAATGATCCTTTCCTTTCAAGCTCTGCTATGCACCTAAATAATAGTTTTTGACCACATATGGGTAGTATCAGTGTACTCAGGAGAAATTGCACAACAAATTGTATCATGCATTTTCACCCTTGTGAGAATAAAAAATTGGGGGCTAAAGTAACATTTTCGTGGAAAAAAGTGAAATTTTCATTTTTTCCTTCCCCATGCTTAAGTTTTTTATGAAGCACCTGAAGGGTTAATAAACTTGTTGGATTTCGTTTTGAACAGTTTGAGGGGTGTAGTTTTAGATTGGTGTCACTTTTGGGTATTTTCTGTTACATAGACCCCTCAAAATCACTTACAATGTGATGCTGTCCCTAAAACAAATGGGTTTGTATATTTTGTTGAAAAAATTAGAAATTGCTGATTAAATTTTAACCCCTCTAACTTCCTAAAAAAAATAATTGTTTAAAAAATGGTGCTGATGTAAGTAGATATATGGCAAATGTTATTTATTAACTATTTTATTTGACATAACTCTAGTTTAAAGACATAAAAATTCAATTTTTGAAAATTGGTAAATTTTCTCCAAATTTATGATATTTTCAAAATAAATGCAAAAAATATTGTTCTAAATTTACTACTAACATGAAGTCATGTCATGAAAAAAAAAAAATCTTCTAATCACTGTGATCCGTTGAAGCATTTTGAAGTTATAAAATGACACTGGTCAGAATTGAAAAAAAAATTGGCCTGGTCAGAAAGGTGAATACAGTCTGGGGGTAAAGGCATTAGGCCGGCTTCACACCATGTTTTTCTGGTTTCACGTTCTGTCCGGTTTGACCCGGACAGTACCTGATCCGGTTTTGCCCCCATGTGTCCCTATGGTGCCGGATTGGTCCTATTTGGCCATCCAGTTTTGTGTTTTTGTGTCGCCCCAGGGTGTGGAGTACTCAGGTATCAGGCGGCAAAAGGGTTAACGGTGTCACGGAGAATGACGGCCGCGTCTGATCCTGTGTACCGGGGTACGGTTCTTTTGAAAAGGGGGATTATGTACAAGGGATTATTTACAAGGTTAGTTGTCGTGACACCCCCTGCAGTTTCTGGTGAAGTAGCACCAGCGCCGCCACAGTCCTCCAGAGGACGGTGATATTGCGGCTGAGATGTTGTAGTCCTCCACAGGCAGGACTGGGACCTCCGGGGCAGTGATCCTGTGAAATGAATAAGTTCATAGGAAAGAAAATACAGCAGAGTCAAAGTCACTTCACTCCGGGTACTTTACTGGAACTTTAGCAGCAATGGTTACAGTTCTCAGTGCAGTAAGATGTTAAATGACAAGTAACTAACGGGTGGCTGCAAGCGAATCACAGGTAGTTGGAAGCAACCCTCAGCATGTGCCTTTTCTCCTTCAATTCTTCCATGCTTCCCAGTATTTGGTGTGAAGTCTGAACCCTAAGGGTACCTTTACACGCGGCTACATTTCTAGGGTGGCTACAGGTAACTTACTGGTTGCAGTAAAATCATGGAGACAAGCAGGGTCGGACTGGGGTGTCTGGGGCCCACCAGGGAAATTGATTTCAGGGGCCCACCCACCCTTCAGCTATATGTAAATACCTGGTAGCTGTTATTATACCCATTATATTGGCGGCTCCTGCACATCACTCTGCGCTCAGCAGAACTGCGATGTACAGTTATTGTACTTTATATTAAAGAGATTCTTTGGTGAAAACAAGTTATCAGTGATCCACAGGTTCAATAGGTGATCACTTATTTATTGGTGGAATCTGACCTGTGGAAACCGTATCATCAGAAGAATGTGGGACTTATATCCCAATTATTAAAGGGGTTTTCCCATAAACAAAATTAATTTTAAAGTTCATTTTAATCAATAGATTTCGGAATAATAATTTCCATAATTTGAGGTGTTTAAAAATAATGTTCCTGTGTCGAGAGAATCACTGTACGGTCAGACACATCCATTACACAGTACACAGCAGGGACACATATATAAGTTTATCTCAGCCCAGGAACATTTTCTTTTAAACACATCCAATTGTGGAAATTATTATCATTACAGGGTCTACTTATTATTAAGATGAACTTTAAATTAACCTTGTTCGTGGGAAAGGCCTTTGAAATGCAGCGGCTGGTAATGATGTAAGTATTGCGCAAGCGTGAGGTGTACTTTACCGCAGCTCATCACATGAGCTGCCGTAAAGTATACCTCACGCATGCGCAATGCGCAGCTTGAGGTCTGTCGATACACCGAAAGGGTGTATCGACGTCAGCAGCGCCTGAAATGACGCAATTAGCATCATACTGGCTGATCCGCCCATGGAGGAGGGCGAGGAGGATTCAAATGGTTTATAACACCCATCGGGGCGTGAATACAAGCACTAAAGGCTGCGAAAAGAAGTCACAGGGAACGCCCTGTGCGACTTCTCAGAAGACAAGAAGCCGTAGTTGTAGAGGCATTAAAATCACTTTTTGAAAGTTTCAAACTACACCATTTTTACACAAAGGGATAGGTAGAATAGCATAATGATGATGCAGGTACAGGTATTAATAATTAATTATAATTAATTAACAGGATGGGGGGTGATTTTTAGGGGTCAGGTTCCCTGTAAAGATTACAGCATCCACATGACTACATCATCAGAACCACCGTCAATACAATTACATATCACTACAACCACTGTCAATACAATAATACCTCACCAGAACCACTGTCAGTACATAACCAGAACCATTGTCAATACAGTAATACATCACCAAAAACAATCAATACATCATCAGAAAACCTATCAATACAATAATACATTACTATAACACCTGTCAGTACATAACCAGAACCATCAGCAATACAATAATACATAATCAGAACCACCGTCACTACATCACCAGAACAGTACGTTCCTTATATAAATGTGTATGGAGATTAAATGTCCCATACTGTTCATACTCCTTCCACATGTCCCATACTGCTCATCCTTTTCCCACATGTCCCATACTGTTCACCCCCGACATGTCCCATGCAGCTCATCTTACATCCATATGTTGCATACAGCTCATCCTCACCCCCATTCCCCTGAATCCCATGTTGCTTATCCTCCCCCAATATGTCTCATGCAGCGCATCCTTCACCACCATCCCCCTTCCAGGTTATATGCAGCCTCTCACCTCCTATGCACCACGCAGCCTCTCCCCTCCCTTGTTCCACGCGGCCTCTCCCCCATCCGTCATCCATGTAGCTTCTCCCCTGTCCCATGTTCCATGTAGCTTCTCCCCCACATTCCATGTAGCTTCTCCCCCCCCACATTCCATGTAGCTTCTCCCCCATCCATCCATTTTCTCCCCCTTTTTCCATGCCTGCCCCCATCCATCAATCCAGCTACTCCCCCCTTTCTATGCCGCCCCTATCCATTCATCCATCCCATTCTCCCCCCTTTTCTATGCCGCCCCCCTATCCATCCATTACGTTCTCTCCCCTTCTCCATAATACCCCCCACACATCCATCCTATTCTGCCCCCTCTTCCAGGCCACACCATCCATCTATCCCACTCTGTCCCCCCCAGGCTACTATCTTTAGCTGTAACAGCGCCGTACCTGACTCCACGTTCCTGATCCCGGATCCCGGCAGCTTCTTGCTCTGCAGCGCTCGGTCTCTCGGTCATCGGCACCAGGAACCCGGCACCAGGCAGCTTCTTCCTCTGCAGCTCCCGATCTTCGGCACCAGGAAGCTTCTTCCTCTGCGGCTCCTGGTCTCTGGCACCAGGCAGCTTCTTCCTCTGTGACTCTCGGTCTCCCACTCGCCGGCACCAGGCAGCTTCTTCCTCTGCGGCTCCCAGTCTCCCGCTCGCTGGCACCTGGAACCCGGCAGCTTCTTCCTCTGCAGCTCCTGGGTAGTATACACATTACAGACTGAGGGCAGTATACACATTACAGACTGTGGGCCGTAAACATTACAAACTGCCCGCTATATGCACATTGCAGACTGCAGGCAGACTGCCCGTTGTGTGCACATTGCAGGCTGCCCGCTGTGTACGCACGGCAGACTGGTCGCTGCGTGCACACTGCCCGCTGCGTGCACACTGCACATTGGCCGCTGCGTGCACACTGCAGACTGGCCGCTGCGTGCACACTGCAGACTGACCGCTGCGTACATACTGCAGACGGACCACTGCGTGCACACTGCAGACTGGCCGCTGCGTGCACCGTGCAGACTGGCCGCTGCGTGCACCGTGCAGACTGGCCACTGCGTGCACACTGCAGACTGGCCGCTGCGTGCACCGTGCAGACTGGCCGCTGCGTGCACACTGCAGAATGGCCGCTGCGTGCACACTGCAGACTGGCCGCTGCGTGCACACTGCAGACTGGCCGCTGCGTGCACACTGCAGACTGACCGCTGCGTGCGCACTGCAGACTGGCCGCTGCGTGCACACTGCAGACTGGACGCTGCGTGCACACTGCAGACTGGACGCTGCGTGCACACTGCAGACTGGCCGCTGTGTGGACAGTACAGACTGCGGACTCTATGCACATCAGAGAGTGCTGGTGTAAATCCTGTATACACAGCACTATACTGTATATACTGGTCCACACTACATACAGTATATAGGCCGCTGTGCACAGTGCAGACTGGCCGATGCGTGCACCGTGCAGACTGGCTGCTGCGTGCACCGTGCAGACTGGCCGCTGCGTGCACGCTGCGTGCACACTGCAGACTAGCCGCTGCGTGCACACTGCAGACTGGCCACTGCGTGCACACTGAAGACTGGCCGCTGTGTGCACACTGCAGACTGGCCGCTGCGTACACACTGCAGACTGACCACTGCGTGCACACTGCAGACTGGCCGCTGCGTGCACACTGCAGACTGACCGCTGCGTGCACACTGCAGACTGGCCGCTGCGTGCACACTGCAGACTGACCGCTGCGTGCACACTGCAGACTGGCCGCTGCGTGCACACTACAGACTGGACGCTGCGTGCACACTGCAGACTGGACGCTGCGTGCACACTGCAGACTGGCTGCTGCGTGCACACTGCAGACTGACCGCTGCGTGCACACTGCAGACAGGCCGCTGCGTGCACACTGCAGACTGGACGCTGCGTGCACACTGCAGACTGGACGCTGCGTGCACACTGCAGACTGGCCGCTGTGTGGACAGTACAGACTGCGGACTCTATGCACATCAGAGAGTGCTGGTGTAAATCCTGTATACACAGCACTATACTGTATATACTGGTCCACACTACATACAGTATATAGGAACACTAATACAGCACGTAGTGTGGACCTGTATATAAAGTTTAGTGTTCTTTAGAGACAGACACACAGAGAAGAAAGAAAGAAAGAAAGAAAGAAAGAAAGAAAGAAAGAAAGAAAGAAAGAAAAGAAAGAAAGAAAGAAAGAAAGAAAGAAAGAAAGAAAGAAGAAAGAAAGAAAGAAAGACATGGAGTAACTCACAAATAGCAGGTCCTGTCATGATGTCACATAGAGGGGAGGCATCGGAGGTCACATGATCGGCTCAGGGAGGGAACTGGAATGTGATGAAGTTAGTGACCTATGGATCCTGATTGGTCAAAGTGGGGCCCTGCTTTGGGAAATTGGCCCCGCCCCCTTCACGTCCGTGGCTCCGCCCCTTTAATGTCGCGGCCGCTCGGCGGCAGTAGCAGACCTGCGGCTGGAGGAGCGGGTGGCCCACGCAGCCCACCAGTGGGCGGCCCCTCTGGAATAAGCCCCTCCCGCCTATCAGTACTTCGGGTCAGAGAGAGCGCTCGGTGGCGGCGCTGGCTCACATAGGCTGTGCTGCAGGCAGCAGCAGCCAGCCTGTGAAATCTTACTGTTCTCTCTCTGGCTGGCACTGCTTTTACGGCGGTGGCCGCCCGGCACAGCGGCTGTGAGTGCACAAGCGAGCCACAGCAGGGGGTAGTGAGAGGCGGGGCTAGGTGGGCGGGGCCTCTAGACCTGAGGGCCTCCCATGAGTTTTGCCCGGTTACCCGCCAGAGCAGCCCGAGGCTGGAGACAAGGTTCTATCTTGTTGCTGTGTACAAATGGAATAATCTCTCCATGATTTCACTGCAACCAGTAAGTTACCTGTAGCCACCCTAGAAATGTAGCCGCGTGTAAAGGTACCCTTACAGTGGATCTGGCATCCTGCTGTCTCTCACTCTCCTCGCTCCCGTCGGGTAACCTTCTCTTAACACTGCGGCTTCACCCAGCTGTGTTTGGTTACCTCTTTTGGTCACTTAGGAGCCTGGGCCGTATATAGATATACAAGGAAACTCCAGCACTTGGCAGAATCTTCATAATAGTTCATTTATTTGTGCAGATTAAAAATGAACATACAATTGAAAGGGAGACATGACCCCACGCTGGACGCGTTTCGGATTACATCCTTTTTCAACAGCATAATGCTGTTGAAAAAGGATGTAATCCGAAACGCGTCCAGCGTGGGGTCATGTCTCCCTTTCAATTGTATGTTCATTTTTAATCTGCAAAAAAAAATGAACTATTATGAAGATTCTGGAGTTTCCTTGTTTAACTTGAATGGATAACAGACACTCCACTCCTTTGCACTAACCGGCTCTCAGGTAATTTCCAGTGGTAGCACCACCCCTTTCCCTGAGATTCTGAGTATATAGATATACTCAGAATGCCGGATTTTCTGTGGTCCTTAGAGGATCCCACAGGTGTGGGCTCTGGTGCCTGGTGTCTTTCCTGGGGCGAACTCCTGAAGTTCCTCTATCCCCAACTGGCTATCTGTGCCTGGGATCTGCCTTTAGTCCTTCCCGGGTCCCTTAGCCGAGAGACCCTCCTTGCTCCCTCAGGCTCACAGCCTGGCTGCTCGCTCACTCCAGCTCAATTCCTCTCTAGTTCCCCCTGGAGGTGGTTTTATTCCCTCCCTAGTACCTCCCACCATGTGATCTAGTGTGGGGGTACTTGTGTGTAGGTTCCACCCATCAGCCTGAAATCTACTGGCAGCTGGAGTATCTGTACCACTTTTACTGGTGCAGTACCCCTCTGTGTCGCCTGCTTTGTGGGGCGCCACATACCCCCTTGATTGAATATACTCGTCCGCGAGTATTAGTACTTGTCTACCGGGAAGTGAAAAACTTTTTTATATTCATTAATACCAACGGGTAATTGTCTACAATTAAGCAAGCTTAGGTTTTCTTCCCTTTGCTGGGAGGCTCATTACTTCAAACGTTTCACATATAAAATACACAGACGTTATTCAACTTGGCCCAACGGGAACAGTACTAGGTATGCGGACCCAGTGGTAATCTTTAGTCCAGCACAGTCCAGTGTGTGTTATAACCGCTGGGCCGCTGCTCATTCTGCACACATTATTGAATAGGGAACAGTTGAAATGGAAAGTCTCTGAGTGTTCAGATAAACAACGAGGACACACATTATTCAGGGCTTGCAAAAGGGAAAAATGTAAAAAAAAACAAAAGGGGCATGGTTACTAGAAAGGTAGGGACTATATACAGGCAACGTCTCACCACGGGAGTCTCTTGCAAATGAAATGTCTACTGTTTAACGGGGTTATCTGCACAACAGGCAATGCGGATGGCAAACCAGCCTAACAGGCCGGGGTAGCGTTCATAAGTCACCTGCTCACCTTTGTACAGATCTCGCCTTGGATGTCCTTTTCGTAAGTAAGACTCCACATCCCGCCGGGAAAAGAAGACATCATCAAACAGTCCAGGTTCTCTTAGAAAACCCCATCCTTCCTCCTGGTAGATGGAAACGACTGTCCCTACTTTGCGGAGTTCTACTGGAAGTGGGGGCTGAGCTCTCGCTTCCTCGCGGAGTCTCCTTGTCGCTTGCTCTGGCTGGTACCAATCCTCTCGTCGCCTCTGCATCGCCACCTGGTCTCATTCATCCATGGCTGGCCGGGTGCATTGCAGCGACTGGTACTGCGAGGGTGGCGAACTGCTGCTTGAGACTCGTGGTGTTACCCGCGTCTCCGTGGAGCTCAAAATGGAGGGAAGTCCTCGCTGGTGTCGCTGCCATGCGGTCCACCACGCCGCTTCTGGAGTGCCTCCCTCTGGTTCCTCGTCGGTGTCATCGTCGTGGTCGTACTCCTCTTCCACCTCTACGTCTGGTGTGATTGGGGATATCCGAGCTGCCTCCAGCCAGAGACAACTGCTGTACCGTTCCGGTGGTGGAGTCGGGGGTTCAGTCTGGACTCCAGTGTCCCGGATCTGGATGGGTGGTGGTACGGGTGGTAAGGAGGCTTGGTACTCTTCAACCGCTCATTCGGCCACCGCCACCTCCTGTGCCTCGCGGGTCGTTCTCCTGGAGGACAGTTCAAATGTCCGCTCGGCACTCCACCGCCGACACACCCAAGTCAAAGTCTGTTCCATCTCTTGGCGGAGCCAGGTGAAAGCATCTCGCCAGTAGTCAGCATCCCCCTCCATCGTCAAGAGGGACACCGCTGCTGGATTGCCCTGCTTGGCGCGGTTCTGCTGCTCCAGCTCTCGCACCATACTGCCGGGTACAAAGGAGCCTAGTTTTTTCTGTCCTTCTCTTCCAGTGTGTCTTCTTATGGGAGAACATTCCCTGGGAATTTCTTGTGGACCGCCCCCCTGATTGATTGATGGCAATCGGGGTGGCCACACTTTTTGGCGCCTCTGTCTAGGCCCTCCTTCTTCTAGGGGCTGTGGCACACCCCAGGCCAACACATGGTGTTTAGTACATGGCTACGGCGCCATCTTGGGTCCTCAGAGGTAATGGCGGGAACCCATTTTTGGCGCCAAGCAATGGCAGAAAAAGTTGATTTTAAGTCCAAGTCCAAGGCGCACACTGTACCCGGTGGTAATGGGCACGATATCCTATTCGTGATGCCAGAAAAAGAATGTGTCACCCCAGGGTGTGGGGTACTTTTATATCAGGCGGCAAAAGGGTTAACGGTGTCACGGGGAATGGCGGCCGCGCCTGATCCCGTGTTCTGGGGAACGGTTCTTTTGAAAAGGGGGGTTACGTACAAGGGATTATTTACAAAGTTAGTTGTCGTGACACCACCTGCAGTTTCTGGTGAAGTACCACCAGCGCCGCCACAGTCCTCCAGAGGTCGGTGATATTGCGGCTGAGATGTTGTAGTCCTCCGCAGGCAGGACTGGGACCTCCGGGGCAGCGATCCTGTGAAAAGAATAAGTTCATAGGAAAGAAGATGCAGCAGAGTCAAAGTCACTTCACTCCGAGTACTTTACTGGAACTTTAGCAGCAATGGTTACAGTTCTCAGTGCAGTAAGATGTTAAATGACAAGTAACTAACGGGTGGCTGCAAGCGAATCACTAGTAGTTCGATGGAACTCTCAGCGTGTGCCTTTTCTCTTTCAATTCTTCCCTCCTTCCCAGTAGTCGATGTGAAGTCTGAACCCTTACAGTGGATCTGGCCTCCTGCTGTCTCTCACTCTCCTCGCTCCCGTCGGGTAACCTTCACTTAACACTGCGGCTTCACCCAGCTGTGTTTGGTTCCCTCTTTTGGTCGCTTAAGAGCCTGGGCAGTATATAGATATACTCCTCAGAATGCTGTATTTTCTGTGGTCCTTGGAGGATCCCACAGGTGCGGGCTCCAGTGCCTGGTGTCTTTCCTGAGGTAAACTCCTGAAGTTCCTCTATCCCCAAGTGGCTATCTGCACCTGGGATCTGCCTTTAGTCCTTCCCGGGTCCCTCAGCCGAGAGACCCTCCTTGCTCCCTCAGGCTCACAGCCTGGCTGCTCGCTCACTCTGGCTCCGACTCCTCTCTAGTTCCCCCTGGAGGTGGTTTTATTCCCTCCCTGGTACCTCCCAACATGTGATCTAGTATGGGGGTGCTTGTGTGTAAGTTCCACCCATCAGCCTGAAATCTACTTGCAGCTGAAGTATCTGCACCGCTTTTACTGGTGCAGTACCCCTCTGTGTCACCTGCTTTGCGGGGCGCCACATTTTTCTCCCTGAACCGGTTTTGTTTGTTTTTTGCACCGGACACAAAACCGGAGTCTGCATCATTTTTTGTGTCTGGTGTAAAAAACGAACAAAACCGGATCCTCCCAGATTCAGGGCAATCCAGCGCCCATAACATGGGAGACTATGGGCGCCGAATCGCCCCAGATCCAGCAGCAAAAACGGATCGTTTCCTGGATGCCTTTGACAGAACAGCACTGGTTCTGAAATGCTGCCGCGTTCATTCAGCACCATGGACAGCAGCAGCATTTCAGAGCCACCACTGAATGTTCAGCACCATGGAGAGCTCCACTGCTCACACGGACTGAACGTTCAGCACCGTGGACAGCAGCTCTGCACATGCGGGCTGAAATTTCAGCACCGCGGAGAGCAGCACAAACGAATCCTGCTAACAACAAGATTGGAGGGCATATTTGCCCACAGTTTGTGCTCATCCGGTGCTGTCAGGTTATGTCCGGTGCATCCTGCTAAACACTGGACAGTACCTGACAGCAAAAAACCATGGTGTGAAGCCGCCTATAATGAGACAGCACACAGGTTAAAACTTTCATATGCTAGGCTACATTTACACAACAATATTTTGATCAGTATTTTTCCTCAGCATTTGATAGATCCCCTCCAAAAACAGGAGCTGATCAAAAATGCGGAATAAACATAAGAAACATGACTTTTTCCAATTTACAGCTTCTTTGTTCCATTTCTGGTTTTGCTTACAATTACAGATAGAAAATCCTGATCAAACAATGAATGTGTGTACATGGCCTTAATGTGCCCTAACACATCTACATATACATCACATCATTATAGACATTAGATGTGGCATCCCTACGGTTCGGTTGCCAGAGGAACACCTGGTGCAGGGAGGGGTTTCCACATCAGGTAAACTTACACATACAACACCTTCCACCCCAGACCTGAAGGGGGATCTCTAGTTGCCGACTTCAGGCAAGGATCCCCTATAAATTCAGGCCTGAGGAGGAGTTAGGCAATGCAGTTCCAGGGAGGACTGTGAAGACATCCTGGTGAACAGAGTCATGCTAGACCCATGGCAGTGAGGAAGCCTAGCTAGTGTAAGGGACCCAAGAGTGAGGGTCGGAGGCAAGGCGAGAATGAGAGGGGGCAGAGGAACCATACTGGTTCACCCCAGAGAAGCAGCAGAAGCAACCCAGACACCAGCGTCCAAGTCTGCCAGGGTCCAGTTAGTCCAGCAGAAAAGACCAGAGGACCAGGGAGACTTCAGTCTCCTGGTGCAGCACTTGTAGTACAGCCAGCAACAGAGCCAGGGAACGCAGAGCAGTTAGCGGTGCCCAGCAGAAGGTTCTCATCGCCTGCTAAACAAGTGAGGGACACAGGAGAGGTCAGGGCCAGGTTTCAGACAGCCCAGGACTACAGCACACACACAGTAACAAGGAGGCCTCACAACTCATCGGGTGTGGAAATCCTGAACTGCCACCCAACCACTTGGACTGGACCCTGGACGATACCTTGCAATACCAACAGTAAGAGGTATGGAAAGAAAGTCCTAGTGTGTGTGTGTCTGCTATTGTGGCCCCTAATCCTGAAAAAACTCACCAAAAAATCAGCAAGGTAAATATCCATTGCAACCAGCAGGAGGCTGCCAGCTCGACTGGGAGGCAACACAGATATCTGAATACCGGTGCGCAATCCCATGCAACTCAGGCATGGGGGCGGCTGTGGCGCCTGCATCCGGCCATGCCGACAAGGAGACTGGTGGTATCTATAGATACCAGGTCACCAAAGGAGCGTCAGTCACACACGTACATGTGAAGCACAGTGTCAGAGCCAAGCCTGTTGGTCACACCCATGCTATAAGGCCAGGTGGGCGGCTCCGCACCAATACATGCATCACAAATGACAGACGCCCCCCAGTGGGCTCAGCCTCAAACTACAAAAATATAAAATGGTGCAACAAAACACTACAGATAAGAATGTGAGGTGTTAGTGGATATTTTGACCAAAATAACGTAAGCTCGTAGCCCACCATTGAGGGCCCTCAGTCCTAACCATATGTTAACCATGTCTGTTTAATGTAAACCACCAAACAATAAAAAAAAAAAATGAAATAGGACATTAAACTCTGAAAAAACACCAAAAAATCAGCCAGGTAAATATTCATTGCAACCAGCAGGACGCTGCCAGCTCCACTGGCAGGCAACACAGATGTCTGAATAGCGGTGCACAATCCCCTGCAACCCAGGCACGGGGGCGGCTGTGGCGCCTGCGTCCGGCCATGCCGACAAGGAGGAGACTGGTGGTATCTATAGGCACCACGTCACCAAAGGAGCGTCAGTCACACACGTACATGTGAAGCACAGTGTCAGAGCCAAGCCTGTTGGTTCACTGTCTTCACAGATAACAATCCACTTACCCAACTTCATTCCGCGAAGTTAGGTGCTCTTGAGCAACGCTTGTCAAACTATGACTTCACTATCAAATACCAGGCAGGCCGTAAGAACGCCAATGCAGATGCACTGTCAAGGATGCCTCACCTACCAGATGCGGGAGAAGACATGGATGAGCTAGAAGAGATAGAGCTGCCAGCCTTTTACCGCCACAGTGCATCCCAGTGTCAGCAAACTTGTAACAAACGTCAAGAAACCACACTGAACCCATTACCTCACCATGGGTGGAAGGAGACATAAGACAGTGACCCAGCTGTTAGCTTAGTCAAAGGGCTGACAACCCAATCAGGCTCCTGTTTTAGCCCAGATGCTCCACCAGAGGTGCAACACCTGTGGAAAGAAAGAAGCAAGTTGTTTATCTATGAGGCTAAGCTGTGTTGACGTTTCATCAATCCTAGAACGCATGAGATGGTGTGGCAGATAGTGGTACCGAAGGGAGATGTCCAGCTGGTGTTGGAAACATACCACAATGGAGCAGGACACTTCGGATGGAAGAAGCTTGAAGTACTGTTACGTGAGACATTCTATTGGGTTAGCATGAGGAGCACCATAGAGATTTGGTGTAGAAACTGTGGCCCATGCAACTTAAGAAGAAAAGACCGTGACAGCCAAAGAGCACCACTACAGCCAATTGTCACCAAACAGCCATTAGAACTCATAGCCCTGGATCATGTAAAAATGACACCCAGCAGATAAGGTTACACGTATGCCTTCACGATGGTGGACCACTATTCCAGATTCCTAGTGGTTGCCCCAGTAAAAGAATTAACGGCAAAAACTGCAGCGAGAACCTTTCAAGCCTATTTCTGTAGACCACATGAGTATCCAGAGTAGGTGTTGACAGATCAAGGTCCTGCGTTTGAAGCTGAAGTGTTCCAGGAGTTTTGCAATTTATATAGGTACAAGAAAATCCTTACTTCGCCTTATCACCCGCAAACCAATGGCATGTGCGAGAATCAGGTAGTCGTAGACCTGTTGAAAACCGTGCCTTTGGAAGAAAGAAACATGTGGCCGGAAAAGTTACCAGACTTAGTGGACATGTATAACAACATCCCTGTAAGTTCCACCAATTGCACACCAGCGTATCTAATGAGAGCAAGATCTGGGAAATTACCAGTTGATCTTGAGATGGGAATTGTAGTTCCTGATAGTGACTCACCTAATGCTGATTGGGACTCTAAAAGCCAAGAACAGTACAAGAAAGTACAAGAGTGCGTGGAGAAAAGTCTAAATTAAATTAGAGAAAAACAAGAAAAAGATTACAACAAAAATGCACAAGCTGTTCCCTTAACACCTAGAGAAATGGTTCTCAAGAGAAAGAGAAAAGTTCACAAACTTGATGATCAGAGGAAAGCAGAACCTTACACCGTGCTATCCTCTAACTTTGATAACAGAAAGACTTGCTTGATCAGTAAAGATGAAGGAAGAACATCAGCAGCAGTTTCCAGAGAACATCCGAAGAAATGCCCTGAACAACTGTGTACACCTCAACCGGAGGAAAAGAAAGACAAGGTGATCCATACCGTACTTGGGGACTTCCCTGAAAATTGGCCTCAGTACAATGGAGCCATAATAGTGCCATTAGGAAAAAAGGGGGGTTTTATCGGCTTGTGGAGCACTAAATGAATCACAAGCAGAACATCAAATAAAATCAGACCTTTATTGGCCCCTTGTGCTGCCACAACGTGTTTCAACAGTACTCTAGTCTCTTCCTCAGGTGGTACAATGGGATGCCAGGAGAAAAGGGTTATAAAGGGGGTGTTTACTTACAATTGGCCAATTGCACACACTAATTGAACAATGCTTAACTCTATACGCTCCACATAGATCTTTCTCATCCATATATTCTCCTGGGGCTACAGAATTAAAACCAATGACACTAAAATCAGCCAATTACAAATGGTTATAAAAATCCTAAAATAAAAAAATATCTAAATACATAAAATTATATGCATACTCAGCATGATGTATTTTTCCGCACATAATTAGCAAAAATCATACATCAAAATCATAAAAATTATTAATAAAATGATTAATAAAATTATCAATAAAATTGTGCTTCCTTCCGTGCTTTTGGACATCATAACCCATTTTATTACTGTTTGGCGACATTATCCAGAGCTATATTAAGTCCTTCAGGGGCAAGTGTCCCCAATTTAAATATCCAAAAACTTTGTTTTTAATGAGTTTTGTTAGACTACCTGGTTACTTGTGGTCCACTTTATACAGTCATATGAAAAAGTTTGGCCACCCCTCTTAATCTTACTCTTTTTTTTGTGTTTAAAATTGTTTTTTTGCAACAGCTATTTCAGTGTGATATATGTAATAACTGATGGACACAGTAATATTTCAGGATTGAAATGAGGTTTATTGTACTAACCGAAAATGTGAAATATGCATTATTTCAAAAATTGACAGGTGCAAATGTATGGGCACCTCAACAGAAAAGTGACATTAATATTTAGTAGATCTACCTTTTGCAAAAATAACAGCCTCTAGTCGCTTCCTGTAGCTGTTAATGAGTTCCTGGATCCTGGATTAAGGTATTTTTGACCATTCCGCTTTACAAAACAATTCCAGTTCAGTTAAGTTTGATGGTCGCCGAGCATGGACAGTCCGCTTCAAAACATCCCACAGATGTTCAATGATATTCAGGTCTGGGGACTAGGATGGCCATTCCAGAACATTGTAATTGTTCCTCTGCATGAATGCCTGAGTAGATTTGGTGCGGTGTTTTGGATCATTGTCTTGCTGAAAGATTCTTTCCCGGCGTAACTTCAACTATGACACTGATTCTTGAATATTATTCTCAAGAATCTGCTGATACTGAGTGGAATCCATGCAACCCTCAACCTTAACAAGATTCCCGGTGCCACACAGCCCCAAAGCATGATGGACCCCCAAATTTGACAGTGGGTAGCAAGTGTTTTTCTTGGAATGCTGTGTTTTTGTTGCGCCTTGCATAACGCCTTGTTGTATGACCAAACAACTCAATCTTTGTTTCATCAGTCCACAGGACCTTCTTCCAAAATGAAACTGGCTTATCCAAATGTGCTTTTGCATACCTCAGGCGACTCTGTTTGTGGTTTGCATGCAGAAACGGCTTCTTTTACATCACTCTCCCATACAGCTTCTCCTTGTGCAGTGTGCGCTGTATTGTTGACCCATGCACAGTGACACCATCTGCAGCAAGATGATGCTGCAGGTCTTTGGAGGTGGTCTGTGGATTGTTCTTGACTATTCTCACCATTCTTCTTCTCTGCCTTTTTGATATTCTTGTTGGCCTGCCACTTCTGGCCTTTACAAGAACTATCCCTGTGGTCTTCCATTTCCTTACTATGTTCCTCACAGTGGAAACTGACAGGTTAAATCTCTGAGACAACTTTTTGTATCCTTCCCCTGAACAACTACCGTATATACTCGTGTATAAGCCGACCCGTGTATAAGCCGACCCCCTACTTTTGCCCCAAAAATCTGGAAAAACCTATTGACTCGTGTATAAGCCGAGGGTGGACCCCAGCACAGGTATACAGCCCCCAGCAGTGTGGTATACAGGCCCCCCCCCCAGTGGTATACAGGCCTCCCCAGTGGTAGTATACAGCAGCCCTAGTGGTAGTATACAGCAGCCCCAATGGTAGTATATAGCATCCCCAGCAGCCCCAGTGGTAGTATACAGCAGCCGCAGTGGTAGTATATAGCAGCCCCAGCAGCCCCAGTGGTAGTATATAGCAGCCCCAGCAGTAGTATACAGCAGCCCCAGTGGTAGTATATAGCAGCCCCAGTGGTAGTATATAGCAGCCCCAGTGGTAGTATATAGCAGCCCCAGTGGTAGTATATAGCATCCCCAGCAGCCCCAGTGGTAGTATATAGCATCCCCAGCAGCCCCAGTGGTAGTATACAGCAGCCCCAGTGGTAGTATATAGCAGCCCCAGTGGTAGTATACAGCAGCTGCAGTGGTAGTATATAGCAGCCCCAGTGGTAGTATATAGCAGCCCCAGTGGTTGTATATAGCAGCCCCAGTGGTAGTATATAGCATCCCCAGCAGCCCCAGTGGTAGTATACAGCAGCCCCAGTGGTAGTATATAGCAGCCCCAGCAGCCCCAGTGGTAGTATACAGCAGCCCCAGTGGTAGTATATAGCAGCCCCAGTGGTAGTATATAGCAGCCCCAGTGGTAGTATATAGCAGCCCCAGCAGTAGTATATAGCAGCCCCAGTGGTAGTATATAGCAGCCCCAGTGGTAGTATATAGCAGCCCCAGCAGCCCCAGTGGTAGTATATAGCAGCCCCAGTGGTAGTATATAGCAGCCCCAGTGGTAGTATATAGCAGCCCCAGCAGCCCCAGTGGTAGTATACAGCAGCCCCAGTGGTAGTATACAGGAGCCCCAGCAGCCCCAGTGGTAGTATACAGGAGCCCCAGCAGCCCCAGTGGTATATACAGTAGCCCCAGTGGTATATACAGCAGCCCCAGTGGTATACAGGCCTCAGCAGTATATACAGCAGCCCCCAGGGGTTATACAGCACCCCCCAGGGGTTATACAGCGGCCCCCTGGGGGTACCCAGCAGCCCCCAGGGGGTACCCAGCAGCCCCCTGGGGGTACCAACAGCCCCCTGGGGGTACCAACAGCCCCCTGGAGGTACCAACCGCCTCCAGGGGGTACCCAGCAGCCCCCTGGGGGTACCAACAGCCCCCTGGGGGTACCAACAGCCCCCTGTGGGTACCAACAGCCCCCTGGGGGTACCAACAGCCCCCAGGGGGTACCCAGCAGCCCCAGGGGGTACCCAGCAGCCCCCTGGGGGTACCAACATCCCCCTGGGGGTACCAACAGCCCCCAGGGGGTACCCAGCAGCCACCAGGGGGTACCCAGCAGCCCCTGGGGGTACCAACAGCCCCCTGGGGGTACCAACAGCCCCCAGGGGGTACCAACAGCCCCCACAAGCTGGCACTGTCCCCCCTTGTAAGTGCCCCCCCCCCCGCTACTTATACATTACCATCCCGGTGTTCTGATCGGCGCCGCTCCTCCGTGCTGCGTCTTCATCCTCCCGCGCTGGCTGCATCCGGGTTCTCCGGCGGTCGCGCGATGACGTCACATCGCTGCGACAGCCGGAGATCACGGATGGAGCCAGCGCGGGAGGATGAAGAAGCACCGAGGAGCGGCGCCGATCAGAACACCGGGATGGTAATGTATAAGCACCGGGGGGGGGGCTCTTACAAGGGGGGACAGTGGCAGCATTTGGGGGGCTATATGAACTGCTTCCCCCTGCGCTGATTGACAGGGGGAAGCAGTGCATATATAATGAGCGGCCCCACGTGACGGGGCCGCTCATACAGCAGCCTCCCCCCGCCTCCTCCAGCCTCCACAGCCCAGAGGTACCGTATTGACCCGTGTATAAGCCGAGGGGGGAATTTTGGGCTGAAAAACTCGGCTTATACACGAGTATATACGGTATGTTGAACAATCTTTTTTTTCAGATCATTTGAGAGCTGTTTTGAGGAGCCCATGATGCCACTCCTCAGAGAAGATGCAACTAGGAGAACAACTTGCAAGTGGACACCTGAAATAGCTTTCTCATGATTGGATACACCGGGCTATGAAGTACAAAGTTCAATGAGGTTACCAAACCAATTTAGTGCTTCAGTAAGTCAGTAAAAAGTAGTTAGGAGCATTCAAATCATGAAAATCAGAAGAGTGCCCATACTTTGGCACCTGTCAAATTTTTAAATAATGCATATTTAACATTTTTGGTTAGTACAATAAACCTCATTTCAATCCTGAAATATTACTGTGTCCATCAGTTATTACATATATCACACTGAAATAGCTGTTGCAAAAAAAGGATTTTAAACACAAAAAAAAGAGTAAGATTAAGAGGGGTGCCCAAACTTTTTCATATGACTGTATCACTATTAGATTAATCTGACTCGGATCCTTATGGTGAACGCTATTAAAATGTCGGGATACACTATGCAACTGAAAACCAGATTTTATTTTCTGTCTGTGCTTATTTAGACGGGCATGCACAGTCTGCACCGTGCGACCCACATACTGCAGGCCGTACGTGCACTCCAACAAATAAACTACATGCATAGATTGACATGTTAATCTATGTTTGATGGTAAACACTTCTCCAGTCGTATTTGAGGTGTAAGTCTTACTGCCATTCTTTATAGTATGACAACATAAACATTTTGGTGTTCGGCATGCGTAGCAACCCCAATTAAGATTATCCCCATCCTTTGTATGTATTTTTTTAAAAATAGGATTAAAAAAATCCCCACAACTAACAGCAAAAACGCAGACTGCCAAAAAACACCTTAAAAAAAACGCATGGCAAGTGTGACCCTAGCCTAATAGTGCCATTAATCACTTTCCCACAACCAGTAGAAGTACCAGAAAGACTGGAAGAACCCTTTCAAGTTCCAGAAGAACCACCTGTTGTAGCAGAGCCAGAGGATCCTTCAATCGGTTAACCTGCCAGTCCTGTAGTAAGACTAAGGAGTCACATACCGTTGCCCAGTCTACCTATAACACACAGGTCTACCCAGAGTACAGACACGGGTGGGACACTAACAGTAGACACCAGAGTACAACATGGACAAGCTGAGACACTTGAAGCACGTAGTTATTAATTAAGTGGACACCACTATGGAGTTTGAGTTACATAAAATATAACTTTTATTATTAGTATAAAAGCAGACACATAAACGTTATGAAACGAAGCACAAGGAAATTCCAAAAACAACTGCAGTGGGGTAGTAACCCCCTGGGTTAAACCGTACACCGTAAGGCACAATTCACAATAATGTTAAGTTACACAAGTAAGGAGTGTGTTAGCAGACAAATTATGGAAAATACCATTACATCAATCACTCACCCATGGTGTACTTTTGTGATGGACCTGACGGTTCCCCGGGGGGCCCTGTCCTGCAGCACGCCCCTAAGTGCTGCAGGACAGGGCCCCCCGGGGAACCGTCAGGTCCATCACAAAAGTACACCATGGGTGAGTGATTGATGTAATGGTATTTTCCATAATTTGTCTGCTAACACACTCCTTACTTGTGTAACTTAACATTATTGTGAATTGTGCCTTACGGTGTTCGGTTTAACCCAGGGGGTTACTACCCCACTGCAGTTGTTTTTGGAATTTCCTTGTGCTTCGTTTCATAACGTTTATGTGTCTGCTTTTATACTAATAATAAAAGTTATATTTTATGTAACTCAAACTCCATAGTGGTGTCCACTTAATTAATAATTGAGAGGAGTGTTACTTACTTCCAGTTATATATACACCTTATAGGAATGATGCATCCTTAATCATGAGAATTTTTGTGGATATAAGGTGTATAGTGATTTTGTATATTTATACTTGAAGCACGTAGGTCTAGCCGTAGTAACTTTGGTCAGCCGCCGTCCAGGTATATAGAGTATGTGTAAAATGACAAATGTATATGTGTCCTTATGTAAATAGACAGTAAATAGTAGTGTACAGAAGGGCGGAGGAACTGGACTCACCCCCATGCATTTTAAGTTAGGATTAGAAAGTTCCTGGGGGTTGGAGGGTAAAAGCCAGGACTCCTAAGCCGAGACGCAAATAGGGAACCATAGGTAAAAGGTAAATATAAATGTATTTTTGTATTGTATTGATTGCAACTAGGAAACCCGTAACCCGCTAAGTGTAATGTGCCTGCAGGACTATTGCATGAACTTTCGAGCTTACTTGAACTTTTGTTTAAACATGGACCATTAGACACGGGACTAGTTGTGGCAAAAAGACTTCTTTAACAGCCTGCGGCAGATGGACTAGTGCCGTACGGACTGTACCTTTTTCCTGTTTTTCCTGTTTTTTTTTTTTTTTAATTTTTTAATTTTGTGACTCTGTTATAATTGTTAATGTTTATATTGTTTGAAAAATGTTTCTCAGTCCAGGAGTACTGAATTTAACCAGGGGGCAATATGTTGGGCCCACAAAGGTCTGGGGTACTCAGATCTCGGGCGGTTGGGTGCAGGGATGTCACGGGTGGTCGGTGCTCGAGTCTGTGCACTTGGGTGACAAACAAAAAAGGGGGGTATTTACAGGGATTAAAGTTTATGGATGAATGTCGTGACATCACCTGTAGATCCGGTGATGGTACCTGCACTGCTGCAGACCTCCGGGGGGAAGGATGGCAGCAAGGTGTTGTAGCTCCCTATAGGTAGAGCAGGTTCCCCAAAGGCAGCGCAGTCTCTGCTTCGCAGTGTAGAATTACCTCTGTTCACTAGGAAGAAACACAAACACTTTCTCACTCTGCACGGGTACGTAATTCCAGTAATCTGCAGTTTACAGGGTATGCAGTTGTTTTAGATAGGGTGGTGGACCGGGTGGTCCTGGCAGTAGGCAATGTCCCTCTGAAGCTCCGGTGATGTTCCTTCTCTATCTCTTTCTCTGTCCTTCCTCTGCACACTCCTTCTTCCTTGCACTGCCCTGCACTAATCCCACTTGTTTAACCTTTCTCTCTCTAAAGGGGACCAACCCGGTTTGGTGCTTATGGAGGGGACCGTGCATAGGTTGGGCTAAATCGTGCTCCTAAGATGCTATCGATCACACTGGTATTTGAGGCTCAGGGATTGTCCTCTGTACCACTTCAGAGCCAGTACCCTGTTTCAGACTGGGCCAGGGTATTCAGTTGCCCTCTATCCGCCCCTCTCTGTCTGGGTCACAAGGTTGAGGTGCCCACCCGTTACTTCTCCTCTTTACTGAATCTACGGTCTTGTCTGTTCTGTTCCTACTGACCTCTTCCCACTCTTTCTCCACTCACTATATAACCTAGCTCTCCTCCCACCTGCATCTGTTACCGTAGTAACCGGTAGTCTGATTGGTCCCCTATCACTAGGAGTGTGTGTGTGTGTTGTGGAGCTTCAGAATTCTATTACCCCCTACCAGAACAAAGCATACTGCACCTTCTATTAGAGGTGTAGTACCCTTTTGTAGCGCACTGACTAGCGGGGCGCTGCAAATGTGACACCCCTACGGTTCGGTTGCCACAGGAAAACCTGGGACCGGGAGGATAATTTTACACATACAACACCTTCCACCCCAGACCTGAAGAGGGAGCTCTACTTGCCAATTTCAGGCAAGGTCCCCTATAAATTCAGGCCTGGGGGAGGAGTTAGGCAGTGCAGAGGCGTTAGCGGTGCCCAGGAGAAGGTACTCTTCGCCTGCTAAACAAGTGAGGGACACAGGAGATGTCAGGGCCAGGTTTCAGGCAGCCCAGGACTACAGCACACACACAGTAACAAGGAGGCCTCATAACTCATTGGGTGTGGAAATCCTGAACTGCCACCCAACCACCTGGACTGGACCCTGGACGATTCCTTGCAATACCAACAGTAAAAGGTATGGAAACAAAGTCCTAGTGTGTGTGTGTCTGTTATTGTGGCCCCTAATCCTGCCCTCATCATAAACTGTTTGCCACCATCTCCACCTGATGAGCCGCCTTCTCCTGCAGCACACGATACAAGGCTGTGTGGAGAGCTGCCTTCCTGTGCAAATCCCTATTCATCCACAACTGCCCCGCGGATCCCACTCCACCTACGGGGAGCGTTACCAACTAGCTGCCCCATCATCACCCCAGAGGTCTGCAAGCTGCGCCGGTATCATTACTGAGAAACTGTAGGTGGCTTCACGAACAATTTTTATTTTTTCCCCTTTTTCAGCGACCACCAGGGCCACAGGCCCGGGCAGAGACCACCCGTGATATACCCTGTAAACTACAGCCCATGACCAGGTACCCCACAACCCTGGGGTGGGTCATTAGACATATCATAGATCAAATTCTTGTCATAACTTTGCATTATGTTGCTCATAGATAAGAATTATAAGGAAGAAAAGGAACAATGGTTTAAACAATATTGATGACCTAAAACATGATTGTAGACATGATAAGCAAGCAAAAATCTAACAAGTAATGAGTAGCTAATGATCCATACAGTCTACTAGTTTTCTGATAGATTTTGTAAAGTAACTAATGCTCATTCTTAAATCTATGGGAATGTACAGAATATATCATGGTTATTGTACACAGCACTCTCAAGTGACCAGCTATGTATTAGGCTAGGGTCACAAATGTGGCAAAATGTTTAAATCCTAATCCGGTTTTGAACTGGCAAAAAGCTCAAAACCGGATCAGGAAACGCTCCCCATAGGAGCCCATTATGGTAGCCGGATTGCTCTACATGCAATCCGGTTACCGGCTCCGGATCTGCAGCCTGCGCTAAAAATCATGCAGGCTGCAGTTTCCAGAGCGATTCTGTCAACCACAATGCTGTAACTGTATTGCTCAGGAAGTGTAATCCAGAGCAATGCAGTTACCATGTACTTTGTTCATACCTGCTGCCGCAGGGATGAACAAAGTTTTAAATGTTTATTAACACATTAAATATTAATAGTAGCTAATCTAGGGTGGGTGGGTACCCCCTAGAGATATGTTGCCCACAGCTACTATTAATATTTAATGTGTTAATAAACATTTAAAACTTTGTTCATCCCTGCGGCAGCAGGCATAAACAAAGTACACGGTAACCGCATTGCTTCAGATTACACATCCGGAGCAATTCTGTTACCGCATTGCGCTTCACATCACACAATTTTCTCAAAAAATGTGTCTGAGGGCAATAGCGTTTACCGCATCCGGATCTGGATGCGGTGAACGCAATTGCCTGGCCAAATGTGACCCCAGCCTTATTTAATATTTAGCAGTCTTCAGCTCGATCTTGAGCCATGGCAACTTGATGAATGAACGCTCTGTAGGATCGATCTTGTGCAAGCCCTGATCGGTCCATCAGGGCCTTCTTCCTCATTTTCTTGATAGTATCAAGCCATCAGGTTGTTGGTCTTTCTCTTTGCTCTTTTCCTTGTTCCTACTATTCGCCCTACCATGATGCTCTTCAATGAGCCATAGCCTGGTCAGTAAACTGTAACTAGGTTGAATATTTTAACCAGGTTCCTTTTACATAAGACTGCATTCAAACATTGCATTTTTTATGAGTTTTGAAGAGATTCTCCTAAATCATAGCAAAAACGTTGCAGTTCAGGCGGCAGCTCTGGTAGGGGTGGTGAGGAGGCAGAATAGTCATTGCAGGTAGTAAGCTTTCCTGAAGAGATGGTTTTCAGGTTCCAACTGAAGGATTCAAGTGTGGTGGATAATCAAATGTGTTGGGGAGCAGAATTCCAGAGGATGGGGAATACTCAGGAAAAGTCTGGGGGGCGGTTATGTGAGGAGGTCTTGGGAGGATAGAAAATCACATTGATGAGCCCCCAGGCTATGGGGTACTCAGGAGCTGGGCTGCTGCTGTCTCTCTGGGGTATCACGTTAGTCATGACCCACTCCCATGGCCTGGGATCAGTCCAAAAAGGGGTTATTTACAGGGATTTGTCGCGATGCCACCCGGGTATTGTGGTCAATTGAACCACTGCTGCCATTTTCCTGCTGGGGACAGTGACTTAGGGCAGTGTGGATGGTAAACCCTCCTAGGGTAGGGCTGAGGGTCCCCAGGGCAGGAGTGATAGTGGTATTGGATGGGGTAAATCTCCAAAAGAGTGCACAATTAAGATAGCCAAGACAGACAGATAGTTCCCACAGGCAGGTGTATAGAATCGTTACTTTACTTATCTGATGCACATGATCGTTTAGTCAGTCCCAGTCATACATCTCGACGCGTTTCTACCCGCTAGTATCGCTGGGCGTCCTCAGGAGAGACTGTGCTGTCAGATACCAGTCCAGCCTTGTCCAGGTCACCGGGGGCGCTGTTCAAGGTGGTATGATAACCTCCCCTCCTTCCTCATTGGTGTCAGCGTCTACTGCTCAGTATTCACTAGATAACAGGTGTAGGGCATACACACACTACTGACCGATTTTAATAATAATTAAATAATAAAGCTATCTTAATTGTGCACTCTTTTGGAGATTTAGTAAATTGGTATGAGTCACATTTATCGAATTTTAGATATTATGTGGTATTGGATGGGGATTTGTGAGGGATCGTGATTCATACAGTCACTTACTTTGCTGCAGCTCCCCATGGTGCTGGTAGTCGGCGGCTCTGCAGTTATAAGATTCTGTTATAGAGCACAGGGCAACAGGCGCAATCAATAGGCAGACTCACTGATATGCATTTTCTCAGTCTTTTTACTGGAGTTAAGGCAGATATTATTAACTGTCCACTGAGTCTGGACAGCAGTATGAGGTAATTCTCACCCGGTTGGGTCGTGTTGGCTTCCTCACTGCGCTTGTGTTGTGGCCCCTGTAGTTGTTTAAGCTAGGCTGCCAGCCCTGTCTCTGCGTCTACCAGTATAAGAGGCAACTTGAGTCCTTCACTTCTCTACCCCACCCTGGGAAGTCAGTATTACTGGATTCTATACGTTGCTGTGTCCCTGGAACCGTGTAGCTGGAGAATCTGGAGTCCCCCACTCTCCAGTGTTGACTGTCGGTGTGTGTGAACCTGCACAGTCTCAGACTTCGGTGTCTGTTCTTGCATTGTTCCTCTCGTGGAGGGAAAGCACAGGGTGGTGCAGCCTCCCGGTAGGTTTCTTTCGCTCCTCTTTCCACAGACCCTAGCCTTAGGCCTGGTGTTCAGCAGTGAACCTTGGGATGAGCCTGGCACAGCTCATTTACACCCAAGTCTGGTTCTCAGTTTTCACAGGAACTGCACTCAACTGTGCTCTTCACAGTCCTCACAGGAACTGAACTTGTTGCTCCTCAGACCAGAATATATAGGGGAGCTCACCCTGAAGCCAGGCTTGGTCTCCCCCTTCTGTCTGGGAGGTGTTGATGTTGTTTGCATGTTGCCTGAGTGGAATACCCCTTACTGCTTTCTGGTGACACCTAACAATGGTGACACTGTGGCACTATGACTCTGGGATGCCACAACATGAGGGAAGATATTGGGAGATTAGTTTAGAGATATAGGGAGGGGACAGGTTGTGGAGTGTGAACGTGTGGTTTGAAGGACAGGGCAGAGTCGAGAGTTACTCCGAGGCAGAGGATTTCAGGTGCAGGAGAGAGCATGATGCCATTTACGATAATATCACAAAAAACGACAGCAGCACTCCAAAACAAGATCTTCAAATGCCTTTAATCAGGCCTACAGGGCGACCCGTGACTTTTCAGCCACCAAGTGACTTTTGTCTAGGCTAGACAAGGTTTGGCTTTTTGAGGATGGGTGTGATAGTGGCATGTTTGAAAGCAGAGGGGAAGGTACCAGAAGATAGCGATAGGGTAAAGAGATGGGTTAGGGCTGGGATGAGCATGTTAGTAAAGTTGGGGAGCAGGTGAGAAGGGATGGGGTCAAGTGCCCAAGTGGTGAGGTGGATTTGGAGAGGAGATGAGTGAGCTCTTCTTCAGTAATGTTGGAGAGGGAAGTTATTGGGAAGGGCAGAGATCTGGTATATGGAGGGGTTGAGATGGTGGGACAGTAAAAGTTTGCCTTGTCTGGTCGATCTCATTTTTGAAATATGTGGAGAAGTCCTCGGCAGAAATGAGGGGAGTCGGAGAGGGCAGTAGCGGGCGGAGGAGAGAGTTAAATGTGCTGAGCAGTTGTTTGGGGTTGTAGGATAAGGAAGATACAAGGTATGTGAAGTAGGTCTGTTTAGCAGAGGTGAGTGATGATTTGAAGGCAAGTGTAGCTTGTTTGAAAGCAGTGAAGTCGTCTGGCAGGTGTGTTTTCTTCCAATGCTGCTCTGTGACCCTGGATTCTTGTCAAAGTTTTTTCATGAGATTGGTGTGCCAGGGTTGCCTATTAATTTGTTGCACTTCACCATGTAGGAGAGGGGTGACTGAGTCTATGGCTGATGTGTTTGTGGCATTATAGAAAGCAGTGGCACTGTCTGTGTCATGGAGTGAAGATATGGAGGACAGACGTAGAAGAAAGTATGAGAGTCTGTGAATGTCTAGATGTGTGAGGTTTCTGCGAGGATGTGCTAGTTGCTAGTGGCTGGGCATGGGGGGAGGAGGACAAAGATGAGAAAGTAAGTAGATGGTAGCCAGATAGGGGGAGAGGGGAGATTGTGATTTTAGATAGGGAACAGAGGTGGGTTAAGATGAGGTCTAGTGTATGTCCGTCTGTGTGGGTGGCTGTAGAGGACTACTTAGTAAGTCTAAAGGATGAAGTAAGTGACAGGAGTTTGGAAGCTGTTGGCTGGCGGGTGTCAGTAGGTTGTATGCATTAGGAGTTTATAACAGGACCATTAATGAGGGGAATTTTCATTGAGTTATCAAGTGCACCAGCGATTCTTGTAAGCTCAATAACATTCGAAGCAACTGACCTTCATGTCGAACTGTATCATTTGCATTGGTTCATCTATTTGTAGTTTAAGTGTGATTAATTAGAAATGTGTCTTGTGACGAAATGGACCCTTTAATATATAATGTAGGAGGATTTCTTATTCATCCAGACATATCATATTGCATTTTGGTTTGTAAACTTGTAATGGCCAAGGAGAATTTCTTACAGTATTGTCATAGATTTCTGTGGTTAAAGTTTAGCCTGGTAATGTAATTATCTAACCTGTTTGTCATTGAAGGCCAGAGAACTTAATTATGCTAATCGTCCATTGTCTATTACCCTGTGAATGTTGATTGAGGCTCCAGCCACTATTGTGTTAATGTCATGGTTTGCAGACTGATTGTCTCAAACTAACATACCATTGTATCACTGCTAGCAATTGGATCAGCATTTGGATTGCAATAGGACTAAAATATGTTAAATGAGGATTGGAGTTCAGCCAATGAAAAGACTGTGTTATTGCACCAATCATGACATCCCCAATATCCTACAATGAGGGCTGAGGGTATATAAGGAGGACTGTTCACTTTGACCAGCAGATTGGAATTAGATTCTGTCTAGTGGCCTCAGTCTAGGGATTTTCGGTCCTGGCTAGAGGTCACTGGATTGGATACAGGCAGCTAATCGAGGGTCTTCGGATCCGGTTAGCGAGCCATAACCCCAGGCCTAGGCATTTCGGTGCCGACCAAGGGGATCAGAACACGGACTATAGAACCACAAGGACTTCAGTATTGGATTATCGTATTCGGCTGTGATGACAAAGACTACATAAGGATGAGGAAGCAACCCAGGTTGGGACGATAAAGTCACCTGGCTACAGACTTTGCCGTGCTACATTCTAAACCCTGGTGAGCCAGCGGAAGGGTGAGACTCTGTTGCCTGTTACATTTATGTGTTGTGCTTGGTTATGCGTTATATGCTGTTAACTGTTTGGGGATCCAATAAAGCCTTAATATTGCGATTCCCTCACCCTGTGTTGTCTGAGTAGTGTTCCACCCACGGTTAAGGAGCTCGGGCGTTCAGTTGGGGATGAGCCCTGGTCCACGCTGTCTTTGTAAAGGCAGCTGGGCCTGCGGACGAGAGCACCCACTGACCCCCGGGTCTCCACAATTGGTGGCAGCGGTGGGATTCTACTCAGCCTGGTTTATCCAGGGGAGCTGCAGGGGACTGGTGTTCGTGGACACCGTCCAAGGGCTCAACAACCAGGGAAGCATAATAGCATACCCAGCAGGCCATAGGTGAGGCATTCAGGTTTCGGACGTTGCCATATCCAACCCCACCAGCTCAGCCATGGAACAAGGTCCAGAGAGGAGATACGGCAACAGCAGTAAATGGATGCTACAGGATCTGTGCCAGAGGCGAAATATTGAATACCGGAACGCTGACACTCGGTCGGCTTTGATTCAGAAATTGGTCGATTGGGATACCCAGATTGATGGTGAGGATGATGAGGACCCCGCCGACGTGGTACCAGAGGATGTAAGTTGTGCACAACATCATGGATCCCGTGAATATCGTGAAATCACCAGGTCCAAAACAGTCCAAATCAAGGAGTGCTTGGCTGCCTTGGGGCCTGAAGCTTCAAGAGAAGAAAGGGCTGGTGTTCTGCAAGTAGTGTTGGGAGCTCCAATTTCCTTACCACCAGCGCCCACCTCCACGATAGACCGCCTCCAAGGAATTCACCTTGCTACAGTGACGTGCCAATGATGAATGAATCCAACACTGAGATCGATGAACACTTGCAAAACTTTGAGATGATGATGAGAATGCACCAGGTGCACACAGCTGAGTGGCCCAGATACCTGTGGAGAAGTTTGCCTGGTCGGGCCCAGGAAGCTGTCCGATCACTTAGGCCTCAGGATTGCTTGGACTATGGAATTATTAAGGACACTTTGTTGGCCCTTTCTACCATAACCCCTGAGAGATATCGCATTAAGTTCCGGACTATGTCTCGCCAGGGTGTCTCCTATGTCGAATTTGGCAGTCAACTTCGACGACACTGTAACCGCTGGCTTGATGGTCGTGCTGCCCACTCCGCTGCTGCCCACCGGGATATGATAGTACTCGAACAGCTTATGGAGAAGATGGACCCGGAAATACGAGAATGGGTGGCGGACCGGAAGCCCGACACCCCAGAGCAGGCAGCCCGATTGGCTGACGAATTTACAGCCAACCGACCCAGCTGGAGACCCAATAGGCCCACCGATCCGAGGAGGTTCATCAACCATGGATACCAGCAACCTCCAGACTCCCGTGCTGGACTAACTCGCTATGCCGCAGAAACCCCAATAGGGCAAAGGTTTACCAACAGGGCCCGTGACTTGCCTAACCCACAGCGCTGTTATACGTGTGGGCGCCTTGGACACAAAGCCAAAGAGTGTCTTCAACATCGGGGCCCTATGCCTGGAGCCCGGCTGCCAGCCCAATCAGTCAACATATGCAGAGATGAACCAGCGATGCCTGGAGGATACTACCCCCAAGAAACACCCGTAGCTGAGGAAGTGATTTACCCGGTCCACACCCTACGGCAGGCCGGACACCGTACACCAGCCAACCTCAATCGCCACATCCAGACGGTCAAGGTCGGTGGTATACAGGCTCAGGGACTTCGAGATACTGGATCTTCAATCACCCTGGTTAGCCCAGATATTGTTCCCACCGAGCATCATTTACCGGGCCGCCAAGTGACCATCTCCCTTGCTGGGGGCCAGCGCTCGAACATTCCTCTGGCACGCGTGCAGTTGGACTGGGGAACTGACCAGGGAGAGGTTGAAGTGGGGCTCATGGACGGCCTCCCAACCCCTGTTCTTTTGGGAAATGACCTAGGACAAGGATTATCCAGCCAGTTTGTCACCGCCATCACCCGCAGCCAAGCCAAGCATCACCCTTGTGCAGATCTTTCTACCAAACCAACTGAGGATATCCCTCCTCTTCAATCTTCAGCCTCCTTTTCTGAGCCGACCAATGTGAGTACATCAAACCAAACTGTGACCATTGACTGGGGGGAGATAGATCGTAAGGAGTTCAGGGAAGCCCAACTGACAGACCCCACCCTAGAGCTTATCCGTAGTGCGGCTGCCCAACCTGGGGGAGGAAATCCGGGGGAGGTGTATAGATGGGAAAGAGGCCTCTTATATCGAGAGAAGCCCGCGTCATGCCCAGAAAAACCTTGGACCCGTGTTCATCAGCTTGTAGTACCCCAGCAATATGATCCCAACTATTGCGCTTAGCTCATGATGTTCCTGCAGCTGGGCACATGGGGACCAAAAAGACCCGGACCCGCCTGTTGCGTAGTTTTTTTTGGCCAAGGGTCACTCAAGAAGTAAAGAAATACAGAGCCTCTTGTCCAGTGTGTCAACGTATGGACGGAGCCCCATGTCGTGCCCCACTCCAACCCATGCCTTTGATAGGGGAACCATTTCAGAGAGTTGCCATTGATTTAGTAGGCCCCTTAGCCATCCCCAGCCGCAGCGGAAAAAGATTCATCCTCACCCTGGTAGACTTTGCCACCCGCTACCCAGAAGCCACTGCCTTGACTTCCATAGATGCAGAGCATGTGGCTCAAGCTTTACTGGACATCTTTAGCCGGGTAGGATTTCCACAGGAAGTATTAACTTACCAGGGGGCACAGTTCCAAAGCGAACTGATTCAGACCCTCTGGGAGAAACATGGAGTCCGCCCCATGCGCACAACGCCCTACCATCCTGAAACGAATGGATTGTGTGAGCGCTTCAATGGAACCCTGAAACAGCTCATTAGCCGTTATGTAGAGGCCGAGGGGGGGACTGGGAGAAAAACCTGCAGCAGCTCCTTTTTGCTTACCGGGAGGTGCCACAGGACTCCACTGGGTTCTCCCCCTTTGAATTGCTGTATGGCCGAAAAGTACGGGGGCCCTTAGAGCTGGTACGAGAAAGTTGGGAGGGCACCTTCCCCACAGAAGAGGTTCCCATATTGGACTATGTTCAAAAGTTTAGGGAAAGAATGAGGCACCTCATGGCATTAGCCCACGGGAACTTAGAAGTGGCTCAGGAAAGGCAAAAACGATGTTATGACCGCGCTGCCCGACTCCGAGAATTTGCCTGTGGACAGAAGGTCCTGGTACTTGTACCGGTACGCAAAAACAAGCTTCAAGCCATGTGGGCGGGTCCATTTACCATTACCAGGAAATGTGGCAATACTGACTACACTGTGGCTCTGGACCAAGCAGGTGTTCGTGAGCGTACCTACCATGTTAACAGGCTAAAAGCTTATGAGGAAAGAGAGGTCACCAACTTAGCAGTTTGTTGTCCCGATTTAGATGACCCTGAAACAGACCAGATCCCAGACCTATTAGTGGACTCCAAAAGGGAAATGGGGGTAAAAGATGTATCACTGGGGGAACAGCTTTGTCCATCACAGAAGCAACAGTTATCAGACGTACTCAGACCATATGAATCCCTGTTCACGAGTTTACCTAGTCGAACGCCTCTGGTCCGGCATCATGTCAACACAGGGGCATCCACTCCACAACGCCAACCCGCATACCGAGTGACACCCCCGGTATTGGCAATGATGAAGGCCGAGGTGGATGACATGTTAAATATGGGAGTCATAGTTCCTTCCCAAAGCCCATGGGCTGCCAGTGTTGTGCTGGTGCCAAAAAAGGACAAGAGTACTCGTTTCTGTGTGGACTATAGACGGCTCAATGAGATCACAGTTACGGATGCCTACCCCATGCCCCGGGTGGATGAGCTACTAGATCGGTTGGGGGGATCTCGGTTTATATCCACTCTCGATCTGAGCAAGGGATACTGGCAGATCCCACTCACAAAAGAGGCTCAAGAGAAATCAGCTTTCATAACCCCTTTTGGCCTATATGAGTTCACCAGCATGCCTTTTGGGATGAAGAATGCCCCAGCTACCTTCCAGAGGATGGTGGACCATTTACTAGAGGGATGTCAGGGGTATGCCCAGGCCTATTTGGATGACATTGCTATCTTCAGCGACACCTGGGAAGAGCACCTTCAGCATGTGTCCCAGGTGCTGCAAAGGGTAGCCAAAGCCCAGCTCACCATCCGACCTGACAAATGCCAAATGGGGATGGCTGAGGTGCTATACCTGGGTCATCGAGTGGGAAGTGGGTGCATTCGTCCAGAACCGGCAAAAGTAGAAGCAATTACCCAGTGGCCGCGCCCTGTCAACCAAAAACAGGTCCGCGCGTTTTTGGGCACCGCAAATTATTATAGAAAATTTATCCCCAATTACAGCACCGTAGCAAAACCACTCACTGACCTCACAACCAAAAAATATGCCCGCAACCTTATCTGGACCCCAGAATGTGAAGCTGCGTTCCTCCAGTTGAAAGACCGGCTAGCCCAGAGCCCAGTTCTGACTGCTCCTGACTTCCGACGAAGGTTCATTGTCCAAACAGATGCATCAGACACAGGACTAGGAGTGGTACTTAGCCAAGTGGGGGCTGACGGTGAGGAACATCCTATAGCTTATCTCTCCCGGAAACTGTTGGACCGAGAGAGGGCCTACGCCACCATAGAAAAAGAATGCCTGGCCATAGTCTGGTCCCTAAAAAAATTGCAGCCTTACCTCTATGGCAATGAGTTCACAGTCCTCACTGACCACAATCCATTGAGTTGGCTAAATCGAACCGCGGGGGACAACGGACGATTGCTTAGGTGGAGTTTGGCGTTACAATCTTACAATTTCTCCATCTCACATAAACAGGGCAAGAACCATGGAAATGCGGATGGGCTGTCCCGACAGGTGGAGAAGGATGATCGGAAGCCTATCCTGTCTGGCTAAATAAGAAGGGGGAGGAATGTGACGAAATGGACCCTTTAATATATAATGTAGGAGGATTTCTTATTCATCCAGACATATCATATTGCATTCTGGTTTGTAAACTTGTAATGGCCAAGGAGAATTTCTTACAGTATTGTCATAGATTTCTGTGGTTAAAGTTTAGCCTGGTAATGTAATTATCTAACCTGTTTGTCATTGAAGGCCAGAGAACTTAATTATGCTAATCGTCCATTGTCTATTACCCTGTGAATGTTGATTGAGGCTCCAGCCACTATTGTGTTAATGTCATGGTTTGCAGACTGATTGTCTCAAACTAACATACCATTGTATCACTGCTAGCAATTGGATCAGCATTTGGATTGCAATAGGACTAAAATATGTTAAATGAGGATTGGAGTTCAGCCAATGAAAAGACTGTGTTATTGCACCAATCATGACGTCCCCAATATCCTACAATGAGGGCTGAGGGTATATAAGGAGGACTGTTCACTTTGACCAGCAGATTGGAATTAGATTCTGTCTAGTGGCCTCAGTCTAGGGATTTTCGGTCCCGGCTAGAGGTCACTGGATTGGATACAGGCAGCTAATCGAGGGTCTTCGGATCCGGTTAGCGAGCCATAACCCCAGGCCTAGGCATTTCGGTGCCGACCAAGGGGATCAGAACACGGACTATAGAACCACAAGGACTTCAGTATCGGATTATCGTATTCGGCTGTGATGACAAAGACTACATAAGGATGAGGAAGCAACCCAGGTTGGGACGATAAAGTCACCTGGCTACAGACTTTGCCGTGCTACATTCTAAACCCTGGTGAGCCAGCGGAAGGGTGAGACTCTGTTGCCTGTTACATTTATGTGTTGTGCTTGGTTATGCGTTATATGCTGTTAACTGTTTGGGGATCCAATAAAGCCTTAATATTGCGATTCCCTCACCCTGTGTTGTCTGAGTAGTGTTCCGCCCACGGTTAAGGAGCTCGGGCGTTCAGTTGGGGATGAACCCTGGTCCACGCTGTCTTTGTAAAGGCGGCTGGGCCTGCGGACGAGAGCACCCACTGACCCCCGGGTCTCCACATGTCTGCTGTCATTTAAAGGGAAAGTGCCATCCCTAACATTGAGGCCTACTGCAAAGCACATTCTGTACCTTTAAAAGAATAACATATCTTCTGGGATTATGTATTATTATTTATTTATTTATTTTTACAGTTCCTTGCTATTTCCCCTGTATTTTTCACCGTTAATCCCCTTATAAATAAGACTAAGTGTTTTAATCTCATGTCTTTTGAGCATATACTGTAATGTCCCTACCAGCGGGACCCATCTCTAGGGAACAGGGAGATCGGGCATCGTGTTGCCGCTGATACCCCCTGTTCCCCGCACTCTTACTAACCCTGTCCACACTTCTGCATCTCCCCTCCATCCTGCTACAGCATCCTGTCATGTCTCCTCTGCTTGCCTTAACTTCCAGGTTGTAGGAGAGGGCATGCTGCAGTCTGATTAAATTTAAAGGGCCAGCGCACTCTTTTTTTAGAAATCTCCTCTCAGAAAATTGCTGAGAGGTATTTGTTTATTTAAGGCCCTCACTTCCTTCGGGAGGTGTCTGAGCAACTTTGCACTACTTTTCAAATGTTGCTGTGCTGAGGTCCCTGGATCAGTGTTTGCTCACTTTTGATTATCTCTGCTTGTCATTAATGCCTGATCTTTCCCTTTTAGTGCTGGGGTTCCCATCCTGGTCTTACAGCTGCCTAGAGTCTTGCCATTTAGCCTTCATCCATGCAACTCAGTCGGTACCCTTCGGACCCCTCTGGACCATCCCTCAGTGACACAGCCTCGTACCTCCTCCGTATTCTCCTGGCTATCCCGATCCCTCACTGATTTTTCCTATCTGGTTCTCTGGACTCCTCACACCCCTCATAGACTTTGTTTGCCTTGGGTCACCCCTCTGGCCTCGGAGCCGTTGCACTCAGAGCCTTTGTGTGTATGTACAGGGGTTCACTCACCAGTGCTCCCTCGGGGGAATTCGGTGCATCAGCCTAAAGGTACCTTCATATGCGGCAATATTGCTAGGCAATTTCACTGGCAATTTGCTGGTTGCAGTGAAATCATGGACACATTGTTCTATTTTGTTGTGTACAAATGTAACAATGTGTCCATGATTTCACTGCAACCAGCAAATTGCCAGTGAAATTGCCTAGCAAAATTGCTGTTTGTGAAGGTACCTTTAGGGGTCCTGCCTTCTGGGTTCTCCTATTGTCTTAAATAAATTCTTGCATTTGTCTGATGTTTTAGTCCGTCTGGTTCCTTTGGTTCAGTTTCCACAGAAATCTGTGTGGTCTAGTGGGTCAACTATCCACGTTACCTCCTCTGCAGGCGTGATATATACGTAGCGTGGACAGGGTTTTCCCAAGTCAACATCTGACAGATGAGGATGACCTTCTGCATTTTTCTGGAGCTCTCAGAGATATTGTGCCATCTTGAGGTGAGAGCTTCCCTTCTCATGGAGGTGGCTTAAAGTGGGGTTACATTAGAGGCACTGGTGAGATTAATGAAGAGAGGTAATACTATAGCAGCTATAACAAGATAGAATGGTTTAACAAAAAATAATTTTGCACATAAAAATCACAAAGTAAATAGGCCTCATGCTGTATACTAGGGACTGTGTGCAGCCTCCTGCTATATACTGGGAACTATGTGTGTCCTCCTGTTGTATGCTGAAGGCTGTGTGTGGCCTCCTGCTGTATTGTTGGGGGCTGTGTGTGGCCTCCTGCTGTATATTGGAGGCTGTGTGCGGCCTTCTGCTATATACAGGGGTCTGTGTATAACCTCCTGCTGTATACTGGGAGTTGTGTGCGGCCTCCTGCTGTAGAGTCATGTCCCAGTGTGCAGAATTTTCCAGAAGACCTTGTCTTAGGCAGCTTCCTTGACTGTTTGGCTGGGGTCACACTTGTTAAGGCAATTGCGTTGACCGCATCCAGATATGGATGCGGTAAACGCAATTGCCTTCAGACACATTTTTTTTCAAAAATGTCTTCTGTGAACCGCAATACGGTTACCGTATACTTTGCTCATCCCTGCTGCCGCAGGGATAAGCAAAGTGTTAAATGTTATAAAAACATGAAATATTAATAGTAGCTGTGGGCAACATGTCTCTAGGGGGTGCCCACCCCCCTAGAGACATGCTGTCCACTCCTGTCAGCATGTGAGGGGTTAATAAGCCCTTTACAGTATAGCCGCCTATTGTCAGCTTCTACAAATTTCTGAATGAAGCCGCGGCTCCCCTCACAGTACAGGAGATACTGTACGTAATGTACATATAGTATCAGCCGCTGTCCAGGGTCCTGTAACCATTAACATTAGGTCTATTGGGCTGCGCTGCCCATAGACCTAATGTTAATGGTTACAGGACCCTGGACAGCGGCTGATACTATACGTACATTACATACAGTATCTCCTGTACTGTGAGGGGAGCCGCGGCTTCATTCAGAAATTTTTAGAAGCCGACAATAGCCAGCAATAGTACAAGAGCATCATTAACCCCTCACATGCTGACAGGAGTGGACAGCATGTCATTAGGAGGGTGGGCACCCCCTAGAGACATGTTCCCACAGCTACTATTAATATTTCATGTTTTTATAACATTTAACACTTTGCTTATCTCTGCGGCAGCAGGGATGAGCAAAGTATACGGTAACCACATTGCTCTGGATTACACATCCGGAGTAATCCGGTTACCGCATTGCGGTTCACAGGCTGCAGATCCGGAGCTGGTAACTGGATTGCATGTAGAGCCTATAGGGAGTGGTTCCTCATCCTTTTTTGAGCTTTTTAACAGCTCAAAACCGGATCAGGATTTCAAAATCGTGCCGCATGTGTGACCCTAGCCTTTCACAGACATGGATAAACTGTGTTAAACTATGAATGTCCCTTGTTGCCTATAACAACCAATCAGAAGCTGAGCTGTCATTGGTTGCTATAGGCTGCCTGATAAATATCCAGGCCAACTGTCAAAACAGGCAATGCAGTATTTTATTAGCTCACACACAAACAGTTAATATGCCTTTTTTGGGGGGAATGACTGTAAAGTACAAGGTTAAAATTTCCCCTCAAACCATAGTCTATGACGTTCCCTGCGTCAAATAGGGTGGCTGTGCAAAATTTCGTGATTACAGATGTGACAGTGCAAATTCCTTTAGTGAACATACATATACACACACTCATACATACACTCAGCTTTATATATTAGATATGTGAAAATCACTGATAAAATATTGATTATGAAACCTGACATCTGACCAAATACCGATGAAAATCACTGGATTCTCGGACCATTTTTTTTTAAACAACCTTGACTGTTCACACATAGTGATGAGCGAGTGTAATCGTTACTATTCGTTACTCTCACAGATACAGTCATATGAAAAAGTTTGGGCACCGCTCTTAATCTTACTCATTTTTTTTTGTTTAAAATTGGGTTTTTGCAACAGCTATTTCACTGTGATATATGTAATACTTGATGGACACAGTAATATTTCAGGATTGAAATGAGGTTTATTGCACTAACCAAAAATGTAAAATATGCATTATTTCAAAATTTGACAGTTGCAAAAGTATGGGCACCCTTCTGATTTTCATGATTTGAATACTCCTAACTACTTTTTACTGACTTACTGAAGCACTAAATTGGTTTGGTAACCTCATTGAGCTTTGTACTTCATAGCCTGGTGTATCCAATCATAAGAAAAGCTATTTTAGGTGTCCACTTGCAAGTTGTTCTCCTATTTGTATCTTCTCTGAGGAGTGGCATCATGGGCTCCTCAAAACAGCTCTCAAATGATCTGAAAAAAAAACATTGTTCAACATAGTTGTTCAGGAGAAGGATACAAAAAGTTGTCTCAGAGATTTAACCTGTCAGTTTCCGCTGTGAGGAACATAGTAAGGAAATGGAAGACCACAGGGACAGTTCTTGTAGAGGCCAGAAGTGGCAAGCCAACAAAAATATCAGAAAGACAGATAAGAAGAATGGTGAGAACAGTCAAGAACAATCCACAGACCACCTCCAAAGACCTGCAGCATCATCTTGCTGCAGATGGTGTCACTGTGCTTCGGTCAACAATACAGCACACACTGCACAAGGAGAAGCTGTATGGGTGAGTGCTGTGAAAGAAGCCGTTTCTGCATGCATGCCACAAACAGAGTCGCCTGAGGTATGCAAAAGCACATTTGGACAAGCCAGTTTCATTTTGGAAGAAGGTCCTGTGGACTGATGAAACAAAGATTGAGTTGGTTGGTCATACAACAAGGCATTATGCATGGCGCCACAAAAACACAGCATTCCAAGAAAAACACTTGCTACCCAGTGTCAAATTGGGAGAGGGTCCATCATGCTTTGGGGCTGTGTGGCCAATGATGGCACCGGGAATCTTGTTAAAGTTGAGGGTCGCATGGATTCCACTCAGTATCAGCAGATTCTTGAGAATAATGTTCAAGAATCAGTGTTAAAGTTGAAGTTACACCGGGGATGGATCTTTCAGCAAGACAATGACCCAAAACGCCGCTCCAAATCTACTCAGGCATTCATGCAGAGGAACAATTACAATGTTCTGGAATGGCCATCCCAGTCCCCAGACCTGAATATCATTGAACATCTGTGGGATGTTTTGAAGCAGGCTGTCCATGCTCGGCGACCATCAAACTTAACTGAACTGGAATTGTTTTGTAAAGAAGAATGGTCAAAAATACCTTCATCCAGGATCCAGGAACTCATTAACAGCTACAGGAAGCAACTAGAGGCTGTTATTGTTGCAAAAGGTGGATCTATTAAATATTAATGTCACTTTTCTGTGGAGGTGCCCATACTTTTGCACCTGTCAAATTTTGAAATAATGCATATTTCACATTTTTGGTTAGTGCAATAAACCTCATTTCAATACTGAAATATTATTGTATCCATCAGTTATTACATATATCACACTGAAATAGCTGTTGCAAAAACCCAATTTTAAACAAAAAAAATGGGTAAGATTAAGAGGGGTGCCCAAACTTTTTCATATGACTGTAGTACAGTATTTATCATACCCGTCACTCGCTGAGTACGCGAGTATTACAAAGTACTTATTACGAATATAGAAATTACGAATATTTCACTGCTCGCTCATTACTATTCACACACCGCTGTGATTTTCAGTTAACTGGCTTGTTGCTGCATATCACCATGGCACATGGCATCATGAGGTTGTAAATACAAAAATAGAAATTTATTATTGGTTATAGCTAGAGATTAACTGATTTTTTTAAATTTTAATTCTCTGCCTTTACCAAACTTCTCCCAAAATTTGTTTTGCAGCAAATAAATTTGTGTGACTCTCAATACTGGGAAGCTTGTAATTGCTCAGAAAATACACTTGAAAGGGAGGAGAGAGAGAAAGAAAGTGAGAGAACCCTACCATAAGAGCTTATGTGGCGCCCCTGCGACTAGGCGGCCACAGGGTGAACTACAGCAGGACAGGTAAGACGGTCAGCACACAAAAACACCCCCACACACACACACTTCGACCCTGAGCCCAAGTCGCTTCAAGCCAGGCAAGGAGTGGCGGGAGTAGCTACATGTGGGTGGTAAGTAGAGAGAACCTGGACAAAGCGGTGGAGAAACTAGACTCCAGAAAGGACCTAGGAACACTAAGTTGGGTGAGACGATTGAGAGCTTTCCATAGGAGAGGAGTAGACAGAGATAATCCCTGGAGGGTGGAGGAGAAAGGAAGCATCCCCAAACTGAGACACCCTTCAGCTGAGTACTGACTAACAGAGACAGAACAACAGGGCCCAGCGGCCTGCACTACTAATGGCCATCCGGAAGCCCAAAGCTGAGAACCGTGGACGGTAGAAGGAGCCCGGTGAATCCAACTAAACCAGGACACTGGTGGCTGGGCCAGAGAAACCATAGTGTCAGCTCTGTAGATGTGGTCAAGAACTCATTATGCCCCTAACCACGAGACACCAGGCGGGGTGCGGGAACTCCAAGTCCCCGAGACCTAACAACTGGTACGGAATAGGATAAAGCCATCAGACTAGGACTAGTGACCCAGAGTGTGGGATAACTCACTGTAGAGCCCGTGACGACCGGAGCGAACCCGTGAAGGAGAAGGGAAAGCATGGCAACAAAGACATTAATCTACACTCCTATGCTTCATCATTGTGTTAATTTTGGCCTGCACCACTAATGGCTGGCCGGGAGCCCAAAGCTGAGAACCGTGGACGGTTGAAGGAGCCAAGTGAGCCTGAATAAGCTGGGTCACTGGTGTGGTGGCTGGGCCACAGAAACCAGAGTGCCGGCTCTGTAGATGTGGTCGGGAAAAATTTGTTCCCCTAATCTCGAGACACTCGGCAGGGTGCAGGAACTCCAAGTCACTGAGACCTAACAACCGGTACAGAGTAGGAAAAAGCCATCGGACTAGGGCTAATGACCCAGAGTGTGGGATGACTCACTGTAGAGCCCATGACAGCCGGACTGAACCCGTTCATGTAAGAACAGAGAGAACAGAAGGGCCCGAGAGGTACACTGAGGGGAGTGACGTAGGGGAGGGAGAGGAACTGTCCCCACTGCAGTAAGACCCCCAGTCAGTGACTGTTGCATGGACCTAGTCCACAGCTTGTGTACAAAGAACTGTGCTTGTGAACCACTGTGAACTGTGTGTTGAGTAACTAGGAAAGCAAAATACCGGGCCAACTCAAGAACTGTGTGTGTGACTTATTGAGACAGTAACGGCAGAGGCTGTGGAGCCATACTTTGCTACCTGCGTGCGCCAGTTGGAGGAGCTGCGCAAGGAAGAGAAGTGCAGCATCCTGGGCGCATAGCTTTTCCTGGAAGGCATTTCCAGCTTTCTTGGGCACTGCTTCTACGCGAGCGCTCTAAAGTGCCATGTAAAATCAGGAATACGCAGCTATTACGCCACGTCTGAAAGTAGCCTAAAATTTCAGGCTATTTTAGCCAGTTCTCTACAAACACATAGACTTGAATTAATCATTTTGATCTGTTATGCAGATAACAAAGGGACATTTTGACATAGATTTTTTTACAGGCACACAGTCAGCAAAAAACATTGACATGTGAACTGTTCCATAGATTATAATCGGTATGTAACCTATCTGTGAAAAATACAGAGAGAAGTCATCTGAATGAAGCCTATTACTATCTTTTGACATGTTGAATGGTTTCAGTAGTGTGCCATGTGTAACAGAGCGCAAGTTTTACTGCAAATTACTTTAGAGTTACACAGATACAAACAGGGCCGCTGTCAGGGCATGATTGCTTTGACTCCTGTGAGGGGCCCGGAGGAGATTGGGGCCTGACTGCCCAAACCCCGGTGCAATTACTTAGCACTTCATTAACATGGTGCCCAGGCCCCACTCCATCTCCCAGGTCCTGCCCCATTACCTCTGCAAAGGTCCCCCTCTCCTGTCAGTCACCTCTGTGGATGCCAAAGCAGTGGCGGCCCGGCTGGCCAAGACTGACATCATCATGTTCAGCCATGTTTGTACTGCGCATGCACCTAATAGCCTGCTATGCGCAGTACAAAAAGGAACTCACTGAACAGCGAGCCAGCAGGATTTGAACGTTGGAGCTGCTGCCCATGTCTGCTGAGTATGATGGATGTCTGTCTGTCTTTACACAGCACCATACTGAATATACAGATCCACATTAATCTTGTATTACAGTGTGTCTGTATATACTGTACTGTATGTATATAGTGTGGATCTGTGTGTACAATATAGTGCTGTGCACACAAAATATTGAGCCAGCAGTGGTCTACTGTGCATACAGCCAGCAGCCGTATGAGTCATGAGTAATACTGCTTAGTGCAGTCAAAATGTGTCGACTGGGTCATGTCAACCATGTCAATTTTTCTTTTGTATGCACTATATTTTCTGTTGAAAAATAAAAAGAAAAGGAAAATCCAGTCCTGTTGATCCGGAGTTTTTTCTATTAGCCGTCTATTGTGCATACAGCCCACAGCTGTCTATTGTGCAAAACGCCAGCAGCTGTTTATTGTGCATGCAACCAGCAGCTATCTATTGTGCAATATGCCCGCAGCCGTTTATTGTGCAATACAGCCAGGAGTGGACTATTGTGCAAACAAACTGCAGCAGTCTATTGTGCATATATCCAGTAGCTGTCTACTGTACATATTGTGCAATATGTCCACATCCATTTATTGTGCAGTACGCCCTCAGCCGTCTATTGTGCATACAGCCAGCACCTGTCTATTGTGCAATATGCTCACAGCCATCTATTGTGCAATACCCCCACCGCTGTCCATTCTGTATACAGCCTGCATCCGTCTATTGTACAATATGCCTGCAGCCGTCTAATGTGCAGTACGGCCGCAGCCATCTATTGTACATATGGCCAGCAGCCGTCTATTGTGCAATATGCTTACAGCCATCTATTGTGCAGTCAGCAGCTGTCTATTGTGTATACCACCAGAAGCCATCTATTATGCTTTCAGCCCACAGCTATCTCTATTGAGAATACAGCCAGCAGCCATCTTTTGTACATTCATCCCGCTGCCATCTCCATTAAGTAAACAGCTTGCAGCAGTCTCTAGTGTGTATGTGTGTGTTGTGTGTGTGTGTGTGTGTGTGTGTGTGTGTGTGTGTGTGTGTGCGTGTGCGTGTGTGTGTGCATGTACTTGCTTTGCTATACTTGTGGGGACATGGACCTGAATACACACCAACAGTGTGGGGACCTCTGTCTTCGTGGGGACCAAAAATCAGGTCCCCACGAAGCTGGCAATGCTAATCAATGGAGAAGACCTTGTTTATACACCTAGCATCAAAATCTCAAGTGTCCCCTTTATACACATATATAAGAGACAGTGTGTATGAGTGTGTGTGCTGTGGGTGCTCAATGTGTGTATACTCCCTCTCTGGTGCCTTTGTGGTACTGCAAGCTGATACACACTTCAAAAAAGCCTCAAGATTCCACCTCTGGCAAACCTAGGTACTGCAGGCTCTCACACAAATTTGTTTAAAGTGTGTTGTAGGGACACAGATACAGTCTTGGTCATACAGTTAGGGCCAGAAATATTTGGACAGTGACACAAGTTTTGTTATTTTAGCTGTTTACAAAAACATGTTCAGAAATACAATTATATATATAATATGGGCTGAAAGTGCACACTCCCAGCTGCAATATGAGAGTTTCCACATCCAAATCGGAGAAAGGGTTTAGGAATCATAGCTCTGTAATGCATAGCCTCCTCTTTTTCAAGGGACCAAAAGTAATTGGACAATGGACTCTAAGGGCTGCAATTAACTCTGAAGGCGTCTCCCTCGTTAACCTGTAATCAATGAAGTAGTTAAAAGGTCAGGGTGGATTCCAGGTGTGTGGTTTTGCATTTGGAAGCTGTTGCTGTGACCAGACAACATGCGGTCAAAGGAACTCTCAATTGAGGTGAAGCAGAACATCCTGAGGCTGAAAAAAAAGAAAAATCCATGAGAGAGATAGACATGCTTGGAGTAGCAAAATCAACAGTTGGGTACATTCTGAGAAAAAAGGAATTGACTGGTGAGCTTGGGAACTCTAAAAGGCCTGGGCGTCCACGGATGACAACAGTGGTGGATGATCGCCACATACTTTATTTGGTGAAGAAGAACCCGTTCACAACATCAACTGAAGTCCAGAACACTCTCAGTGAAGTAGGTGTATCTGTCTCTAAGTCAACAGTAAAGAGAAGACTCCATGACAGTAAATACAAAGGGTTCACATCTAGATGCAAACCATTCATCAATTCCAAAAATAGACAGGCCAGAGTTAAATTTGCTGAAAAACACCTCAAGAAGCCAGCTCAGTTCTGGAAAAGTATTCTATGAACAGATGAGACAAAGATCAACCTGTACCAGAATGATGGGAAGAAAAAAGTTTGGAGAAGAAAGGGAACGGCACATGATCCAAGGCACACCACATCCTCTGTAAAACATGGTGGAGGCAACGTGATGGCATGGGCATGCATGGCTTTCAATGGCACTGGGTCACTTGTGTTTATTAATGACATAACAGCAGACAAGAGTAGCCGGATGAATTCTGAAGTGTACCGGGATATACTTTCAGCCCAGATTCAGCCAAATGCTGCAAAGTTGATTGGACGGCGCTTCATAGTACAGATGGACAATGACCCCAAGCATACAGCCAAAGCTACCCTGGAGTTCATGAGTGCAAAAAAGTGGAACATTCTGCAATGGCCAAGTCAATCACCAGATCTTAACCCAATTGAGCATGCATTTCACTTGCTGAAATCCAGACTTAAGACGGAAAGACCCACAAACAAGCAAGACCTGAAGGCTGCGGCTGTAAAGGCCTGGCAAAGCATTAAGAAGGAGGAAACCCAGCGTTTGGTGATGTCCATGGGTTTCAGACTTAAGGCAGTGATTGCCTCCAAAGGATTCGCAACAAAATATTGAAAATAAAAATATTTTGTTTGGGTTATGTTTATTTGTCCAATTACTTTTGACCTCCTAAAATGTGGAGTGTTTGTAAAGAAATGTGTACAATTCCTACATTTTCTATCAGATATTTTTGTTCAACCCTTCAAATTAAACGTTACAATCTGCACTTGAATTCTGTTGTAGAGGTTTCATTTCAAATCCAATGTGGTGGCATGCAGAGCCCAACTCGCGAAAATTGTGTCACTGTCCAAATATTTCTGGCCCTAACTGTATGACTTAGTGGGAGTGGTGTACAGGGTCTTAGCAGTAAAGAGTATTCCATATTTCTGCCAGATACCCACAGAGATATTGAAATCTGAAAAAAGGGACTTCTGCTCATTGAAGGTAAGAACTGCTCACATAGGGTTCAACTCCACAGCAAACAACTCTATTTTATGCTATATGTTGCTCTCTATATGTTTGGGGTGACGGCACATAGGGTTGCATAATGTGGATTATGAATGTAAGTGTACACAAGGTTCGTAATGTGGATGATGAGGGATAGATATCCCACATACCCAGCTTTCCAGTAACTGTACTGCGCAAGAGAGATGGGGAATGAACATAATACATGTACAGTATGCAGTGTAATGGATATATCCCACATACCCAGCTTTCCAGTAACTGTACTGAGCAAGAGAGATGGGGAATGAACATAATATATGTACAGTATGCAGTGTAATGGATATATCCCACATACCCAGCTTTCCAGTAACTTTCCTGAGCAAGAGAAATGGGGAATGAACATGATATATGTATAGTATACAGTGTAATGGAGATATATCCCACATACCCAGCTTTCCAGTAACTTTCCTGAGCAAGAGAGATGGGAAATGAACATGATATATGTACAGTATACAGTGTAATGGAGATATATCCCACATACCCAGCTTTCCAGTAACTTTCCTATGCAAGAGAGATGGGAATGAACATAATATATGTACAGAATGCAGTGTAATGGATATATCCCACATACCCAGCTTTCCAGTAACTTTCCTGAGCAAGAGAGATGGGTAATGAACATGATATATGTACAGTATACAGTGTAATGGATATATATCCCACACACCCAGCTTTCCAGTAACTTTCCTATGCAAGAGAGATGGGGAATGAACATAATATATGTACAGTATGCAGTGTAATGGATATATCCCACATACCCAGCTTTCCAGTAACTTTCCTATGCAAGAGAAATGGGTAATGAACATGATATATGTACAGTATACAGTGTAATGGAGATATATCCCACATACCCAGCTTTCCAGTAACTGTACTGAGCAAGAGAGATGGGGAATGAACATAATATATGTACAGTATGCAGTGTAATGGATATATCCCACATACCCAGCTTTCCAGTAACTTTCCTGAGCAAGAGAAATGGGGAATGAACATGATATATGTATAGTATACAGTGTAATGGAGATATATCCCACATACCCAGCTTTCCAGTAACTTTCCTGAGCAAGAGAGATGGGTAATGAACATGATATATGTACAGTATACAGTGTAATGGAGATATATCCCACATACCCAGCTTTCCAGTAACTTTCCTATGCAAGAGAGATGGGGAATGAACATAATATATGTACAGAATGCAGTGTAATGGATATATCCCACATACCCAGCTTTCCAGTAACTTTCCTGAGCAAGAGAGATGGGTAATGAACATGATATATGTACAGTATGCAGTGTAATGGAGATATATCCCACACACCCAGCTTTCCAGTAACTTTCCTATGCAAGAGAAATGGGTAATGAACATGATATATGTACAGTATACAGTGTAATGGAGATATATCCCACATACCCAGCTTTCCAGTAACTTTCCTATGCAAGAGAGATGGGGAATGAACATAATATATGTACAGTATGCAGTGTAATGGATACAGTATCCCACACACCCAGCTTTCCAGTAACTTTCCTAAGCGATTAAATAGTTGGTGAATAAACATGATCTATGTGTAATATATAAAGGATAAGGGGACCTCTTAAGCGGACCCTAAATCTGAGTTAAGTCTAAGGGTACGTCCACACGCTGCGGGTGTATGGCGTCTGGAATCCGTATTCCGTACGGACTTTGGCCGCTAAATGCGGCGGTATTCCGGAGTATATATACCAATTGGTCGGCGTATATATGGCAGTAATAGGGTGGAATAGCGGTGGTAGTTCCTTACCACCGCCAATTCCCGCAAGAAGCCGCGGCTGATATTTAGCCACGGTTTCTGCCATTTTAGCATGTCAAATTATCAGACGGATCCTGTCCGTCAAATTGACATGATGCGGTTGAGAATAACGGCAGTCCAGATCAATTTCCGGACGAAAATAATCCGACCAATGACATCAGTACTGGTTTTGCTGGCGACTATGGATCAGCCGCCACAAATCCGGCATGTGTGGACGAGCCATAATTCTCATCTGTTAGGTAATTCTGTCACAGACTTCATGCTTTTTATTGCAATTGGCAAAATTAATTCCATCTTTTCTGCAGGTTTTGAGGTGCTTTTTTGGCGCTCTTATGTGCGGCAAAAGCGCCAAAAATATGCTGCTAAGATGCTGCAAGAGCGGTCTGACTGCGATTCAATACTAACCTATAAGCAATTTACGTTTGTATTCCGCAAGAAATCGGAGCGGCAAATTGACAAGATGCGGTTGAAGATTGCCGCACTGTGGCCTGCTTTCCGCGGCGGCAATTTTTCCGTCCTGTGTGAGCTGCTTTTTGCAGTTCACA